>ML675655.1:11472124-11686060 GCA_007922155.1 Mesoclemmys tuberculata
TAGATGATCATATTGGTCCCTTCTGACCTATGAGTCTATGAGTCTATGAAACAGTGCAATATTCCCAGTTACTGGGTGAGAATTAATTCCAAACTTTAAATCACTGGAGATCATGAGAATAGCAGAAGTGAGAAGGAGGTCCTTAGTACTCCCCACTGAGGATGGATACACAGAAAAATTGGCAATGGTCCAGAGTAAATTACATAATGGGTGGATGATGGTAAAGCTGGATGCATAAAAAATGTTATTTATGAGACTAGGGTTAAAACTGGTATTCAAATACTCAGTAACTCACTAATAAAGAACAGTTTGCTGAAGCAAACGTGGGCTTTTGGATGAATTGGGATATCACACAAACAGATCACTTTTCCTCATTTTTTCCAATGAGCTTCCTAAGGCTATCCATCTCCAATTTAAAGGCAACACTTTTCCACCACACACTACCTAATTGCACTGAAATTATTGCTCAAGCTGTAAGAACTGTTGTCACCTATACAAACTCC
Source organism: Mesoclemmys tuberculata (assembly GCA_007922155.1). NCBI lineage: Eukaryota > Metazoa > Chordata > Testudines > Chelidae > Mesoclemmys > Mesoclemmys tuberculata. The sequence goes on from ML675655.1 coordinate 11,472,628, forward strand.
ACTCTGAAAAATGTAACACCACATGACTGTACAAAGTGTCAATAACTCCTTAACATTTATGAACAAAATAGTCAATGCTGCTCCTAAAACAAGATTTCCTAACTGGATCTATTCAATGCTTTAATTTGGGAAAAAAAACAAGTGTTCTCACCTCTCCTTCTTCTCCCTCATCATCATCTTCATCTTCTTCCCCCTCATCTTCATCTCCTTCTTCATCAATATCCTCCAACCCTTCTTCCTCTTCATCATCATCGTCATCCTCCTCTCCTTCACCTTCTTCATCATCCATATCAGGAACCTTAATTAGAAACATTTGTACAACAGTTACTGCATTGATCAGATAATTCTGACATAGCCATGAGAACACTGTTACAACAATTCAATTCAATTCTACACTTACCAAGTAGTATTGTAATGGATTTGGCCAGATGTCATCTTTAATAACTTCTCCTAGTTCATCAGCACCTGCATCAGAGTGGTCAGTGAACCAGGTAAAGAAACTTTCTGGTTCTTCATGCTGTCTCTTCCTACTGGCCTTGTTCTGTGTCTGGCTTGAGCGCTTTGTCAGGTCCTGAAAAGGAAGAGAAAGACAGGTAAGAATTTCCTGACCATTTTTCACAAGAAGCATTTGGAGACCTGCTTATCTATGCAACTGCATACTTAATACTTGTTCTTTTTCAAGGAGAGGTGCGTAGGAGACATTACACAGAGCCCCAAAGCCATAGCAGTGACACCACATAGCTATGAGTTTCAGCTACCATGCCTCATAAACAGGGCCAGTGATAGTAAAAAAAGCCCCCGATTTCCAAGACTTTTTGCTACTTTCCTCAGAATATAAAAGTCTTCACTCTATTTGCATCTATTTCTCCACTGAAATATGGACAATTCAAAAAGACTACCTCTTAGCCTTTGTTAATGTTCCCAGCTATAGGTGTGACTCAAACCATTTACCGAAGTGCTAATTTCCAAGACTGTTAGAACTATTTAAATGCTAACAGAAAGCCCAGGCAATTTAAAAAGCTCTCAAATAGCCTCTGGGCCTTTTAATAGAACAGTGTCTTAACAGTCTCCTCTTTTTCCTTTCACCCTAGGATGGATTCATTATGTTTTCCTCAGAAGATAAAGGATCTCAGCCCTTTAATCTTTGGGGTTTTCCCCTTTGAAATGTCCAATTTCTCCTTTGTAGCAATTGGAAGAGGGAAAAACACACGACTCAATTTTTAAGCTACAACAACATATTCACTACTAAGAGGATACAGCAAGTTAACCTCATCCTTTGAGGCCAATACCTCTGCCATGTCGTGTCTTATACACCTGTAAAACAGATGACTGTTCAGAGCTAACTCTGGACCTTTTACTTTGTCACTTGTTGCGTATGGACTTCTAGCTTCTGCTTTTGTCCCAGGATAGATTTGCTTATGTAATTTTATGGACAGCAGTAACTTAGCTCGTTTTAATAATTAACTGAATGACCATAACAAGGTACTGCAAAATGTACAGAAGTTATTGCTGGAAGATCCAGAACACCAGAGGAAAACACTAACATTTTCATTGAAGTGTGATGCAGTTTTCCAACAAACCCAACTATGACAGATTGAAACTGACCCATTTGCAATACTGGAATTTACTTTTGTGAGGTACAGGAAATGCACTCCTAATTCACAGGTACAACTTGTAAAACTTCTAAGTTATGAACTACAAAGAAAGCATTAACTATATAGAGGGTAACTGGCCAATGCTAGAAAAACAATTCATTAGATAAAAAGATTTGCAAGTTTCTTTACAGAGACCAAGTGGCCACCCAAACTTTTAGCATAATGATATTGAAATTGGAAAGGTGGTTTGTAACCTGAAGTTTAAATTAGACCTTGTTCACAATGAGAACAGTAGCATGGATGTTAGAGAATTACCTTAAGAAGTTGGGAGTACCAGCATAATTTTTTTTTTTTAAAACCACACTTCATCATGACATCTAGACCTGCTCTGAGCAGTTGAATAGAGATACTTGTAGGAGTACTGACAGTTGGACTTCACTAGCACTTCCATTGATGTGCAACTAAAAGCAAGAGAATTAACTTACAAGCCTCATTGTACAGGTAGCCCAAACATATCCTTGGGCTTTGTCTAGTAGGAATGGACTTGGGGGTGGGGTCTGTGTGTATTGCATCAACTCCTGGCATCAAAGAACCTAGATAGTAAAGCACCATAGCACTCACTGCCACTATTTTAAGTGGAGCAATGATTTAATTCCGTCCTTCAATACAGGTACATACCTTCCCAGATTTCCATTTGATCTCAGTTGATTTTGAAGATGGATCTCCACTCTCATTCAGATGGAACTCTTTGGAGAGGACTTTATTTTCAAAGTATGGATTCTCATCAAAATACTATAGAGTGGAAAGAATAAAGTTAGGATTGCATTTATTTTTATAATATACCACAAATGTTACCATTTTAAAATGTTAAGTACTGCAAATTTTGATATACTAAGTTATGCTACTATTTTGATGTAGGTTACATGCAAATAAAACTGACAACATGAAGACTGCCCACGATACTTACAAAATCTATTCTGTAACCTGATTTGATGTCTTCAAACTCTGTCACCTCAACTCTGGTCAAATAATGCAGTGCCTCCTCATCTTCTTCTCCCAACAGTGCAGATACTATGTTAGAATGAGGAATCTTGCTTTAAAAATCTATTTATACAGATTATTTGACAACAAACACTATAAAACATTGTAATGGAAAGTTGATTTAGAAAGCAATATACCAAATGTCCTACTTGTCCCAGCCCATCTTTAGAGGAAACTCACAAAAGCCACTGGCCCTCATTCCCCAGTGCTCACTATCAAGTATCCTCTGCAATAAAGCCCATAAAAGAGCACTGAAAAGGTTGCAGAAGGGGTGTTCTCTTCCCCTTAAGAGGATAGTAAAAAGTATAATAGTGGAGCCTAATAATGTTGATCAAGCTTTTTCCTGGATTCAAAAAGTTCAAGAAAATCTTTGTGACACTAGTAGAAATGGATAAACTGCATCCAATTGATAGCATCATCGCCCCAAAAGGAAAGCCCGAAAAGAAAGTTTAAGTTTCAATTCAGTTTTTAGGCATATATTCAAATAGAAACCAATGCTGTAAATCAAGGGAAAAAAAATCTAAGTGCAATTTTCTCAAGCAAAGGATTAAAAAGCATATAAAATGTAACAAACTTCAGTGATTTTTGCCTTTTTCACCTCCCCCCAAAATAAGAGCACTAGGAACGTACCTTGTGGGTGGTTGACAAATGTTGTTACCCAGAAGTTTGGGATTTTGGCGATCAGTTCTGACCTCTTCTGGAAGAATGGTTGGCGGAGTTTGTTGTATTTCTGTTCTACTTTCAAAATTTCCTCACTGGCTTGTTCATTCAGTCTAAAGCAAAGGAAAGATCAAGATTAACAACTGTATTATAGCATGGGGACCTGAAGTTTACACAGGGGTGCAAAATCAGTAGATAGTCCAAAACTAAAATGGATTAATTAAACTAATCAACCCTGCTTGTGGTATATCAAACAAAAACAAGAGGCCAAATCCTGGAAATACTACTTAGTGTGTACTACCAGAAATAATCCTACTGACTTGACTGAAAGTACACCACTAGCAAACACTATGCTCTGTGGCATTTGCAGGATTGGGCCCTAAAACTGGTAGTCGTACAATATTAACATTTCTAAATAGCTAGTTTAGAAAAACTGATGAACTTTGACATATGATAGTGGATCAGATTCAAGCTCACTGCCCCTTATTATTTACAAGAGAAACAAGATAAAAGCAAAAAAGTGTGTGTGCCATAAAGAGAATCTTTTAAGACAACAGAACCCTTAAAAAAAGTTTGTTACACAGTAAGTCCCTAATCTTGCAACTGCTCCTCCTGGGCAGACCCGTGTCTACTTGGAGGTTCATTAGTCTGTATAGAGGGGTGGCAGGGGGGAGAGGGAAGGATGTCTGTTTGCATGGAACAGATTGTAGGATCTAGGCCTAAACTGGCAGTGACCTGAGAAGACATATAGTTTATAAAATTTACCAAAGGCTACACCGGAGTAGTAAAAACACAAATGCCTAGAGTTTGGTGTACACACTTCTAATGAAATCTAGATATTTAATTTTATTAAGTTAATTTTCAGTTGTTTTTCACAAAGAAATGAAATCTTACAAGAATAAAGCATTAATCCGCAAATGGCAAGGAGGACCAGATCTATACTGTCAAAAGCATTTTGAAGTCATAATGAATCTAACATGTTCAAAGTCAAGTTCGACCTTAAGGCCAAGCTAGCCTAACTGTACAGTTAAACAGAATACAAGATTAGTCTTTCAAAGTTTTGATCATACATAAATGCTTTTTATTTCTAATCAGGTCCAACTACTAGTATACCTTTGAGATTTTGGAAAGTGTGAAAACTGTATATGCTACTATAGTATTTTTATTACAAGTTTTTTCTTCCAGTTTTGCTAAAGCATAATTTAAATTGTTGAAAAGTTTTTCATAATTTACCTGTCTATTTCATTCTGTACTTCATCAATATGTTCAATTGCTTCCTGTTGCTCTTTTTCTGAAAGAAAAATAAATCCACCAAACTCCATAAATTGTTGAAAAAAAAAGAGTTCTCAATTATATATAGCATCACTTGCCAAACAATCAGAAAAGTTTACTTTTACATCCTTTACCATTATTCTTGATTAAATTTAAATTATTATTTCCATTTGATGCTACAAAGCTTACCAGACGTTGTAAAACTACATTATTTTGCTAACTGAAGTGGCTGAGTGAAGTCTCTGAAGATTATTGTAAAGCTTTGCTTTTTTTTTTTTTAAAAGGATCAAACCAGGTACCATGCTAATATACAATGTATGTTCATATACACGTTGTAATTTTAAAGTTAATCTGTTGAAACAACAAACAAAAGCCTTGATAGCTTAATAATTTACAAAAATCATAACCAAATAATTCTTTCTAAACTGAACACATGTACAGAAATTGAATCAGTGAACTGAGAAAAACAAGGTACAAAATGCTAATTGAAATAGAGCATTCCCAATTGCACTGTTTCCCACAATTAAAAGGCATGTTTCAGGTAAATACTTCAAAACCACTGATAAATGGATATTTTCTAATCACAGCTTTAATTCGGCAGAGGCTGCTGGAGCTCTTGATTAAGGAACGGCTGTTTGCCAAAAACGTTTTAAGATTAATGAAAGGCAGAGGGGGAAGCAGCTGTAAAAGTGCAGAACTGGCACCCCCCTCCCCTGGTTAGTTTCCGAACAGAGGATTTCATGTGATGGGGTGGTTGTTTCCTGTGAGGGACCCCAGCGTGCAGCCGGGCAGACCCCGCATCACATTTGGAAAACCCAGGTGCGGGAAGGAAGCACGACCCGCGTGTGAAAGGAGCGAGGAGCAGACGAACCGGGCTGCAGTGAGGAGCGGCCGGCCGCGAGGCTCGTTGCCATGAGCCCCTCCACACACACCCCCAGCCAGACCGCGTGGAGCCCAGACGTGAAGCTCAGCCGCGGGCGGGCGGGCGGCCGATAGGCTTTAGCGGCAGACGGCGAGCGCCGCCAGCCCCCCCCCGCTGCGGGGGAAGCGAGCGCCGACCTCTCCGTACACACGGGCTGCTACAATCGCACGTGGGGAGGGGCGGGCCGGGCCGTCCCGCGGGCTGCCCGAGCAGCGCGTGGCTCCCTCCCCGTCGGGCGGCCCCGGCCATGCGCTGCTCCATCCCCGCGCTGCGCGGCCGAACAACCGCAAGCAACAGGAGCGGGCTCGGAGAGCCGAAGGCGGCGAAGCATCATGGCGGCGGCGGCGCACAATGAGGCTCCGCGGATGCTGCTCCGGCGGGGGGGGAAGGAGGAGGAGGAGGGGGGGTCCCGCTGCTCCGCGCAGGCCGCAGCGCCCCCCGCCCGGCCCCGCCTGCGCCCGTGGCGAAGGAGGCCGGGCAGTACAGACAAAAGGGCGCTAACATGGCCTCCTCCTGCCGCGGCTGAGGCCTGCACATCCGCCCGGCCGACCCCGCGCTCTTCCCGCCTCCGGCCCGGCCGCGGCCCGTGTGGCTGGGGAAAATGGCGGTCGGTGCAGCGCCGTGCGGGGAGGAGGCCGCGGCGGCCGCCGCCATTCCCCTTCCTCTCCCTCCCCTCCCCCTTCCCGCGGCCTCACCTGAGGTCTCGTCGGCCCCATCGTGGTTGGAGTTCAGCTCCTTCTTACTGACTTTGGCCGCCGGCGCCGACATGTTGGTGGCTGCGGAGCGCGGAGGGAGGGGGCTGTAACGGGACTGAGCGCAGGGGGGGCCGGGCACGGACTGCTGCTGCTGCCGCCGCCGCTCGGGCTCCCGCCGCCGCCGCTCGGGCTCCCTCCTCCTCGGCCCACACTCCCGGATAACGGGTGTGGGGGGGGCAGCAGCAGCGCTCGGGCACCCTCACGCTATCGCCCCAGCCAGGACCAACACCGCCTCCTCCTCCTCCTGCTGCTGCTACTGCTGCTGGCGAGGGGCGGGCAGCGTTGTGCGCAGGCGCAGCAACCCCCCCCTCCGGGGCACAGGGGTACGAAGGCCACACTGCGCACGCGCAGAAATCCCCCCCTCGCGGCCGCTGGGGAGCGGGAGGCGCACGGCGCAGGCGCAGGCAACACCACTCTCGGGCACGCGCTGTTATGCGCAGCCGTAGACACCCCCACCTTCCCCTGAACGTACGGGGCGGGCCGCTCTGTGCGCCGCCGCAGCAGCCTCCGTGCGGGCCCCGCCTCCCCCGCGTGCCCCACGCTGTGCCCCTATTGGTCGCGGCTCGCACAGGGAGGGAGGGGCGGTTGGAGGAGTAAGGACTGGAGTTCAGTGCGGAGGCGCAGAGGGCAGCGTGAGAGAGAGAGAGAGAGGCGGGCTGCGAGAGAGGGAAAGTAGGACGGCGCGCGCGCGCTGCAGATGTCGTGTTTGGCGCGCGCTGCCGCCGGGCCCGTTCAAGCTCACGCGTGTGGCGCGTGGTCTGAACCTGCGTTCGACGGCTGCGCGCCCTGAGGCGATGACCTTGGCGCTCTTCTGCCCCAAAACGTGCTCCGGCCGGTGGCCTTGCGGCTCTCTCAGAGCCCCGGGTGAGGGAGCCGCAGGTACGGTCCCAGTTACGGGGTGGCCTGAGCATGGCGCCTAGCCTTCGCCTGCGGCCATTTTAGTCCCAACCGCCGCTCTGTGGGCTGTAGCCCGACCTAGATTCTCCAGCCCGGGCCCAGCCTCCTCAGGAGAGAGAGTATCACGGGCCTGCTACCTGGCATCAGCCCAGGACCAGCTGTCTCAACAGGAAAATAACGGACTCTTGTGGTAGCTAGCAGTAGCTGTCCTGTAACGTCGCTCACTAATGGGGTTCAGGGTTCACCTCGTTGTCCACTCTTCATAATTACGCTGCCCCTGGGCTTCGTGTTCTCTGCCCTTCTAAAGCTAACCTGTAATATTGTCTCAGTGGTTAAATGGAGGGGCACTGGTTGGCTCACAGAATCGGTCATAGGTCTTTGACTTCTCGCTGAGCCGTTCCTATCCAGGTGCATGGGAAGAGTGAGCGCAGGTCACTGTTCCTCTCACTGCTGTTTGAAAAGGCCTAGGAAATGAGCATTCAGTGTTTTTCAGTCACATTCAGCTAACTCGATAGAAATAGCGCAGGGCCTAGGAAACCAGATGTTGATTAAAGACAAATATATTTTATGTTCTGGGGTTGCCAATGATGGCTCTGCAGTTCTGGTTGAGCTCTATCAGTTTTTTGTGTATGAAAAACACAGTGTTTCATCCCTAATGTACAGCACTTACTCTTTGATCATTTAAACCCAGATCAGGTCAGGAGGCAATTCAACAACCTCAAATGCTCAGGGCAGAGTGAGAGAACTAGGAGCTCATCTTTTCCAGTGAATTTTTCAGTCTGGTGTTTCTTTGTCACCTTGCGGCCTCTCACGTTGTCTATAGCTTTGTTGGTTCTCTGCCATCTTCCTTTTTTTGCCTCCATTTCACATCACTCTTCTGACACTCTTTACCGAACACCCAGTGCTTAATTGTGCTAGGGCTGAGCCCCAGCACCTCTAGGCTTGGCAGTTCATAGCCCTAGCACCCTTGGGCTTGCTGCATTGGTTATGAACATAAAAACATTTTTTGAACCCCAGCACCTCTTTCATTACAATTTAAGCACTGAGAAAACGGTAGCACCTCCCTGTCTGTTCCCTCTCTTGCCCCTCAAATGGTTCCTACTGTCAGTTTTCTTCTGAAGAAAACTTTCTTCAGTTTCCTCTCTACAACTCCCACTAACAACTGCCATTCCCACCTCTCAAATTTCAACAGCCAAATCCCCAGTGTCACTCCCCAGCTGCTGCCTCTCACTCCCAAATCCCAGTTGCCATAAAATCCAGCTGCCAAATCCCAGCTGTATCCATCACTACTTCTAACTGCCTGAGAGTGTTCTGGAACTTTTTTGTTTCTAACATTCCAGCCCTGCTTGCTGTGTGACTAGCCACCAGGAGGGAAGGAACTGTGTTTGTTCCATTTACATCTGTACCATAGCAATTGTTAGTACCATAGATGGGCACAATTATTGGCAGTCAAAATTGGGAAGCAAGGCACTGAAAGAGCCATGGAAACAAAATTAGTTTTTCCTTCCTAGGGGTGTGTCTGTTGCGGAAACTGCCACGTTCTCTCTCTGAATCTCCGAAAATCCATTTTTGTTGCTGTCTTCGGAGAGGGTAAGTGTGGCTTGTTTTTTTTCCTTTTTTAATAGCTTCCTTCAGGTTTCATTACTGGAGCCACTTTATACTGCAAACAGTTATATCTGCTTGGATTGTCTCTGGCATAAACCATATATTTACCATTCACTTCAGTTCTTCAGATCTGCATGTGAAGGGCCACAAGTAAGTGAAAATGTGGACATCTGTAGGGAAGCCATTTCTAAATCAGAGTGGGAGAAGTCTCTGTTTACTCCTCACTAGAACCTTAATTTTAGTCTAAGAATTATTCAAAGGCTTGGAAGGATTAGATTTTTTTTATGTTGGTAAACATTGATTTAACTCTCAAACTGACCAAAAGTATTTCCATCCATAATAATTGAAATTTACAGACAGGCAAAGTAAGAAAAATGTTACTTGAGAATATATTAGAATTTGATTTAAGGATATGTATTTTGTATATTTTGACATGTGATGTTGACAATTTGTATTTTAATAGTTATAAAGTTTTAATTTTTTTAATCTCAGCGTCTGCTGTCACTAAATAATTATTGTCTGAGCTCCTCCACCCTTGTTGCCTCATCCCTCCCATAATTTCCCAAAACTATGAACATTTAAATTGTTAAAAATAAAAAAAAAGCTTTAAAATAAACATCAGTCAGTTGAAATGATATTTAAAAAAATGAATTCTGCCAAGCCTGATTATTCTGTATCCCTGAGGCACGTGATTAGTATGGCCCACTGATGCATCTAAGGTCAGGTAATCTGGGGTGTGCAGTCTTGAATACCAACAGCATGTTGTAGAGGTATCTGGGTACTGGTAAGACCATCACATGAAACTTTATCTTTTACCAGAACTAGCTAATTAGCGTATGGGGGACCACAATATATTCATTAACGAGAGAGAGTTGTAGTGTTAGTATTTTTATTAAAAGGTCAGGAAGCAAATTCAAACCTGTTTGCATTCTATGCAGTTAGAGAGAGAGAGGCACTTACTTCTCTGTTAGGAGGGATGGCCCAGTCTGTTGTTCTTCTACTACATCTTTCTCTCTGCTTACCTTTTCTTTGGATGGGTCTACACTGACGGTGGCGAATTTGCCGCCATCAGATCGATTACTCTGGATCAACTGAGTGGTCTGTGTAGACCCGCTCAGTCGATCCAGCAATTGACGTAGGAAAACCAACCCAGTAAGTGGCGCAGTGCAGTGTGAACGGCGTGTGGAGCAGATGCAGCGAAGTCAACGGAAGATACGCAAGTGATTTACGTCACTTGCATTTCTCCTGTTGACTGCCGCTGAATCTGGAAGGTAAGTGTAGACCAGGCCTTTGATTCTGTGAAGCTTTCGTGCAGCTTTTCAAATAGAATGGTTACTTACTTTGTAACTGTTCTTTGAGACATGTTGCTCATGTTCATTCTGATTTAGGTGTGTGCCTGTCACATGCACTGGTGCAAGAAATTTTTCCCCATGTGGTACCCATAGGGCCAGCTTTAGCGCCCTCTGCAGCGGCGCGCGTACGCGCTTGCATATGTGGTGCTGCTGGCACCCCTCCTTCTCAGTTTCTTCTTCCTGGAGCTCCAATAGAAGGGACGGAGGGTGGGTATTAATTTAACAACTATATACATTAGAAAAACAACAAAAAACAACCGTCACAGGCAGTAAGAAGGAACTGAGAGGGAGAGGGCCAGCAGCGCCATATACGCGAGCACATATGTGCGCCACCGCAAAGGGTCGGCCCTACAGGTACCACTAAGGGAAAATTTTCCAGCACTGGTGCATGTGGTGCATGCACCCCCCTAAATCAGAATGGACATGAGCAAGCACTTGAAGAAGAAGCACTCTTCCAAGCTTCTGTTCTAGTAATGCTTCCTCCCTGACTCCTGGTCCCCTATCTCTTCCCTTTAGCTTTATCCTTCTCATATCAGCTGACCAATTCTAACTGTTGCTTTCAAGTGCCATGGAACCTCCTGCTTCCAACAGTCTGTCTCTCCTCCTTTTCAAAGGGACAGCATCTAAACCATTCCATTTACTATTTACAAAACTCGCATTGCTTCATAAGGAACCAGGATTTGGCCCTATGTAGACTGTAGCAGTGATTAATAGCATATCACTCCTGTATACCTCTCTTCCCATTACAAGTCAGGGACATTTTGCTCCTCTTCACTGTGAGACATGACAAAGTGTAAAACCAAGCAAAAGAGATGGAGAAGCTCCTGAGCCCATGGAAGGATGAAAGCAAAGTATACTCTGTTTCAGGCAGCACTGATACACCTTCTGTCCTTGCTTCATGTATGCCTCCCCCACTCACATGCTAGACATTAGAGTTCAGGTGTATATGTGGGAGCAGTAGCCAGTAGCAACACAAATCCTCTGTGAGTTGATGCTATTGTTCCTCGGTGTAAGGATCCCAATTTTTTTTTCATCTGATTTGCATATACACTGGATGTCACATGAGATATCTGTTGTTTTGTGAAGTTCTTCAGAGGTTGTGCCTAACATCTATATCTGTTTTGTCACTCTATAATGTGTTTTATATCACCAATGCCATAACAACAAAAGCTCTTAAGAGTTTAAAAATTAAATATTCAGAATTGTCTCATAGACTCATAGGTCAGAAGGGACCAATATGATCATCTAGTCTGACCTCCTGCACAAGGCAGGCCACAAAACCCTACCCATACACATTTATAACAACCCCGAACCCATGACTGAGTTATTGAAATCCTCAAAAGTGAGATTTGAAGACCTCAAGCTGCAGGGAATCCATCAGCAAGCGACCCATGCCCCACGCTGCAGAGGAAGGCGAAAAACCTCCGTGGCCTCTGCCAATCCGCCCCGGAGGAAAATTCCTTCCCGACCCCAAATATGGCGATCAGCTAAACCCCGAGCATGTGGGCAAGACTCACCAGCCAGCACTCAAAAAAGAATTCTCTGCAGTAACTCAGTTCCCATCCCATCCAACATTCCCACAGACCATTGAGCAGACTTATCTGCCGATAATCCAAATCAATTGCTCAAATTAAACTATCCCATCATAACATCCCCTCCATATACTTATCAAGCTTAGTCTTAAAGCCAGATAAGTCATTTGCCCCCACTACTTCCCTCGGAAGGCTGTTCCAGAACTTCACTTCCCTAATGGTTAGAAACCTTCGTCTAATTTCAAGTCTAAATTTCCTAATATCCAATTTGTACCCATTCGTCCTCGTACCTATATTAGTACTAAACTTAAACAATTCCTCTCCCTCCCTAACGTTAATCTCCCTGATATATTTATATAGAGCAAGCATATCCCCCCGGAGCCTTCTTTTGGCCAGGCTAAACAAGCCAAGCTCTTTGAGTCTCCTTTCATAAGGCAGATTTTCCATTCCTCGAATCATCCTAGTAGCCTGTCTCTGAACCTGTTCCAGTTTGAATTCATCCTTCTTAAACATGGGACACCAGAACTGCACACAATATTCCAGGTGGGGTCTCACCAGCACCGTATATAATGGCACTAACACCTCCTTTTCCTTGCTGGAAATACCTTGCCTGATGCATCCTAAAACCGCATTTGCTTTTTTAACAGCCATGTCACATTGGCGGCTCATAGTCATCCTGCTATCAACCAATACCCCAAGGTCCTTCTCCTCCTCCGACGTTTCCAACTGTTGCGTCCCCAACGTATATCTAAAATTCTTATTATAGAATCTTCTATAGATTCCCAGCATTATTCATTATCCACAACTGTCATCTAAAGCAGTTTCAGGCCTTGAATAACAGTGGATAGATGAAAGGGTACATAGTAATTCTATGACACATTATCTGTTCTCTGTTGATATTATTGGAGAAGATAAGGTGCCCATTTTGTCACAGTGACCAGAGCATGCTTTGCTGAGCTGTGATTGTATCAAGATTCCATTTAATATTACATGGCCCCACTTATCACTTTGCCCTTTTGATTGAGCGGCGTTTGAATATGATACATAACATAATGTAACTTCACTAAATCATGCTGCCCAAATAAGTATTCTCCCTAGGGGAGGTGAATGGGAGCTATGGCAGATAGATAGTTCTCCTTCACCAGTGTCACTTCCTGCTCTTGTCTGAACTTCAAATTGGACCATGAAGAAATATTTACTCTACATCACACCTTAGAAAACACAGCATATGTTTATTCTAGCATTGTCCCCAGGGGAGCTAGGTTCCAGAGCAGCCTTCAGGATGGCAGGGGGCTAGATGCATTGTGTCAGTAACACTTTATCAGAGGGCTAAGGAGACTTTATTCCCATCTGCACTTCTGGATGGTGTTGACCTCTTTGGAGGTTGCTGCTGGCTATTGGTGGATGCAGAATTTGTGCAGACCTGTAACAATAATATCTTAATGTTATATAATGATCTTCATTCTGAAGGATTCCCAGTGCATTATAAGCATATATGCTGGAATCACTTTGCCCAGCACTGAAACTGGAGTCATTACAGCTTTTAATAGAAATATTATTCTTTAATTTAGGACAGGAAGTAAAGAATACAGTATCCAATTAAAACTTCAGGGAGACACATGTAATCAGACTGCAGTAACTCAAATTTAAATATAGCTAGGGCAATGGGACTATCATTCCAATCTGGATGTGACTCACTACAAGCCAACCCATTTGTACTTTCAAAAAAGGAAAAAAACTTTTCAAACAAACACCCAGTCTCATGTATTCTTCAATGAAAAAATCCTTCTGGTCTTACAGGATTTCTTTTGTTAGCCGACTATGTTGCTTATAAGATGAACAGAGAATTGTAACTATCCACCATATTCAGTTTCTGAGATGCTGAACCAGCATTTTTCAGTCACAGCACTGTCCCATGACTCACCATGAACTCCGCCATAGGGTTTAGGACTCTGTTTTGGTGACAGTTTTTGTTAGAGTGATGTTTTTGGCAAGTGAAAGAAATAAAACTGGTTAAATCCACCTATAGGGCACAATACAGTGTTATGTGAAAAAGAAAGGGCAATACATCTTCATGGAAGTATTTAGGTCACTCAAAATGTGTATGTATAAAGAATCATAGAAATGTAAGGCAGGAAGGGATCTCAAGAGGTCATCTAGTCTATCCCCCTGTATGGAGGCAGGACCAAGTATATTTAGATGATCCCTGCCTGGTGTTTGTCTAACCTGTTCTTAAAAATCTCCTGATGATAGGGATTCCACAGCTACTCTAGGTAGCCTATTCCAATACTTAATGATCCTTTTAGTTAGTACATTTTTCCTAATATCTTATCTAAATCTTTCTTGCTGCAGATTAAGCCCATTACTTCTTGTCCTACTTCAGTGGACTTGGAGACCAATTGGTTGCTATCCTCTTTATAAAAGCCCTTTAGTGTCTTGAAGACTTCTTAAGTCCCCCACATAGTCTTCTTTTCTCAGTACTAAACTTGCCCAGTTTTTGTAACCTTTCCTCATAAATCAGGTTTTCTAAACCTTTTATCATATTTGTTGTTGTCCTCTGGACTCTCTCCAAATTTTCCACAACTTTCTGAAAGTGTGGCACATAAAATTGGACATGATACTCCAGCTGAGGCCTCACCTGTGCAAGGTAGAATAGAACAATTGCATCCCATCTCTTACATTCAACATTCTCTTTAATACCCAGAATATTAGCCTTTTTCTTAGCTGCATCACAGGGTTGGCTGATGTTCAGTTTGTGATTCACTTTGACACCCCCCCCCAAGATCCTTTTCTACAGTACTGCCACCTAACCAATTACTCAGTATTTTGTTTTTGTGCATTTGCTTTTTCCTTTGTAAGTGTAATTCTTTACACTTGTCTTTATTGAATTTCATCCCAAAGAATCCCATGGTGCATTAAAAATGTTATAAGTTTATAGAACAACTATACAAAAGGTTAATTTCACCCCCTGCTGAAGTGCAGGGTGAAATCTAGAAACTGTTTAACAGTGGACATCCATGCTGGGAACATGGGCCTTCACAGAGCATTTGCAGGATCAGACTCTATATAAGGAGCAAAGATCTCGCAGCATGAGAAAAAATGTTACAAAATAATAAGACCTTTGAATTGTTTAGCGCACCATGAGATGATGCCTGCAAAACCCTAGCAAGGGCATATAAGGCTGCACTTAAAGCTGCTGTGAGAGGGAAGTCTGTGACTATCAATGTATACTCTGCGCAGCAGACATAGATGCTACGACTATTTTGCTGCATTAATCTGATGGCCCACAGGAACTGAATTTCCATGACCTGGAAAGACAGGTTGGCATATATATTAAATAGGGAAATGCTTCTCTCCCAACTGTTTATTCATCTCTAGTAGCCATAGACTGACCTAGTCAGACACTCACATTAGTGGTCAATGATTAGATAATGACTGAAGAATTTTGCATGTGTCTTCACAATTGTTGCATCCAAACCATGGATGGAAATACATGTGGGATGACAAGTCTCTGAAGCAGGATGGTGGCCCAATAATTTAGTCAACAGGGAGTTGTCAACATCATATACTGCAGAATGATTTAGTGCAAATAAATATCATTTTCTGGTGGTTCAGTAGAGTCCTCATTAGATATAGCTAACTAATCCTGAACTATGATATTCCCTATGACAACAAGTCTAGCACTGTGATCTGTGGACTACTGATGGCGTGTGGAGCACTTGCTTGTCATATGTGGCGAGCTGTCTGGGCTCCTGGTACTGGTTCTCTTTGTTTCCAGCTGCTAAATCACATTAAGAAGCAGCTAAAATACAGTAAGGATACAGTTTTCAAAAGTACCTAAGGAACACTGCAGGTCAGTGGGACTTAAACTGCTGCGTGCCTGAGACACTTCTAAACATGGTACTTAAGGGCCTAAATTACTTAGCTGTTTTAAATTTTTTTACCCTAAATGCTTTTCTTATGTCGTTTTCGATGCAAGCAGTTGTGTTGCTACAAAGATGTATGATTGCAAACAAGAGAAGAGAATGGGGTCGGTGTTCCGGGAGAAAATTTGTGGCCCCTGCTATGAAAATTGTGACCCCTGGCCCCCATAAAGCAAGAGTGGGAGACATTTGATGGGAGGACCTTCCCTTCTTCCTGACTTTTAAACTTTTACCCTTTTTATATCTGGGGCAGTGGAGTTGCTCTGTTTCTTGTGTTGGATGGTACTCTGCTACACTGTTTTTGTGACTGATGATTGTTTGCTATGCACTTGCACGCACAGATACACAGAAGCTGCTGTTAAAGCCAGTACTGTCCATCTGCAGTTTCCTAATGCAGAAATATTTAAATGCTGTTATGCAGTCCACACATGGCTTCATCACTTCCAGATGTGGACATTGTCCTTCTCTTGTAGCATGTAATTTACAGCTCTATCCAGGACCTGACGTATAAAAACTTTAATGTGACGGTGTATTGGCCAATGTAACTGTGGCTCTTTTGGTTCTTTAGCACCTGCACTGATCTTACTTGGAGGGGCAGATTGCTGACTTCACTGACTTGATGGCTTTACACAGCAGGATGTTCTTGCGTCCTCAACAGAGTTGCATAATGGTTAGTTTTGCAGAGAATTAAAGGCCTGAGTCAGCTCCCATTAAAGGCAATGGGAGAGTTTAATTAACTTTAATGGCAATGGATCAAGTAAGGGTCTGGAAAAAAAGATATTTACCTGGATTTATCTGTGTATTGTGATTTGGTTTTGTTCCTGCATTTTATTTCAGTGTTTTATGGTAACTCTTTTACTTCCACCAGTGAGTGTTGATAACAAGTAGACTTTTGAGAGAGAGATTGTTTGAGGAACTGACCAGAATAAGAAGTCTTCCGAAATGGGGTTATTATTGTCCACACTAGGAGTTATTCCAGCATGGCTCTAGTGAAATATCTTACTCTGCTATAACTATGCTGGACAATTTCCATGTGAGGACAAGCCCTGAGATTATTCATAGGAGGGGAATAACAATTAGTTCCCTTCTGTTCCCTTCAATTCTGTTCTCTCTGAGAGAGGGCTTTTAACTTCCAACTGTATAAACTCTCATTAATGAGGGAGATAGATCAATTTCAGGACTAAACTCAGCAGAAGGTTGGATCAAAATAGGTGGAAACTACAATGTTAGAAACTTGTAAAAATTATGCTGAAATGAAAAGGAAATTTTAGACACACTTGTATCAGCTGCTCTCACATAATTTCGTTTAAAATATATTAGCTACTTTAGTCCCTATGAAAGGGAGGGACCTGAAGCACTGGGGTTGAACTATATTAAGCCCTTATGTGTGTTTTCCCATGCAAAGATTTTCAAATGACTCCCTTCCTTACCAGAAAATTAGGAGAAAACTCTGTGTTCTCTGCAAGTAAAGAATTGGGAATCTTTGATTTCCAAGATATTGGTTCTGGACAAATCTTGAAGCTCTTATTCAGCTTTTACTCAGGAAAACTCCCATTGATTGTTGAATAAGGATTGAGTAAATTTGGCCCCTGGGTTGGAGCATAGCAATGAAGAAGAAAAGAACATCATACTATGTGTATTCTGTCTCCCTCTTCCTCCCCCCATGACAGAGGGGCAGCTGTTTTTCTTAAGAATCATGAAAGACTTCCCTTGTTATGGAAAGAGAGAGAGAAACTCTATTGATATTTGCACTCTGTGGAGGAGTAGCCTCTTGTTCCTACCCAGGAAATATCAGATTAAAATAAACACATAGAACATTACTCAATGAGGTGCGAGTGCTTTATTTGTAACTCTTTAGTTTCAATCCAACACTATTTAAATGTTTTCAGTGTGTCAACAGCCTTGGATAGGTGCAATGGGAAAAAAGGTAAAGCAGGAGTAAAAAGGGAAAATAATTAAATATGTAAAACAGGGATTTGACATAGTGTTATGCCACAATAATGCTTTGTAATATGATTTATTTTATCTGAGGATGTCAGTACTTTACTAACTCTATTTTTGAATCTTAAAAAACCCTTGTGAGGAAAGTATTAAACTACTTTATTGATGTATAAGCAAAGTCAAATAGGGAAATGTCCATACCAGAGCTAGGACTGGAACTCAAGAATCCTGACTCCTAATCTTCAAGTTTGACCACTAAATATGATGCTTGCTTACGTATCAACAACAATAAAGATTCTGCAAGTTGAACTTAATTAACAGTTCTGTTACTAGTATGTGAGAACACTATTACACTTTTATTTATTTTTGTGTACTGTGGTAGTGTCTAGAAGCCCCTGTTATGGACCAAACCCATTGTGCTAGGCGCTGTTCAAGCACAATTGGTCCCTACTCCAAAGAGCTTACAGTCTTTCAGCTTGCTGTCCAATAGCCGCAACAGCTATGCAATGCTAAAAGGAGTGAACATAAGATGATAGGAATTGACAGACTATATATAGGGGGCAAGTCTGTCATGAAAGGTGATATTTTAGCAGAGTCACTTTCACTTTAATGATGATCATCCTTTCTGTCTTGCAAATAAAAATATCACAAACCCTCACAGGATTGTACAAAAGAAATACCTTTAAATCATGTTTCTTGCTTTTGGACTGACATGATTGGAAAATATCTTCTTTCTGCATTGAAGAAGGGGGCAAATCAGAAGGTGAAGAGATTTTTTCACACTGGAATTGTAAATCCATTATCAAATTCACCACTTCTGGGATTATTCTTGACAAAACTGGTTTTACTGTGCTTGGAAGTCAAGCATATCAGAATATTCCCTACTTTCAGATTGCTCTCTTCTGCAGCTTGTTTAGGTTGATATACCTCCATTTGAATATGTGGAACTCAACATCTTGAAAACACTGGAAAGACTGGTTACTTACCTCATAACTGTTGTCATTCAAGTTGTGTTGCTCATGTCTATTCCCAGTTTGGGGGAGGGGGGTGCTACATGCACCGGTGCCGGAAAACATTTTCCCTAGTGGTACCCATAGAAGCTGACTCCAGCATCATCTGCAGTGGCTCACACGTGTCCGCACATAGGTGCTGTCGGCTCCCCCTCACTCTCAGTTCCTTCTTGCTGGAACTCCGACTGAGGGGAAGGAGGGTGGGTGGAGAATGGACATGAGCAACACATCTTGAACAACAGCAGTTGCGAGGTAAGTAACCATTCTTTCTTCTTCAAATGCTTGCTCATGTCCATTCTCAATTTAGGTGACTCACCAGCAGTGTCTCTGGTGGTGGGCAGGAGTTCATGGACATGACACTTGAAGCACCACTCTACTGAAGCCAGCGTCGTCCCCATGCTGCGTTAAGGCATAGTGGGATGCGAAGGTATGTACCGATGACCAGGTAGTTGCCCTGCATATTTCCTGGATGGGGACATGAGATTGAAAGGCCACAGATGAGGCCTGTGCTCTTGTTGAATGGGCTGTTAAGGGCCCTGGAGGTGTGACTCCGGCCTGCTCATAACAGGCTTGGATGCAGCCCGTAATCCATTTCGAGATACACTGCAAGGAAACCAGCAGCCCCTTCATCCAGTCCGCAACATTGCATTGAACAGCAAAAGGATTTGGTTCTGTCAATGTAAAACACCAGGGCCCACCTCACATCGAGAGAGTGCAGGCGTCTCTCTTCACTGGAGCTGTGAGGTTTGGGACAAAAAAATGGTAGGAAGATGTCCTGGTTAAGGTCTTAGGCAAAAAGGCTGAGTGCGGGTGTAGCTGGATGTTCTTATAAAACACTGTGTAGCGTGGTTCTGATGTTAATGCCCTGATCTCCGAAACTCATCTGGATGTAATAGTCACCAGGAAGGCAACCTTCCAGGACAGGTATGTAAGGGAGCATAAGGCCTTGGTTTCGAAGGGTGGTCTGGTGAGTCTGGAAAGGACCAAGTTCAAGTCCCACTGAGGAGAAGGCTTCCTTATTGATGGGAAAAGTCTCTCTAATCCCTTAAGGAATCTGACCATCATTTTATGGAAAAAGACTGTTCTACTTTCCACCAAGGGGTGGAAAGCAGATATGGCCGCTATATGGACTTTGATGGATGAGAAGTCCAATCCACCTTGTTTCAAATGGAGCAGATACTCCAGAATTGTTGGGATCGATGCCTCCGTTGGAGACACGCCGTGTTCGGTCGCCCAGCAGGTGAAGTGCTTCCATATAGCTCTGTAGGCTGATCCGGTGGATGGCTTTCTGCTTTCCAAGGGCATGTGCTGAACTTGGGTTGAGGAGGCCTGCTTCTCCTGACTCAGCCATGGAGCATCCATGCCGTCAGATGTAGGGAGGTCAGTTTCAGGTGGAGCAGGTGATCTTGATCTTGAGACAGGAGATCTGGTCGCAGTGGCAGGGTCCAATGCCTGAGTCCTGCCAGCTTTAAGAGCATCCTGAACCAATGTTGTCGGAGCCACGCTGGTGACCCGTGCCTTGTCTCTCTTCTCTTTCAAGAGGACTTTATGGAGTAAAGGTATTGGCGGGAAGGCATACAAGAGGCTCCCTGACCAGGAGAGGAGAAAGGCATCTGTGATAGAGCCTGTGCTGAGTCCCTGTTGGGAGTAGAAGCAATGGCACTTTCTGTTGGCCCTAGTGGCAGAGAAGTCCATTTGGGGATTGCCTCACCTTTGGAAGATGCAGGTCTATACCTCCGGATGGAGGGACCACTCGTGGTGAGAACAGAAGGTACTGCTGAGATGATTCGCCAAAGAGTTGCTGATTCCCATAAGATGTACTGCTATTGGGTGAATGTTGTGGTTGACACAAAAGTCCCAGAAACTCACTGCCTCCTTGTATGGTGCCGGGGATCGGGCTTCCCTGTCTGTTGATATAGTACACAGAGGCCGTATTGTTCGTGAGTATCTGTACCACTTTGTTGGTAAGATGTGGGAGGAAGATCGTACTGTCAGATGAATTGCCTTGAGCTCCTTGATATTCATGTGCAGCCACAGTTCCCCGAGGTCCACATGCCCTGGCTCTTTAGAGAACCCAAGTGAGCTCCCCACCCTAGATCTGAGACATCAGAAAAAATGGTTACTTACCTTCTGTAACTGTTGTTCTTCGAGATGTGTTGCTCATGTCCATTCCAAACAGGTGTGTGCGCGCTGCGTGCACAGTCATTGGAAGGTTTTTCTCCAGTAGTGTCCGTCACGTCAGCGTAGATGCCCCCCTGGAGTGGTGCCTCCATGGCGGTGTATATAGGGGCTTGCCGACCCACCACCTCTTCAGTTCCTTCATGCCAATCGGCTCCGACAAGAGGGGAAGGTGTGTGGTCTTGAAATGTCCATGAACAACCCATCTCAAAGAAAAAGAGTTATGGAAGGTAAGTAACTGTTTTTTCTTCTTTGAGTGCTTGCTCATGTTGATTCCCAGGCGGAGGACTCCTAAGCAGACGAACAGAGGAGGGGTTGGAGCTCAGGAGATTGCTAACTGGAGCTCTGCTCTACCAAATTGTGCGTCATCCCTGGCATGCTGGGTAATGGCATAATGTGAAGTGAATGTGTGTATGGACAACCATGTTGTAGCCCTACAAATTTTCTGAGTGGGACAATGTGCCAGGAATGCTGCTGATGAAGCCTGAGCCCTGGCGGAATGCGCTGTCAGAGCCAGAGCTGGCACTTCGCTAGTTCATAGCAGGTCCTAATACAAGAGGTAATCCACGATGAAATCCTTGGAGAGGACACTGGGTGGCCTATCATCCTATCTGGTACATTTATGAAAAGCTGGTTTGATTTATGAAAAGGCTTAGTTTGCTGTATGTAGAATGCCAATGCCCATCTGACATCCAGGGAATGGAGACTATATTCCCTGCTGCTGGCATGCGGCATTGAAAAGAACACTGGCAAGAAAATTTCTTGACTAGTGTGAAAATGAGAAACCTCTTCAGGAAGGATGGCCGGGTGTGGATGCAGCTGAAACTTATCCTTACAAAACACTGTTTATGGAGGGTCTGAAGTCAGCGCCTTGAGCTCAGACACTCTCCTTGCCAAGGTAATAGTGATGAGGAACGCTACCTTCCATGAGGGGTACAATAGTGCACACGTAGCTAAGGACTCAAATGGGGGCCCCATCAACTTATTGAGCACCAGGTTAAGATCCTATGCCAGGATTGGATGACGTACCAGTGGGTAAAGTCTTTATAAGCCCTTGAGGAAACGGGACACCATAGAGTTGGCAAATATCAAACGACCCCCTTTTGGGTGGAAAGCGAAGCTTTCACAAATACAGCTGCCAAATCTAACTGCTTTAAATGCAATAGACAGTCCAATATAAGAGGCAGCGGAGCCTGCATTGGAGGAGTGCCTTTCTATGCTGACCACACCGAGAACGTTTTCCATTTGGCTAAGTACGCTGCTCAGGTGGATGACCTTTCTACTGCCAAGGAGGACCTGCACTTGCTCTGAGCATGCTGCCTCTCTAGGGTTCAACCATGCAGCTTCCACACCTTGAGATGAAGTGATACTAGGCTGGGGTGACGCAGCTGACTGTGGTTCTGTGTAATCAGGTCTGGAACCAGTGACAGGGTGATCGTGGTGCCTAGGGATAACTGCAACAGCATTGTGTACCAGTGTTGCCTGGGCAGTGCTGGGGCTATCAGTATAACCAAGGCCCTGTCTCTCCTGATTTTCAGGAGGACCTTGTGAACAAGAGGAAACAGTGGTAGTGTGTGGTACAGGTGGTGAACCCAGGGAAGGAGGAATGCACCTGCCAGAGAACCCAGGCTGTGTCCCAGGTAGGAGCAAAACTGGTGACATGTCCTGTTGGACCCTGTTGTGAAGCAGTTTACTTTGGAAAATGTTTCTCACGATATCTGAGTGGAGAAACCATTTGTGGGTGTTGAAGGAGCAGCTGAGATGGTCTGCCAGCTTGTTCTGGAAGCTGGGCAGGTAGGACGCTTCCAGGTGTATGGAGCAGGCGATGCAGAAATCCCAGAGTTTGAGTGCTTCCTGGCACAGGGGAGAGGAACGGGCTTTCCCTGTCTGTTCATATAGCACATTGCCTTGGTATTGTCTGTTATCACTGACACCTCTTTTCCTTCCAGATGAGATTGGAACACCTGGCAGGCCAACTGGACCGCTCGTAGTTCCTTGACATTTATGTGAAGCGATAGCTTCTCTGGGGACCAAAGACTTTGTATCCTCAGTTTGCTGAGATGCAATCCCCACCCCGAGGACAAAGCATCTGTAACCAGTACCAACGACAGCTGCAGCCTGGCAAAATGTTTACCATTGGGTCCAATGACTCACAGACCTACTGTGCCTGTAGGCCCAAGTTTTGGGCCACCCTTCTTAAAAATTCTTGGTGGGCCCTCTTGACCATGGGTATATGGATGGTCAGTGTCCCCATTACCCCTCATCAGGAGAGGAATAAGATGAGGCCCTGGGTCCAGCCTCAGTCTTGGGGATGTCCTGGCTAGTAGGGTCCTCCCTGCCCAGGATCTTACTGCCAGTGTCAGGGCCCACTTCGGTGCCAGGTTCCTCTTTGGTACCGTGCACCACACCACCTTCCCCCGACAGCACTGTCTTCCTGTGCCCACTGACCTCAGTGCTGCATGGTAGGGTTCTGTGCTCCAGGGTGCCAGCTGTTTGGCTCTCCAGGGCAACCAAATAGGGACCTCTAGACTGTGACCCTTGGCTTTGTGGTATGCCCACAGGGTCCAGAAGGGCTATTGCTCAGGCACCTGCCACTGCATGGACCAACCTCCAATGGGGGCGCTTACCCCTTATCCTCCTTGTAGTGCTGCCTCCCTGATCTGTGCCTTCTCCATTTTGACCCGCTGTGGAAGCTTGCAAAGTGGTGCCAGAGGCTTGGGAAGTGCTGGCATTCTGAAGATTGGCACCGGGGCTCTTCAGACTGGTACCTGTGTTCCAGTGACTTGCATCTGACATCCAGTGACTGAAGACTTGACCCCAACCTATGCCAATGCAGTTTTAGGGAACAGTGCTGAGACTCTGGTGACTTCTGCAGAATAGGCAAATGGGGTCCCATGGATGGGGGGATGCTGTGTTGGAAACCAGTGCTGGCTTTCCCTTCGACTGCTCTCTGGCTGGGGCATCAGCTCCTTGGTGCTCTGCTCTACTCTCCTGAGGTGTAGGTGGCACTGACAAGGCCAGCAGGTCCTTTATTGACTGGAATGCCTCAGGCATAGAAGGGACTACCAAATGGTGTGGGCCTCTGCCACTCCCCAGAGTTGGCAGCGGCACGGGAGTCAAACTCAATGCCCTCATGGGAGGAGGCATTCTTGGGGCTGAATTGGTTTTCCCCACGGTACCCAAGCTCTTTTTAGTCGACTTTGAGTCCTTCTTGGCATGCACCTTCCTCTTGTTGGGTAGCAGCAATGTTGAACAGTGCCATGAGGGTGCTGACACTGGGGAAGCACTCTTGATCGATGCCACTGTACTGGGCGCCGAGTCTGATCATGGCTATGACGCCAGTCTGAGTGCTGATTCCATGAGAAGGGCCTTGAGTCTAATGTCCCAGTCCCTTTTGGTTCGAGGGTGAAACCGTTTGCAGATCTTACACTTTTCATGAAGGTGAACTTCTCCCAGACACTTCAAACAGCTCTGGTGCAGGCCACTCAATGGCTTAAGCTTCTTGCATGAAGCACAAGGTTTAAAACCCAGGGACTAATTAGCTATCGGATAACAAACTCTTAAACAACAACTATATACACTAGAAATACAAAGAAAGCTCTAGGAATACTAGGATTTGCAGGAGCAAGCAAGTGTTCCAGCACCATAGCGGGTGGTAAGAAGTAACTGGGTGGGGGCGGCAGTGCCCTATATATGAGTTCATATGTACGCCACTGCAGAGAGCACTAGAGCCAGCCCTCGGGATACCTCTAGGGGAAAAATTTCTGGCACTAGTGCATGTAGAGCCCATATACCTAATTCTGAATGGAAATGAGCAATCACTTGAAGTTTGTTTTTCAGCCTCAATGCAGATGCGCTGGTGTTACCAATGGTGTAAGCTATGGTATAAGCAAGACTCCAGTAGGGTAGACTCCAGGAATGTAAAAATACCTATATCCTGTATATTAAGTTTACACCATTGGTAGCACAAATAGGAATAGTTTGAATCATCTGATCAAAGTGAAAATGAAGAACAAAGGGAAAGCAGAGAGGAAAGATGTCACATTCTTTTGGTATTAAAATATTTCCAGAGCTACCATTCATTCTGAGCAGTAGGCCAGGTCTACAGCCCTCCTCCTGGGTTTACTTGGAGACCTCATTCAGGTCATTCTCAAATGCATCCTTCAGTTATATGGCTCCTATTTAAAAGTGTTTATGTCAATAGGCCTATTTTGGGTTATGATTTCTCTAGCTGTCACAAGCTGAGCAAAGTTAGCTTGGGATCAGTACTTGCATGGGAGTCCTACAAAAAAAAAATTTGCATGACCTGGTCGTGTTGATGATTCAGACTCTGTTTCTTTTCAATGCTGGGCCAGTGTCCCAGCATGGTATTAAGGGATGCTAAGGTGCCATTCTTCAGATGAAATAGAAAAACATTTCTGGTTGTTAGAAATCACTTGGCATTTTTTTGCAGCAGTAGGAATGTTTACATTGGTATATTGGCTAGATTCCAGTTTGGATATATAGTATATTCTGCCTCCCTAAATCCCCTATGCAGTTTTTGCTGCTTGTGGTATTCTTCCGTTATTATTCAGAGATGTTAAGTAGTTGTATAGAGTTGCTTCTATGTATAGTATGTAAAGAACTCAGAGGCCTGGTTGCACTTGCGGCGAAATTCAACGGCAGTCAACGGGAGATAGGCAAGCTATGTAGAGCAGCTTGCGTATCTCCTGTCAACTTCCTAAATTATAATTAGTGTGACGTCCCCACTACACTGATGAGAAATGCCATCCTATCGATGGAATGTTAATCTTTTTGCGTCAATTTATTGAGTCGACTTCCGTATTGATTGAGCAGGTCTCCACTGCTGCTCAATCGATTCCAAGGAATCGATCTGGTGGCACCAACAGTGCTGCCATGAGTGAAGGCATACCCTCAGATCCTTTGGAGTGAATGATGATAACAGGCTAATAAAAATAAGATACTCTTATTTACAATTTCAGAAGCTACTTTGAGGCCTTGTCTAGGCTAGAAAAGCTTTTCTGGTGTAGCTATAATTCCAAACCATCGTAGTGGAGATGCAGCTTATACAAACAAGTGTTCTTTTGCTGATCTAGTTTATACTACTTTCCCAAATGAAATAAGCTATACTGTCAAAATGACTTTTTTGCCCGTATCACTTCATCTACTCTACAGCTTTTCCCAGCATAGCTATGCTGGTCAGGAATGTATTTTTTGTTCACACTGTGATAAAGTCAGGCCGGACGGCTATTTAAGGGTGTGTTGGCCAATATGAGGACCCGAAAGGGTTAAAAATCCTCTGCCCTGCAGGCAGAAGAGAAAGCACAACAGGGCAATTAAAGGCACCTGGACCCAACCAAGGGCCAGGCCAGGGGTATTTAAACCCTGCCTTCCCTAAAGGAGTGGGAGGGAACAAATGCAGAGGAAGCTGCCAGAAGGCTGGTAGCAGCTAGAGGAGAACGTTCCTTCCCACACCAGGAGACAAAGCTCCTCTACAGCCAGGGGAGATGGGATAGCTGGGGGCACCCTGGCCCAGGAAGAGAAGGTAAAGCGTGAGACCCACCAGGGAGAAGTTGGCAGTTTGCCACAACACTTTTAACTGACATAGCTATGCCAGTAAAACTTTAAAGATGAGGGCCCAGTCCATGCTCAGATGCTAGGTTGAATACTTAATATTGCACATTTTAAATAAACAAAAAACCAGCAAATATTTGATTAAGAGAAGGCAAAAACTACTAGGCAAAATCCTGCTTTTGTTCACATCAATGTAAATCCAACGTAAACCTTAGGCCTGGTCTACAACTAAAACGTAGGTCAACCTAGCTATGTTGCTCGGGGAGTGAAAAAGGTAATATTAGCAAAATGTCAGTTTCTTATTTGGGGTTTTATAAATTTGTTTATATATTTATTAAATAAAATATAATTATAAAAATATACACCCTCTTGGCCTGTTATCCTAGGCCTTATGTCTAAGGCTGTCACTTTCTACTGCAACCCCTAGGTCAGGGGTCGGCAACCCACGGCTCCCGAGCCGCGGCTATGCGGCTCTTCTGCACATCCAACCAGTTCGCGCGAACCAGTTCTTAAAAAGGAAATTCTGCACTGTGAGCCCCACTCTCCAGCTCCGCCGCCGAAATTGACAAGGGCGAGTCAATTTCACGGAGGCTGTACCCTGAGATTCCAGCTCCCCAGAAATTGACAAGGGCGAGTCAATTTCACGGCGGAGAGTGGTCTGAAGTGCTGGCTGCCGGGGTGCAGTGTGTTGGGTGCTGTGCATCTGCTGGTTCATCTGATCCTTGCCCGGCCCCTCTGTCAAATTTTAGAATGCATTGTGGCCCATGAGTCAAAAAGTTTGCCCACCCCTGCCCTAGGTCAACAGAAGAATTCTTCTATCAACCTCTCTACTACCTCTCAGGGGGTTGATTTACTATAGTGCTGGAAAAATCTCTTCTGTTGTTGTATTAAGTGTCTAGATTACATTGCTGCAATGGTGCAGCTGCAGCTATTCTGCCATAGCACTTGCAGTTTAGGCACAGCCTTAGTAGAATTATTCAAGATTTACATTAATAGAACTGAGCAGAATTTAACTCCGTTTCTAGATGCCCTTTTAAAAATACTTGTTCAGAGGTGACTGCTTTTATAATACTGATAAATATTTTGTTTTCTTTTTTATTTCACATTTTGAGTTCTAATTATTTCACAAATATTAAGTCAGCCCCCCAACAAATCTGTGAGGTACAATTGTATCCATTGTACAAGCTCTTGAAGTGAGGTACAGTGTGGATAAGTAACTTTCCCAGTCACATGATGACTTAGTTGACAGAGTTTGAGGTGGAATCCAGGGGTCCTGATTTCTGGTGCCATGTTGTAAGCACTACATCATGCTTCCCCTGTGGTCCTTCCCATTCTTGTTACATTTGGATATAATTTTTGTGTGTCTCCTTTTCTCCCTTTTATTAAGGGTTGCCTTTGTGACGTGGGTGTTGGGATGTGGGTTTGGAAATACCTGGAAGAGGTCAGTAATTTCCAAAATATTTGTAAAGATTAAACCCCCAAATTCTGCCAAGCTTGATTGATCTCTGACGTAATTGGTAATAGATGCTCTTTATTATCATGTTCTTTTGTACCAGATAAAGGACTGGCTACAGAGTTGCTTATATGCACCAGATGTGTTCATCATAAGATCCTTTAATGCTCAGCCAGGTATGGCTTAAGTTCTTTTAAATAGCCTTGTGCCTGAACAGTACAATACAGTTTAGAATTTCATTACATTGCCCCCTTTAAATTCTGCATTTTTCCGATTTACAAAATATACTCTATCACATTATCTTTGAAGTTCAGTACCGATCAGTCTGTTAAGTGTGTCTGAATCATACTGGTTTTCTAATTATGTAGCCTGAACGTGTAACAGCTTGGTTATCTGACTATCTAATAGTTGCAATGACTGGCTGTGATTGACCGTATATATCAATGCTTTCTGTTGAACTCTCCACTTTTGGTCTTAATCACATATGATCTGATTGCTAAATTCTCTATCTTTATGTCAACTGTAGTTGTCCATCCTTTTTCTCCGTCCAATTTGACATGAACATGGTAACCAGCTTCTATATCTGGCAGTTTTCTAACTGAGTGACATCTGTTGAAAAAGTGGGCTGACATGGCTACAACATTGCATGCATAAGCTCTTTTAGACATTTTAACCAATTTGGTTATTCCCTTCATGTCTGGCCACTTCGGAGACAGGCTTTTTTCCAAAGTTGGTACAATAGTTCTGAGTTGTTCTCCCATTAGGAGTCGTGTTGGAGTATATCCAGTTTTTCTATAACACAGTACAGCAAGGAATGGATCTTCCCACTGTAGAATTTTCTTGGCTGTCTGTACAGCTCTCTCAGCCTCTCTATTCGCTTGTGGGTAATATGGGCTGTTACTATTACTGCTGCAGTGAATTGTGGCCTGTTGTCTGTCATTAGTTGTTCTGGAATACCAAAGTGAGCAAAAGTGCACTTCAGTTTTTCACTAATATTGCAATATGTTATGGCTTTCAAGCACATTATTTCTATCTACCTGAAAATAGTTCATGACGATCAGGTAATAAAGTCCTCTGAATTGCATAAATCTTCAGCTAGTCTCTTTCAGAGTTATTCTGGTAGAGTGGTGTGTACACTGCATGAAAGGTTTTTCTCTCTTAACCCAATAACCAGCCTGTCTGATACTTTCATATTTTGCATTCCCAAAATCACAGTAGGCAGCCAATGCGTGCAGAGCTCTTATAAAACTTCCAACATTTTCCCCTGGTTCTTGAATTCTCTGGTTAAAACATGCTGTTTCATAAACCACATTTCTCTGAGGTATAAAGTTTTAATCAAACATAGCCAGAACCCTTTCATAATCCTCTTTGTGATTCTTCAGTAAAGGCAAACGATTTAAACATTTGCTCTGGTTGTTTCACTAAAGCATAAATTAAAGAAGATACCTGTATATCATCATTTTTCTTCTGGAGCTTGGTAGCAATACTAAATCTTGCAAAATATTGTTTCCATCCTGGCCATTTTGAAGGTATGTCAAAGCTGAAGTTTTTTGGGGTATTGAAGACTGGCATGTAGATGAGAGCCTGCAACCTTTGTTGTTGTTCCTTCTTTTTGCAACTGTTGCTGTTTTTCTTCTGTTTATGATCTTAGTTTATTTCTATCACTATGTCATTTTTCTTCTGTACCAGATATTGACTGGGTACAGAGCATGCTTATGCAGACTAGATGTGTTAATTGTAAGATCTTTTAATCAGTGGCCTGCCAGGTATGGCTGAGGTTCCATTAAATAAGGTATTTTACGTGCAGTGCCACCTTCTGATTGAGCAGTATAATAAATTTAGATTTTTGTTACATTTATAATACATAATATAGAAAATCA
The DNA here is from genome assembly GCA_007922155.1 of Mesoclemmys tuberculata. NCBI lineage: Eukaryota > Metazoa > Chordata > Testudines > Chelidae > Mesoclemmys > Mesoclemmys tuberculata. The sequence goes on from ML675655.1 coordinate 11,502,218, forward strand.
TGTAATAAAATCTCAAAGGTTAACAACAAAAAAGAGACTCCTGTTTTTGCTCTTTCTCCAACGATATCTGTGCTGTCTCTTTCATGCTTTCCCCTCCCATCCAAAATTGTTATTTGTATTGCAGTAGTGCCTAGAGATCAGGGCTCTTCTGTGCTAAGCATTGTACAAACATGTAATGAAGAGATGGTCCCTAGCCTAAAGAGAAGAAATGTGCTCATCCCCTACCCAAATTCCCTTATGTTCCCTTCCTCCTTCTGTTATGTCTCTCCCCAGGTTCCTTCATCCCATGCTTTGTTTTCCTCTTCAGTCTTCTCCTGTTCTGGCTTGTCTGTTTCCTGTTGCTGAACAGCTCCATTATATTATCTTTTTTAGCAAAGTGAACTTTCTAGTGTCCTGTCTTTGTGAAGCACAAAGTAGAGGAAACATAGATTAGGTTGTAAAAAGGGTTACTTTTTTGTCACCTATTAATAATATGTTAATATGAGACCAGATGAAAATCCCCCCTTCTAAAATACCATTGATTCCATCCCATTTTCAGTTCACTAGTAACATCTCAAGACAGAAAATTCTGTATGTTTTTGATGCTGCCATTTGTGGCCTCATACACAAGAGAGAGAAGAAATGCTGATTACTCTGTTCAAACACAGTCGATATGTTGAAACTCTCAAGCAGATCAGATATACTGGATTTCCAACAGCACAAGAACAAAAATATTACTTTCTAAAATGACACACACCCTCTCCTTTTGCTGTTTGGTCGCTCCTCAACCTTATGGAAGAAGTCCAAATGTGCAGCATATTACTGGGAAATGTATATTATTGTTACACTAACTTTGCACAGGACATGGTGAAAATATTGCTGGTTTGAGAATTTTTGTCATTTCACATATTTTAATTCCCAATTTTATCATCTCACTTGCTAATCTCGGATTATTTCAAATTGTTTTCTGTCAATTAATTAATGTTTTTAAAGTACTTTGAACATGTGATGTGCAGTAAATACCAGGGATTATTATTTTGGTAGAAAAGGGTGTCTATATGGTGGTAAGGCATTACATATATTTGGTACTCTATGAATAAACTAATAGTTTATATGTGGAAATCATGCTGATTAAAAGTAATTTAGTGAAGACTGCAGGCTCTCTGTTTTAAATTATAAACAATTGGTTTAAATATTGCTGAGAACTTTTCTGAAATACTCATTTGCAATTAGGTTCTAATGTTCAGTGAAGTTATCCAACATACAGTAAATTGTGAGATTCAGAAGCACTCTACTTTCTGTACTTAATGTTTACTGCATTTTGGTAAAATAACCCTGCAAACAACACCTGCTTTGCATAGTGTAGTGGAGTGGCTGAGTTTGAAAAGGGACGTTTATTATTGTTATCTCAATCATTAGGAGACAAAAATTCTTAATGCCCTTAAACATCTTCAAGCTGTGGATTCTGCTGATGTCCCGAGCATTGTCCAGCAATAATAGGAGCAGAGCACTGTTTTATGAGACAGCAGTCTGAATCCTGAATGAATTCACTATAGGCGGAACACTAAGTATTTTCTCCAGACAAGGGACCGGAGTCCTGCTGTGAGAAAAACAGTGCATTGCTCCCATTATTCCTCTTGTACTGCAAGTCTTTTATAATTGCTTCACAAATGAATGTTTAAAACATCAAATGCCAACAGAAAGAGCAGAAAAGAAAACAAAGGGAGAAAAGGTGTCCTAAGATCATAATTTCAGTTGGCCTGTTGAAAATATAAAGAGAAGTTCTGCAGTCTGGATTTTGTAAGGTTTTAGAAGCGTTAAACTTGGGAGAAATTGATAGTGAAGGATACTTTCATGATATCAGCCCATTACAATCCACATACAGACCTTTGCACTCATAAAACAGTATATGTTACCACAGAATAATGGGACTTGCTTTGTGATCTTGGGCAAGTCAGTTAACATCTCTGTGGGGAATCGTATTCACCTTTGTAATAAAGCTAGTCAAGATATGCAGATGCAAAGTATCATTTAAGCACAAAATAATATTATAGCCTCATGAGGTGCAGCATCTCCTATTCACGAAAACTGCAGATGTGCAGAATAAATAAACATATACATCTGAGTTCAGAGAGTTTGCCAGAAAGACATCCAGAAAGACATGCCAAAAGATGAAGAATCCATCACTTCCCTTGGCAGTTTGTTCCAATGGTTAATCATACCCACTGTTAAAAAAGTGCACCTAATTTGCATTTGTCTGGCTTCAGCTTCTTGGCCATTGGTTCCTTTTATGACTTTCTCAACTATATTAAAGGGCCATTTAGTACCTGGTATTTTCTCCCTGTGAAGATACTTATAAAATTGTTGCAGATAATCTTTTCTATATAGGTTCTTACATTGCAGTCATCACCATAGTATCCATGCAGATATCAAATATAATGCAGTAACTTCATCTGAGTTTCTACAGAGTATTAGATTTACATGAATAGCAAATTAAAAGGTTTTTAAAATGTTTGTATACATCATTAATTGCTCAGTGAAGGAGTGGTCCTTTTGTTCCCAATACTGTATGAGCTGGTTGAGGAGTCATACTCAAATGGGGTTTGGGGATTGCTTATGTTTGAGTAACTTTTACCTCCTTTGTAAAGATCTGCTGAGGAAAAGCCCTACATATGAGCTAGTTGTTGTTCTTGTTTTTGTAAAGATCTACTAACTAGAGTTTCATGAAGCCTAAGTAAACCAGGAGGAGCAGAGAAGGTGGATGATAGAAGAGACAGGACTGGGAATCGGGAGACCTAAGTTCAGTTCTGCCACTGATTTCTTTTGACTTTGGGTGAGTTACTTAATCTCTTTCTACCTCAGTTTCTGTATTTGTAAAATGAGTATAATATTTCTTTCTACCTCATATCTGTGTGTGGAGGCTTACTTTGCTAATATTTCTCAGATTAAAGGTGTTAGAGAAGGATGAAATATTACAATATAGTAACATTATTATCTGTTGATAGTTTCTTGTTAAATTGCCAAAGTAGAACAAATTGAGCTATTGCATAACTGGGTGCAGATCTGCTGACTTAAGTGACGTTATGTCCACTCTGAGGCTATGTCTACACTAGGAGTGCTTACTGGTATAGGAATACCAGTCTGCTATACTGGGAAAGCATTCCTAGTGTGGATGAAGCTCTATTGGTATAGTAAAAGCAAGTGAAACAAGCTATAACGGTAAAAATGCGGTTTTGCCAGTCTATGTCTACATTAGGGGCTACAGCCAGCATAGGTATGTTAGTCAGGGATCACACCTTTTCACGCCATTGGCCAACATAGCTATACTAATAGAAATCTGTAGTATAGACCTGGCTGAATTTTATCCCGTGTATTTTGATTTTTACGTATGGGGCATATCCATTCCTGGGATAAATGGCAATAACTTCATTAAAATACATGGATTGATTTAGGTCTGTTAATGCCAGGATTGAATTTATCCTTTGTGTTCACTACTTAGTTAAAAAGACCTGGTCTACACTTGAAAGTTGTACTAATATATAGTTATAGTTGTTCAAGCCCTAGTGTGGACACAGTTATACCAATATATCTTATTCCCTTTCTCACATGGGAATAGTTATACCACCATAAAGCTGTTTCCACATATGTAAACAGTGTGACCTTTATACTGATGAAACTACATTTCCAGTAAGGTGTTGTATTGCTTTAACTCCACTGGTATAATTAGTGGTACAACTTTCTTGTATAGACCTCTCCCTAGGACAAAGATTGCCCAAATCTGGCAATTTAAACAGAGGGAGATTCCAAAAAGCCAAGAGTGAAATTTAAATAGCACTTTAAATACAGTGCAAATACTTCATCAGAATAAGATTTGTTAAAAAAATTAAGTTGAAATTGGGTATATGCCTTTGCCACATGTACAGAACTATCTCCCCCCCACTTCATTGCTAAGTCCACATTGTGTACATTCATCAAAGCTGTGTAGCTAGAAATGTATCTAATGAGTATTAATAATTCATTCTAAAGAGGGAAGGGGATGGGGGACTCTGGGCATATCTCCAAATTCTATTAAGGCCTGGTCTATACTGGAGAGTTTTGTTGACAAAAATCATCTTTAGCTGACAAAACAGTCCTGCTGTACATGCTGCAATGACCCTCTTGTTGACAAAACTGCCCTGTTTTGTCAACAAAATAAAACCACCTAGATGAGAGGCGAAGAGCCTTTTTTGGCAAAGTTTTTGTGAAAAAGCATGCACATAGACACAGCCCTTAGGTTATATAGCTGAAAATAGCCTCCTGATGCCATCCTGAGACGGCTCTGGTAAGCAGTTTGAGCTTGGCTGCCCTGCAGCCATCTGCCCCTCCCCTTTCAAAGCCCCAGGAAGTTTTCAAGTTAACTCACCCTGGAGAGCTCACTCCTCAACACCATCCTGTCCTGCCTGCCCTAAACTACAGGGGAGGAGTGTAACTCCTGATGTGCTGTGCAGAGCCAGAGAAGGAGATGGGGGCTGTGTTCTCCTCCCTGCCCCTGTGGGTGTACTGAACCCATCTCTTGTGAGGGGGGTGAGGGAACCGGGAATGGCAGCTATGAGCTGTCTGTGTAGCAGCTTTTGCCTTGGGCCTGGAATTGGTTGCTCCCAGCAGCTGCTGTCTGAACTTAAAAGAGACAGCAACTAGTGCAAACGCACTCACTGTCCCCAACACATGCTGTCTGTCTGTGTCTGTCTCTCACACACACACACTCACTCACCACTCTTAACCCCGCTTCTTGTGTTTGTGTTCAGAGTCAGCTTGGCTGACAGGGCAGTTTAAAAGGAGCTGTCAAACTGGTAGAATGCCCACGGAATGCTAGGATTCGGAAACCATCATGTAACATTGTGCCTGCCCCGTGAGGCGTTGCAAACCCTTCCCAAAGCGCCCTGCATGCAGTAGCACAGTGGGATAGCTACTCTCAGTGCACTGCTCCCTTTTGTCAATAAAAGAGCTGATAGTGTGAATGCACTCCACTGACACGAGGAGAAAGTGAAGACACACAACAGCGATTTAATTACAGCGATGGCTTTATGCTGGCAAAACTTTTGTAGACAAAACTTTCTAGTGTAGACAAGGCCTTAGATATCTCTTCTGCTGAATGTGATGAAATTGTCTGTGGCTGTGAAGGAACCCTAAGGGATGGATATTATAGAGAATAAAAGACAAAGGATTAGGTGACTTCAGTAGCTGAATATCCGATTTCTCCCCACAACATTCATGCAGTCCCTGCCAGAGGGAGAAAGATAGCCCCCTCACATCATGCATTCGGTTCCCACTCCATTCCTCCTGAAGAGAAGGGTGAGGCAGGTGCATCATGGACAGATCCTGGAGCTTCCTCATGCAGCCCCTTCCTTCCTTGGGTTAGGTGTGGGGACTCCTCCCCTCTGGGACTGGAGAGCACCCTTTCCCCTTCAAGATTCGAGGAGGCTCATGCTGGCTTTGTCAGAGACAGGTTGCTGATGAGCTGCCAATCTTTGCTAATCTCATTTTTGGTGCCTTTCTCTGCCTCCTCTCCTCATCCTCCTTTGACGTTTTTATTCTAGGCGGTGCACCCCCTCAAGGCCTGTTTGCTTTCTATGAACAGCCAGAATGCTCCCTTAGTCCGGTTGTGTGCTACACTGCATTACGTCCTGGCCGACTGTGTGTGTGTTTGGTAAATTATATATGAGAAGTACATGTGATGGAATCTGGGAGAGACTGACGTGACTGTCAGGGTCCCCCCAAAAACACATGGCATCTGTCACCAGAAAAAAAAATTCCAGACTCAATTTATAAAGATAAATTTATCCAATCGGAATCCATCCCCAAAATCTAACTCCAATCAGATTCGCCCCGGGACGGAATTTAAAAAGCCTGCCAGTGAGGGGATGCGCGATGCGGACTGTCTTGTGTGGAGCGGGAGTGCGAGTATGACTCCCAGGTGTAGACAAAGTGAACTAATTTAACAAGCTTGCAATCCTAGCAACAGCAGCTGCTTCCGGCGGTGCGGGTCACACAGCCAGACGGCAGAAGCGGGAACCGTGGAAAACAACCTGGCAACAGCTAGGTCCGTTTGACCCAAGGCGTGCGGAACAGCGGCCGCGCTGAGCCCAGTTGAGGCCAACGGGCCCCGAACCAACGTCCCGCCGGCGGCTGCTTCCCGGAAGCGCCTCACTGTCCAAGAAGCCCGGTTTCGCTTTTCCATGAGCTACCATGGCAACGGTCGCTTTTAAGTGACGTAATTCAGCGGCGCCTTTAGAATCTGGTATCCTTGGCTACGGCGGGGCCGGAGCGCTGGCTGGGGAAAATGGCGGCTCCAGGGAGCTCAATGAAGGCAGCTCGGGACCGCGGCTCCTGGCTTCTCTGCTTCTAAAGCGACGCACCGCTTCCCCTTCCGTCCCCCGCCGCGATGTTCCAGGACGCGCTGGCGCGCGGTGCTGACGTGGAGTCGCTGTGGCGAAGAGACCGGGGGACCCGCTGCGAGGCGGTGAGAGGCCGTGGCGGGGATGTGGGGTCTGGGGCCGTTCGCTGTGGCGGTGGGTACCTCGGCCCTTTCTCCTGCACGCTGACTCAGTCCATGACGCACTTGCTCTGGGGGGAGCCGAGGGGGACGCTCACCCCACTCTCTGGCAATAAGTAGCCACTAGAGCATAGAAGCAAGTGCTGCAGCTCCAGGAGAACCTGAGAGAAACCCCAGATAAAACCGTCCTGCAGGAAGCGCAGGAGAGCCCAGGGGATATGTCTGTGGCAGCCCTATGAGGGAAATCCCTAAAGGTCTGGCTGCCATAGAGTGAGGCACAGAGCATGTTATGACACATTGTTTACCTCAGTCTGAGGCACTGGTACCTTTATTTGATTCACCGTTGCCATCTAGGCCTGATAGGATAGGTGCTGGAACGCTACCAGCTTCCTTCTCTGAAATACGGTGGAAACACAAAATGCCACGTCCTGGAGAGAAAATGTATGGCGTCCCTTGTGCCAGCAAATGCTGAATGGCAAAACATATCAGCTGTTTGTCTTCCAAGAAAATTGTGAGTTGCCAGCACTACTGCCTATTCAGATAAAGCTTTGAATTGTTAGAGTAAGAAAATTAACCAAAGGGACATGGTGGTTTCTACCATTGTCATCACCATTGTCTGTGGCAATGTCAGAATATTCACAATCTACTATGTGTGGCTAATTGGTGCTATTGTATATCCTCCTTTTTGTATTTGTGCCCTGTACCCATGCTAAATCCTCTCTGATCATAACTTCTTTCGCCCCTTGGCACTATGCAGTCCCTTTTGTGACTCCATTGGCCTTCAGTGGGTCATCAGGCTTCAGGTTTTCTTTTGGAGTGCCCACTAGGCCTGAAGTCTTCATATATGTCAACAAAATCTCCTGGGTCTTCTACTGTACTTCTTTCCTGGAGCCATCCTTCTCCTTTTTCAACTCCCATTGCACTGCTGTTGGCCCTTCATTTCTTCTTTCCCAGCCTCATTTTCTTCTGGTAAATGAAAAGCCAAGAAGAGCACTCCACAAAGTCCAAGCAATAAAAATAACCCAACAACATAGGTCTAAGAAATCTAGAAACTCAACTCTCCATGTTCAGTAAAAGGTGAAATCTTTCCTTTTGTCTTCCACATCTTCTGTGGAGTCAGACTCAGATGAGAGGAGGCATTTTGCCATTGCATACCTGGACAGCTTTATTGAGGTGGCCTAGTTTACTCTGGATAGTTTTGATGAGGAAATAAATTTTCAAATTAAAAAAAAAAAAATCTCCCCAAGATAAGTTAAAGTCTGAGAGATTCTGGTCTTCTCTGCCCAGGAGCTGGTGGAATAGATTTTTTTGATTGAGTGGCTCTGCCCAGAATAGAAGGGATTCCCCCCAGCAGAGCCTGCCACAAGATGGATAAAGTATGGAAAGCCTCAAACTTGCCTCAGTACTTGAAGTGAACATCTCAATCTCAAGGTTTGCAAAAACAAATACAAACATAAAAATGACGATACCAGTAAAAGTTGCTGCCTCCTTCGAAGATCTGTTGGGCACCCAGCAGGAGTAGTTGCACAATACAGCTGTGAGACTGCAACTTTGATGGCAGAGTTAGCAATGAATGGACCTCTTTCCCTAGTCAGGTCCAAAAGCCATTACCCCAAAATTCTTCTCAAAAGCCTGCTATCCTCGTTTTCCACTTGAAAAGCTTTCCTTTACTTACTTACTATCAAAAGAGTCTTCTTTGTAGCAATTACCTCTGTGAGAAGGGTCAGCAAAGTAGAAGCCCTTTCCTGCTGTGAATCCTTTCTTCAGTTCCTTCCAGATAGGACTGCTTTTTGGAACCCCTGAACTCATAGCTAAAGTGTATTCTTCAAGTCAAGTCAGGAGACTATTATTCCTTTCTTCTGCTGTACACCATCTACATTGCTAGCCCAGATCTTTGGCTCATGTAATTCTACATAAGAAGCTAATTTTGAGTGCATAGTACAAGCACTAAGTGCTTCCACAGGGACTTCAGTTTTCCAGTGTTCATTCAGAAGAACTAGCATTTTTACTATGAAAAAGTGAAAATTAGAATTGTAATCTGCTCCTCCTTCTATTCCTTCATTGTAGCTTTCCTGCTTTGAAACATCTCTCTGACTGGCTAAACTGATAACACTGTTCCATCAGCAGCTTTATTTCTCATTAGGTAGCTGGCTGATTGCTGAGACTGGAATGAAGCTACATCTGTGTTAGAAAATTCCAGGAGTTAGGCTGATCACAGCAGGTTTACATAATTTAACTCAGTGGTTCCCAACCCATGGGGTCTTTCAAAGTGGCCTGCTGCTCCGCTCCCGCTGGCTGCAGAAGGGAACTGCTACCTAAGGACCCACATGGAGCATGTTGCTGTGGGGTTACAAGACTGGAGCAGGCTTCTTGCTGCATCCCTGGGGACGGGAGATCAGCACTCCCTTTACCCAGCTCCAGCAGACAGCACTTTGCCTAAGTGCTGGGGTCTGTGCTGGAGTCAGAGGGCAGGGAGCACTGATCTCCCATCCACCCTCCTGCTGAAGGCAGCCACTCACTGCCTAGGGACCCAGGTGGAACTACAGAACGCGTGCAGTTTCCCTTCTGCAGCCAGGGGGCCGGGAGAGCAGTGAGGAGGCAGCCTCCTCCCTGATCTTCTATCCCCCTGGCTGCAGTGAGGGAAGGGAGAGGGAAGGGGCTGCTGGCAGAGACTGGCGGCGCTTCAGGGTTGTAAAAATGATATCTGTGGCCCTTGAGCCAAAAAGGTTGGGAACCACTGCCCTCTCTGTTCTTTCTACTATACTGAAGGGGCATATGGAATGCTGCAGAAAATCCTGGCTGCAGATTTTAGCTAGGAAAATGTGTTTCCTTGTTTGCAAGTAGCAGATAAGAAAATACTCTCATCATGGACATTTCTGTGTTTTATAATGTCTTGTTTGGTGAAGGAGTCTTTTTGAGATGGTTTTTTGGCACCCTTCTGGAAACTGAAGAATTGTCAAGATTAAGCATAACTCCCACTAACTGAGATGTGGATAAAAGGTGCTAAATGAAAAACAACCAAACTGAGTGGCTCAGCACAATTCTAAAAGGTTGTGGCTCCCTGTAAATGTAGTCTCTCAAATCCTGTGGCAGATGTTAAAAAGATCCAGACTGTAGTAAAGTCTGGGCCAAAGGCTGGCTTGCTGTATATCTTGTACAGTGCTGAGACAGCCTGTTTATAGACATAGTATAAGTACCTAGATAGAGCATGTTGCTGGTGTCTGATTAATAATAATTCAGGCTTTTTTTGTCATGGCAAAAAATAGAGGTCACAAATATATGGCAAAAATCCAGGTAGTCATGAACTCATATTACTTTGACCAAAATAGCCTTTGTTTTTAGGTTTAATTTTTTAGTTTGTTTAATCAAAAATTGTTCAAAACAGCAAGTCACTCTCCCATACTTCGCTCCATTGGACATAGAGCCAAGTTTGTAAAAATCCATGGAGGAGTCTTGCTTATTTGGTGTTAAAGACCTTAAAAGTCACAAGTTTTGTCATAAAAGCCATGACTATGAGAAACAACGAGCTTCAATAATAATGGTATGTGAAGACAGAAGTAGTCCGATATTCTGCACAAGGAGAAGGGGTGGGTGTTTATGTGCAAGGCTCAGCTAGATATAGGGAAGTGTTATTTACCTCTTTGTATAACACAAGAACCAGGAGTCACCTAATTAAATTAATAGTCAGCAGGTTTAAAACAAGGAAGTACTCCTTTACACAATGCACAGTCAACCTGTGAAACTCACTGTTGGGGATATTGTGAAGACCAAAAGTATAACTGGGTTCAAAAAAGAATTAGATAATTTGGTGAAGGATAGGTCCATCAATGGCTATTAGCCAAGATGGTCAGGGACACAACTTCATGCTCTGGGTATCCCTAAATCTCTGACTTCCAGAATCTGAGGCTGGACCATAGGAGATGGATCACTCAATAACCCTGTTCTGTTCATTCCCTCTGAAGCACCTGGCAGTCATCACTTTTGGAAGTCAGGATACTGGGCTAGTGGACCATTTGTCTGACCCAGTTTTTATGTAGGTGTGTTGCACTAGAGGAGCAGGAATGAAGGGAATCTATATCCATTCATGTGGTAATATACTAAAAGTAGCTGAAGTTTCTAACCCTAGTAATACAATATGTAGTTTGGACCCCAGTGCATGGTATATCAATTAAAAGTGGGTCCTATGTTTCCACTCCCATAATTTTGGGACTGTCCTTTCCTGCTTATTCTCCTGAGTATCTGATCTGTGTAATAGAGGGTTGGCATCTGTGTTATCAATCTGTTGAGTCAAGGAGCAAGTGACTTCTGTTTCTCTGATACTAAACCCAGGGTTGCTCCATAAAGTAACCTGCAAGAGATGTCCTTAGATTGGATTACTTTTCTTCTCTTTCTGAAACATGATCTCTACTGGTCTGAGAACTGTTCTTGCATGCAGGACTCCACAGTGCATACAAGATGCCAAATTAGCTGGGAACCCAGTATACAAAGTCACTTTTAATCAATAATATTGAGTGACAAAAGGGAAGATGTCCTAGATGAGTTTGTGCAGCCCTCTTTGATTATGCTTCAATTGTAGAACATCATTTTTCTACTAATAGAAAAGCTGCCAGACTGGGGAGATCTCAACTGTGGAGGTTGCAGTACAATCCCATTCCAGCCGAGATGTTGGCATGCAGACTGATCAAAGTGAGGAGACTGTCCAAGATTTGGATCTCCATCAGGAAGTCCCTGTGGATTATGGTGACCTGCTCTCGTTCCTTAAGGGAGTGGAGGATGTTGTTATCAAAGAGCTGAATAAAAACTGGAGAAGTCATGCCTTCGATGGCTTTGAGGTGAACTGGATGGATCAGAATGAAACGGTAAATTGATAAGACGTCAGAGAAATATGACCACTCTAGACACTGCTCATAGCAACAGCTGTGGAATAGTTGGCTCTGTTACCTGGTGCTGTGATTATCATTGCTAGACTTTGTTCCTAAGAAAAAAATTATTCTTCTCCTTTTGCTTTCGCCCCAGCCTAGTTAAGTAACCTGTTCTTCTGAGAAGCAAAAGTCTGTAACACTGGCTTCACAAAAAGGAAGCCTACTTTTGGAGTAAGTTAGTTTCCTCATTTCAGCATCCAGTGCAGTTTTAAATCTCTGCTCATTTAGTTCTTTCTGCCATATTCTTCAAGAAATGCCATATTAATTATTGTCTTGCAGCATCTGAAAGACATTGTAGTGCCTGTGGTTTGGCAGCTCTGCCTGTTTACATGATAGTTATCCAGTGTGGGCAGCTGGTAGCTGTTGATGCATGTTTGGAGTGTTTATTGTTACCTCTCATCAAATGATAGCTTGAAAGCATAGCGTGGATCTTAAACCACCAGAATTGTGGAGAGGAACTTCCACAAGCGCTTGAGGCATGGGATCCTTAGTCCTTTCCAGAATTGAGCTAAAGACAGTAGAGTGGAGAGACAGTTGCTTTGGTGGGATCATGCAGTTTTGTGTGTGATGCTCTCAACAGGAGGCAAGTTTGTGTCTTACCTATATCTAAAGACCACAGCTGGTCTCTCCCTAGACTCTGCTGCTGTAACGATAATGTGGGAGCAGGATATTGGTTAGAGCAGAGAACATGAGTCTTTCTTCAGTCTCTGACTAGAGGTGCTAATTCCCTGCGTTTCCATAGGTTGTTGGCTCAGTGTTTTGGATTTGATCTTTTCCAGGTGTCCTGTTTGCATAGTCTGTCGTACCCAGCGGCTCAGGATCAGAAATTACAGGTGACCAGCATCTCCTGGAATGCCACTGGATCAGTTGTTGCATGTTCTTATGGCAGGTGAGTACCTGAGTTGATCCAGAGCACAACTGAGAGTGGTCTGTGAGACATTTCAAGCTGGCCTGCATTCAGAAGCTCTGGAAAATGTTCACTTTCTTTGTAATAATTAACCAAGTATATATAAGCAATTTATTCATGTTGAAAAAGATATTTAATTGATTTTCAAAAAAATCAGAACCCAAAGGCAGCTCTGATTTTAGGTCAGATATCCTTTCTGTTGCCTCTTCATCCACTATCTCCGAACCCAAAAACTAATCTATATTTTCTCAGTGTTTTGTCCTTAGGCAGATTCTGCTGAAAATGTAAAGAAGAAGTGTTTTTCTGTCTGTCTGCAGTGTGTGTATGTGTGTGGGATGGTTGGATGTGCATAATTGCCTTCGTTAGAAAATGTCTTGTTAGCCATCATGTGGTCTCCTAGCACATATAGAATACACCTGGCCTCCATACACACAAATGTTCCCAGCAGTGTACACACATGCCACATATTATTTAGATTAGATTTCTTCCAGCAAAACTAACCACCATTTTAGTCTGCTCTGTGTTATTGCCAGTGTGGACAGAAATTGCTGCTATAATAGCACCAGCAATTCAAGTCCTCCCTCTGCTGACACACAGTAAACTAGTTATTGTTGAAGTTCCTTGCTGAATTACTTTCCCACATACACAATCCCCAGTATCTTACTCTGGAAAGCCCCTTATTTCAGAAAGTGGATGACATCATTGTGGAGTTTATTGGGATTTGTAAATGCAATATGATAAACATTGGTGTTTTGTAATATTTCCAGCACTTTGAACGTCAGTAATTGCTGTGGATTTGCACTGCCCTTAACAAACAAGGGTTGCATGCTGATAAACACAAAGTAAATGAAATAGCTAAAAAGCAGAAATTTGTCTTTTGAAAGGTTTGTTTCCTTTGTCCTTTAAAAGCTACAAAATGAAATAAATCATGAGGACAACTTAATTGGTGGAAGGAAATGTGATGGAAATGAAATTGGATTTAGGCCTTGAGATTTCTGTGAGATGAAGCATTTGGAGGTGCAATGGGTGTGGATGAGACTTCATGCTTGTAGGGCTTCGGCAAAAAATGTCCATCACACTTAGCTAATTAAACAGATGCCTTATTTTGTCTTTGGGTTGGGTGGGGGAGATTATTGTACATCCCTACCAGATCTCTCCCAGGTCCACTTGATGGCTATTCTCCCCATGCCAAGCAGGACTGAATAGGACTCTCTTCAGCCCCTATCAGTTCTCCTTATTCAGCTGCAGTGGTCACTACAGAGTGGCACAAGACTCTTCCTTTCAAGCCCTGAACTCTGTGTTGGAATGAAATGCTTTTGGATTTTCATCCTCTCTGCAGAACAATTGCTTTTGGTTCCCATATTAGTATAATTAATAGGTCCTGTCCTTTAATAATGATTTGTGCCAAAGATCTGCTTTCTAACACTCCCATCCTACCAGAATGCACCAACATGTATTTATAAACAGCATTCCACAGGGATGTATTGTAACCCCAGCCTCCTCTAAACAAAGCCTTTCCTAGCCACAGAGAGCGCATGTGTGGCTGGAACTCTGCTTAACTGAGTGTCTCTAGGTAACAGTATATGGATGACGTATAGTGTCCCTCTTGAATTCTTTTTTCTTCCAGACTGGATGACGGGGACTGGAGCACAGAAAAATCCTATGTTTGTACCTGGAACCTGGACAGAAGGGGATTAAATCCAAAGCATCCTGATCTAGTAGTGGATGTTCCCAGTTCTGTCATGTCTCTGGCTTTCCATCCGTCACAGCCTTCCTTGATCACTGGTAGACTGCTCTTGTAATTGATTCTCTCTTTAGTGCAAGCTGGGACTCCTCCCAGGAGAAATGGCAGTGCACTTCCTCAGTCACTTCCCAAGTCCCCAGGCAAGGGAAGTGTTGCTGCCAAATGTATGATTGCTGTTTGCTCCTTGACACTGGGAATCAGGACCTTCCCTTATCTTAGTAGGTTTTGCCTGTTTTATATCACCTATTGGAGCGCCTAGAGATTCCTGCTAAGAAAGGGGAATCTGGGAGATCAGGGAGCAGAGGTGGGCAAAATTGGTCCTTGCATAAGTGTTGGTTCTTCTTCAAGATGGCTGCATATTCCCATTTAAAGGTATTGCACTGCCAAGTGATGTCTAATGGCAGAACCTTCCCCAACAGTATCTGGTAGAGTGCTTTTGCATCCCCTCCTACTTCTCTCTCAGAGTTCTGAGAGAGGGTATTTCAGGGGGTGCAGCATCCTCTGCCTCCTCAGTTCCTTCCAGCCATAAGCCTGGATGGAAGTAAACTGCTCTGATCTGTTCAGATCTGAAGTGCTTTCTCCTTGAGTGTTCTTTAGTGCTTTTATTGTTGGTAGTAGTTGGTGTACGTATAGAAATAGTTACTTAGTTGTTAGTGTTTCAGTCCCCGGGTATGGTGGAACTGAAGAGGAAGAAGCAGCTGAGATTCAAAAGGTGTGCTTCATGCTCTGATGCCTTCCCAGCATTGGATGACCATGTCAGGTGCCTCAAGTGTTTTGAGAGAGGTCACTATCTGTCTAGGTATTTTATCTGCTGGACTATTACACCCTGAGCTTGCAAGGAGAGGTAAAACAGATTGTAGATGCTTCTCCTGAAGGAGGTACTTGAAGCAAAAGTCATCGGATCCACATTCAGAGAGGCACCATGGGCTCCTGTGACTTCAAGTAAATAGAAGCAGTCGAAGGATTCCAGGAAGTCACAACTGCCATCCGCTTTGGCTTTAATTCTCACTGTTCCTGCACTCAGGCCATGCAGATGCATGTGTCAGTGTCAAGGGCCTTGTTGTTGGCCCCTGGTTCTCTTATTGGATCCATTCTATTCTTACAGAGCTTCTACATCTCTGAAAGTCAAAGTAGTTCTGAGATCAGCGGTGTTGGATCCACTGCTGTCTACATCTTTGGCTCCAACCTCGGCTCCTGCTTTGGTTCCAGTTATGTTTTCATTTCTGAAGACTACAGTTGTGTTGATACCTGAGGTTCACTATGAAGCTTCTGATCAATCCTCAGATCCAAGTGAGAAGCAGAGGTCCTTGAGAAAGAGGCAGGTTTTGCTGGCCTCCTCATTGTAAGAGACTGATAATCTCCTGTTCTTTTCTCCAGAACTGTCTGTACTTTCTCCTATGACTCCTACAGGATCCCCATGTAGGTTTTCTCCTTACTTCCCTCCAAGTCCTTTGGTATCTCATGAGAATGGCCATACTGGGCCAGACCAATGGTCTGTCTAACCCAGTATCCTGTCTTCCAACAGTGGCCAATGCCAGGTGCTTCATCAGGAATGAATAGAAAAGATAATCAAGTGATTTGATCTCCCGTGTACTCTTTCACAGATCCAGTGCCAGATCCATATCTAGAGTTGGTTAGAGGAAGAATAAGAGACCTGTTTCTTCCTCGTTTGTCCCTCCCTTTGGTCCTGTTCCTGTGGGTGTGTTCCTGAATCCCAGTTGGTGGGAAGATGGGCAGTGTTGGGTGCCATGGCCTTATTGGGAGCCACTGCAGGAATTTGTCGCTTATCCTCCACATCGATGGAGAGGTGAGCTTTCATCTGCTAAAGATCCAGTGATATGGAAATCATCAGATCCAGTTAATCCAGATCTGTCTAATTCTCTGGTAGTAATGCCTGATAATCGATAACTCCCCTTTTTGAACAGGAACATGTAGATAGAAACTGTGATCCTGATTTGTCACCAGATGAGCATGTGGGAGTGGCTTCAGCCTTCTCCCCTTCTAAGGATACTATGCAGTTTCATGATTTAGTGGATCATATGGTATCTACTTTGAATCTGCCTTCAGTGCCTGTGAAGAGACTTCTCATCCAGCATTTGACATCCTTGGTGCTACTTCCAGGAATAGGATATCCCTACCTATCTTAGATGTTTGTTTCAGCTGGCTAAGTCAGTGTGGTCTACTTCTGTTTCTTGTCAGTCTGTCTCCAAGAAAGCTGGCAAGCTGTATCATTTACCCTCTGAGCAGTTTTCATAAGCACCCTGTACCTAATTTGCTGGTGGTGGCTGCTGCCAGTAGCAGGGCAAGAGCTGGACAAGCTCACCCTAACTCCTATCGACACAGAGGGGAAGCAGATTGACCCCTTAGGGAGAAAGATGTTCTATTCTTTGTCCCTTGGTAAGAAGGTGACAAATTATCAAGCTGTCATTGCCAGCTATTAGTTCCACCCATGGGAGAAGATATTGCTGTTTATGTAGGAGTTGCCAGATCACAAGGAGATTGGCTAACACAATTTTAATGGAGGGTTAAAATGTGGTGAAACACTCCCTCAAGGCATTGTTTGATGCCTTGGACTCTTCTGCTAGAGCATTGGCATCTACAATGATTCTGAAGTGGCATGCTTGGTTCTACCATGAGGCACCACTAGGTGGTGCAAAACTCTTGATTAGGAATATAAAGAGCCATCTTTGAAACTCTTTTAGGTAGCATTGCAGCCACGTACGCCAGAGCTGGATATATATGCCCTCTGTGTGTGTGCAAATCAGTTGAAACCTATAGCATTGTTTCTGCTTACACCAGAGATGAATTTATTTTCCTTTGGGGTCAACCTGTTTACTGTCAGTAACAAAGTAAACCATGCCCATCACACTACTTGTGACTTTCATTAGTAGTCATTACTTATGTTCTATTGATACTTTGTCATCTACAGGTGGCCTTTACAGTGGGGAGGTCTTGGTATGGGACACAAGCAGGATAGAAGACCCCTTGATCTGGAGGACAGGGATGACAGATGACACACACACAGATCCAGTCTATCAGGTAATAGGAAAAAGCTCACGCTTTAGTGGGATGTTTATTGGGTTGGAGGGTAGGGGAGGAACCTCAATTCTGACATTTCATCCCTTTATTTCCTGGGAATCTTCATACCAGATTAGCACTTGCTGAGTTGCATTGAAACCTTTAAATTCTCATTGCTAAATTAACTTAACCTCAACACAGTTGAATAGGGCAAATCCACATGAGGCTGGCTTGCCAGTAGCATCACCTAATGTCATTAGTCCTGAGATTTAGTAGTTTTCTTGAATATGAGATTGGACTCGGGGTCACTAGGCTTGGTGGGTTTGGTGAGACCCCTTTTCACAGTTTTCTCTTGTTGGGAACAGGTTGACTGGTTACAGGATTCAAAACACAGTCATCACTTCCAAGTTCTGAGCATATCCACAGATGGAAAGATCCTTGTGTGGCAGACAGAGAAAGATGGTCAGCTGACTTTAGCTGAAGGCTTTGCCTTAGTGGCTCAGCAGCTCCCTCGCAGTACAAAACTAAAGGTTAGTTCAGTAATTCTAGAGAACATTGAAACAACCTTTTTCAGGGTTTGGTGTGAGTTAGAATAGCTTGGGTTATGAGAGAGCACAGGTAGGAAGCTGTAGCTTCCATTTGATGGGGGAGGGAGCAGAGAGAGAATGAAGCTGCTTTATCAACAAGCACAGTAGACTCTTTGGCTCTTTCCCATTATCAAATCCCTAGGATAGTGTGATTTCAAAAAAACTGGTCCCTTAGAAGTTCTGGGTGCAGCAGCCTTGTCCTGAACAAAAACTAGATAACCAGAGCTGTAAGCAGGTAAGTTCTCCATCCTGAACCTGAATCTGTATTAGAGGATTCAGTTATGTAATAAGAAAGTTAAATAATGGCGCGTTGAATGTCGGGGTTGGTGGAGGTCATGCAGGCTAGGATTAGTACAGCTTTCATGTACATGTATGTTAACTTTCTGAGTTTTTGTCTCATGACCGGTTTGTCCCCTTTACCCTAGCGCACACGTGGGGAGACAGCTGTGGGTGTGACCTCGATCTCTTTCTCCTACTTTGATCCCACTGTGTTTATCATTGGTGTGGAAGGTGGATATTCTCTGAAGTGCTCCACTGCAATAGAGACCACAGCTGTCCCTAGGACAGGTAGCTCTGTTCCCCTCAAGGCACCTGCACAATTTGCGTTTTTTCCTCATGGTGGACCTGTGTACTGTGTAAGCTGCTCACCCTTCCACAGGCAAGTAATGGGCAGACTGCACTGGCCCCAAATGTTAGTGTAACAGACTGTCCTGGTCTAATTGTGGTTTTCCTGAGTGACCTAGGGTGGTGGGAAAGATCCAGCCAAGGGCTACATGCCTGAAACCCTACCTTATTTGTCACACTTGAAAGCTGTTTTAGTGGGAATGCTGTTAGCTTCATGGGAGTTGTACCAACTTACACCACAGCTGAATATGCCCTTTGTATAGGTGCAATTCATTGAAGCCCATAGAATTGTTCCTGTTTACCCCACAGCTGAACTTATTTTCACTGGGCCTTTTTTATTCAGGACAACTCGTCACAGAATTCCACTTAATACTCAACAGCAATTTTAGGGGGCAGCTTGTTTCCTATCAAACTCAACTGCACATCATATGGCTTGTGACTTTCACTTAGCAGCCATTTAAGCTTAAACTTGGAAGTGTACACCCAGTCTATGGGTGTATCATTTAAAATGCCCATAAATGTCTTCCTGAAATATGCCGACAGCCCTTGTACGGCATATAATTTGCATATGTGACCAGACTACGCTAGCCACCTATATCTTGATCCTTTAATACAAGATCTCTGGAGACTATAGGGCCAAAGATGTAGTGCTTCATGGGGCTGCAGTTCACAGTGGCTAACAATCTTAGTAAAAACAGTGCTAGTGTACATCAATTCTCAAGCTTCTTAAGTGAACTGTGTGTGTTCTTAATACCAGTCCTCTAAAAAGTGTTTCTCTTTCGAGTGATTGCTCATATGCATTCCACTTAAGTGAGTGCGCGCCCTTGTGCACGATTCCTGGACACGTTTTTCCCTTAGCAGTCTGTGTAGGGGCCGGCTCCGGCGCCCCCTGGAGTGCCGCGGTCATGCCGCGGTACATAGGGTGCCGCTGGCCCCACAGTCCCTCAGTTCCTTCTTTCCGCCCGTGACGGTGACTGGAACAATGCTTGCTCCAGCAAGTATTTTTCCCTGTTATTGTAGTTAGTTAGCAGTTCTCCCCAAACTTAGATAGTTTTCAGTTGAGTTAGGAATAGTTAGTTAGGAGAGTTAAAGAGCCTTAGGGCTCAAGCGACCCGGCCATGCTGGGCTCGCCCGGGTTTAAACCCTGTACTGGCTGCGGAAGGCTTTCCCAGTCAGTGACCCTCTCCATCGCTGCCTCAAGTGCCTGGGTGAGCAGCATCACAAGGATCGGTGCCAGATCTGCAAAGCCTTTAAGCCAAGGACCCAGAAGGAGAGGGATATTCAGCTAAAGGCGATCTTTATGGAGTCTGTGCTTCACCCAGCTTCCGAGCCGCCCTGGACCTCCTCGGCACCGAGTGTCTTGTTGGTGCAGAGCGCCCTGCCAGCACTGGAGATGCCTCGGCACTGAGCGTTCCTGGTGCTGAAGAAGAGAAAGCACTGTCCACCTGTGGAGTGCTCTCACTCCACCGCACCGCAGGAGCAGCCGGGGTTGAGCCCGGAGGTGCTGGAACTGCGGGAGCAGTCTCCGGCACTGGTACTGAGGGAACCTCCCCCGACTCCTGGGAGTGGGGGAGCCCCTCTCCAGGACCCTTCCATGCTAGAGGCGTTTGAGGCGGCTCGAGCCTTGTCTCGGGCCTTGCTCGGCCGAGGGAGTCAGGGCCTGTGTCCTGGGGCAAACCCACGATGGGTGTCCTCGAAGGGTGAGCGCACCTGGCAGAGCAATGACCACCCACCACCCAATGCCGGAGAGTTGAGCTGGATAGCTCCTCTCCCTCCTCCGACTCTGACGACTCATCTTGGCATCAGACTTGGTCCCTGAGACGGCACTGCTCCAGATTGCCATTGTCTGCTGGCCATCCTCGCCAGTCGGCTCGGCACTGAGGCACCATTCGCCAGCACTGGGAAAGAGGTGTCGCAAGTCCTTGGTGCCATGGCACCGATCATCTTCATTGTCGGCTTCGCCCAGATGTCAGCACCATTCCAGACGGCACCACCGCTCTTCAGGGTCATCCAGTAGTGGGTCCCGCAGTGGCTCCAGCGGACGGCACCGTCGGCACTGTTCCCTCGGCTCGGGGTCCCCAGACGCTGGGATGAGGTACAGCCCCCAGCCCTGCCGCCAGCACTGTGCTGGCAACCCCCTTGGCAGTGGCCATATTGGGGTCTGTGGGGAGTGCAGTTTGGGCAGGGAACTGTGTCGGCCCCTGCCTCTGTTAACTAGCAAGCTCCCCCTCAGGCCCCATTGGTGCAGGAAGGGGACTGCTCCTCGGGGGAGGAGTCAGACCCTGGCGAGGGTCCGTTGACAGGGCCATGCCACCTGTCCTCCTCTTCGTCGCTGGACGAGGTGGCTTTTAGGGACCAGGGGGCCCCTCTCATTGACTTCAGGGTGCACGAGGAGCTCCTGAAGAGGGTAGCCTCCAGTCTTGACCTGGAGGTCAATGTCCTGGAGGAGGAAGTGGACCCCCCTCTTTGGACATGTGGGGACCCAGGGCCCATATAGGGTGGCCTTGCTGTCCACGAAAAGGTGTTGCACCTGTCCAGGGTGGTCTGGCAAACCCCTTCCTCAGTTGCCCCGACCTCTAAGGGTGCTGAGAAAAAATACGTGCTGGCCAATGTGCACAAGTATCTTTTTACCCACCCAGCCCCGGGGACTTGGTGGTGGACGCTGCCAACTGAAAAGAGAGGCGGGGGGCCCAGAGTTCCACCCCAAAGAACAAGGAGGGTAGGAAGTTAGACCTCTTTGGGAGAAAGGTCTACTCCACAGGGGCACTCCAATTTAGGGTGGCAAACCACCAAGCTCTCATGGGCAGGTACAATTTGAATTTATGGGACTCAATGCGAAGGTTTGCAGAGTCCCTGCCCCAAGACCAGGTTGTGGACTTTTCCACGGTCCTGGAGGAAGGGATGACTGTCACTAGCGCAGCCCTACAGACTGCTTCAGATGCTGTGGACATGGCCAGCAGGCCCATGGCTTCTGCTATTGCTTTGCGGTGCGCGGCATGGCTGCAATCTATGGGGTTGTCTCAAGAGGTGCAGAACTCCATCCAAGACTTACCCTTTGGTAAAGTTGGTCTGTTTTCAGATAAAACTGATGAGAAGCTGCACACTCTTAAAGACTCTAGGGCCACGCTGTGTTCCTTGGGCCTGTACACTCCTCAGGCGGCGAGGCAGCAGACCTGCCAGCAGCAGCAGCAACCGAGGCCACTGCCTAGGCCTTTCACTCCCGCAAGGGACAGGGATAGGAGCAGAGGGGTTGGATGGCACAACTGCTCCGGGTCATCCTTTGTGTCCCAGAAAGGGCCACCTGGGAAGCGTCAGTTTTGATGGTGCACCTGAGGGTGGCATCTGATTCACCCCGGCCTTCAAGGAGGAGACTAAGTCCTTTCTATGAGCACAGGCAGGCCATGGGGTCCTGGACACAGTGCTCCAGGGTTACGTCCTCCAGTGCATGGCTTTCACCCCTTCCCGGTCCCTCTTCAGGGACCCATCTCATGAGCAACCCCTCCTTCAGGAGGTCCACTCCCTCCTCTACAAGGGAGCTAGAGCAGTGGTTCTGCTGCTCGAGGTGGGAAGGGGGTTCTACTCGAGGTACGGCCTCAGGCCTATTCTGGACCTGCACAGGTTAAACAGGTTCATAAAGAAACAAGTTTCGCGTGGTGTCCCTAGCGGCCATTATCCCAGTTCTGAATCCAGGAGATTGGTTTGCTGTCCTTGACCTGAAGGATGCGTATTTTCATATCTCCATGCTTCCTCAGGTTGACGGTAGCTGGTGGCCACTACCAGTTTACAGCCCTGCCCTTTGGCCTGTTGTCTTCCCCCCAGGGTGTTTACGAAGTGCGTGGTGGTGGCCTACCTGAGGCGCAGGGGTGGGTCCAGATCTTCCCCTAGCTGGATGACTGGCTGATAAGGGGCAAGTCCAGGTCCCAGGTGCATGAGGCGGTTTCCCTTGTCTGGGCCACCTGCAGCAGTCTGGGGCAGCTCATCAACGAGCAGAAATTGACATAATCCCCAGTACAGTGCATAGAGTTTATAGGAGCCTCTCTAGACTTGGTGCGAGCCTCCCTCCCACGCTCGAGGCCATGTCAGCGATATCACAATTACAGAGGTGCCCCATGACCACAACCAGGCAGTACCCTCAGCTGTTGGGCCACATTGCCTTGTGTATGTATGTGGTGAGGTTGGCCTGCCTCAGGCTCAGGCCCCTCGAAGGTTGGACAGAGTGGTGACAGTCTCTCCCTCCCCCCCATTCTGGTGTCATTATGATGGTGGAGGAACCCCAGGACTGTGTTGGAAGGAGTTCTGTTCAGGGACTGGCTCTCCTCGGTCACCCTGATATCCGATGCATCAGAATTGGGGTGGGGGGGGCACATCAGCAGCCGCCTCAGTACGTAAGGGCGCCGGTCGCAGGAGGAGACGGGCCACCACATCAATGTGAAAGAACTCAAGGCAGTCAGACTGGCATACAAAGTGTTCCTCGAGTTTTTATTGGGCAAAATGGTACAGGTGCTAATGGACAATACCACAGCAATGTTTTATATCAGCAAACAAGGGGGGGCAGGCACCCTCCACAGCTCTTTGCCAGGAGGCACTTGGACTTTGTGGTGAGGCACATCTTTTGTTTAACCGCCTCTCACCTCGCTGGGGTCAGGAATGAGGAGGTGGACTGTTTCAGCAGGTCGTTTCTACCACGACACGACTGGTCATTGCATCCGGAGGTAGCAGCCAGGATTTTCCATGAGTGGCGTATTCCCCAACTGGACCTGTGTGTGTCATCCTGGAACAGGAAGTGCCCGAGACTCTGCTCGCTCCGGAGTCATGAGCCGGGCTCCATCTCCGAAGCGCTCCTCATCGAATGGACGGAGGCCCTCGTACACTTTTCCTCCCATCCCACTCTTGCCCAAAGTCCTCTTGAAAATCAAGAGGGACAGAGCAGACGTGATCCTAATTGCCCCAGCATGGTCGAGACAGCCCTGGTTCAGCATGCTGCAGGACCTCTCTGTCACCATGCCGATCGAGCTCCCGAGGAGGCCAGACCTGCTCTCCCAGGACCATGGTCGCCTGCTGCATCTGAGCCTGGACTCCTTGCACCTGACGGCCTGGAGACTCTCTGGCGGACGGAGGAGGAAAGGGCCTGCTTGGTGCAGAAGCCTTCCACGCAGATCCTGTATAGGGCCAAATGGAAGAGGTTTACCTGCTAGGTGGGGTCACGGGGCATCCCCCCCAGTACAGGCTATCCTGGAGTACTTACTACAGCTTAGGGGTTAGCACTAGCCTCCCTTAGGGTGCATCTCATGGCCATCTCAGCTTTCCACCAGCTGTTGGAGGGGCGGTCCTTGTTTTCCCAGCCAATGGCGGTGAGGTTCCTCAAGGGGGTTAAGAGGCTTTACCCACAGGTCTGTGACTGTGCCTCCCTGGGATCTCAACCTGGTCCTCTCTAGACTAATGGGGCCCGCCTTTGGCCCCCTGCTGATCCTGTCCTGGAAGGTGGCCTTCCTCGTGGCCATTACCTCGGCTTGGAATGTCTCTGAGCTAAGAGCATTAAACCTCAGAGCCCGCCTATACTGTGTTCTTCCGGGCTAAGGTGCAGCTGAGACCACATCCAGCTTTCCTGTGTAAGGTAGTCTCCCAATTTCCTTAGAACCAAGACATTTTCCTCCCCGTGTTTTTCCCTAAACCGCACGGGTCGGAGGAGAGGAGAGCCCTCGCCTTCTATAGAGAGGACAAGGCCTTTCCGGAGGACCACGCAACTTTTCGTCGCAGTAGCAGACAAGATGAAGGGATCCTCGGTCTCCACGCAGTGTATCTCCGGATGGATTACCGCCTGCATCAAGCTCTGTTATGAGTGTGCATGTGTCCAGCTCCCTGGGACTGTGACAGCACACTCAACCAGAGCCCAGGCCCCATTGGTGGCCTTCCTGGGAAGGGTCCCCCTGGACATCTGCAGAGCTGCCACCTGGTCGTCGGTGCACACCTTTGCTTCGCACTACGCCATCGTCCAGCAGGCAAGGGAGGATGCGCCAGTTGGCCGCGCCATGCTGAGGGCAGCTCACTGACGACTCCCACCTGCCTCCAAGGTATGGCTTTCTAATCACTTAAGTGGAATGCATATGAGCTATCACTCAAAGGAGAAAACAGGGTTACTTACCAGTAACAGTTGTTCTTCGAGATGTATTGCTCATATCCATTCCACACCCACCCTCTGTCCCAGCTGTCGGAGTCGGCAGAAAGAAGGGACTGAGGGTCTGCGGGGCCCCTTTGTACCGCGGCATGAGCCTGGAACTCCATGGGGCACTGGAGCTGGCCCCTACAGAGGCTGCTAAGGGAAAAAAGTGTCTGGGAACTGTGCACGAGGGTGCGCAGTCACCTAAGTGGAATGGATATGAGCAACACATCTCAAAGAACAAGTTACTGGTAAGTAACCATGTTTTCTCCTTTTTTCAGAAATCTCTTTCTGAGTGGTGGGACTGATGGACACATTCACTTGCACTCCATGTTGCAGGCACAACCCCTTATTTCTCTCCAGTTATCAAAGAAATACCTGTTTAGTGTGCGCTGGTCTCCAGTACGACCCTTGGTCTTTGCAGCTGCCTCTGGAGAAGGTAGGTAATTTCTTATTGCTTATTCTTAGAAGGAGAATTCAGGTTTTCTTCTGGGTTCTGTCTAACACTAGTATTATGTAAACACTCACTGCTTGGCACTTCCTACATACACTTAACTGCAGTTGTTTGAAAGCTGGGGTTTCCAATCTGTCAGATGTAGGAACTACTCCATTATACCAACTAACAGGTCTTGAGCAGCAACTACCAGTGCTTGTTATGTGACTTCCCATTACCACAGGCTGCCCAGCCACACTCTTCTGTGGTATGGGAAATTTATACTGTGCCATGGCTAAAACTATTTCCAACTTTCAGGTGTTTAAAGTACTGTTAGTTTGCAGTATGTAGTTTCGAAACTAGCTAGTCCTGAAGTGTCCTAGCATTTAAAGATGTATACAGTGCTGCACTGTCACTTCTGCCAGTATCTGGTTTCAACCTGCTCTGACTCTAGTCAGTGCTACACTGAAAGGCCAGTGTAGCTCTAACTATTGCAGGAGGTGAGGACTTTTACACAAAATACTCTAGTGCTGCCGTGCTTGAGG
Source organism: Mesoclemmys tuberculata (assembly GCA_007922155.1). NCBI lineage: Eukaryota > Metazoa > Chordata > Testudines > Chelidae > Mesoclemmys > Mesoclemmys tuberculata. The sequence continues at coordinate 11,527,666 of ML675655.1, forward strand.
GAAAGCTTGAACTATGTTTTTGCCCCCTTTTCCTGTCTGTTGTACAGTTATTTATTCACAACAATGGATTTATTTTAAAGGAGAAATCCAGCTGTTTGATTTTGGAAAGAGCTCCCAGAAGCCTGCAGTTTCTATAAAGCAAACTTCAGATCAGACTCCTGTGTACTGCATAGAATTTAACATCAAGCAAACTCAGCTTCTGGCAGCTGGCGATGCCACTGGTATGGTGAAAATATGGCAGCTGAGTTCAGACTTCATTCAACAGGGACCGAGAGAAATGAATCACCTTGAACAGCTGGCAAATGAAGTCACTGAATGAGATGCCAACAGGTCAGTATTGTTTTAATCTTGTTACAGCATGTCTGCTGATATGGTTAGTTTCTACACACAACTGGTCTGTAGAGCACATGACATTTGTAGTCACTCTTACCACTTTAACTGAAGCCATTCTACTGGGCTTTGTTTGAGTCAGTCAAATTGGGTACTCAAGATGATTAAACACAAGTTGAAGTTTTTGCTGCAGTTTGGACCAGTAACTTTTATTGAAGCACACTGCAATATATCATTTTTCTAAGAGTTTTAAGCTAAGCAGTTTAAGGTTACATCAGAAAGTAGCATTGATTACTGTAGAACACAAAGATAGGGATGCATGCAGAGCTACCGTTGGCAAACGTGAGCATATTCTTTGTAGTTTTTAGGGCTAGTGCTTTTATATCAATTCACAAAGAGTGAACGTGTAAATTCTATGTAGTCATAAGCTGAAGGAAGTTCTCTGCCCTTGCTATCCATGTAGGGCTTCATGTGAGAGATGCAATAATCTGCCTGTTCCCTGGTAAGGTTCTGAAAGACAAAATTGAAGGCAGGGTAGTTAGTAGAGGCTAAGTACTTACAAACCAATCCTTGTACTACACTCAGAAGTAGGTTTACAGATAGAGAAGCCACACAGTCAGAGCTTGGACTGGAACTCGAGTTTCTGGCTCCTGCTCAGTTTTTGGATCACCCCCTTAAGACAAATAGATAACTGTTTTGAGAAGGGGCAGTTGCTTTCTGTCCTTACTCCACCCCCACCCTCCTTGTCAGGATTGAGAGTGGAAAACTTGTTACCTGGTGACTTTTGTTTCTAGACCTATCTTCTGCCCTAGCTTTAAGACTGTAGTTCCACAGAGGTAGTTAAGAGTAATGCCCTATTCAACTGCTTAGATTACATTTAACCTTTAAGATTTAGAATTTCAGTGCAAATGAAAAGTACTAATCTAGCTCCTTACTGATGTACTCAATAGCCAGAAAGAAAAGAACACGAGTGCTGTGTGCTTCACCCTCTCATGAACAGATCAAACAAATATGTAAATTCAATACAAGTAGTTTTTTAGCTGCAACAATAAAATCTTAGTTCTGTGTTTGGGGTGGGAAGTTAATGGGTATAGATCCATGTCACTATAAGTTAGTCATCTTTCGAAAATGGACCTAAAGCATGTCGTCTCAGAACAGCTAGGGGTTAGTTGCTGCTCTCTCTCCTGTGGACTGCACCACTGCTACTTACCTGGTAGAGCTCCTCCTTGGTCACATAGGGCTTGCCCTCTGAACTCAGGGCACGGAAAGCACTTTCTATTTCCTCACTGGATTTCACGTTCTCAGTTTCCCTGCTGATCATAAATGCCATGTATTCCTGCAGTGAGACATGTCCATCCCTGTCAATAAAACACACAGCATGTAAACAGACCTGCTTCAGAACAACACTGCTTGATGCTATTGAGAGGGCAGCATCTCCAGGGAGACAGATCTAGCAGCAATGTTAGTCAAACACCAGTTACTGTGTGAAATTTAATGATCTATGGTGTACAGAAGTAAGACTAACTGACTTAGTGGTCCTTTCTGTTCAAACTCTATAAAGTAACAATCTTCATGTGGAGTGACCACTGGTTAAAGGTATAATTATTTGAAGAATAGGGAAAGGCTAGACTGAAAGCCTGTGACAGACTTTGAAAGTAAAAATAGAACATTTAGCAGAAGAACAATTTATAATAGGGTTTCTTGTGTCTGTATACCTGTTGGGATCTACAGTGTCGAGAATAGCTTCAAACTCTGGATCTGGTTCTCCTTCCTCAACCATAGGCAGGTCATAGCCTAGGGAACGCAAGCAGGACTTAAACTCCTGGTGATTCAGTCGACCAGATTTATCTTTGTCAAAGTGTCTAGAATAGAAAATAGTACTCTTGAAACTTAGTTACTAACATCACTGGTTAAATTATACAATGAACTGAAACCTGGAGCAAACTACATTTTAGCCAGATGTTCTGGACATGCAATTTTTGCAATGAATAAGCACCTTCATATTTAATGCAGATAAACCCAGGGCTAGATTCTCTGCACTGCTTCAGAAGGAGCATAAACTGGCCACATACCCTCAAATGAGGATTATTCCAGTTACTGAGAGAGTTTACAGTAGCCTGGCTCAGAACTGGCCAGAGAATCAGGGAGCTTCAAACAGGGGAAACTAGATGCAGGGGAGAATCTGGATCATGAATTTTTGTATAGGGATCATCCACATGTCAAGTATCTAAAGAATTCCTCCATGACCACGTTTCCAGGTTGTTGAGAACATGAATACTTACTTGAACATCATGCTGAACTCCTTCAGAGCTTCCTCAGTAACTCCAGTAGTGTTTCTAAAATGGAAGAAGCAAAGTTAGTGGAACTATTCATAGATGGTGCTACTGCAGTAGTATGTCTCAGGCTTATCAAACACCAGATTCATTTCAGGTTGTTTCCACCATTCCCTTGACTGCAGACACAGTATGCACCTGGTTCAGTATATTTCTCTAGAAACATCTTTTAATTGCCACTCACTTCACGGAGAAGTCACCATGGCTCTCTGTAACTATAACTTTCTCAAAACAGCAGTCTAGTATGTTCATTTTTTTATTTAATCTACACTACTCAGAACACAAAACAGTAAATGAAAGAGGTTTATCCTGCCTGAACAGTGCTTGGTGAGTACTGGTTTTGTGAGCACTATCCCTAGTCATTTTATCCCTTGAAATGGTAAAGATGGTTTCTCTTCCCAAATGAGCAAAAAACTATACCTAGCTTGTATTTGCTGTTCCAGGTTGTGCTGCATCCTCATCCCCAGTTGGTCAAGCTGGTCCCACTGCTGGGCCAGCCCTACAGTGCTGTGTTCTGTATATTTATTGTCCAAAATAAGTGCTTCTTCCATAGCTGCCCCCAGGTCCTCAATCTTCTTTAGTTGACTCCGCATTGCCCGAATCTCCTGGTGCTTACGCTATTTGGAAAGAAAACAATGAAGGATACAAATCAGCACACCAAAGCTTAACTGAGTTAGAACATGGGCTCGTAACACCAATGGGGCTCGGGAAGAAGCTATGGTGCAATTGTTGTCTAGTGTTACAAAATCTATCACTGCACATGACTCGGATTGTAAAATGGTCTAATGTTCCAAGAAAGGTGTTCTTTTGCTTGTAAATACAGCTAGAAACCTCTCAGCACCTACAGTCCAATTCTCAAAACAGAACATGGAACCTAGCAAGGAAAGGTTTCAGATTCAGTTTGCCTCTGCCCAGACAGACTGACTTAGAAATACCATGCAAAAGGGAACTAATTGGGGATTTTTCTGTGGCTTGTGCAATGCAGGAGATTAGTTTAGATAATCTCAGTGGTATCTGCTGGCCTCAAAATTTATGAATCAATTAAAGACCTCCCACTCAATCATTAAAAATATTCCACTGAGCATCAACAGGGAACAGAAGTTTTAGCAAGTGAGGTGGTCTTACTTTAGTAGCTTCCAGCTGTGATTCTAGGGTTCCTGATTCTTCCACCATACAGGACCTAAATATATAGAGTCACAGTGAGGGAGAGCACTTACCACATACAAGGCAGGCCAGATGGGGCTTGAAATTAACACCATCCTTTTTAGGGCAAAATAATTTTTCCATTATAACAAAGCTTTGTTTTTCTGTCAGGCTTCTGGCCCTAAGCTTTTAAATTCAGTCTGACCCTATATAAGACAGGCTTTTGAAACCTGTTGCATGTGATTTCTTTACATAGTTAATTTCAAGCCCAATTTCACAGGCTATGTGATAAAGTAGCCACAGGAAACACTTCATGCCAAATCCAAAGCACTTACCTTCTTATTAGACCTAGTGAAATTAGAAACCAAGTGCAAAAGCCCTTCCCATCCCAAACTGTGCCCTCCACCCACAAACTACAAGTGATTCACTAGAGATGGGCTTTATTTGCAAATGAGACAGGAGCTCTAGGGAGACTTTACACAGAAAGCAAGTGTGAAAAAACCTTTTGAGAACTACTGGCTTGATTTAAGACAATCACCCTTGCAAGATGGAAAAACTCCACTACTTTATGATGGCTGGTTGAATGCTGCTTTCCATATTCTCAGACTGTGATTCCTCACACATGAACACTTCTACAATCCTAATGGTTCAGAGCCACGATGGCACAGCAATTGATAAGTCATTTGAATTTTGAAATCGATAGTCAATTTTTAAAACTTTTACATGAAGAGGCATTCTTGACATGCCAACAAGGGGCCCTAAACACCGGCTTATAAAGACCATCTTTTGCAGTTATGGTCTCCATGATTAATTTTACAGGTACTAACTGCATAAAGTCTCTGAAGTTGCTTTTGTTTCTTCGATTCTAAGCAATGTTAAGATAACAGTTTTTAGAGCCTCTGTCCTGTAACATTTATAGTGAAAGTTCACAACAGATGACCTGTGTACAAACAGTAAGTTGGATATTGTGCAGATGTGCTGTACTGTGTTTGTGCCCCCTGTGGAATTTAAATTCCTGGTGCTAAGATTGTCTTCCCTCAACCCCATCAGACCCTTTCCTCCCAAATATCAGGCTGGCTCTAATTCCCTGGGAAGGGATTTCAAGTGCTGAATCACTCTGAAGCAACAGAAGTGTGCCAAACATCTGGGTATCTCTCATCACAGAGGGTTAAAGCTCAGAATCAATGCGTGTTTAAAGAGAATGAGAAACAGGCCCAGAACCTTGGGCAGGAAGCTGTGAATCAACAGGGAAACAAACCCCCAAGCATCTCACATCAGTGAAGGTTAGTTGGAAAGAATGCGAGCCTTGGAATTAAGAGTGCATTTTAAAATCACAGTGAGATAAGAAAATAAGAGGAAAAACCTTCCAGACAGATCATCCCCAACTTCATACTGATAGACACGAATGACACGACGATATGCTATGCTAGTCAAAGAAAAGAAATCAAATGAATTCCAAAAGGAAAATGGACAAGATAGAGGAAAGAACAGCCCACAACAAGATCCCCACATCAGCAAAACTCCAAGCCAGCACCACCTCAGAGAGCATCAAACAAGCCATTATTTTATGAAGTACCAGACTCAATGGCAGATGTGGTTGGGTACCAAAAAATAGCTAATTATTTTAATATCTATCAAAAAAGGGAGTTGCTAAGGTGAACAGAACAGAATCTCAGTTAATTTAACCTACAAACCTCATCAACCTGTTTAAATACAGTTGCTGTATGGTGATAGGTAAGAGTGAACAACTATGTTGATCTTGACAGTTCTACATACAATAGATTCTGCTTAATCGCAACCCCGATATTAGCAGCAACATTTTACTCTGGCATGCTGCTTATTAATATTTTTTGGAAGAAAGGCCTCAGCTACAGGAAGGATTGTGAGGTTGCAGGGAGCAGTGGGACATGCTGAACACCAGCTATGGGCAGCTTTGAGGAGTCCAGCCTAGGAAGGAAGTGCTAGGACATGCCTTCCCTCCAGCTGCATCCCCAAAGCTGCCAGCAGCTGGTGCTCAACATGTCTCAGTGATTCCTTGGGGTTCTGTAACCTCACAATCTACTTGCGCCCAGGGACTAAAGGAGGTAACTGGTTGCAGGCTGAGAGGGGAGGCTGTGGGCAGGGCAGTAGTTTCCTCGATGCTGGAGCTGCTTTCTTGCTGTGCTCCTTGAGCTGTGCCCTGGACCTACTAACCCGCAACCACCAGAGTGCAGGGAAATATGCTGTGCAGCTTTATAGGACCCTTCCAGCTCCCCCACTTCCTGTAGAACTGGAAAGCCCTGGCATCTAGGCTGCAGTCCCTACTCTCCACTGCTCCCCTGCCCGCAGGCAGGTTTGCAGAGCTGCAGCCAGGCAAGGTACATCCCAGCATGTTCATGAAAACCTGGCTTCCGCTGATTAGCGACTGCTGGATAATGGCAACTTTTTGCTGGCAACTGAGGGATTGCTAATAAATAGAATCAACTCTACATGGTTACGTGCCCTCTAGTGGAGAATGACTAAACACAGTCAATGCCCATTCTAATTAACGCTGCAGTTTCAATTCTCAAGAGTTTTGCTAAAGATTAACTCCCCTCTGGACTTCTAATAATCAGTTTCACAATAGAACTGGAGCATGGCCATTGTGAGCACTAACCCAGTTTATTTAGTAAAGGTCTCTACTAGAATGTTCTGGGACACCAGAACTCATACCACCACCACTACTTTTTAAAAGCAGCGAAGAATCCAGCACCTGTGCCAGCAAAGTCTATTGGATTCCAAACTACAAATGCAAAAGCTGATGTGTTCTCTCTCTTATCTTAGGGGAAATACTGTGAGACCAGAGTTCTTGTCAGTACAGACCAAATAAAAAATTACCAGAGAGAAATCCATATATTATGAACAAGGTCCCTCTGTTCTAAGTAGCACATTAGACAATGTATATTCCTTAATATAGGATTCCTTAATTATTTGATTAAATACATTTTACACTGCACCCAAATTTTTAAGTCTTCATTGTGCTGCAGATTGGTTTTTTATTCTGTAAAAGTGGGTAGCTGCATACAGAAGATGTCTGGAGGAAAGCCAGAGGTTTTGGCATCTGAGTAGGGGGTACCTGAAAGTTGGCATCCAGGAAGTCACTTGAGTCAGTCTGGGGTTTGCAACCAGAAGACAGCTTAGGGTTTTGATACTGGGGAGGGGGATGTATCTCCTTCCCTCCCTCTTTTGGGCAAATGCAAAAGTAACTAAACATGGAGTTGAATTCCCTATTTCATACCTCAGCAACTAGATATCTCAGTAACTGCCACTGTGCCCATGAGAGAGATATTAACCGCATTTTAGTAGAATATAGGCATTAAGCAGCGAAATAGTTATACTGACATACATCAGCTGAAACCCCATTGAGCTGAATGGATATTTTACACTTCAGGCTTTCAGCAGACAAGCAGAGGTCACTGCATTGGTTTAGGTTCATATTATGAATGTTTTCTTTGCAATCCTAAAGGCTACAGATTATTATTTTTTTTAAGTTAAAGCTTAACTTCTGGAGCACTGTTATGCAACAGAATAAAAAACAACTATGTAGCCACATAACTAACTGCATTACACATGGAGCCCTGAGTAAGGTGTATGATTTAAAAACCCCAAAATACTATACAGATGCTAACTAGTGAAAACCTTTAATAAGAGCCTACAAACAGGACATTCTGCTTTGAACACCAATAAAGTGTAAGCCTGAGCTATTCCATTCCCTTTATTTCTCTCTCAAATATTTAGCAATACCCAGTCAAAGCCCTTCAGTTTTAAATGTTCTGAGAGCAATATTCGAATATGCTCTTATTTTACCAAGAATGCTTCTGAATGCTGAGAAATTAAGAGTGCTGGCTAGTAAGGACAGAAGACTACAGATTATCTGATGAAATATGGAGGCACACCCAATAAACATCATCATACCTTGCGCATCCTTATAAGCTGACCAGTGATTATTTTTTTAATGCAACTAGTCACACAAAGCATCCATTAATTCTTTCTTTTCTAATCTGAACCAGGAAAAATGGTATTCTTATATCTTTATCCATGCCAATGTCCTGTTACCTGGGTCTGTGTGTGTGAGGCATTCTTGCTAGGGAGGGAGTATCTCATGCACATCCCAGGCATGGATTACACTGCCCACATAAAATGACCTTTAATACAACTTTCACAAGCAAAGCAATGGCAGGAGAAAGCACTCAAGACAGGAGAGGACACCACATCAAGCTTTTGGGAAATAAAATTCAATACTAACCCATCTAGCAGATATGTCCTGTAGAGCAGAAGGATCCAAGCATCAGGCAGCAGGACAGGGAGAAAGGGAGGGCAAACATATTAAATTAAAATCATATATATACTTCAGCTGTTTTGCAAAGCCATCTAGATCCATGACTTCTATAAATGTGAAGATTTACTACCAAAAGGATTACATGAAGAGCACTCCCAGCATAACACTCTCATGTATTAGAACACGCACACACCCAAATTGTCTATCTTTGATGGTGGTGTATTTCATTATACTTAAGCCAGACAGTGTTGTGCTGTAAAAATATCATCTTGATCTCTTCGCAATTCTAAACCACTGAAATTCTTTTTCATTCCTAGAGAGGCTGTTGACCCTTGCTGCCTCTTCCTAATCATGGATATTACTGGTACACTGGATAAGATCTTGCAAAGTGACCTTAAAAACTGTGGAATAGTCTCTCTTGGAAAACTCCCTCTCTGGGGCATTTAAACCTTGTATATTCAAACTGTACAAGAAAATATACTTTAGGGAATAATCAACTTGTTAGACACAGGATAACAAATTAGAATGGGGGAATATTCTATTATAATATAGAGTAGCTAATAAGACAGTATTTGCATTTTCTTCAGTTCTGTCCTAGGTATTTAATATTCTTGGTACACTATGGAATCCAGCTCTGGAGCTACCAAATAATCATTAGGGGCCTGTCTTTATATAGAATTACCCTGGAAAAGTGAATTCAGGAGCAGACACGTTTTGAAAAAATAGTCTTGAATCAGAGACCCCCCCATTAGTTGGCAGCCCCACCTCCCGAACTTAGGTGATCTTGCACTCAACAAATCTGCCTCAGCAGCAGACACCTCAATCAATCACAAAAGGAAGCACAGGTAAAAGATGCACAAAGAAGAATAAATTAGCAATCCCTTCCTAATGGGATACAAATGATTTTCTTAGGGATATTCCCTAAGCACAGCTCCTCTATTAAGACAGACTTTACCTGGTCTCCTGAATCCACTGGTGGAAAGCGTTAGCATGCTGAGCAAACTCTTGGCGCAATTTGTCGTTCTCCTCCTGTCTTCGTTGCTCCTTCTGCAGCTCTAACTCACGTTCCTGAGAAACAGGGAAGTCACACTTTACACTTAGAAAGAACATGGCACCTCTCAGTCCACTGATATACAGAAACCAAACCAGCACAACAAAGAGATTCCAGCGCTCAGCACCAGACTGAGGGCCTGTAGAGTCGCTTGCCTGACAGCACCACTATAATCTAGAACTAGGATATCCAATATTCCTACAGAAGTCTTAAGAATCAGCATTTAAGTGAGTCTTGCAATCATAGTCCTATAACAAGACAGGTGACAGAATACAGTATCTCATAGCTACAGGTAGGGATCATTACTTGTGTTTGGTGTCTTTCAGGAAGAATGGAATGGGAGGAGGGGGAGAGGTCATGAAGTAGCAGCCAAAATATATGGCTAACAGAGGATTTTGGAGGCACTAGCTCCACAAAATTCCTTTCAGAAACATTTCTGCATTACCAGAGGAAGGTGTTTTCATTTGTGATGTTGTATTGCTGAATAGAGCACTGATTATCCAGATGGACAGTGTCCCAAGGAAGAATTGAGACGCAGAGTGGCAATGGGAAGAGACTTGTTCCAATTTACCTTGATGATCTTCTGCAAGTTCCTCCAGGTTTCCTCAAGAGCCTCCATAGTGAACCAAGTATATGGATTTGAGGCTACACGGAAACTCTTGATCTGGCGATCCAGCTCAGCTAGCTGGTTGAAGTCAGCCTGAGCAGAACTAAGTGAGGAGCGGAAAGCATCATGAGCCTCTCGCAGTGCCTTTATCTCCTCCAGTGAGTTACACCGCACAGGGTCTGTCAAATCTTCCTCTGCATTCTCAAACCAACTGTTAAAGGCAGAAGCCTTCTTTGCAAAAGTCAGGAACAGATCCTCAACCTCAGAGAGAGAGAAGACAATCTTGGTGTTCACTTAGGCAATAACAAAAATAGAATATATTCTAAGTAGGAGGACCCGGTATTAAGAACATGCAATAAATGATACACAATAATTTGCAGCTGTCACTCCTTTCTTGCAAGGCTCCCAAAGCACTTTGCAAAATGGGAACTAACCGTAAGCAGTATCTGTAAAATAGGGACAGCACTATTCCTCCCCATAACATCTCCCCCAAGACACAGCTTCAGAGTCCCATCTCACCCACACCTCCTGGCAGCATGGCTAGACCTTTCCATGAAGCAAAAGCTGTCTCTGGCTGCCACAGAGGCAGCTGTAGTGTTTTCTACTTGGGCATTTTGTGTGGGTTTTTGGTCTTGCATATTTGGACTGTAAGCTCTTCAGGGGAGGGACCGTGTCATACTTTGTGTTTCTACAAAACCTAATACTAGGCCCTGATATTGATTGAAGCCTCTAGGTGCTACCATAATGCAAATTATTATTAAAAACAAAAGGGAAACAGCGGCACAGAGAGGTTAAGTAATTTGTTCAAGAACACACAGCCATAGCAGAGTTTGAAATGGAACCCAGAACTCTAGATTCCTAGTGCCCTGGCAGCGATCACTTGACAATACTGCCTACCTATCTCAGTCTTTTAAAAAATTGAACATAGCAAAAAATCTGTCCTCCAACAGATTGTATTTTAGTTAAATTACAATTATGATATGCAAGTTGCACATGATGTAGAAGACTGGTCCTCAAACAACTCCACTCTCAATACCTTTTTCATGAAGACTTCTCACAAGAAAGCATTTGGTTTATGACAAATAATGTGTTTTTATACAGCTTGTATATCAAGATATTAAATCAATGCTGTGCACAACTGTCAAGCTTTACAGTATTCCATGCTATTAAAAAGAAGAGACCAGTTCTGATACTGATGGTTCCAAGGTGTGTTTACTAACCTTTCTAAAGTGCTCCTGGGCCTCTAGCAGTTTCTTCTTCCTAGCAGCAGAATTTGCCAGCAGCTGGTTCCAGCGTTTCATCAAAGAAGCATGGCGGGCCTCGATGGCCTTTGACTGGATGTGTTTGGCTTCCAGCAGCTGGTCTTTCAGGGCAGTGATGTTTGCAATTCCTTCCTGCTGGAAAGCCTGGAGACCAGCATCAAAAGTTTCCTGCAGCATTAAAAAGAAACAGACTAATGTAGATTAACTATATTTATGAATGATGTAGACATTATTTTAGGTAAATGCAAAAATAAATGCCAGGCCCTCCAATATTCATTGATGAGCATTCAGCTCTATTGCTTCTCTGCCTCAAAGCAGCCTGCACTGACCTGTTTGGTGAGGAGTGTTTGCACAGAGGAGAGATCCCGTCCATAATCATCTGTCTTCAGACTGTTTTCCTTCTCACCTGGATAATGAAGCATAGACTAGATATAAACATCCACATTCCTTCTTCCTAAATGTAGGGAAGGGAAGCTTGAGCAAGGCATCACTAACTTGTAGTCTTCAAGCTTTATCTGATTGCAAATCAGGTCTGAGAGGTCCCCAGGACTATTGAAATAGTTACCCAAATAACGTAAGACTAAGAAGCATACACACACACCACTGCTCAGCAAATTGTTGGCTTCGACTACCACCCAGGTTTGCTTCGTAAAACAAGATTAGTTAGAAACCATTCTCCATTCAAGAAGGGCTAAAGGGATTTCAGTCACCTGATTTGTCAGTGCACCCATGTTTCAAGGCAGCACATACCTATCCAAGACTCCACTACATCGGCTTTCCAGTTGAACTGGAGGAAGGCAGAGTTTTCATCTAGTTTGGCCTTCCTTTGAGCTGCTGCCTTCTCCAGATCTGACACCTTGCCCCTCAGGCCTTTCATCTTTGCAGTTATGTTCTCCTCATGGTGATTATTCTGTGGAATAGGAGAAAAACAAAGTTTAGTTCCCACATGATTTATTGATCTTTTACACACCATAGGAGAAAATCTAGTCCTGGCCACCAATTTAGGAATAAATGTATTTAAAACACAGGCATCTGAAGGACTCCTAGGGATACTTATGAGAATTCCTAAAATGGATACCAAAGTTAAGGAGAACAGAAGCAATTAAGACCAGTGTTCTTAAAGGCACATAAGGGAGTTAGTTGCTCAAATCCCATTCTCTGTATGGCTCCTAGCTCCCTTTAGGTTGCTTTGACAATCCTTAACAAGAAACATTAGCTCATAACTAAATAAAATAAATCCTGCACATTAACTAACAAGGTGGTCCACTAGTTCTAACTATATGGGAATTGACCACCATGGTTCACTATTTATTAAGGTTTTTTTTTAATTTGGTGAAGGAGATGGCTTCATTCTCTCAATATGTACCCAAATGTGAGAGAAATCAGGAATGCAAACAATAATTCACTCCTGGTTACTTCTGTATAGCTAGACTATGGGAAGACTTTCTAGAAAGTGAATGTAGAGAGAGAAAATAAAAGCATGGGGTAGATAACAGCCATTTTAGGGCTTGCAGGGAAAATTCCTATTCAATTTATGTTTCACAAAGGTCTTACTGACTAGTTGAGATGTGTTAAAGGTAATGGGAAAAGGTATCATGGTGCACAAATGGGTGCCTCAGAGGCTCTAAGCATAAAAGACACAGGAGTTCTTGGTCTGGTCTAGCACAGAGCCGTAGGTAAGAATCCATTGAGATGGCTGTCTCTGGGAAAGAGAAGTTAAGTGACTTGCCCCTAGCAGCCAGCAAGTCAGCAACAGAGCTAGAATTAGAACTCAGGAGTTCTTGTTATCAGTCCACCATGCTGCTGTCTCTGAAGTATTTAAAATCAATTATATGCCAATTTCCCTCTTATTCTGGCTATACAGAGAATGATGTGTAGATGGTGTTTCATTTTTTAAATATACTTGCAACTCAGTGTTAAGAGAAAAGTGAATCCATTTTGACATACTGACACTTTAAAGAATGTTCAAGACATTTTTCTTACCAGGTTACACTCACCTTCTTAATGAGGTCCTCTCCATTAGTACAAACATCATTCACTCTGTCCTTGTGAACGGTGAAGTCAGTCTCAAATGCTTCATGCTTTTTCAGCAAGCCCTGCAGGGAAAGCATGTTCACAAGTCACTTTCTTACATGATTTTACTTCTCAAGATGACTGCTTATAAAACAAGGATGAAAATAAAACAAACATAATATGCCTGCAACACAATACTCACCATTAAAAAGGATTATTAGTTAGTTTTAGCTAATTTACACTTTTTGGCTATTTTTCATGGTTTGGGGGGGGAGGGGGGAAAGAATGGTTGAGTATAGTCCAGGATAGGATATAGTCTTTAAAATTATATTCAAGTTAGTTTTCTTTCACCTTTATCCAAGGAGAGGTAAAGTCTTCTCTATGAATTCCACTAGAGACTTCTCCATGCAGATATAATTTACCTGGAAAGCACTTAGATCCTGCAAACACACATGCTTAATAATAAGCACATGGTCAGTATTTAAGATAAGCATGTGTGCATATAAGTGTTCCCAGGACTAGGGCGTAATAGTGATTGGGGCTATTAAAAAAAATGGATTAGAAAGAGATTCTGTTACTTCTTGCTGCTGTTGAGATTCCTCGTTATTAGTGAGTTTCTCACTGTAGCTCAGAAGGGGGATGTAAGAACTTTAAGCCATTTAAAAAGCATCAATATTTTATAATAGACTTCTTTTAAACAAAATGTCTGACTTGAAAAACAACAAGGGATATGTTAAATTCTAGCCATTACATGTCATAAATAGCAGGTAGGGAGAGAACCAGAACAGTACAGCTTTCGCTCACCTGGATAGCAGCAAGTGTGTCTCCATAGTCCTCACTAGCTACCAGGGTCATTTTCTCATTGATCCAGGCTTCTTCTTCTTCCACATTTGCTACAAACTGCTGATACTCCAGAGACTCCTCTAGACGTTGGCCTCTGAAAAAGGAGCGAGAGGAAGCAGGAGAGGTGAATCACAGGTTGCATTCTGTACATTCAGCTATGATGTGGAAGCAGAAGAACTACAAAATCTAGGAAAAATGGCATAGTGGAGATCAAGACAGGTGATAAGAAGGCCTGCTTACTACCATCAAACCCTAAAATGTAATCAATTTACACTAACCTCTGCCCTCCAGAAGCTGAGAATGACCCCACAGCCAGCTCTAGATCTACCCTAAATCTACTATACCAGGCCATTTCACAGTCCTTACACATCCAGAAATTATATACTTTTTTCTCCCCGGTCTCCTCTATTCAGGAGAGCACAACATGGTGGGAACATCAAGCCTCTAACTTCCAAATGAAGAAGTAAAGGCTCCCAAAGTTTAGCTTGTGTTCAACTAAAGGAAAACACAAAACTGGCTATTATTGAGGAGCATTTATGAACGAACCTCTTTTCACCTGTCCCTTCAGGCACGGCTACAGTAGAATGCACTATTAGTATTTATTGCACTGATATTGCTGATGACCCGATCGAAGATTGCAAAATTTGGCTATTACAAATACTGTTTCATTCATACTTTCTGGTATTAGAAAAATGTTTACTCACCGAGCTGCTGCCAACTGGTTTAACACCTTCCAGTGCTCTACAAACTGAGCTAATCTCTGCTGTATCTCCTCCTTTCCAATCGTGTTATCATCTGACAGTTTCTTACCAGTGTCTAACACACCCTGTGAAGCAGTCAAACCACACATCAGTATCCTCAGAGTTCTCTATTTTCAACGGCAGTGCTGCTTTCCTTCTCCTCACTGTTTAACTGCACTTCTTACAACTCTTCATCTTTGGGTCATTCTCTTTCATAAACAAACAAAAAAATAAACCAAACCCCCCCCCCCCAAAATAAAAACAAAAAATAGGTAAACACCTTTTCTTCTTTCCTCCAGTTCACGTGTTTGTGGATTTAGAATCAAGGTGGGAAGTGTTACTGGTTGAAGAGGAAGGAACTGCCTGTCACTTAAGTTCACAATAATCCATATCTTTGTTTTGTCATACCTTTAAGAGCATAAGGAAGTCTGATTTCCTTTGAGATCTGCAGAAACACCTCAGGCTGCACAGATCTAAACCCGTGATGTTTATAATTTATATCATCTGGATCACAAATCAATGTTAAATATCTGTAACTTAGACTATACAGAGTATCATATTTCTGTCATGGCTGGTTATTTTCCTCATCCAAATGTTTGCCTGTAACCTATACCATTTGAGTTGGAAACAACAGCAGTGTCAGTCATGGAACAGCACGTCATCTGACTGGTTTTTGGTTTTTTTTGTTTTTAATTACCTGGATGGCAGGTTCGTGAGCAGTCAATTCTGCTTCCAAACGTTTGTGTTTCTTCCTTAGGTTCTGTACTCCAGTTAGGTCTCTGCCATAGTCCTCTGAGCTAACCAGCAGCTTCTTCTCCCTGAGTCCCAGAGAGGAAAAGTGGGGGGAGGGGGAAATCAGTAAAGTTTATACCTTTAAAAGATCAAAATAGACACATACAGCTGCCACCATTAAAAACTTGACACTTAAACAACATTAACTACAATGAACGTTCCCTCATCTTGTATGTTTCGCATTCCAGATCTGGAGCTTACAGCAAATTACTACATATATTTAAAGCAGTAAATGTAAAGATTTTAATGGAGTCATTTGTTTTTACCATTTGACAGCCTTTTAGCTGCTTTGTAATACAGGGGATGCAAGGCATAAAAATCAATATAAATAACAAGAAGGATGTTCCCTACAACCCAGCTCCATGATCACCATGGAAACAGTAAGCCATGCACCTGAGTTATAAATGTTAATCAGCAGGATTCAGCTCCCATCAGTTTGATCAGAACAGTTTCAAAGAGGGGACAGAGCACTCCCTCTATATATTTATGTATACTACAGAAATATCCACTCCCTCCCTCCTTTCAAAGAGACTAAGCTACCAAACTTAAATTTGTAAAGTTTACTCTCTATTGTGCAATACCCTTTTAGAAGCTTGAAAATAACTAATTCTCCAATTCTGATCATTTCTATTTGGCTAACCACCTCCACATATTGAAAGAGTGGAAACCAGCATGGCTTTTCTTATTTCCCTTGATTATACACTAGCCATATCAATAATATCAGCATCCATACAAACATCTCTGGAAAGAGTTTTATTAATTGCTACCACAGGTTAAAAAAGTAAAACTGCTTTCGGCAGTCTAAGTGATTTTTTAAAAGAAATTTCAAATTGACAAAGGCAGGAGTTTAAAAGATACACAGGATTTTTACCATAAGATTGTAGTCAAACCTCAATTATCTAAACCCTAATGAAATGAGGGTTTACTTCCCTCATTGAAATGAAACTTACTTCCCTATCATAGAATGTGTTTCCAGTGACCTGACCATAGACATCTGTAGACATTAAGACCATGCCTATAATACAGTTGAAGCCATTTCTGGCATGCTCCCCCAATCACTGTGGGCAATGATATGTGTGTGTGTGTGTGTAGCTGCATTATAAAAACCATCCAATAGATTATCTGGACAAGGAGGCGTAGTACCTGAGAAGTGGGTAGGTAAGTCTATGGCACAGTTAGAGTAACATGGTTCTCGGGGAAATCCTCTTTTTCTTCACTGATAAGGTAAACTGCTATGCACACTGTTAAACAACTGTATTTAAATATGGTTGCTGGTAGCATGGCTAGAATATGGACATGGCCTCAGGCAATGCTACATCTAGAACTTCTGAAGTACATACTTGATCCAGGACTCCTCATCATCCATATCCCGGAAGAACTGATGCAAGCGGTGGGACTCATTCAGCTTTGCACGGCGGGCAGCTGCCATGCTCTTGATCCGCTGGAAGCGCTCATTAATAGTGTCTCGCTTCTCCTTTACCTGGGAGGTGTCAAAAGCACTGCTGGTCATCAAGCTGTCAGCTTGGCCATTCAGGTCCTTCAGGCGATCCTGGAATCATAAAGCAAGGAGTGTGTGAAGAATGAGAATCTCAATTTTTGAGCATACGGCCTCAGCACAGGATCAAACAATCTGAGTTCTCTTCATATTCGTGATGTACATAAAGAAAATGCATTTCTATAGGTTTAAACTTTACAGCATGTTGCTATGGAATTCATTAACCACTATCATTTCTCTTTCTCAGTTAACAGAGGAGGTGGTCACCTCATGGGCAGATATGTCAGCTTCCAGAAGTTGGTGTTTCTTTAGCAGGTTATTTACAGATGCCAGATCCTTCCCATAGTCTTCAGATGCAAGCAGAGCCTCCACCTGGAAAAGGAAGACTACAATTACATATTGCAGTTTGATTAAGATCTGCAAATGTAATGCTCTTACTTGTGTGCGCAGGCAACTGACTGTCTTCTCCAACTGTTGCCAGTGCAAGTTAAGTTTGTGAACTTCACCTCCTTGCTTGTTTCACACACGGGAGATTTTATGCAAGCTTAAGTTTCTTGCCATCTTCAGTATAGGCAATGACACAAGCATAGAAACTTCCCAAACGCTTGTTTTTTATTCTCTTAAGAATTTTGTATTAAAGAATCATTTTCGCAGACAGTTTTAACCTTTTTATGCCAACAGCTGAGATTCTGGGACACATCACGTTTCAGCAAAGGGAGCCAGTATTAAAGAAACTACAGTCCCTTCAGAGTAAATAAGCCCAAATCCAAGGTGGTCTGGTACCTCTGACAGCCAGAAGTCAAAATCCTTGATTCCAGTATTGAAATTCTGCTGTTTGTTGGCTTCTTTCAGCTTCTGACTCTTCTCTGCTGATTTCTGCACCAGGAACTGCCATTGGTCATCCAGAGCAGCTAATCGTGCCTGTTACAAAGAGAAAAGTGTTTAGAAGCAAAACAAAATCCCTAATAAATGTAGCGAAGGAACACACAGTTCATGTTTGGTTGCTGCTTCCACAACTGTAGATTATGCAGTCACTATTTCATGCTATCTAGGAAAAGTCTCCATTGTTTACCTCTCCATTTTACTTTTACATTGTGACAGAAAAGTCAGAAAACATTACTCATTCCCAAGCAAGAATGGGACAAAATAGTTCTCATGCTCCATACTGCATAGTTAAATGAGTTTTTTTTTTTTTTTGATAAAAGCTTGTACAAAAGGAAATGGTTCTCTCATTTTAACAAAATGCAACTATAGAAGCAGTTGAAGGCTACATGTCATTAACTCTCCTATACAAGATGCACCTACCTTTACTGCATCCTCACTGCCAGCACACGCTCCCCGATCAATGAGAGAATTCCCCATGTCAATGACTCCACGGATCCGGTCTGCATTAGCATGAAGTTCAGCTTCAAAGGCCTGATGTTTTTGGTGTTTGCTCTGAATGCAACAAAAAAACCCAATGCTCTTAAGGACTGGACATTGAGCTCCTAAATTATTCTCATGGGTTAAGAAAAGAATGCAAGACTTTTCTGCATGGACAGGGTTAGAAGAAAGGGAGTTTTGTGTGTAGTCTGATCAGGGGAAATATTTAATGTCTTATGTAAAAATCATGAAAATCCAAATCGCTCTCTAGGTATTTAAATAATCTTCATCACTTGCTCTCCCCAATAGGTTATTCGTAGTTATTGGAACTGCTCTATCAGTCTAACTAAGTGAGCAGTAGGCTGTTTTTGAATCAGCATGTCTACGTGAGTGGACATTTACAATGATTTTTCTATATCAGCATCTCTCTCCTGAATTTTAAAGGAGGCTGCAACATATTTCTAATGTTAAAATTTTGCTATTTTCCAAATATGGATTTCTGGTTTTCATGGCTCTCTCTCTAAAAACCACTGACTGCATGCATATGTATGTACCCTGAACATGGTGGCTACACTTTAATCAGTTCTAGAGGTTTATGACTTTTCCCATCCAAATCCATGGGTTAGGCGGAAAAGTCCCCACCTCATCTGCACCTTTTCTGCACAGCTGTCATATTAGGTATTTAATCATCATATGATTAAATTATGTAGTGAAACAACCAGTTAAATATAGCAGCTCAAGATATAAGAAACAATGCTTATCTATTTGTTGAAATTTGTCTTCACTGAAAATTGAAGGCACCATGAGAACAATAGGAGCCACAAGAAGGGAGTGAATGCGCAGTTTTCTTTCATATACATGCACACACCTTACCATGAGTATAAACAATGGGACAAGAATGACAAGACAATATTTACAAGTGTCAAATGAACCTGCTAGTAACATTGGACATATGGGAAAAATACATTGTCTTGAGAGAGAACAGAAGGGAAGGATACTGTTAGAGTAAAAATAAAACAAGAAAAATGCTACAGTACTGTTACGAAAAATTCTGCATGACCTGCTTATTCTGGAACTGTTATTGCTGAAGACTGATTATACAACACACCAGCTAAAATCCACCAATTATTGGCATATAAACTCACTATGCTTATAGCACAAAATGCCAATCTAATTAAAACCAAAACAAATTCACACTCTCGAGAAATGACAGATGACATTTTTGCTTGAGTAGTCAATATATAGATAACAGTCTCTAGGGCCAGAAATA
Source organism: Mesoclemmys tuberculata (assembly GCA_007922155.1). Lineage (NCBI taxonomy): Eukaryota > Metazoa > Chordata > Testudines > Chelidae > Mesoclemmys > Mesoclemmys tuberculata. The sequence continues at coordinate 11,547,204 of ML675655.1, forward strand.
CAAACACTACTTCCCTTGCTTTGTGCCTCTCCCTCCTTACCCTAGGGCCTAGTCACTCCTCCTCTCTTCACTTTGCTCTGTCCTCTTTCTAATTCTCCTCCTTGTTGGATTCTTACTACTCCCATCAGCCTTCCACATATACACTCATTCTGCAATCTCCTCTCTACTTCTTCCACATTGCTATCCAGCAAGCTGTAGACCATGTGGGTCTCCAACCTGCACGGATACCCTTTCCTTCAGAAATTTTGAGTCCAGATGCAAGCTAATGGAATTGACGTCACGTGACCATGGGTTAATCACCACAGTTCTAGATCCAGAGGGAATGAGGTCAAGCATGTCCAGGAGCCAAATGTTTGAAAAAGGAGGATGACAACTCAGGTTTCTGTTTCCTTATGAGCCACCCCTTAAAGAATTAATTAATACCACACCATAAATTAAACAGATCATGCAGAACACACCTGAAAAACAAATATATAAGTAAATGGTATTTAAGAGACATTAACTAAACAAAAAAGCCACATCCAAAAACACTGGAGCCAATGGCAACACCTGTTTGGAGGTCAATGAATATTAGAAAATGGAAAAGAAACTGGATGAATGAATGGATGGAGCAACAAACTGAATGCAAGCAGACCTTGTGCTCACATGTAATCTATACAGAGAAACAAACACATACCATGGCCAGTCCAACCAAACTACAAAACTTACCAGCAGTTTGGAAAGCTACAAAACAGATCAAGAGAAGAGAAGAGTTCAGTGCAGTCATATCAATCCATATATCGGTATTAAAACATAGGAAATCACTTAAAGAGGTTTTCTTTAATAAGGAAAAATTGATGATCTGCATTTTAGCACAATACATGGAGGTGGGACGTAAGTGACATTTATAAATGATAAATATTTATTTTATTTAATCATTGGGGAGAAGAGAGGACAGGATGTCTTTATCAAATTCACACTGGAGCATAACTGCTGAGGGATTTATGCAATTTTAGGCACCATGTTAATGTGGATATTACATATTTTATTTATTTAAAAAATTATTGCCTTCTATTTCGTTCCTTTCTCTATGCATACTGCACATCTCCATAATGAAAGACTTGCTTGGCTTACATTTTCTCCCCTTTAAATATTCATTCTAGACATAATTTGTCATCGTTTTAACATGGAATTGGAATTTTCCTATGCACATCCTGTTATCAGCAAGAGGATATGACACATGAAATTAATTATTTAACCAAGAAAATTGAACAATGAAAGTTTATTCACCTGGATGTTTGTGGGATCCTTATAGGATTCATCACTTGCAGTTTGGAGTTTTTCACTAATCCAAGCCTCTATTTCATCAACATCACGGCTGAACTGCTGGAGGGTCTGAGATTCTCCTAATTTAGACCTCTTTTCAATCATCTGAGCTTTCAAACGACGCCACCTGTACATAATCAGATATATGGTTCATACTCATCAGTACCTATGAGAACACATATGAAGTAGGAAACTATGTACTATCATAACAGCTACAATTGGTCTCTAAATTATTTCCTTCTTTTCAGAAGGCTATCCATAGCAGATCTAACAATGAAATTAGCACACCAACCTGTCCAGAACCTCATTGCGCCTATTAGAAATGACCCCTTTAGCATAGTGGTCAGCAGAAATCAGCTGGTCAGCAAATGATTGCAGGGCAGCAATTTTCTCTTCCTGTTTAAAACAAAAGGACACAAGTTGGGTGGATTCAGATACCTCAAAAAAACAAAAAGCCACTATGAAGAGTAGTGTCAGAACTAAAGCAGGGCATCCTTTTGAAGGAAGGCAGGTATCCTGTTAATATAAGCCTAAGGAAATCAGCCCTATGTCAGAACAAGCAGAACTTCACGTAAGAGCAAGTGAGATCCTACATTGGGAAGAAAGTTCTTTTGGCCTTTATACCAGAACTAAAGAAAAAACTCTCAGGAGCAGAAAGGGTTCTTCTGGAATGTAGATAAAGTGGAGAAACTGATTTTTTTCAGGGTAAGGATTTCCAGTACAAACCATTAAATCACTTTGTCTCTTTACAAGAAATACGCTGTACTGTGATTCATACTGCCCTAGTTAGGTAAATACCTATTGTTTTATTGCATCATTTTCATAACTAATCAATAACAAACCCCTTATCTGCAGTGACAGTAGCTATTTCTCATCTTTGTAACCTAGTCTGCTAAACATTTAGAACAAATCTTTATAGGGTTCTAAACTTTAGATTCACATCATCAACATCATGTCTACCATATCCTACTAATCTTAAAAAAGCTTTCAGGAGCTGAATGTAAAATAAAATTGAACAGCTGTCCCTCCCTTTGGATACATCCCTCACCTGGACATTGATTGCTTTATCAAAGTCTTCATGTTTCTTGATGAGAGCCTCCACACTGTCTAAAGAGTCTCCTTTATCTTCTGTGTTCAGGAACGCCTCCCGGGCAGCCATCCAGTTTTCAGCTTGTTCACAGTCCCGATGAAACAGCTAAGGAGAAGGAACACAGGCAAGATAAGGCAGACGAATGAGCACTGTCCACTGGAGGGAATCGGAGAAAAATTTTCTTTAGCAAGCATTTTATTTATTTAAAAAGAAAAAACAAACAAAAAAACCAGCACAGTACCTGTAGTTCTAGACACTGGTCCAGCATCATTCTGCGTTGGACCCAGGCTTTCTCCAAGTCTGCCCGTTCTTGATCTAGAATATCCAGTTTCTCCCTGATCTCTGAGCTGGCATAGTGTCCATGAGCCAAGAGCTGTTGTCCAAATTGCTCAAATGCCTGGAAAGTGCCAGCCCTGGCATCTATTTCAGTGCGATGTTCCTGTAAGGAGAGGGAGAGGTTTAATAACTAGAAGCAGAATGCTAAACTGTGAGGAAAGACATTATCAGTGTAGTCTTGGAAATGTCAATGGGGAGTCTCAAAGAAACAACTGTTGAACTGGTTTCTTAACAGAGTACATAAAACTGATTTTAACAGCTAATGTTCACACCTACAGAAAAATGCCAAAGGCTCTTTCACATACCTGATGTCTCTCCAATAAAGCCTCAGCTCCAGTCACATCCTTTGCCAGTTCATCTGAGGACACCAGTCCCCGGATTCCATTGATCCAAGACATGAGGTCCCTGTAAACATAAAAGCAACCAAAAATGAGTATTTTTGCTTTCAGTAAGTCTGACTAGGGAAAGGAAGTTATCTTTCATCGTTCCAAAAAATATTCAGTCCAAGTCACGTACCATATGTACTTAAATTAATAACTAAACTAACACAAAGGGGATCAGGGATTTGATCTGTTTAATTTTTACCTGAAGTCACTGAGGAAACGCTGCAGGTCATGAGAATCCCCAAGCTTCTCCTTACGCTGGTCAGCGCGTTTCCCCAGGCTATTCCAAGCCTGGTTCAGCTCAGTACATTTTTCTTGTAGATCTTCAGCAGACTCTGGATGTGACTGAATCAGGCGCTCAGCAGTCTCACCTAGGGAGTTCACCTGGCAATAAAGAAAGGAGTAAGGAGGAGAGTCGGAACCTCTTTTGCAGTATCAGCATTACTACTACAGAAAGCAAACAACCCGTGTGTTCTGTCCACTCTTGGTCTGACCTTGTCTCCAAGAGCTGCCAAGTCTCTCTCAAAGCCTTCATGCTTGCGCTGCAGGGCCTGCACACTGGCCAGGTCATGTCCATAGTTGTCTGTATTTAATGCCTGATTCTTTTCTTCAATCCATTCCTTTGTTTCATCAGCATCTCTGGTCGAGGAAAAAGGAAAAAAAACTGAAATGAAGGACATGCCAGGGTCTCAACAAACTCTAGGCAGCCAGTTTCCATAGGGTCTTAAGTATCTAATACCATATTATTATTTTTTAATTGTCTGTTTTGTAGTGGAAGTTAATCTCTCTGCGGTAAGAAAAAATACTTGTGTATCATTTAATAATCAGAATTTTTGGTGTCCTTCAATAACAACTTTCCTCTGAGAATCTTAACACGTAATAAATCAAGACTCAGATTATATCTGTGAGGTGGTACAAGTTCTCAAAGGCAATCTCTGGCAGAGCTAGGAAACAAATCCAGACTTCCTAATTCTTAGGCTCTTATGCTGTAACCATTAGAGAAAAACTTTCCTCTCTCTAGTGAATACAAACACAGAATACATAAAAAGTTCTTGTCAGACCTAGATTAAGGTATTCTTTCCTTTTCAGGAATGAATGTAGTATGAGAAATTAACACCAGTTGTGGAGAAGATTGGGGAAGACGCTGGCCACAGAGGTAGAATGGTGCTGGCAGCGGAGATAAAGTAGAAACAGTAGATCAAATGAGATACATGTGGTGGGGCAGGGGAAATTTAAGTGTTTAGATGCCTGCTATCATACTGTAGTCACTTGTGCCAAATAACTGAAGGGAGACGCTGTAGCTGTGTGTGGTAGCCCACTGGTAAAACAATGGAAGAGAAAGAAGAAGCTGATGAGCATACTTCTAGAGAGGAAGGGCACAGTATGGTGGGAGCACTGCAACCCTTTGAAGGAATAGCTGATCTGAAGGTAAAAGGTTTAAAGCGGAATCTAAACTGTTGTACAATCCTACACTGGGCTTCCATACTGCTAGTGACACACAAGTATCACAAGATGCCTCTGTCAGCAATAAAACCAAGGCCAATTAAAAATTTTAATACAAACCACAAATTAGAGAATTGGTCCTCACCATGGACCTGGTCCAAGTTCCACTGAAGCAGATGGAAAGCATCAATGGGTGTTGGACAGGGCCCTATTTGAGTTGGTGTTTGTTCTCTTGAAATTATACCAAATGGCTTTATGTTAAACTGAGCACAAAAATTACATATAAAAACTACCACCAAAACATTGTGTGGTGCACCTGAGGCAGTGTGCTCCTCACCTGTGAAATCTCTGGACTTCATGGGCACTGCCCAGCAGCTGGCTTCGCTCCTCCGCCATCTGCTGCAGAGATCTCCAGCGTTCATTTAGTTCCTGCAAGGGAAATATGGAAATGAAGCCTCAGCACTGCACCTGATGTTGGTAGGTTAAACAATTTCGTGTATTTATTTCTTGTTTAAAAAAGAAATCTGTGTTACTCCATGTCAAGCTAAATGACAAAATCATGTCCTGAAATGTAGAGCCAATAAAGACTTATTTTCAAATATTTTGCTCACTGCGCTAGTGTAGTTGCACTGCTTAAGGTATAAAGGTGCTTCAAAGTCTCTTTAAAGAAAAGGAAAGGAGAGAGTCCCTACGAATGCTTGTTTTCCTATAAGGAGGATCACATTTAAACCATAATTCCCCAGCTTTTTCATTCTGCAGATTTCTTCGTATAAGCAACATCCTCTTGTGCTTCCCAATCATCTGCCAATACCTCTCCCTCTCCATTTTGGCCCTCCCCCACAAAGGTTTCATTCCATAGATCTGCTGAAAAGGCTTAGTGGAACACTGGCAATCCACAGACAATAGTCAGAATACCACCACTTTAAAAATATTATGGTAGAAATGGTAGTTCCTAAAAGTGTTACACTTAGTACTTTAAGAGCATATAAGCAAACTACTTGGAGAATGGTGGGAAAAGAGCAAGAGGAAGACCAAATTGGTCTTTGACCACAGTTGAAGTCCTCTAACTGCAAGTTGTCCACGCACGTCACTGGATTTCTATGATCACAGAAGAATCTATTGGTTCCAGGAACTATACACCAAATTGAAGGGTTTCTCCTGAGATGTGAAAGCCTGTGACTTTATGGTATGTACTTGCATAAAGTACCTGTGTATTCTGAGAGACAGATGCTGTAAGTTAGTATTCATCTTAATGGGTTTATTCAAAAGAGGGCAATGCAACATGGAGGCACAGTGGTGAAGACAAAAGAAGGTGATGAGAGAAAGCTGCTACTTTTTAGTGAGTAGAAGCACCACTACTGGACTCTTACCTTGATGGAATTAAAGGTGGCCACCGTGTGCACCATCAGACGAGCAGTCTGTATGAAGAAAAAGCAGAAACAACAACAAAATTCAGATGCTGAACACAACTTAGCTTTGGCCAAAAAATAGGTTTTGCAAGACAGTTTTTACAACATGTAGGATGAATAGGAATTTTGATGAATGTATAGGTTTCAATTTTAGTGTAAATTTTCTTCTGCAGCATTGTGAACCCATCGTCTAAAATGAGTGATTACTTTTTGTATGCAGTGGTGTTGTAGCTGTATTGGTCCCAAGACATTAGAGAGATAAGGTGAGTGAGATAATATATTTTAGTGGACCAACTTCTAATTTTTTATTAGATTTTGTATTTTTAGATTGCTTTTTGTATTTCAATCAGCATAAAAGTAAATGGTGAAAGACAGGGTTGAAGAGACACAAGGCACCTGAAAAGCAACACTAGCTATGGAAACTTTTTAAAAATAAAAATATATACTGAGAATGACAAGTGTCCAACAGATTTAAGTTTAACTGAATTTCTGTCAAATTTTTGTCCGAGCCGGTAATTAAAGTATTTCTAGAAGAATAAAAAGATTTGAGGCTAGTGGAAACAAACTGGAATCCTCTCCTTCAAAATGTAAAAATCTCCTTTCTTTTAGCATTGATGGATTGCTTATGGAATTCATTCCTTCATGCACACTGTACAGTGGAAGGGGAGCTTAAATCATTTATGGGGAAATTGTCATCTCTCAGTTCCTCATACACAGATATCTTCAGTTGAAGAAATGCTAGAAGGGCTTGTGGAAAAAACTGCCTCTCCCACCTAATAACATTGCTAGAAAGGAGCATATTTAGCAGTCTTACCCATGCTCACTCAGACTAAAAAGTTTATAAACTTCTAAACAAGTAGTTAAATCCAAGTAGTGAACTTAAAATATGGGAATGAGATCTTGCAGAAGATAGCACTGGACTGGGATAACATTATTTATACACATTCAAAATTGTTTCATGAGCCAATTGATAAAGCACAGAGGGAATACTGGACCCCTTTCACTTGCAGAATGGGGTGGAGATGTAGGGAAGACAAAGCTACCATTGTGCAAATTGTGTATTACTTGCCTACAGTAGTCCCTCGGTGAAGAAACATTGGCCTGGATTTTGAAGAACAACATAGATTTACAATGGGTTGCTCCATATGAGAAAATGAATGCAAAGCAAAAGTTAAGCAAATGGGGGGACACATTTTTTCTCAAGAGTATATCGGCAGCTGAAAGATCGGAACTGCAAATCATCTTTGTACAGAAGCTGAAATCAGTCCTCCGTTGAATACTGTCAAATGGCAAAATGTCATTTTGCTATACAGAAAGGAAATGTATTACAGTGGTTTTATATATAAAGTGGATTGAGATTTCTACAGCGTTATCTTGCTAAGGACCTGTTACCTTGTTCATTGTTGTGTGCACACTTGTAATGAAGATTAGACATGAAGAAAGTTGAGGTTGTTTGTTTTTGTTAATATTACCTCTGAGACAGCAACACCTGTATTGTTACCAAGAACTTGAATGGCTATCAGTATGTTCAGTCACTGCCAGCTGAAAACCAATCACCACATAGCTCGGATAACATTAGGCCCTAAGTAGTAAGGGCATATAGTTGCATGTTTGCAGTTTTGCTATCAGAATGGGAGGTTGGGACAGGGAGTTAAGGCTCCATGAAAACAGAAGGAATGTTTGGACAGCCTTGGTTTTAGGTGCCTCTAACATGTAAGCTTTATTGTTATGAATAGAAATGCTCTGTTGATAAGGAGAATAATGAACTATTAGTGGCTTTTGTTAGGGAAATTGTTAGCCTATTAGAGGCTATTGTAAGTTATATGCTTTGTCCAGAGAAAATTTATATAAAGTTTAGTTAGAAAGCGTGCCCCGGAGCAATCTGAGGAAGCTTTCCTCTGGGCAAGGATTTGACACCTAAGATCCCCAGCAGTCAGACAGGAGCAGGGGCCGCCTGGAAGCCTAGCTGTTGATTTTTCAAAATCATTTCAGACTTTTTAGGTAACTATAAACATTTGGTATGCTCTGAATCTACTGCTACAGCATGTATATGTGTGCGTGCATATGAGCTTCTGACCTAATAAAAAATTGTTTTAGGTGAAAACACTTTGGTTTTTATCAATCAATTATCAGACAGACCCCACTGATTTATTTCTGATACCGCCTGGAGAGAAACACATCTCAAAGTACTGTATAGTAGCTTTATATTTTAATACAGTGTGTGGGATAATTACATCAGTTAATTTCTACTGATTATTCTACATATTTTTCATAATGTGCATATTAAAAATCTATCCAATAATCTATATCAACTCTCAGTGGTAGCAGGGACCAGGACAGCACTCTACTGCTGCTCATAAGGAAAGGAATGTGTGTGTGTTAGAATGATGCAAGGCCTAAGAGATGATATAATGTGCAAAAATGTTATTACTCTCCCTATCTGTTGGATGTGCCACCAAATAGTCAGACCTACCTTCCAAGGAGATGCTGTCCTAGAATCTGTTTCATCCTGTTTAAAGAATTAAAGGAAAACCTTAGACATGTCAAGAAAACAGAATATGGAAGTTAACCAACACCCTATTACATTTTAAAAGATCAAGATACCTGATTAAATCTTTAATATATTTATATGCATACAACCCTTTCAGAATTATATAAAAAAATTAAAAATCCATAGTGGTAAATATATACTCGGGCCACATGGGCTACCTTGTACTGAGCTGGCTACTGGCTCGAGATATAAATACCAGAGGATGAATGCATCAAAAAGAGAATCTCTCTGAATTTGGCTGAAGAAGTTAAGAGAATTTTTGTATTTCCCTTCAAAGCTATCATCAAGAAGGGATTCTGAGGAATATGAACTATGACCTCAGTCACAGAATCTTCTATTCTGTATGTTCCAACCCTGTTTCTGTTAAAGCTTCTGCAAGACAGCATGCGAATATCATAACGATAGTTACCTTGGGCATCATGCCGTAGACTTCCTGTAAGGGAAAAGGAGACGGATTGATATTTTGTTAAAATAAAATCTGTTGATTCTCTTTCTGAGGAAAAGGAAGGAAATGGGATGAACAAAGCCATCTACAAAGAGGAAGCAAAATTATTCTGCTACATTGACCTTCTGTGCAAAACCAGCTGAAGGATGTGCTCAAACCAACAAGTACATGCAGCACAAGTGGCAGAGTTTATTATTATTCACAGTGAGTTACAGGAATATTTTCTCAGTGTTTATAAAGGAACAAGTGTTTTCAGTGCTTTTGCTGTAATTGTCCATATTGGGTAGAATTATTTTTTACACAAACAAAATCAGACATGGAAAGCTAATGGGCTTTTATATCACATTTTAAAATTTTCAAACAACTTCATTAACAGTGGAGTGAATTTATCCCATTAACCCAGGGGTCTCAAATTCGCGGCCCGCGGGCTTGTGTTATCTGGCCCGCAGTCCGAATCCGGGCCGCAGGCTTGTGCTGTCAGTGTTTTCTGAGCGGAGCTCAGGCAAGTTGTGGGACATCTTGCGTGAGCTCTTAAAAAGGAAATGGCCGCCAAATGTGACCCCACAGGGAGATTTAACGGCGGAGAGTGGAGTGTGCAAGTCCCTGTGAGAGCCTCTCTCTCCTACTGTGCCACCGAATTTTACCCTGCGGGGAGATTTTTCGGCGGAGAGTAGAGCATGAAAGGTAGAGTAGAGTAGTGTGTGTTATGCGTGGCCCCCCTGAACTCAACTTAATGTAAATATGGCCCGCCATACCAATTGAGTTTGACACCCCTGCATTAACCAATTAATCCCCACCCCAGTAAAGTCCATCAGTATTATCCCAGATGTAAAAACAAGGGCAAAGGGATAAAATGACTTACCCAAAGCACCACTACAAGTCATAGAGAATCCACATACTATTAGTTTAGGACTTTCACGTATTAAAAAAAATAAAATATTATCTAGATGTATGTTATAGCATAATTACAATGAAATGATCTAAAGGCTACTTTGCTGACCAAAGCACAGAAGGGGTCATTTTAGGATGCCTCTTTTAGACAACCAGCAATTTAGAAAAAAGAATAAGTAGCAAAACAGTAGCAATAAATCTTTAGCTGCAAAAGTGGAGGACAGATGGAAAAACAAGAAAAAAAGAACAAAACCAATTCCATCCATCTCTCATTATAAAATGGCAGCAGACCAAGTCAGAAACGAATGCAAACCTGTTGCTGTACTGCCTGTACTTCCTCTGCCATCAGCCCTTCTGATTCTAGGTCATTCGCAACCTTATTTATGTCCTTTAGACGAGATTCATTGGCTTTCAAATCCTGCGCAAAGCAGCAAATATCACAGCATGAACATTCATTCATATAAGCAAAACACAAGGAAATAAGTTAGTAAGTCAGAGGCATCAAAAGGCATCCAGTTTATGAACTGCAGGGATTTAGTCCTTTTGACCTTTCCAGTTGTAAATGGATCTACAATGCATAGAAAAGTCTTATGCCAAGAAATCCCAACTGCCAGTGTTAATGGATTAAAGAACTGGACAACTGGAGTTTTCCACACTAAAATAAAGTTAATAACTAGACAGCTCTAATTTAAAGTCCCTTATTGAGAAGATAAAAAATTATCAGCTATTGTGCTGGATAAATACACTAGAAAAGAGACGGCTCAAGATGTGATTTTATGACAGTTCAATATTTCAGGCCCAATAACTCATTAAATAGCTTACTAAAAGCAGAAAAAGGGAAGTTATGTATTTCAGAAAAAAGATACTTCCTTGTACTAAAGAAGTCTTGAAGGAGATATTTTAAAATTTCAACAGTCAGTTTATTACAGACACATCAAGGTGTTTGGCACCCATCTCACACCTGTAATATTAGGCCAGCTCAGACAGCTTGTTAATTAACATTCAAGCTGTAAATGCAATACAGCACATATAGAGTCATCGGTTATTCCAAATCATTAGTCAAGAGCCCTTGGAACTTGTTTGCACAGTATCTCACAGAGCAAAATGGAATACATTTTAAAGCTCTTTTACATCTCATGCAAGGCAAAATTCAGGCAATGTCATAGTGGGTGGAGGAAAAAAAAATAAAACTAACCAACCTCTTCAAAGCAGAGACCATTATTATGTCACGTCTTGAAAATACTGTGCAGATCAGAGTGCCTGATCACTCTGCCTTCAAACAAAGGGAGGGGAAAGCTTCCCTCATCTGGATGGCATGCTTAGCACAGAGGAAGGTGGATTGGAGGAAGTAGTAAAAGTGACAGCTACAGTCAGTGCAGGAAGTTCTGTTTTCCAACATGTGAAATAAAAAGAGAGTTTCCTCTGGTGCTACAGAAGTGGGGATAACACAGCAAAATATCAGATTGGGCTGTGTGGCTATGGGGTCTCCAGCAGCAGATCTGGTAGAAATAAACTGAATGCTTTGCTTGCTTCATATAGTTGTATCTTACTGGAACTCTACCAAACTATGAATCAATTGTCATGGAAACCTCATCAGGAATCTGAACCAAAGAATGACAAGATGTAGTAGATTTACTGTGCTACATAAAAGGTTACATCATAACCTACCTTCTGAAAGTCATCAAATTTCTTCTGCAATACCTCGACCTGCTCCAAATCAGCCCCCACCTCTTCATTGGTGAGCGCAGCTTCTTTCTCATTGATCCACTGCTGCAGCTCATTAGCCTCACGGAAAAGCATGAACTTTTTGCAACTTTTTTCCAGCATATCCTTGCGCTTCTCACCCAGCTCAAGAAGAGAATGATATCTGGAACAAACAGAGAGGGAAGGTGGGGGACCATCAGATCTCACCTGAACAGAATCACAGCACATGAAGGTGATAAAAATGGACTCAGCACCAGTGATGAGGGAAATCCCCACAAGGAGGTATCAAATAAGTCGCTCTGCACAACAACAGACAATGATCATGGAGATGTAAACCCTGCATCTGTGTAACCCTACACAGATCAGGACACTGAACCATGACCTCTCACATACAAGGGTTTTTGGATGGGCAGAAGAAACGCAAATTGCAGATTATGATAAGGAATGCAGGTAAGCAATGCAGAGGTAGCTGCATACAGCACAGGACAAGTAAGTAAAAGAGCCTATCTTACATTTTGTTCATGCAACTATATAAAAAAAGATGTGTAACATATCTTAAGTACCACATTAAAAGTTTTTCTTCTAGTATACCAACTACCTACAGCTCATTTAAATTTGTTTGGCTCGCAGCTGTCTGACACAAGATGCCTTGCCTGTCTGATATTCAGTGCAATATTGATGAATACTTGGTGCCCATCTTGCCTTTTTTCCCCTTTGGCAATGCTGATTTTCAATTGTGCAAAAGAAATGTGCCTAATTTTGATTTCACTTACATCATTTTTACATCTGTGTGATTCCCATTGTCTTAAATGGAATTACTCCTGATTTACGTTAGGATAAATGTGACAAGAATTTGGCCCTAAAGACATACCAACAACTTAAAAAACGGACAAACATTTTCCTATGTCTTAAAAGACAAAAGCAAATTAATCTTTTTGCTTAAGGAGTTAGGATCTCCCTGAGCAAGCATATACAGGAATGCTGTGGGATTATGTGAAAAGCACAGGTGAGGGGAAAGGTAAATGTCTTCTGCTTGTTTCTTGCAACCAAGTCTTATATATTTCCAACATACAACAGAGAGGAAGCAATGGATACAGATGATCTTTGGAGCCCTTTTACAAATATGGCCAGTGAAAGCCAGCAGAGAAGTCTTGGGGGATTGTGAATACTTCTTTTTGGGAGGCAAACCTGATTACCATTTTAAGGAATCTGTGGTAAGATACTTAGTGGAAAAAACAATTCTAAAAGTCTCTAATTGCCATCCTCTTTCAAATCTTCTGGTGATGATGGAGGCATGAGCCTCTTGATTCCTCAGATTTCTTCAATCAGGTCTCAGGATTGGGTATAGTAGAGAGACTATTATTATTCATGATTGATTTCTGTCTTCAAGCCATGGACAGAGAAGAAGTGTCCATTCTGATGTGATTAAATTAGCAGCCTTTAATACTATGATATTGGTTCACCTGCAGCACCATACGAAGGTGAACTGGGCACTCTTGTAGTGGTTTCATTCCTCAAACCAAGAGCCCACTGAGTGAGTAATGAGTAATTACTTCCCAATATGATGGATTGATTCCACAGGTTATCACTCTCTCACACCTCCTATTCAATGTGTATGTAAGGCTACTGGAGATAAGCTAGATACATTGGACTGCAGTGTCAATGTGTGTTGTCCATACATACTTGCTGCTCATCTTCTGAATGTGACAGGCTGCCATAAGCATATAGCACTTGAGCATCATATCCTGCACTGATTATAAAAGTTGGCTTCAGGGTGCAATTTCAGGAACAAGGAAGTATAGTTATACAGCCCATAAATGACATGGGATCCAGTTCCCTTAGAATCTGATTTTCCCTCAACTCTTTGTGACAGTTAAGAGTGATTAGGATGCTTGTGTTGTGGGTTCCAGAGACAAACTGTAGGAAATGTGACAGAGCATTCTCAAATGAGAGCTCTTACCTGTGGAACTTGCTTCCTCTGGCAGTCTGTCAGAGTTCAAGGCAAAGCACATTTGTTCCAGCAGATATTAACTGAATCTTTTAATTTAATTTTATGACAGCGAGGAACTTTCCTGTATAGCTGTAATGTAACTTTTATGGAGCAAAACAGGGTTTGATCATCCTTTGTGAACGGTATGATTATTTTAATTGTGTCTGTAAATAATTCTAAGCCGTTCATATGTAGTATGTTGTATTCCAATACACACACATGTTCAAGTATGTATATAAATAGATAACATTTTCACATACACTGAAGAAACTGCAGGATTCTTTTTAACTCAGTTTGCAAAGCCTAGATGCCAGCAGCAGATGCCTCCTTTCATAAGCAAGATCAGTATGATTGAAAACAACAGCACCTCCAGTTTAGCAAAGACAGAAGTGGCGAACAAGATAAGCTGCTGTCTGACTTTAAGAGCTCATGTGCCAAGTATCTACTACAGTTCTAAGTTAAGACTGTTCCACATCGCACAATTTGCTTTCCTGTGTCCCTCTGGAGCAGCACTCCCAAAGGAGGAAAGAAAAAAGGAAGAATGACCAGGCAACTAGTATGGAGACAGCGTGGTGAAGAAAGGGGTTAAACCTACTCACAGTTCTTCGACCTGTTTCATACGAAGAGATACACTGCCGACTTCCTTAGTTATGAGAGTCCTGCACAGACAGAGGGAGCACAGCAAAAGCATGCAAAAATTAGTTAGATTAACAAAAATAATGAAAGCAGCAGCTCCATCGAGGGGTCATTTGTGGTGGGAGATGAAGGTTAAGTATTCACATTTAAATGGAGAAAGTTAGGTGCCATTCAAAAGTAAAATTTGAAGCAAATCATTCAGTGCAAATCATGTAAAGAAACCATCAGCAGTACAGTTGGGCTCTCTCTACTGAGCCATCTTACTTCCTGATCATGCCATTCATTTCAGAACTGAAAGGCACTCTCATCATTCCAAAAGAACGCACCCTAGTTTTTAGCTCTCAGAAGCAGTGTGCAAGTTTATATTACAGTTACATAAACTGTTTAGGAACTTGTTTTCATTCTCAATTTATAAAACTGATGATTTACAAAGCCATTTAATAGTTGGTCAAAACAACTGAGTGGGTGGGAATGCTCTTAAGAGTGACAGTGTAATTGTGAGAACAACTGGGAGGGAGCACACAATTTATAGATTTTCCTTTCCAAGTAGCCTGATAAGAGGAGCTTGTAGCTCACATTTATCCTCTAGTGCTCTGCCTAAAGCTAATTTAATGCCACCACGTGCTGTAGGACAGGCATTTACCAAGCATTTAGACAGCTTTGTTCATCTGCATAGAAAATTACAATTTTATATAGGTAGATTTTTAGCTCATAACAGTGCAGAGCAGCAGCATCAAGTCTCTAAAAAATGCAACAAGCCAAAGCCAGACAGCCATGGCCCCTAAACAATTCATTGCCCAAGGCCAGCCCTGTATATGAAAGGTACTGTACTTCAGTACATCAGATTTCAGAAGGTGTCTCTAACAGAACTGCATGGTAAGATGTTACAATTAGAAACATGAATGCTGCTTAAGACAGAAATAATTCACAAAGAGATTTAAATTGTTAGGTACAACAACAAAAACAGAAAATATTAAAGTCAGACAGTAAGTTTAGCTCAATTTTTGTGATTTGTACAGTTAAACTGGAAAAGCAGCAGAAGAATCTAGAATTAAGATTGAAATGGCTCAAGAAAAAAAGTATTCTATAAAAGAGCAACACTGGGAGTGCGAATGCAACTATCCCCTGATATTAAAGGAACATCCACCTAACCTTGTAAAAGGAAAAAAAAAAAGTGCTACAGCCAATTTTAGATCCTGTTAGTTAAATCTTACTGGTTGTCAATTTGCTCCTGCCGCAAGCCTATGCTGCCCTGCTCTTCAAGTAGATTCTCTCGGGATGCAGATTGGGCAGGGTCTAGTTTTTTCACATAGGCAGCTGGTACAAAACCCTGACGGTCATTCACTTCCACCTTCCACCAGTCCTGAAAGAAAGGAAAATGCAACCTTGATTACATGCTCCTCTTGATAAGTGACATGGATACAAAACCACAAACTGAAACTAGCAACTTCTGTTACTGCTTGGAGGCTACTGTTAGGATACATGAACAGCATAAAAGAACTACTACTATCTTTAGTGTTTTCACTGTACCTCATCAGCACCATGATCAAGTCCTGTGAGTATTTCTGCCCACAGGATTATTGGTACCTGGATTTGTGCACATTAACACAATTAGACTTTAAAAAAATGCCATGTGTTTACGTTGAAAGAAAAATCTACAGATAGAAAAAAATTACCCAGGATCTGCCCAGTGACCTAATGGAGAACAGACAGAAATGGAAGAGGCCTATTATAAAGTGCATTTCTCCCCCTCGCTCCTGCAAGAGTAGCATACAGCTTTTCAGAGGCACCCTTGGATACAAAACTGAACCTACTCTTTGTAGTTATCCTCTGCAGTACCATGATGAAACCCCAGTTTGGTTTCCAAGCTCTTTGCACCCTCGGCCAGAAAGGACTGGGAGTGCAGTAGAGCAGGAAAAGAATAGCTTCATCTCTCAACCACGAGCCCTTACAGTCACTTAATGATCAATTGTGATGGGATATAAAGTCTCTCACTTAGAAACGTGGTAGGTGCAATAGGTTGTAAAACAGAAAGTGATGGAGCCTCTGGAGGTTGAAAGAGGGTGCCAAAGAGAGGAGGGAGGAATGGAAGTTTGGGAATATGTAAATGCTTTGACTCTGCTAGGACAGTGCTGTTTAACAACAACAAAAACTCACTAGGGGTGACCTAGTGTACCAGACAGTACAGAATCCCAGCAGGTGAGAGTTTACCTTGTTGGTGCTGTTGAGCAGTGTGAGGATGTCTCCCTTTTTCATTGTCACCTCCCGGGGACTCTTCTCTTGATAATCGTAGAGAGCAAGGACCAGCTCTTTTCCTGTTTCATCATCTGTGGGAGCAACTTGTTGCTACCATGAAGAGGAGGGAAATATGTGTTACACAACAGAAACTGCTGAATGTTGAAATGTAACTAATACAATTGTTCAACAAAGTATCTCAGCCTTAACTATACTACTACAATACCAGATTGTATTAAAGGACTCCAGTTTAGCAACTGATGAAAGAGTGCTGAAGTAGGTTTATTTGGGTGCCATTTCTACACTTAAACCCTGAAACAAGCTATATCAGATTCATGGTTTGTTTTTTTAAATTGTTTTCTATCTGCGCTGCATACTTGTCTGATCAATTATAATAGGCAGCAGCAGAGAATAGAAAGATGAAGACCACTGACTTAGATTTGAGAACAAAACATGATCTGCTGAAAGCATTCAGCAAAAATGCTGGATGATGAAAAACTTTGTTTCTGCTGACACAAGGGTTTTAGAAACAGATGAGCCATCTTTCCTTACCCTGCACGACTGGGCCTGCTCCCTTAGTGCCTGTATGCTACTGCCGTATGCGATAAGATCTGACATCAAAGCTTCATGTTTCTTGAGAAGAGCCTGAAACCAAATGATAATCATTGCAACATGTACATCAGAAAGCCACTTTACAGATTCTCCACTTACATATATATTTATTCATTTTAATATACATATATTGAATGCAGTTCTCATGAGAACTGCAGGTCTAGCAACTCTGAAGAGTGAAGATCTCAATTTAGCCACAGAACATATATGGGATAGGTAGCAGCAGGGAAAGTTTTGACATTGCTCCACTAATATGCTTCAACCCTAAGTAGGGGATACCACTTTCGGCAAGTGAGGGCAGTTCAGATTTTCATGTTCTTGAAGTCACTAGCTTCTACTGCTCTGGAAGTGTCAAAGGATGCCAGTTTGTATCATTTGTGATATAGCTACTATCCACTAGGAATTGGTTCAATACCACTAAAATAGCTGTTTGAAAACCATCTAGCATCTATATATCATTAATGAACTACTGAAGGGCAGATTCATACTTCAGGCATAGGTGGAAAAGACTATCTCATTACCCATCCACAGAGATATTAAACCCTGTGCCGCCGCCACACAATATAAAAATCATATAAGAAAGCAAATAGCAATGCCAGCTGTCTTTGTAGCTAGTCTAACATCTTTACCAGGGCAACTTTATTAATGGAGGTGAAGAACAAGAAAACATACTTGTTTCTATTCTGAACTGCAGTTTGCTAGACAAGAAGCTTTACTGTACATGCTGTCCTTTTCACTTTCACATAAATTCTAAACCTACAGAACAACTCATTATCTTTATCAATCCTACGTAAGATTTCCACTGTTTCTTTGCAGGTGCAAAAAGTAACACCAGCAATATCGCACCTCAGCAGAGTCCTCATCCTTTCCGTAGTCTATGCTGCCCACAATGGGCTCTTTCTCCCTCATCCAGGATTCAGCCTCATTAGCATCAGCAAAGTACTGCTGGGCTTGCAGGGAGTCTTCTAGATCTTGTCGACGCTGAGAGGCCTTGGCTTTCAGTAATTCCCACTTCTGATTTAGCTCGTTTAATTTGGCTTTCACATCCTCAGCAGCAAAGTGTCCTAAATAATGAAAGAGCAGGAAGAGCGGGTTTGGAGACATCATTTATAGACAGAAAATGAGAGAAGGGACTGAAAGATGACTTGCCTTTCTTAATCACAGAAGTCAGGTTTGCGAACAGCTATCCACCTCACTCTAAATGGTTTTCATTAGCACACAATGTTTAGTCCAAGTTTGGCTTGCTGCAGGCAGTGTCCTTTTGACAGTGAATGACAGTTACAGTGTTCTGTCAGGTTGGGTCAGGAACGTTTGAGTAACTGAAGACCAAACACACACTACCCTAATCACTTCCTCTCTATTTGTCTACAGTGATGCAGGAAAAGGTCATTTCTTTCAAAGGTTGATTTTCTACACCAGAAAAGGATATTTCTTATTGAGCAATCTAACTAATGTAAGAGTAATATCACTGATAGTGGGAGCTACAGCACCCCCAGCACCACTGATTATTATTTCTCAGAACATTTCATGGTAGTAGCCTTAAAATGAGACTTTCATCGGTTTAACCTAACAATTACTTTGTACCAATACGTAGGTGACCAGCAGCAGTGGAATGGAAATCTGTTAAGTAGAAAATACAGGTTTCTCCAGGAACACACACGTATTTCCAGGGGAAGGACAGCCATAAATCAAAATTGCCTCTTTAATCCCACTGGCAAACTATCATAAAAGGGGCAATAATAGTCACACTGCATAGAGCCAGAGGACGTAAAGTGAATTTTTTTTTTTGAATTTCTGAATTAGAAAGGATTAAAATAGTTAGACATACCCTCATCCACCATGGCATTTCCCTTCTGGGTGACTGCTTTAATGCGCGGCTCATGGCCTGCAATTTCTGCCTGCAAGGCTTGGTGCTTCTTTAGCAGGTTCTGGACCCCAATCAAATCTTTGCCTGAAACAGATCATAGTATATATCTTAATCTATGAGACCATGGAAGTCAATAGGTTAACTAAAAGATGCTAGCATAAAACACATTAACTGATTCCTGCAAGATTAGGCAGGGAGTAGGTTTGATTATAGTCTAGATCTACTACAATGAAAAATGAATTGCCCTATAAAAAGTCAAACTTCACAAGGTAGTCAATAATAAAGGAATCATGGGCAGCAACATCTGTACAAACAGATTTGTAATCCAAACCCATGTCAAGGATAACCTTACCATAAACATTTTAGAAGTTCCCAAATTATATTCTGTAAAGATACACAGACGTTGAATAATGGAATTTTCTGATTAAAATACCTGGAAGTATAAAGATGAGGATGTACCAACCTCTATTTGTTGAAGCTGCAATAGGTTCCTTCTCTCTAATCCAGGTCTCTTCATCCTCAATGTCACGGAACAGTTGCTGCAAGCGAAGAGAGTCAGCAAGTTTCTGTTTGCGAGCTACCATGGGATCTTTCAGAGCTTCATAGCGAGCCACCAAAGCTTCTTGTTTCTTCTTGATATTATCAGCATCAAAGTGTCCAGCATCTTGGAACTGGCGAGCCTGGATGGTGATGCCATCAATGCGATCCTAAAATTTAATTCAGCAATAGTATAAGATCAGTATTCTTCATAATGGTTAGGTTTTGATTTCGCTTGTTAGGTACAGGGCTAGACTTATGTAACATTTCTAGGTCTTAGCTTGTCCATCCTACTGTGATAATGGATAAGAAAAATTAAAGTGAAATTGGACAATAAATCAATTAGTTATTTTCACTGCCTAAGCAGAGAGAAATACAAAAAGCAAACAGTTTAGTGAAAAGTGTCAGTTTTAATAGAGAGAAAGGATTGTCTTATGGGAATCAATAGGTGAAGAGACGGTGGTCCAAATGAAAAAGCCTGCTTTCCTGCTAGGGCAGAGGAAAACACAAGGCCTTCGTCAGACAGTTGAGGCAGATCAGTAACTCATCATTGACATGGCCAATATGGGGCAACGAGCATCTTTGCGCCCACCCTACCCTGATGTACCTTCCTTACTACCTTATGAATCAACAAAAATGGGGTGAAAGCATACAACAAGCCCTTCCCCCAGTGCAGAAGGAAGGCATCTGATAGGGACTGACTGTCCCTTTCCACTCTGAACCCACAGAGATGACACTTTCTGTTGACCCTTGTTGTGAACCGCCTACCTCTAGCCGACACCAGCTGGAAAATATAGTCTGAACCAACTCATCTTTAAGAACCATTTGTGCATCTGAGAGTTATGACCTGCTGAGATGGTCCACAACTACATTGTTTTTCCTCACTAAGTGCTGATCTACAGGACATATGTGACATACATTATAGTCTCTGAACACAGGAGAGTGGACTGGGCCCCCACTCCACTTGTTGATGCAATACCTTGATGATATATTGTCAGTCACCACCTGCACAAACCTCCATTGCAGATGAGGGAGGAATGACCTGAGAGCCAAATGAACAGCTCTTAATTCCAATATTGACATGCAGGATTGTCTCCTGAAGAGGACCAAATGATGTCAAATGATTCAGATGCACTCCCCAACCCTTGGTCGACGTGTTCGAAGTCACTGTCTAAGATGGACAATAGGACTGAACTATGCACCTCTGGGTACATTCGTTCTGAGAGACCACCAGTCTGGTGATCAGTAACTGAAAGCTATCCCATCTGATCTGTAGACTTAAGACATCCAGTGCCATAAAAGCCTTATTCTCGGATGGGCAAATGGAATCATATAGTTAGCAGCTGCCTTGAGACCCAGAATTTTATTCTCCGGGTGGGACATTACTGGATCCTGAACAGGTACTGGCTCATTTTGATAAATCTGTCCTCTGAAGCAGAAAAGCTCTGCCTTCCATGCAGTCCGGTGTGGGACCTATAAAGGGAATCTTTTGTGAAGAGCAGATCATCAACTGTGGGCGACTGAGAAAGAGCCTGAGTCTAGTCATGAAACAGATACTGTTTAAACAGATCCTCACACAAAGGGATCCTTCAGAAGTCAATCATCCAACAGGAGTAAACAAAAATACTGATTACTCAGATGAGCTGAAAACCACAGAAAGATGTTATGAAAAATTCTGGGCACCATGGAAAGGCCAAACTGGAGCATCCTGAACTGGAAGTGGTGACTGACCACCATGAATTGAAGAAACTTATGATGATGTTAGTGAACTGAAACATGAAAACCTGTGTCCTTCAGACTGAGAGTCGTGAACCAATCCATGATGGATAGCAAAGGGATTACGGTGGTCAGTCAACATAAGGAACCAAAACTTCCAAATTTATGTTTAAATCTCTTAATCTGCTATTGGCCAAAACACTGCATCCTTTTTCCACAACAGAAAACAGGGAGAACAAAACCCCCAGACTCTTAGGTATTCAGGAACCCCCTTGGACTGCTCCTGTCAGAAGCAATTTTTCTACTTACGTGATAAGAATTGCCTTGTGAAAAGGGTAACTGAAGAGGAAAGGGCAAGTGAATCAGAGGAAGGCAATCTTTCAAATTGTATGGCCTAGCCCCTTTCTATGATCTCTAGAACCCAATGGTCTGATATAATTTGCCTCCATTCGTTCATAAAGTGGGCTAGCTAATCTCCAAAGAAAAGGGTAGATCGATCTGGACTGGCTGGTTCTTGATTCCTGATTGCCCCATCAAAACTGAATTTGTTTGTCCACGAGAATGATGGTGAAGAAGAAATAGGCTGTTTAGATTTGGATCTTGGTCTGAAAGATCTTTTCTTACAGTGGCCCTGAGGCACTGCAGATATTTTAGATGCCTCTGGTTTGCCAGGAAAAAAAAAACAAAAAACAACCCATCACAGAAACTGGGGGACAGGACTGCCTCTAGTATCAGAAAGAGGGAATGGATAGCTTTCTTCTAGCAGTAAGAATCCAACTCAGAAAGCGAGTCATCAATCTCATGTCCTTCAGTTTTCCCAGCAATTCATCTGTCTTTTCCCTGAAAAGACCCTCCCCCTTCAAAAGCAAGATCCTCCAGCTTGATGCTTGTGTCCATAGTGAGAGAGGAGGAATGGATCTCTCCTGATCATCACAGCAGATGCCAATATTCTGGCAGAAAAGTGCAAAGTGTCAAAAGAAACCTGAGTGCATGTTTGCATTCTGGTTCTCCATTAAGATGGTATTCGCCAAACTGCTTTTGTCATTCGGCAAGTCCTGTAAAATAATCTTTTTCCATACAATGGAATTGGTAATGGGCAATAAACACTTGATAATCCCTTGAAGAACACCTTTCTCCTCAATGAGTCAATCATTTTGCCCTCTTTATCAGCAGGGTGGAATGCGATAATCCAGATCTAGCCTGGTTACTGTCAACTCCCACTGCAAGTGAATTAGGGCCTGGGTGGGTGTAAGAGTAGGAAAATCCTTCACAGGGTATCTGATACAACTTGTCTGCTTTTTTAAACAGGTTGAAAAGAAGTAGGTGTGGTTCACACAGTTTTAGCTAGCTGTCACAAACCATCCAAAATGGGTAGGGATATACTATCCCTCAGAAGTAGCAAATATATTAAACACCACCAGCTGCAAAATCTCTTCTGCAGACAATGCAGGAAGATTTAAAGTAGAGACTATATGATCCACCAAGTTGTGGAACTGTTTAGTGTCTCCAGAAGAAAAGGAGGCTGAAACCATCCCTGCATGTTCATCCAATGATAAAATCAGGCTTATAGTCCATTTCCAAACACTCCTGATCGGAGAGGAGCTACCCTCCTTGTCTTCTTCCTTGGACAGCATTTAAAGGCATCACTGTTGATAATGTCAACAGATCTGGAGGATCCCTGAACCACCAAATCCCATAACAGAGGAAACATTACCTCTCCATCCATTTGTAGGGAATGAAAAAACTCCTGAGGTGGTCCCCAATAAAGCCACGGGCCCCCGGATTTCGAGTCTCCACAGCAACTAGGGATCAGGAATATGCCTGTGGAAGGCAGACCATAGGGTGGTATAAAGCAAGCCACAGATTTCTGTATTCTTCCTCTGGGTAAGGTTCTAGGTCCAGATTCATAGGGAAGAACGGAGATTCAGCTCTTTGTGGAGAGCATTTAGGGGGTCCCAGGCAGAGAATGCAGAAGGCGATCTTGGAGCAGACCCACAGATCTTCTGGCCTCCTCTTAACAGGGGACAAAGAAGACATCAGCACTGAGAAAATAAGTCTCCTTTTGGAACCCTCGTGTTTCTCACTCAGAACCAACAAAGCAACTGGAGCTGGCAGGTGAACCTGGGCTGCCACAGTGACAAAGCTCTCCAGAATAGAGGACATGGTGTGAGTCCACCTAGGAACCAACAGCAGATCCAAAGATGATAACGTGTGTAACGAGAGAACCAAAGTCCATATCCCATGTAAGGGAGAAGAAATGGATCTCTGCTTCCAAACCACAGCAATTTTGTCAGAAGTGGACATATCTGACCGTTCTGAATTGCACTGGAACCGGCACTGCTAATGAGGCATAGGGACAAAATGGCTATTGACAGGCAAAAGCAAAGGTACCAGATTCTGACACAATGAGCAACTTCCATCTTCCTGGATCTGGAAGCTGAAGTCGGAATTGGCCCTAATCCTGCAGCCACAGGGTTTCCGTTAGTGCTGGATAGCTAGGAGGAATGACGTAGGGCACCAGTAAGGGTAGCTGCACTCTCTTTTGGTTTCTCTTCCAGAATTGGGTAGTTGGCTCTGACCTCACGGTCCATAGATGGGACAGCTGTAGCCTTGGGGGCTCGACTAAGGGAGCCGCAGGAACTTTGACCCTGATGGGGGGGTAATAGCTTCTTGGAACCCTTCAGTTGCTCGGAGCCACTAGTTAGCCACAGGGACAGAGACTGGCCTTAGACCTAGGATCCTGATTGAGGTTAGACCCTCTGGACCCAATGGCTTCCTTTAGGAGGAGCTGCAAGTGAGTCTCCCTCTCCTTGTGGGCTTTGAAAGTAAAGGTTTGGCAAGTCAAACACCTAGAGGTGAGTGCCCATCTCCCAGGCACTTGAGGCACCATATATGGCCATTGGATACTAGGAAAACAGTTAGGCAGGAAATGCACTGCTTGAACCCCAGTTTCTTCTGTTTGGTCAGTTCCTCCATAACTGGAGAAATCCTAATTCACTAATTAACTATTCTGAAATGAGCTAACACTAACCATTTCTAACCAGAAAGAGACGCCAACTCAAAAGAGACCAGAGTGGTTCACATCCATCTAGGCATGCTTTTGGAAGAAATTGAGGCGGTAAAGGCATTCTGCCCCCTCAGTGCATCCTGAAGCTGAAGGGAAGGGTGGCTGTGGTGGGAGGGGGCGACAGGAGTGCTCCAGTAGACACTGCTAGAAAAGGTTTTTACTGTAAGGCACCACAAGGCAATGCAGTACCCATAAGTAGGAAAATGCAGGGCCACTCAAAGAAACATTGTTCCCAGACAAGTCTTTCTACCAACCTTCATTCAGAGCAAGGCAGTGCACAGGGCAGAGTGTGTGTGTGTGGGGAGGTGGTGGAGGAAGAAGCAGGGACACAGCCCTCCTCCCCCAATAATTGGCAGGAGCATAGAACTTCTCCAGCCCTCGGACCGTGGTGGGGAGAGGGAGCTCCTGTGGCAGAAGTGGACAGCTCCTCTGGTCCTGGGGTGGGGGCATCATTTAGAGATGATTGGGGCAAGGGGGAGCCTGACCTGTCCTGCTCTCCTCTCCCCCCCTGGTTTTGTACCAGAGGTCTGCTGGCAATGCATGCTCAACCCCAGGCAGGGCTCCTAGCTGAAGCATCACTGGGCAAGCCAATTCCCCTCCTCCAGGAGCCAGCAGCATTCTCCAGAGCTCACCCTCCCCCCATTTCTCTGCCTCCACCAATCATCTGCTGAGACAATACACAGTGACAAATCCTTTTAACCAATAGCAGAGGGACAGTGAGGAGAGCATGGGGGATGCAAGGAAGGGTCAGCTGAAGAGGGAGCATGAGTCCCATAGTGCAGGTGGGTAGAAGGGAAAGTACAGGATTCCCAGCAGGGCTGTGGGGGGAGAGCGCACACCTGTGGTCCTGAACCATGGCTGGAGCGCAGAACATGTCCCTCCAAAAGGGATCACGTTTTTATTCCCGTGCATGCCCCTGGTTCAGAGCGAATGCCGAGAACAAAATTGTAGTCCTGAAAGTACGTTTATCATCATGGAAACTAATAAATCCTTTACTCCACAGACACTAGCAGTTAGTGCTATGTCTATCTAAACAATCACGTCCATAAGGGAGGGAGGAAGGAAAAGAAAGTTGTGCCATCCTCATACCTGGTGAGCGGCAACATCTGCTTCCAATAAAGCATGTTTCTTCTGAAGATTCTGAACATTAGTAAGATCTTTTCCATAATCATCGGAAGCCAAATGTCCCTCCACCTCATACAACCACAGCTCAATGTCTTCCACATTACGGTTAAATTGCTGCTGTTGGTTGGCTTCACGCAGCTTTATTCCTGCATGTTTGTAAAGGAGAGAGAAGATGATGGTTATTTTAATTTTCATTTAATTTAATTCAGTCCTAACTTCTTGTTCTCAGGGCTGACTTCTCCAGAAAACCTCTATAGCAGGAAATGTCATTCTAGAGCTCCCTTACAATCAGCCAACGGGGAAAGAGGATATTTTACCTTTGAGCTCAGTGGCCTCCAGCAATTTTTTCCACAAACTGATGACCTCATTCATGCGAGCTGCCACTTCATCAGATGCATAGTGATTGACATCAATCAGCTTCTGGCCAGCTTTCTCCAGGGCATCAATACGACTTTGATTTGCAGAGAGCTCTGCCTCAAAAGCCTGATGTTTTTGAACTTTGCCCTGCAAGTTTGATGGGTCCTACAGGTAGGAAAGGGAGAAAACATTTTAGCCTGGAATCAGCTTATATTAAATCCTCATTTCACCAATTTTATGCTAGTAAGTAAGAGCAAAAGTAGAGAACTTACACAGATCAGTTCCTCATATTTAGATTTTCTATGTGACTATGAACACACATTCACATTAGATGGCCTATCCTCCATAAATGTCATACGTATCATGAAAAATACCCTAGTTAATTGTGGACTACGTTACTCTGAGTGCTATTACAAATGCTGAGATAATGTCAAAGGAACTGCAGCCATAAGTACCAAGTTGGATAGCAACCCATTTTATCTACAGAGGAAGAGTATGTTTGCCTAGTGTTGGGATATTCTCCATGGGATCATGCAGATGACAAGAGGAGGAACTATTCATAAAGCTCCTATAGATACACCAACAGTATCTAGAAACCAATGCTACCTTCAAATTATAAGGTATTTATTCCTGTTTTTACCTTGTAAGCCTCATCTGTTGCAGTTTTCATCTTTTCGTTGACCCAACTCTTTAGTTCATCAGAGTCTCGGAAAAACTGCTGCAGGTGGAATGAATCTGCCAGTTGAGCACGCCGATACATAGCTCTTTCATGTAGAGCGTTGCGTCGGCTCAGTAGCTGAAATAAGCAAATATCAGTAGTGAATTCTCAGACTAATGAGAAACCTCACCATTTTGTCTTTAATTATAGTTGAGCTTCCTGCAGCTGTGTTTGCTTATCCTGCATCTGTGCCATCACTTATTCTTTTCATTCATATAATATACAAACCAAGAAGCAGAAGGGTTTACTTTAAAAACTTACGGCATCTCTTCGTGTAGCAACATCCTCCTTGGCATAGTGATTATTCTGAATCAGTTTAGTAGCAAACTCATCCAGGGCCTAAAAAGAAACCAGTCTTCATTCATCTGAAATGCTAAGAATATTTGAGCAAGCTTATTTCACAAACTAGACTTTAGAAGAGATGGGCCAGAGTTAAACTAATCAACATCAAAGCAGCTATTTTAAACCATTCCCTATCTGCACCATTCTCCACATTTCCTTAAGAACAGAGGATGGAAGATTTCTAGCTACTGTGAGAAATGATTACTATGTATGTTTAAACAATTCAAGCAACATCCCAAAAGGGACATGGCATGCAAGAGAATACTGAATTACTCATACCCTCTGATATAGAAGTTAACCCTATTCTCCGCCTTGCCACTAAATGTGGGTTTTACTCTGTGAAGGAAATTCCATTTCACACACAATTCAAAATTATGTTAAAAAAAACAGAAATGTCTTTTTCTGATCCTCCCGGACAATGATCAGGGCTCAACTCATAAGGTTACTTCCATTTTATTCCTTGCTCATTGATACAAAGGGACTTAATGAATACACCAAATGTAAGTATCTTACTGTGATTTTCTCCTCTTGGGCACTGAGGGATTTCTCGAAGTCTTCATGCTTCTTTAGCAGAGCCTCAACACTATCCAGAGAGTCACCTAGATCTTCATTTAGCAGGAATGCCTATAGAAAGGAAACAAACACTTTAGTGAGCCTTACACTACCATCACCCCAGTTATCTTAAAGCTTTGGCCAGAGCTATTAATCACATTCACGAAAGTAGAAGAAAAAACAGTCAGAAATTAAATCTTATCCTTTCTTTTTGAAGGAGCCAAATGCAGGCTTAGTGTGCTATCTAACCAAGTGCTGCCTGCTGTACACTTGTAAAACTCACCTCTTGTTTACTCATCCAGTTATCAACTTGTTCAGTGTCTCTGTAGAAAAGTTGTAGGTCCATACACTGTTCATATTGCTGTCTACGAAGTTCCCACAGCTCTAAAAGGGCAGCTCTTTCATCTGAAAGGATGGTCAACTGAGGGGCAGAAGAAAAAAACCCATATGCTGAGTACGAGGAGAATGGTTCTCTTCCATCTTAATGACAGCAAATTCAAGCATGGGCTCTATAAAGCAGTGATTGTTTTTGTGTCACTTTTTCAGTCTCCAGAACACTTCATAAGAGAGCCCAAACACCTCACTCTACCTCAGAAATTTCTCACCTCCCCACCAGACTACAACAAAGGACTCTCTTAGTTTAAGAGCCAGTGCCATGAAATACACAGCCTGTTCCATTACAGCAAACTTGAAAATACAGATAGAAATATGCTTGTTCTATTAGGCCATTCATTTTTCCAGTGGGAAAATGAAGAAATGTCACTAGCTTCAAAGGGAGGTTATGCCAAATTAAAGGATGAGAGGAGCACAATGTTTAAATTAAGGGGAAAAGGAAGAATAACCTAGTCAGATAAACACTTTTCCATCCAGGCTCTTAAATAAAAACTTGCATCCCTCACTAAAAGCTAAGAAAGAAATGGAAACATATTAGAACTTTTCCAACTCCTCTCAAGAGTTGTCCAACTTACCTTTTCTCTAACTTCATCAGATGCATAGTGCCCAGCAGCCAGCAAGACATGCCCAGATTCATCAGCAGATTTAAAGCTATCTTCATGGGCATCAATTTCTCCCTATGGCAAACAACAAATATATAGACACGTTTTCTAAAATTCTAAAGGAAACAAACCCAACTATTTAAGAGATCATTAAAATAGGAACTTGAAAATCAAGCCAAAGACAGTATCCAGCGTATTAACGGACATTCAATTATCTATATATGAAACCGGAGTCTAATCTCTTGTCGTAGTAATGCAGATGTAGCTTCTATTTACTAGACACAATTGAACTACAATTCAGATTTCAAGCTACCTCTGCTTATTCATAGAAATTGTATAGGCTGGAGAATTTAGACAGCCATCAAAGGAATTTAGTCATAGCTTTAGTGAAGCTCATATGGAAACAGTAAATAGTAAACATGATTTGAATATACAGACAGGGAAGATGGATGAGTGATAGTAATGTTCTGTTTAAATGCATTTGTGCAGCATATACACGTGGTAATATAGAGGGTGTGATACATACAGAAGCTAGGAAATGCAAAGCTTATTATGATCATATTGGCTTGACACTAACTTAATTTGTTTTAGGAGTGGAGGAGAAGAGAAGAAAGGAAAGCACAATGATTGGAGTCAAGATGTTAACCTAGATTCCTAGAATTAATCTCCTTGTTTGTGTAGGTTTCAGTTCAACTCAACATTTTTTTAAAAACAAGTCTTTATAGTTTCTAATTTGTCTTTAATAAAAGATTATCAGAAACAGTTCAGTATTTGCTCATTTGTTGTGTATTTATCTATTAAACAAGAAGCAAAAATCCAAACTCTTAAATCAAAACAGGCTGTTGTCTAGTACATGCACCTGCAATTATATGAATTCACAGCATGCTAATGGTACAACAGTGAAAGCAATTCAGAAGACTGCATTAAACCTGTACATCTAAACTAGCCTCCAAGTAGATTAAATTACATAGGAGATTAAGCTATATGGCTGTTATTACCTTATGCTCTTGATGCCTATCAAGCAGGGCTTCAGCTCCAGCTACGTCATTGGCAAGTTCATCAGCATTAATCAGAGCCTTCATTTCAGTCACCCAGCTAGTAAGGTCACGAAAGTCTGCAAGGAAGCGCTGCAATCTTTGGAAAACAAATGTCAAAAGTCAGAAATCATTTATGTGCAGAGGGTCTCCATCCACACCTTTTTTTTATAGTTAAAATTCTGAGAACAAAATCATAAAAATAACTAACATGATGAATACAGTAACCAGCCAAATTACAATCTCAATTCCTAAGAGAAACCTGACATTCTTCTATATCTTAAAGGATTTGAGATCAAGGGAGATATTTCCTGATATTTTTAAGTTTTCACCCAATTTTCTTCAGAAAAATGGTGTGCTGAGCTGAAAGGAAAAGGAAAATACTTCTAACTGCAAGCTTGCATGCAAAAGCCAAGAGGAAACAAGGGTGATATTAATGTGATGATTCTCAAATTGATCTGCAGAACACTTGTGTGGCCCACAGAACTGCCTCTGTTATAACAGTGAAGTATGTACAACTGGGGAAGGAAAAGGGAAGGCAGTTCAGCCGTTCTAGAAAGCTTCAATTGCATATGCCTCAATCTTCATTAAGAATTCCTTGGTATTCCTAAAGGCAGTGGGGAACATGAAGAAAAGCTGATAGGGTTACTTGAAGAGGAAATAAAGTCTTAATGAGTCAGTCAGGTATCTCTTTGCTATACATTTATAACACTGATCAAATTTGCTGACAACACCAAGTTTGAAAGGGAAACAGACACACAGAGGAACAGAAACAAACTACAGAGTGACTTGGAGAGATCACAGAGTGCAAGCTACAGGAATCAAGAGGAGAATCATTACTAATAAATGTAAAATCCTGAACACTGGGAGAGGACAAGCAGCATAAATACAAAATAAATATAAACAGCCATATTCAACTGCGTTTATTTTCATTTTGTTTCCCTGAAAATGCTCTAACCTTATTTTATGTAATGAGGCATATTTATGGCTACAGAGAAGCCAAGTAATTAGGAGGTTGGCAGGAAAAGAGAACAAGAGGATCCCATGGGACACAGGAACGGTTATAGCAGATCAGATCAATGTTCCATCGAATTTGATATCTTTTCCCAGACAGTGGCCGATACTAAAGATCCACAATAGGAAAAAGGTTTGAAAGCTATTGCTATGTATTATCTTGAAAATGTCAATCATTATTTTTTCTCCGTTAGAAGTTCCTGAACATATTCACTTTGTATCTTGAAACATTAACTCATTCAAAATCTTGGAAATGGCCTCCCTTTCTTCTCCCCACAACCCTGTATTTAATTTAGGTGGGGATGCAAACCGCCCTTCCAGTGATACAACATTCCTACCTGTAGGAGTCATTCAGGCGAGCGTGCCTCTCTGCTGCCAGAGTGCGGATCTGCTCCCAGTTTGCAATCAGCTCCTCCCGTTTCACTTGGATCTGAGAAGCATTCTGTGGGTGGGATTGCTGCAGACGATCAGCTTCTGCACACAAGGCCTTTACCTAGATGCACAAACAAATAGCCATAAGCTTATTCTAAGACAATGACACTATTTAAATGATAGACAAAATGCCTTCTCTACGTACCTTGTCCTCCAAAGCTGCAAGATCTCTCTCTAGGCCCTCGTGCTTGCGCAGCAGAGCCTGCACACTGGCTAAGTCTCTACCAAAATCATCTGAGGCCATCAACTGCTCTTTCTCTTTAATCCAGCTTATAGTTTCATCCACATCCCTTCAAAAAAAAAAAAAAAACACACACCACACACATTAATCTGCATTCATCTCTCTTACAAGGCAAGGAAGACAGTAGAAAGCTTCTACCTGTCACAAACATATCAGTGATGTAGACCTCCATGGCAATAAAGCCTCACTGATATTATCCAGATGCCATTATATAGAAACTTGTTAACCAATCCTTAGGAAACTAGCTAACCCTAGAAGCGTTTTACACTTCAAAAGACTAATTAAGGTTTGGGAGTATAGATAGTCAGAGGGTGTAGGGGTAGATAAGGATTTGTGGCTTCTATTCACTGTTTAAGCCCCCTTGATCCTATCACGTCCATCTTCCATGGCTGCTAAAAACCAATCTACTCCTTCATCCCAAGAAACCACCAATGTCAATCAGACAGCACAGACCAATCTATCAAAGCTCAGAGTGGTTCCATGATGACTGGTTAGCCAACAGCATGAGAGAGGGGCACCACTTCTGGTGTTCACATAGGCTGGATTTAGAGGGGTGGGGGGCTCAGACAGAAGGAAGGGAACTGCCATCTGGCAAAGAGACAGATGAGGGTTCTATGGGTTAAGGCGCATAAACAGATTATTATTCTAGATGTTGTAGGTGCATCTTTCAGGAACAATGAATAAGGCTGCAATCGAAAACATGAAAGAGGATGTCAAACATTCACACAACTTTAAATGCAGTAGAATGCACCATTAGATTCCTAGGCACCAAATAAATCTGGCCAACTCCATACCTGTTAAAGCGCTGGACTTCAGCTGCCCCAAAGAGTTTTCCCTGCCTCTGAAGGGCCAGCCCCTTAAGACGCTGCCAGCCTGCATTTACTTCATCCTGCTTAGACTTGATCAGTTCCTCTTCAGGGTGCTGCTCCTGGTGAGCAAAGAAAAAAGATTGTTTACATTCTATGATTAGTTTCCACAGACACAAAGACAGTTCCTATCTCTCTATAAAATCAATTTATAAACACCTTCCTTTTCCTCCCAATCTCTCAACTTTCTGGTTTCCCTGCAGCAGCCAACCATCCAATACTTTCATAAGACACTGCATAAAAACCTACACTTCTTTTTGTACAGTATAGACATTTGGAGGAGTTGGCAAGCAATCCCCATTTGTCCTGGCATCCCATACCTTCTGACCCCCATCTGATAACTTGGTGTAGAAAATGACTTTAGTCCTGGATGGCAGTGGAGAAAAACAGTTTTTAACTTTGGGCCTTCATAAGACTTGGTCTGTTTCTCCTATAAAACTACTCCTCACCAAGTCTTCCTTTGAGGAACATTCTTGTCTAAGAGAGCTTTGCTCAAGCTACCAGCAGAAGACCCCTTGTGGAAGAATCCCTATTGAGAATATTCAACATCTATAGACCTAATCCATATGCAAGTACAGTTGCCTTTGCTGCCCTCCAAGGTGACAGCTGGCGTAACACAGCAAGTTTTTGCCCACTGAGTTACAAGTGTTATCTCCATAATTTGCCACAATAGATTTCAGATATTGTTAAAGTATTTGTATGCTATCAATTTCTGTACATTTTTTGGGAAACAACTATTATTTCAATTTACCACCTGAAAGAATCTAAACAGTGTCACTGAAGGGGCCTTTTCATAACACAGATGTTTACCTGGATAAGTTTGCCAGCAAACTGGTTCACTTCATTTACTCTTTCTTCATGGGCTGCCAGGTCTGTCTGAAACTCTTCAAATTTCTTTTGTAAAACCTCAACATGCTCCAGATCCTGGCCAAGTTCTTCTGAGGTCACTATTGCTTCCTGGCATGTTAGGAAACAAGAAAATCAGTTCTATTGCAAGCCAAACACAAAGAGAAACTAATAGAAACTGGGAAGGCAGCTCTTCTGGCTGCAAAATGTTGCCACTTCAAAGAGTTACAGTAGATATTGGAAAACAAAGTTCATTATCCTATGAAGTCAGTTTTAAAATGTAGCCTTAAAGGAACATTATCAACTAAAAATCAACTTCATCTGAATTTTTTTTTTTTTTTACTTACTGTTATTACAAGCAACACCTAAGATTGCTATAATAAAGAGATTAGAGAAAAGAAATCTCTTTTTCCAGTTTTTTCACTTTGCTCATCTGACAATACTTTATTGTCAGTTTCTCTAAAGGCCTTTTGTCCTTCCCACAGCAAATTGACTCTTGTTTTTACCGGTTTTTTTAAAACAGGAAACAGTGGTTGTAAAAAACACAATAACTGGCAGGTTAAAAACACTTTGGGGCAGGTACAAGTAAATTAAACTACTTTTAACTCATTTATTTGACATGGACAGTCTAGATTTCAAGCTGACAGTGTCAGGTTGACTGATTTTAATGAGGGACAACTTTATGAAAAATGTTTTGTAATACACTTAGTGGCAGTTATGGAGGAGTCACAGTTCCAAACCCACAGTGCCACAAAACAGTGAGCCATCATTAAGAAAACCAAGCTGATCATTTTGTGGTATTTAAAAACTTTAAGTAGTGTGGTTTGCGGTTCTGCTTCCTCAGAGTTCAGAGAGATCAAAAGCAAATTATTCTCTTGCAATGGTTCTCTAAAGGTATTCCAGTCTCAGCTAAGTACATACAAACTTTTCAATGGGTAGGCAGTCCCTTTCCATATTGGTTCATTTTAGTATACATTTCACAGAACTTGCTTTTATGTGCTGCAACTTTCACAATGTAGGTTGGGCACAGTAAACCACAATCAGAAATAGCGAGGGCTTCTTAATCAAAGAAAAGAGTGTCATGTTTCATGGTCTCCTCCACATATGGAGAATTTCTCTGTTATCCATTACTTCTATCAGTTTCCTAAAATTCTTTTGTAGTTGCTGAAACAGGTTAAAATGCTCTGTATACCTACAGTTTATAGCACACAAATAACCACAGCAATTCCATATTTAAATCCCACATGGTGCCTTACCACAGCAAGACAGTGAATGTTTTGATAAAGCAGCTCCACATAAATCCCTTCATGGAACTGGGATATTGTAAAGGTGTGATATGATGCAAGTGGACATTCTTTTAGTCATAATATACCTTGTCATTGATCCAATCCAAGACATCTTCACATTCTCTTAAGTATTGCACCAGCTTCTGGGCTTGTAGCAGCTTGATTCCCTTTTCACGCATCTTTTCTAGCAGCAACTCCCACAGTCGATGAAGATCCTGCAGTCGAGTCTGAAAGACAAAAAAAAGATGCAGACGTTAACAATGCTGTTTCATAAAAGATGAAACTTTGCAATGAAATTATTTTCTTGACTCCTAAAATGTTAGAAATTTCCATTTGAATCCCATTTTCATTAAGGTTATATTAGGTAAAGCCTGGATGAACCTCTTTGTCAACTAATAAGATCACCATTAGATATTTGTGTGTAGTCAGAGTCATAGGATCTGAAGAAGAGCTCTGTGTAGCTCAAAAGCTTGTTTCTTTCATCAATAGAAGATGATCCAATAAAAGACATTACCTCACCCATCTTGCCTCTCTTTAAGCTTTAGTGGCAATTAAAAGAAACACACAAAACCACACAAATTGCAAAACAGGAATGTAGCTGCTCCACCCATCATTTATAGTGCTATGCACAGAGATTTGTAACATGAAAGGCAAGTTGAGGAGCTTTTCGAGATCTAACATGGGTGGATATTTATTAAATAGGCTCAGTTATGGAGATGTACAGGAGAGAAGGAGCTCACACTATCCAAATCTCTAACATTGTCCAACAGCACGCTGCAAACCATCAATCAAAGAGGAAGAAAGAGGCATTTAAAGAGAAAGTGACAGCAGCATTGCACTGCCAAAGATTCACCTACTTGTATGTGGAACCCAACTTGAATAGCAGTTACTATTGGGCGCTGTGCAGTCCTGTATGGCGTGAAAGACTAAACCATTAACAGACAGATTACCACTCCAAACAGAACACAAATTTAAAGTTTACACTGATCACCATGACACTGGATTTTCAACATTTTTAAAGGAATTAGACTATCCTATTTGAAAAGTAATTTCTTACTTTTGTTAAGATGAAGTTTCAAGACCAAAATCTCTTTATGCAATGAGATCGCTAAGGCTAGTATGCATAATTTATAAAGTGCTCTAAAATGACACAAAATGATTATTCAAGACCCCACCCTTAACTCAGCTGTACATTAGAAATGTAATAAATAAAATTAATCAGTAAATTTGATAAGTGTAAAAAGAAGGTCCCTTATCACTGATTTCTGATCTAAGAGCTTTATCTTTTAGAACCTTTTTCAGAAGTGACAAAAGAAGAGCTTTAAAATATTTGGGAAATGTATTTTTTCTATTAAAAAGATGAGCATCATTAATGTCTGCAAACTAGTTATCAGTTTTTCTAATGGATATGTAAACCAAGAACCTGTAAAGGCTGATTTCCCCAGTAAGCCTTAAAAAAGAGAATGAGAGAAAAGTAAAAACAGATAAAGCATTGACAGGAGTGAGCTAGAATAAGAAACATAGCCAAAGGAATGAGAATACATAAGAAAGTGCGTAAAAGAAAAGCACTGATAGGAGGGGGTCAAAGAATGTCGTTTTAATAATAATCCAGAATATGCTAATATAGCATAGCAACAAGTGTATTAAAAATAGACTTGCGATACACAGTTTGGGAAAACTGGAGCGAAGGAAAGTTTTTAGGAAAAGGAGGCAACAGTGGAACCAGTGAGAAGCTTAAGGCAAAGGTTAGTTCCTGCTGGAGCGGAAGTAGGTGTCCTAAAAGATGGCTCACCACTGATTCAGCAGGGTAAGAAAAGCATATCAGCAGGAGTTCTTGCAAAACTAGTGGGACACTGAGATTCCACAAGAATCAAACCTATGGCTGATGGAATTAAGACCAAAACTCCAAGGTAACTGATTCAAGTGACATTGACTATAGTTTGGAGATAGCAATAAAATCTCTGAAGTCTAATGTTATGGTTGCATATATTATCTATAAAGGATTATTACAGAGTTAAAATGCTGAAAGCAGGCAATTTAAAACAAAAACAAAAAGGGACTAGTTATGGGCACCACACTCCTACATTAGACTAATGTACTTGCTGCTTTGTGATGTGATACAATCTTGAGAAGAACTGCTAGTATAATCAGTGATTTGGCCCATGTCCCACTGCGTCAGAGCAAATCATAACAGTGAAGAACTTCCAGTCTAAGTTCCTAGATCCCTTAGCAAGCCCATGGGTTCACTGGAGTGGACGTCCAGGGGAGAGTGAAAAGCCTTACAACCTATGGATCTAGGACTGCGGTGGGGAGGGCATGTCACTAAATAAATATCCTTCAGAACTGTTTTAAAAGCGTTTTTGAATCTAGAGGTATTCATACACAAAGCGCTTATTTACATCGAAGGAAAAAACCTGTAGAAAACAAAGATTTCTAACACTCACTCTTATAGTTTCAGATGCAAAATGCCCTTCATTAATCATCAGGTTTCCAGTCTCATCCAGTTTAATGATAGCCCCTGAATTGGCCTGCACCTCAGCTTCAAAGGCTTGATGTTTCTGCAGTTTCCCCTGTAAGCAAAACATCAAAGATGATGACTAAAATCTAGGGAGTTGCCTTCTTCCACATCCCCCAAATGCCAGTGTGTTTATTGTACTTTTTGCATTTGTAGCATTCACAGAGTAAAACAGGACACTTGAAATAATAGATGTACCATGTGTTTCATGGGTGGATTCAAACATCACAATTTTTATTTTATTTTTGTTTGCTCGTGTCCTTCATAGTGTTCAAACACTTGAGAGGTAGTCCCTCCCACACAGCATAATTTTTTTCAAATATAATTTTTATGAAAATAAGATTTTACACAGATCTACTTACATACATGAAGTGTCTAATGGATTCCAGAAATAAAAAGGGCTGTACTGACATTCCATTCTCTTAAGTACCGACAAGGTTTCAGTGACTAATCCATTATTACAATACTCCATTTATATCAGCTTAGGCTGGGTCTACATTGACAGCACCAAATATGCCAGTCAGATCGATTGCTCTAGATTGACTGAGCAGTCTGTGTAGACCTGCTCAGTCGATCCAGCAATCGATGCAGGAAAACCACCCCCGATAAGTGGCGCAGCGCGCTCGGAGCAGATGCAGCAAAGTCAATTGGATATAAGTGATTTACGTCACTTGCGTATCTCTCATCGACTGCTGCTGGATCTGGAAGGTAAGTGTAGACTGGGCCTTAGAAACCAGTTTATTGAAGAAAGCTTTGAAGGGCCTTAACTGTTTACATTCAGCTCCTTTTATCACTCTATATTATTTCAGCTACACTTTTACATTTCTTGTATTTATTCCATGGATTGAACCTAGTATGCTTGGAGGCTAATGGGGCAGGAGTATAAAGGTAGCAGACACAGAAATAGTACTCACCTGTAAATTGGTTGGGTCTTTGTAATTCTCATCAGATGCAATCTGGAGTTTCTCTTGAATCCATTTTTCCAGCTCATCTGCATCACGCTGGAAAAACTGGAATCGATAGGAATCTTCAAGCTTTTGACGTCTCAGAGTGGACAGTTCCTTGAACCTGTGGTATCGGTCCAAAACTTGCTGGCGCCTTTCTTGGATGTCCTCTGCTGTTTCTAGCACTTTTACACCGCTTGGATCCATTTTCTGAAAGTCAAAATACTTCAGTGAATACTTTGCTTCTGACATGAAACAAAGGCAAACATGCAAGGATCTGAATAAAGAAAGTTTGTTTTTAGTCTCCCATATGGTTTGCTTACAGAGTGTTTCCTGTATAAAGAAACCCTTCTAGCAAGAAAGCATTAGAAGGGAAATGCCTATAAAAAGACTGACCAACTACCTGTTTCTTTAAAATCTGGATGAGGGAATCAAAGAACCTACCCAGCCATATAAAAGACATTATCCACCACAAAAGAAATATAAAACAAAAACAAAGTACATGGGAAAAAAGAAGGAAAACTGCCCCGCTATTTCATTAAAAAAAAGTATGAAATTTTGAGAGTTTTTTATTTTAAAAAATGCTTAGAACAGACACAGGCAAAAAATATTACTGCTTTTTACAGAATGGCTAAAAGACTATGTTTTCTTCATTCTCTTACACAAAAACCTATAAAACAAAACATTCTAATTTACATAAAACTTCAAAAACCAGGTCACAGAATGTTTGCTTTGTACTTCACAGTAGTCACCTTTTGGGGTGGAAGAGAAATAGTAGAATTTAATCATTAATGATCCTTTCTCAGCTGTATATCTTGATTGCAGTTCTTTTCCAAAAGCTTATGTTCTGAAAATCATTTTTATTACTGGCAGTGAAAGGAATAAATATTGCACTCCTGAAGCCACCCCCTTCCAATTTTTTTATAGTGTCATCAACATTTTAATGTAAAGAGGCAGCTTGATCCTCCAATAGCAAAAGTTCTGATGGCATAGACAAATTAAGGACAAATGGGACCCAAAATAAAATATAATTAATTACAGTCAGTGGCATTAAGATCTAACACACAAACGTTTCACCAATCAGGGATGATTCCAGAGATATTTGCAACGAATATTTTGTACTTCTAAATTAATTTTCAGGCTTTGCAAATTCTTACCTTATTTACACGCACAGCTCCATTTACTGCTAATCACGTAAATCATACACATATCAAGATGGAAATATAGTCCAAAGACTATCACTCTTATGAAAAAAGTAGTGGAAAAAAATCACATATAGGGAAAGACAGGTGGTCTCTATGACAGTTGTTCTCTATCTTTCCAGACTGCTGTACCCCTTTCAGGAGTCTGATTTGTCTTGCATATCCCAAGTTTCACCTCACTTAAAAATTACCTGCTTCCAAAATCAGACAAAAATACAAAAGTGTCAGAGCACACTATTACTGAAAAATTGCTTATTTCTCATTTTTGCCATATAATTATGAAATAAATCAACTGGAATATGAAATTGTACTTACATTTCAGTGTACATATAGAAAGTAGTATAAAGAAGTAATTGCATGAAATTTTAGTTTGTATTGACTTTCCTAGTGCTTTTTATGTAGCCTATTGTTAAATAGGCAAATATTTAGATGAGCTGATGTACCCCCCAGAAGACTTGTGTACCCCAGGTTGAGAACCACTACTCTATAAGATGCTGTTAAATGAGGAAATCGTGTTTAGTCTCTACCCAGCTGCATGTCTAAATCAGAAATGTATCTGTGTATGATATCATGCAAAATTCCACAGGTGAGAAAATTATACGTTGCAGCCATATTTCCTCTTCAGATTCCAGGCACTTGGAAAGGGACCATCTGATAGAAAGGAACATATGGGGGCGAATTCATGTGTTCCAAAGCTCTCTTTCAGCACAGTCACACCCTGCTGTAAAACAGCCATTTCAGCAGCAGTTGTTACACTGGTGAACTCTGAGGCTCGGCTGCATTGCAGCAGTTAAATTGGAGAGGGGGGTGGGGGGAAGAAGAGACGATGACGACAGAAATTCTGCTATGCTTTCATTTTCTAAGTAATAAAAATGAGTGTTTCATCCATTACTTTCCAAGAGAGCTAGCCCATGAAAATGTCTGCATACACTGTATTGTGCACATATACTTAAACTTCAATCTGATTAAAATGGGATTGGCAATGCCTCAATCAGATTAGCAAATCAATCTCATGTAACCATCAATTCCAAATGTAATCTCAACTCAACTACAGGTTAATTTTTCTGACAAACCAGTTGCTCTTTCTACCGTGTTCAAGCTTAGCCTGTCAAGCAGTGATATGTTGAGAATGTAAACTATGCATTACTAAAAAGGCACTTCTCCTGTTCTATCTGCTTCTAGTTATGATTAAATCAGATTTTACAAAAACATTCAGGGGGCGGGGGGGGGGGCTTTGAAGAGTGTTTTAATCCTTATTTGCACCTGTTCAACTACATTTTATCTCACTGCTGTGTATTCTGATTATTATACTATTGGGAAAGAGTAAGTCCTGTTTCTTCATCAGGCTCCAGTTTTATGCTCTTTGGCTATAAACCTACATTTAGCTACTATAGTTGCTTCAATAGTTTATATGTACATGTAATTTAAAATAGTTAATATCCTATTCACAATGGGAAATATATTTTGTAATTCAAGTAGTTAACTGGGTTGTATCTTTACATGCAAATCAGCTTGTCTTTTTGCTGGAATTTGCAAAATAAAAGGTTCTTTGTAACTCACTAAGTAGACCAAGTCAATTTTAAAAAGAAGTGCTTTGGTCTAGCAATAATGGACTGTTCTTTCCTGCAGCAATTTAGCTGACGTCAGCATGTCTCTGTTCTGCCAAAATGTTATCAGCAGTCACTGGGGAGCTCTGAGCACAAAAGTCACTGACCGATGCTGCAGAATGATGCAGTTTGCATTCAGTATTTTCATCTCAAAATTTAAGTAACACTATCTGGAGCCAAAAAGCAATGCATTAACCAGTTTCTAAACCTTCTATAATTTAATTGTATAACTAAAACATGTCTCCGTCCCTTCCTCTATAACAGGCTGCAACAGTACAAACAAGGAAAGCTACAAAAGCAATTTGAGGTTGTTTAAAAAATATTCCACAAACACTGTTGTAATTTAGATGTACTCAAATGACTGGCTTGACACCAGATAACTGACTTCATTCTTGGGCTCTGTACTTACAGACATCACATTCCACACATTACTGTGATAGCCGCCTGGTATAGTGCAGAGACCAGCCCCTCCCATTGCAATCTGCACTGGGCTGATAAGGTCAGCCATTAGATAGAAAGTTCCAGACTGTTGAGGGAGGTTGTCTGAATTAAACAGGGCTTTCAGAAGGAAATAACCTTTCTTCCATATAGCTAAAAACATCACAAAAATAGCTCCAAAGTGGCACATCTTCCTTAAAAAATGTTTTACGATCTTTCTACATTTTCCACTATTCTTAAATACCATGAAACTATTTAAAACGAACATATACATCAGTCGACATCTCTATGAAATGTTTGCAAGTTAATGGTTTTAAAACTATTTGGTCTCAGATTTACTCTTGAATTTTCAATTTATAATCATAGTTCGTGTTTTAAAAGAAGACTGCAATGGCCAAAAAGTGGAATGTTGAAACAAACATGTCTATTACGCTCAGACCTCTTCAAATGTACTATATGCCAAGGATTCATCTTCTACAACAAATTTTTAAAAAGAGGCATGCTAAGCATTTGAATGGGAATGTACAACTGTGGATATTTATAGATACTACAATGCAACAATGTCAGCAACATCATTCAACCAGGAGAGGCAGTTGTAGCTACGGGGTTAAGAGGAATTATAGTTGGACAATATAATTAATGGCTGTCAGCGTTTTCATTTCTAAATCATGTTTTTGGAGTTTAAAGCTTGGTTGTAAAATTTGTTAAGCACTGAAATTCTGTATATAAGATCAGAATGACAATACCATTTTTGTGATTATGCAAAGCTACCCAAACTAATTTTTAAAAGAGCACCCAGGTATTATGGTTATCAATACTTTTGGAATGTAATAAAATAGTGACACTCTCTCAAAATAAGTCCTTATATGTTTAT
Source organism: Mesoclemmys tuberculata (assembly GCA_007922155.1). Taxonomy (NCBI): domain Eukaryota; kingdom Metazoa; phylum Chordata; order Testudines; family Chelidae; genus Mesoclemmys; species Mesoclemmys tuberculata. Next base: position 11,588,809 of record ML675655.1, read on the forward strand.
TATGCATATAGTGAATGTGCTTCCAAGCAAGCAAGCAATATGCTGTTACATAGAGCATCCTCCTATTCTGACCAAAAAAATTTGGCAGTTCCAGTTGCTTTTTTTGTACTTGTGAATTTTAAGTATTTTTAAATGAAATTTCATCACTATTACATTATAGGCTTTTAATTTCTTTTCCTTTGGGAGGGAAGAGAAGAAGTGGTGATTTTTATTAAACAAAATAAAACACTGCACATAAGAAGTAACGTTTTTTTATATCCCTCCCCAAATGTCAATTTTAATATGGAGAGAGACAAGGTGGGTAATGTCATTTATTGGATCAACTTCTGCTGTCAACAGAGACGAGCCACACAGAGCTCTTTTCAAGATTTGGGAAAAGAATTTTAACATGCAGTCATATTATTTTTATTTGTTCCATTCAGTAAGCCATGGTATGTATGTCTGAAACATCCATGAAGTTTAAACACTTAAACACAACTTTTAATGCCAATTATGATATTAACTTAGTTAGTATAAATTATCCAAGGTGAACAAGCAAGAAAAATTTCTGGAAAGGAATTATGGCGGGGCTCAACAGGGCTCTGAAGGAAATTCCGTGTGCTAATATTATGTTGTAAAGACTACAAAGACGACACTGTAGTATGTCATATCAAAATCCATTATGGATCTTTAAAATTTACTCTGGTATAAGAAGGGAAATTATTACCCACTAATTTAGTTTATTGTTGTTGTGAAGGATCTTTTTAAATCCAAAAAATATAAAAACTCAAGTTAAGGATGCAAAACCCTACTGAGAGTCAATATATACGACACCAGTAAGAGAGGCCATCCAAATGCTTAGAAACCCCTGCAATACCCAAGTAAAAATGGATATATTAAGGGAAGTGTTGCTGTAATAAATTCAAATGCCTGTGTTTCTGTCCCTTTAAAAAGTCAGTTCATTTAATGCTATACATTAGTATGGACTAACAGCAGAGCAGGCAAAATTAAAACTGAAGAATCTAATAATGCATTACTGAACATAAGAAACTAAAGTACAAAGGAACCAAGTAGTGAAAATGAAACTTTTATGTAGGAGTAAAAAACACTGGACACGGCAGTCTTCTTTAGCATGATCTCAGGTTTGTGCACTGACAGCCATACATTTTTAAGAATGCAAGATCATCTTAAAGGTTTTGTTTTTAAGTTTGCCACTCTAATTTGCAGATGCTGTATAAAATAGCTGAATTTCACCACTGATTATGGTTCATTAGATACAGCTCTTTAACTATCATCACAAACCTTTATAATGTAACTATGCAGGGCTCGGCAGGGACTGCATTCTGCATTGAGGCTCATGAGAAAGCAAATTACCTTGACTGCATTGCATCAAAATCCAGAAGTGCAGAGTTTAGAAATAGTGAGATCGCAGTAAAAATAACCTTTTAACTTCCAACTCCTCTCTTAAGATTATCTTGCAATGATCACCTTTTATTGTACTTAAATATAAAAACAACTTATTTTACCCCATAAGAGACTTTATATTGCTTTTATTACCCAGCTCAAGTTCTTATTTATTTGACCACCATTTTACAAAAACAAAACAAAAACCCACACATCAGTGGCTACCCTGTAATAATATGATTACACAGTTTGTATATATTGATAGAATAGAAACAAGGCCGATTATTCAGTTTACAGTAATCTACATTACACAGTACATCATAATAGATTTTCAGATGCTATAATCAAAGATACTGTCTTGGCCAACAGCCGTTTAAAGCAAAATAACTTTATAAAAGTTAATGCACAACAGCAGATTAGACAAAATAGAATCAGGACAGAAACAATGATCACATACCATGCATTAAAGGGGAAGAAAACGAGAAGTCTGAAAGAAAAAATTCAGGATCTCCAATCCCAGAATACAAAAAACAAATTCTGTATTTGTCATGCTGTATATTTATGCTCTAGATACATTCACAGCTTTCAGACAAGATGTTTTTTGGTACAAATAGGTCATCACTGCAATAAAGGCAGGCAAATGAAGAAACAATGACTCCATTACATGCATTTCGTAAAATACCTGGACTTTGAGTTTACGAAACGATGATAACATGATGGAGGAATGTAGAGTCTAAAAGGGAGGTGAAAATCAAGATAACATACCACTAACTACAAATGTAGTAACAGGTCAGATAAATGCAACTGTTGACAAAATATACATTCTGTCAAAGTAACACCAGTTCTTCTTCCTCTTCCTTTCTTCACCACATGTAATTTGGAATGATTGTTATGTAAGATGCTACATACAACCCACTCCCCACCCTCACGTAACAATGTTAACAATATCAATAATCAAATGTAACTAAAACAATTGAGAATTGAATTAAGATGCATACAATTTTCCATTTCAAAAAATTAATTTAAAGGGAAAAAATTACAAGAAACTACACTTCCATATACAAATTCATCAGACAGAATGACTTAAAATACAGCCTCAGAAACAAACATGCTTAACAAGCAAACTTTAAATATAAATCTCCTCCAAAATACTTAAATTCACTGCCTATGTAAAATATGTGCAGTAAACAAAATCTGTGACAAAGTATTTTGGGGCAATGGCTGTTCAAGAAGCAGGTGGATTATTAAGTATGGTTTATAAAATGAATTTTAACCTGTTCAGTTCACTGCATCCCCTAGTCTGCATTTCCCATGAGTATACTGCAATCTATGATCCTATGCATGAACAACTGCAGTTATGTGCCTTTGTGCTTTTTGAAGCCAATGCATATCTAGCAGGGCATTATCATAGTTTAGGGTAGATCAATTACGGCAGTGAGAAGGCAGCTTGCCACTTTATTTGATCCATGGTCAGCAATGGGCACAAGGTATGGACTGCATTTGGCAGTCTACTTCATCATCATCTGCAGTCTGCTCCACCCCATTATTCTGGTGCCTGCTCCAGGGACAAATGAGGGGAAGGGAGGAGGAACACCTACAGTACTACTATCAGGGCAAAAAAAAATATCTCATTTTAAAATTACTAGCCCCAGACTAGTGGGCAAACATTTCACACTCCAAGAATAAATCTGATTTTATCAAAAAACACAGAATAGAACAACAGCATACACTGTTATTACACAGGTAAAATTAAGGCAATGCAGAAGTAAAAAAATTATTTTGATGAAGTGATGAGAGTGATAGTTTTAAAAGTGACAGCTCACAAATATGTATGATAACAGAGGTACCATCCTGTCTGGAGAGACAGACGTCTCTTACCTTGCATAGGGAAAGATGGTAAACATGGTTTACAGTCTGGGGGGAGGTTAATACCACACAAACTAAAATAAAACATGTTTGTTAATCTCGCCAACTACGGAGCTCACAGAAACACGCCATCTATAATTTTTTTTATTGTTGAACCGTTCCAAATATAAGACTTGTTATAACAGAAATGGAAATAAATTATTCCATATGAGCACTAAAACCTCTTAGCTTGGTTCAATGCTTTTACATAGTCCAGTGGTTCCATTAGCACCCTTAAGAACTCTTCACAATGCTGAAGAAGTTTTCCTAGCTTTCAGTCCTTTTGTTCATTCTTCCTTTAACACATTTTGTAAACACAGTTAACTAAATGCAAATTTCACAGCAAAGTTAATTTGTTAATCGCATTAAAATACACATGGCTATCCAGTGACTTTTTGTTTTAAAAAACATTATTCTGAACCAGTATGAAATTCTGATCAAGGTCTCTCACAAAAAGCAATCAATAGAATCTTCTGGCACTTTGGTGTGAACAGAAAGCCTTAAGGACCATTCTTGGTTCAAGACACATTTTTATTAGAGATACAAAACCATTATTATTATTTCCCTGTGGTTTTTTTTCCTGCATCCCATACTTCACATCAACACAACTGAAGCTATTTAAATCTGAGTGGCAAACTGCTCAATAGCCATCTATATTTTAACATTAAAAGACAGGGAAGTACAATCATTGACTGAAAAATAATATTAAAAAATCCTGACTAAAGCATTAAGTGACAGTAATATTACTGTTGCATACACATGGACTACCAAAGAAAAATCATTGTTTTAAATATTAACAAATGTTTACACTACTGAAATATTTGTAAACTGCCAACCTATATTTCTTTTACCATACATGGATAAGATCTATTCAAACAGAACAGAAACATGGTTGACATTCCCTTGATTTATCAGAAAAATGTTAGGATGTGTTCTGTAATTGCAGGAACAAGGTGAGAAAACCAGGCCAAAATCCTGATTTATCTTGTAAAGAGAGTCAAGATCCTTCCTTTCCCTCTTATGTCAAGCATCTCAAATCTTGCATCATCACACATTTGGAAGGAGACCCAAACCATCATTTCAGGGGACTAATTTAAGAGCTTTTTAAAAGCCTCTTCCCTTTTAGGAGGAAGGATTTCACTGCGTGTTTCAACCAACCTTCTAAAAATTCCCTCCTAGCAGTTAAAATCCAGGATTATTTTAAAAATACATCTTTATATTGGGGCAGAGTGCCCCAGTCACCACCTAGAAATCCAGAATCCCTCACTTTGCTGCATCTCCTGACCTTGGACAGAGGATGGGGCTCGTGAAGGCTCAGGGAAGCCATTGCTGGGAAATGAACAGACTGACTAGGTTACTCCAGGGGGAAAAAAATCAGCCTCTCTGCGCTCAAATCCCCCCCCCCCCCAGCAGGAGGGACCAATGAGGCGACAACGCTCGTTCGAGGGCTGGGAAGGAGACAGGCTGGCCGCTCCCGACCAGGGCGTTTATCCCCTCGCAGGCAGTGAATGACATTCCGCCGGGAGCCACGGCGCGGATCCGCCTCGCTCTCACACCCGCCGTCGCTGCCCAGCCCCACCCCGCCGGGACAGGAACGCGCCAGACACACCCGCGCTCCCCGCACCGCGGCTCTGCTCCGGGGGGTCCCCTCAGCAGCGACTGTCCGTGGCGGCGGCCCCCGCCCGCGCGCTAAACCCACCCCCGGTCCCGGCCAGGCTGAGGGGAGGGCAGCGAGGCGGGGTCGCCAACGGGCTTCCCCTGGGGAGCTCGCGCAGGCAGCGAGGAGCCGCCCTGGGGGGCGGGGAGCGCTCAGGGCTCTACGTGCCCGGCCTCACCGGCACGGCCAACGGGCGCCCGGCGGGGGGGGGAGGGGAGCTCTCCGCCGGCTGAGGGCCCCCGCGAACCGCGCTCGAGCCCCGCCGAGCTCGCCTTCGCCGAGCCCGTCCAGCCGCCCGCCCTCCTCACCGGCTGTGTGTGAACGGTCCGCCCAAGCGAGCTCCACCCGCGTCCTCTCGCTCGCTGAGCCGGCGGCGCGCGGCTCGCCCCTGCGCCAGCCTTTATAGAGGGTGGCCCGGATATGACGTCAGCGCCGCAGACTGGGCCGTAACCACGGAATTAGTCGAACAGCTTCGGAGGAAACCGAAGGGAGAGGCACCCCCGCCCACCGAGGCCGCGGCTATCACTGCTTGTGGGCGGAAACGGCCGAGTGAAGCCGAAAGCGCCTGCCGCAGTACGGAGAAAGCCGAATGGTTCCGGAAACAGTCGAAGGGCAAGAACAAGGCGGAGGCCAACAGCGGCTGCCTGCAGTGGCTTGGGGGTGCGGTGCCAGGGCTGCCCACACACTCAGCTTCTGTGCCAGCCCGCTTCTACCTCTTAACTTCAGTGACATGTGAGATTAAAAACTAAAAATTATGGTAAAAATTGCATCCACTTCTCCGTGATAGAAGTGATTTATTTATTTTTTGGCTAGTCACTTTCAAATGCCTAAGGAGCACGCTGTTGTAAACTTGCAAAAAAAAGCACAATATGTTTTTACTTAAATATTTAATTTACAATGAAAAAAACATTTAGCAAGGTGTAGATTTCCATAATACAACTAGAAGCAGACACCTTAAGTTTGCAGTATTAAAGATATGGTAAATAGTTCCTTTCTCAGACATGTACGCAAGGCAAAAATGACAAAAGACCCTCTCAAGATCAATTTCAAAAGATGTGAGTGCTTGCCTACATAAGGGGTTTTTGTTTTTAGACAACAAAGCTAGTGCATAGCCTAACACCTACAAAAAGGAAGTATTTTTTAAAATAAACACTACTAGATCCTGTAATTATACCCTGTAAGCTATGTTGTATCTAGCTCTGTTACACATTTTTAAAGCCCCAGTGAGAGTTAATATTATGAATTTCCTTTCAGGGAGCAGAGTTCTGGGGTTTTGTTCTTTATTAAAAGCACAAACATACATTCAATCTTTCAGCTCCTATGCAGGTTGCTAAAGCAATTAAGTAGAAAAAAAGTCATCCACTGACCTTGCATCAGAATCTATAGGACTGCAATAGAACCATTATCACTAAGTGCATGAGTCACAGCAATTTAAATTGGATCCAGTCCTCAGTGTACAATATTTCATGTCTGAGATGTTTCCACTTACACTGTGTTTGAAATGAATGTGATGCATATATACCTGAAACAAAAATCCTTTAAATGCATTTGGAATTATGTAAATACATCCTGTAACATTTTGCATTGAGAAGTAGATAGCCAATCAAATCAACTTGCCAGAAATGGCAAAAGCAACGAAAATGAGACTTGATTTACATTAGACAGCATTAGATACTACCTTTCCAGGACTAGCTCCTAATTGTGTGTGTTATATTGTGGTTATGCTAATTACATTAACAATGGAAACATTGAAAAAAATTTATTGCTAAATTTAAAAATAGTTTTGAATCATGGCAATCCATTGCAACAGTCTTTCGTACGTAAGGCAGAGAAGCTCAACATTCTTTTATTTATAAAAACCTGCACACTTATATCCACAAAATAAAATATACAAAACTTCCTGCTTTCCATATGGTCATAAAACATGATCCACACACATCTTGGACTTAAAAAAACCACTATAATATTTAACAAAATAATCAATATTTTCAGTATCGAAGAGAAACGTTATCCAAAATGGCCACAAAAGTAAGTATTAGACATTCAAGATGGAATTACATACATTTCAGTTTGTTCATTATTGGCTACACTAAACAAATTGGCACAGTGGGAGAAATTTACAAGGCACCAATAGGACTTAAGTACCTAATTGCCCTTTGTGCCTTTGACAATCTCCTCCTGTATCCTTTAAATAACATTCTAGAACAGCTATCACTACTAGCAACTCCAGGCAATGACTTTTTTAAAAAAAGAATTCAGAAAATTGTTTGTTCCTTGTACCAGGGGCAGCTTTTCATTAATTTTCTGGGAAAGTTCAAGGTATAAAATTTAAGCTATACAGATACATATTATTAAACACTGTAACATAAGCTTAGTCAATAGATGATTTCACCACAGATATTTAGAGCAAGATTTTATGAGACTGTTGCTTAAGTAGTATTTGTAGCAGTGTTTGGTGAAACTCTGCCTCAGTGGTCATTTCCCAAATACATACAATCATGTTCTTGACTGAGTTTTTACTTGGTTTTCATTTAATTTCCTCTTTCTCAAAACTTGCTCTTCACTAAAGACTATAAATGTTTTTGGAGATCCTGGTTACAAAAAATTGCCAGTTAAGAAATGAAAATGTAAAATTCTATTAACTTTGCTAGAACAACTTTTACCTGAACTATTTCTGAATTAAAGAGTCTTCATCATATATACAAAGGGAGAGGGAGGATAAGACAAGAGGATGGGTTGGGTCAGGGGAAATCTATAACAGTTAATGATCTTCACTTCTAGAATATTCCTTCAAACAAACCCCAGGTCAACAGCAAGCATCTATCATCTGATGGCAGTTAAATGGACTATGAAAAATGAGTCTGGTCATGTCCAGCCCAGTTCCCAGTGATTAGGTATACAATACTTCAGCTGTCAACTCTCACTACAGGGGTGTCAAATCTCAGCGAAGAGGTCAAAGATTGAAAAACTGAATTACCCTCTCAACACTAGATGTGGGCCTATCAGGTTGCATCTAAAGCACATGAGCAAGGATACTGAGAGAAGATGGAGGAAGATTCTGGATTAAAAATTAAAATTCTATACTACGTGCAATGACAGTACAAGCTTCACCACACTGCCCCATCCTATTTGTGATGAAGCCATCCTCTGGGGTGGAGATGTTGTTTTAAATTTTCATATTAAATCTTTCCATTTCTGCCAATACTGTTAATTAGCTATCCACTTGCAACATGGACACCTGTCCACTAGAAATGGGAGAATAGTAACGTAACATAACTGCCACTTCCTTCAATAGCCTCTCAGGAGGAGTGTACTCCACTAAGTGTCAACAATCACCTCCCAATTTGACCCCCCCCATAACAACAAATTGGCAGTCACCCATTAGGGAATCCCAGAAACTTACTTGGGCACCATCACAGGCACCCACAGAAAGAAGCAAACTGTATCAGCGTTAGGTTAAAAACGTCTTAAAATTTAATATTTTTTTCAAAGAAGATTCTAGAATGAACCATTCTTAGACTTCACCAAGGCACTATCTTAGTATAAAACTCTTACAGTAGTTCATACACAAACTGCAGTAAAACTGATACAATCCATGTCTGCCAAAGTTATAAAGTCCTTTTTCTACGTATCTATACCACAGTTCACGTCATCTTTAAACAAGCCAATAGAAGACAGGGTTCCCTTTTCTTCATGTAATAACATAATATCAATACTGAAGAAAACACAAAGCTGTTATGTGCCCTTCCACCTTTTTTAATGTCAGATTGATTCTAAGATTTAATTCATATGGTGAATCATGGATATAGTTCCTTCTAGTTTCATGAAATTCATAGTAGATATTATATACATGCAAAGCCTTTTTAAAAACAAAAAACAGTGAGCTGTTCTGCAGCAACCATCATATTGCCTATGCAGCTGTAAAACCAAGTCTAACTCATGTAAATAAGGAATGCTATGTCATTAGAAAAAAATCAGAATTTTTAAGTTAAAATGAAAATTGATTTTAAGGCCTTCCCTAATAAAGATGAAGATGTCAATGCTGTCTCTAAGAACAAAGTGACATTTGACAGATGTCAAATCAGCCTTTTTTAACATAATGCTTCTTTGGAAGTTCAGGCAGCCAGATACAAAATGAATTTTCCCATGAGCTCCATTACCGTTAACAATTAAACACTAACTAGTTAAAATACCTACACACACAAAATACAAAAATAAAGTTTTACAGAAGAAATTCTTAGATTTAGCCTTAATATGACTAAGATACTGAGGTATTTCTGTTTGCAATTTTATGTAAAGGCTGTGACAGACTGATCAATTCAGACCAAAATTCCCACCTGAGAGCCATTGCTTACTGTAGATAAACTCTGAAGTCTAATGGAACATTCAGACAAGTTTATATACTTGACACTTATTCACTGGACTTGTTCAAGATGTGAAGGAGCCTCTCATATTCCATACTACACTGCACAATAGAGTTTGTAAAACTAATCAAATGCAAACAGAATGTCTTAAAATAATTTGCAAAATGAATTAGATGAGAAAAGATACTGAAGCTCCAATTTCTGTTCAACATAAGACATGATCAAAGATGAGTAAGTGTTTCAGCTGAAAATATCCACAGCATCCATATAAATACAAGTTAAGATTTACATTGCTATGTATTCTGTCCCTGAATATAACAGGAAGCCAGGTCAGGAAATTCTCTGAACTCCTGTGTAGATGAAAATGGGAAGGAACCGACTTATGACCTCCAGAAGGAAGAAGGCAGGGAACCCTTTGGTAAAGGAATTTCCTTCTGCTGCAAACATTTCTAGGAAAAACAAAAGAACAGTCACTTTAGAACCAATGCAAGCAGTTCCAAACAATAGGAAGAGATTTGCTGCATTATGGAAATATCAGCATCCAACAGGGAAACAATGGACTCAAGTTGTGCAGGAAACTCTTCCACTGAAAAAGCCTACTATAAAATCAAGAAAACACATACAAGCCTTTGACCAAATTTGGCTGCCTTAAATTGACCAGTAAATGAAACAATCAGCAAGGACCTAGATCTATACTACTCATTAAACCATGAAAATTAACAGCTCAAAACAAAAAACAAACAAACAAAAATCAGGAATACTGAATGCACAAGACCTCTAGAATAATCCACTCATTTTAATGACCTCAGACTCATTCAGTACAACCTGTAACAAGCCTTCAACATATACTTCACATTTGCTGTTTTTTCTTATTGGTAATAGTTCATTTACTTGGTCTATGTATTAACTTAAATTAAATAAATGATACTTCAAGTTCCAGAAAAAGAGAAACTATTTTTGAATGAACCCTCAGACATAGAAGTACCTAAGAATCTAATGAATCCATCTCCAATTTAAGAAATATTTATTTTCACAACATTTTTGTTAGCGAAACTCTTGCTGTATCCATTCCTAAACATTAACTTTTAGAGTTTGCTAGCAACCTTTGTTTTTAAATAAGAAAATCACAGACTCCAGTGTCTCTTAGCTTCATATTTATTAAAACCAATCAATATTTGCAAGGCACTTTCAAAATGTACTTCTTCACACCTTGCAAAATATTTTTTCAAAAGGATGCCTATGATGGGTACAAAGCTAGATGAAGTTGCATGAACAGTAGTTCAGAAGTCTAGTATCCGGTAATCTCATTCAGAGTAAATTAATTTACTCATAGTGTCTAGTCTGTACAGGACATTATGTGAATATGCAAGTGTCTGAAAAAAGTTAGTTGCTATGAAATACAATGATTTAGTGCAGTGTTTCCTCAACCTTTTAAGTAGCAAGTACCCCTTAACTTCTGAAAATTTTAATAAGTACCCCAACACTCAATTTTCCATGGGATTTTATATTTACAGACTAATGTGAGCCATATGTTGGAAGAAGTGCTGAGCATATAAGGCCATGATATCACAGATGTCAGATCCAATGTGGGTAGGGTTACCACCCTTTACACCAGGGGTGCACAACTCAAGTATGTACCTGGGCTACAGATGATGTTGACCAAAGCTAGGAATCTTTGAGCGGCATGCCAATGCTGGGGAATATAAAGTGCTGCGCCAAATTTTTTGTCATAGATTTGAGAGGAGAAAGGGGTGAGAGACAGGGAAAGAGGACGAGAGAGAGAAACAGGAAAAGAGGGTTACTGGTAAAATCTGGGGCTGTTATAGTTATCAATTTCACTGCTCAGCTAGAGCAATGGAACAAGTTTTCTGGACACTGGGCTTTGAGCCAGGGAGGAGCTACCTGGGCAAGTTGCAGATGGCTGCCACCTGGCTGCCAGCCTGGGAGGTGGGCAACTGCCACCCAATCCAAACTGGGGCAGAGGAGGCTTTCGTGCCAGTTAGGACCCAGGGATGCGGGCAGGCAGCTGCTGCCCATCTTCAAGCCACAGCGCTGGAGGCTGCCCCTTGGCTCAGAGCCAGGGCATGGGTGGCTGCCACCCAGCTGCAAGCCCATCTCACGAGATGCAGGAGGCTGCCGCTGGGTTCCCACCTGGGAGCTGGGACTCAGAGGAAAGCAGGGGGCTGCTGCCTACCTTCCCCAAAAGCCAGTGGCTGCCACCTGCCTCCTATCTGGGAGCTGTAACCAGGCAGGAGGTGGGGGGCTACCATGCGCCTTCCCCAAAAGTTGGCAGCTGCTGCCCGCCTCCCCTTCACTGTTTTTCCCCAGGTACCTCCTGCTTGTGTCTTGCAAACCCCCAGGGGTACGCATACCACAGGTTGAGAAACTATGATTTAGTGGCACATAGCTACAGGTTCAGGGCCTTTCCTCTCTCAGCTATCATTTATAACTGAAACAATTTCCATTGAGAACAACATCCACTAAAACTTTTTTTTTTGGGGGTGGGGTGAGGAAAGGGACCATTAAGGAGAGAGAGGTTTTGGAGTCATAACCTTCAAGAAGACTGAACAGACTCAGTAACGAAGAAGCCATACAAGAACAGAGAATGCACCAAAAAGTCAATCATGGACCTTTTGGGAATGAGAAGGCAGCATGGAATTTACTGATTGAACAATACATCTTTAAGAAGGGGGAAAAAATCAGGAATTCCAAAGAGAGTGCTTTACCTCCAAGAATTGCTTAAGTCGTATTAAAGAGCCCATCTGTCCAGAGATGGTGATTGCTTCAATCCTGCAGGGAGATCAACAAGAGTGAGCTCCAATACACACACCAAAAAAAAAGACAGTCTCATGTTATTTACATGGGAGAAATATCATGACAAATCTGGCGTGGATGAGGGTGGAAGAATTGTCAGGAGCATAGATCTAAGAGGAAATGTTTCTAATCTTGGGGAGGGGGAAGTTTCTTCATAAAAGCTTTTTTAAAATAGGCATCATACCTGTGAAAATAGTCTTCTCTGATAAGTAGCAGCATCTTCCAGAACTGGACCTGATACTGTTTCATGAGAGCATTGCCACACACCTGATACACAAAATCATAATGATAAGAGAGATCAGATTCCAGAACTGAGAATTGTAATTGAGAGAGGATTCTTACAAATTTGTACCATACAAACTCAAGAACTCAGGCAGTACAGTTTAAACACTGCTGGCCATCTGCATCTTGAATCACACTTTAGAAATTCATCCTGCCATGGAACAAGTAAAGTCTCCAAATCCATTAGAACCCAAAAAGGAAACATCTCAATTTATACAGTGCCAGAGAATAATGTGCCCATCACTAGTGACAATTTCAGCTGGCATTTATCCCAATTTGCAAAGTTTTGTTTCTATTGCATTTGTTCATATTCCTGTATTTTAATGCCATATATTCCTAGTTAAGGAAGCTCAGCATATCCTCTTTTCTACCCTAACATCATCATCAACACCACCTTGTTTCCTCGTCATGCACAGCCATGGTGCCACTTTTGAGATCTCCTTCGTTCTCAACAACCTCTTCCAAAAAGAATCCTCTTCCATTTTGCCAGCCAATAGTCAAAAGTGGGACATTACTAGAGTATTATAGCAGCTTCTTCTCAGCTCTTCCGTGGAGTCCATTTTTTCTGCCACTCTGACTATACCTCTCTGCTGTCCCTGTCTTGTATCTCTATGGTGGCTTCCATCTTCTTCTGCATTAAGTTCTCCTCTCCATTTTCAAAGCTCTACAGACTTCTGCTCTTATCTCTAGCTGTCATCTTCTACAGAACTCCTTCTCCTGATATCTGTGCTTCATCCATGTGTCTTTCCTAGCCTCAACTTGGTCTTCACCCATTGCCGGCTTCATGCCTTATTTACGTAGCTTCATATCCAAGGTCTGTCTCCCAATTAATGCACACCAAGTTTTCTCCCTTGCTTGCTGTAAAAGCCCACCTGTTCTATGAAGCAATCTAGTTAGGATGGCCATATGGCATAACATTCTTCACTGTATGGTAGCAGTCAGTACCAGAACTAATTAGTTTGGATTTGCCAAGTATATGAAGAATAATTAAAAATATTGATTAGCTTAATGTAAACTGCCTCAGCTGCCATGGGACCAAGTGTAATAAAAAGCCAAACACTGCACCGTGGGAGTCCAGCTTTTTAAACAAATAAAATTGAAATAGTATCACTGAGGGAGTTGTAGGACTACATCTAGCAAGTGACTCTGAAAATATACATCGCCACCTTTCATAAGTGTGGGAAGGGGCAAAGGAGGGGTGACACTAAGGCCATTTATAAAAAAAACTATCATGGCTACAGCCAGCAACATCTTCAGATGCCAATATTATATAGTAATCATAAAATCATAAGACTGTAAGAGACCTTGAGAGGTCATTTAGTCCAGTCCCCTGCACTTAGGGGAGGGCTGAGTATTATAATGTAATGTCACCGCCGTACCTTGTAGCACTTTACTGAAGAGAGGATATAGAGCTAGACTTTTAGCCTAGCTGCTCAATCAACTTTTCATTTATTTTGCTGGTGAGACTCATGCCAGGTCACATCACTTACCTCTAAGAAATCGAAGAGAAGCGTAGCCGTCACATCAGAGAGAGGCTCCATGTTCAAAATTTGAGCTAGCCAACGCCATCCATGGCCCAGCCCATGAGGGTGAGTCTAAAGGAACAAGAAAGCTACTCATTGCCTGTTTGATAATCTTGTAAAATATTGCCAACAAAAACATTACCAAGATTTTTCTCCAGTTCCAATTCCTCCCTAAGAAACAGTTATTTTGGGACAGTACTTTGTGCATATTCATATTATTTTCTGATAAAAAGACCCTTAAACATCAACAGGTATGTAGACAAACTCCTATTTTTTATTTTTAATAAATTCTCAAAGAACAATTTCAGGACATAGACTCATAGGTCAGAAGGGACCAATATGATCATCTAGTCTGACCTAATTTATGAAAGACTGGAACTGTTTTAAATTAGTCAATTTCAAAAAATTCAAGTTGACAGTACCTCTTTAAATAGAATTTGTCTCAATTCACAATGACTAGCCTAAACTCAGTCTGGATCAGTTTTAAACCACCTTTTATATTAGTTTAGTCAACACTATTCCTATTCCAAGAGCCCATGTAGTAATATAACATTTTTAAAGTCCCATTTACATACACACTGTTTGTTTCCATAAGGCCACCGTAGTTGAATGATAGCAGCATAAAGACGAATCATTCCAGACATCCGTTTCAGAAAGTTATCCTGCTGCTCTACCTTGGAATCCTTAACTTGGTAACCAAGTGTCCTATATATTAGAAGAAAGATATTCTAATATTAATGCACCAAACCAGGTTCACTGGTTTCCCAAAGAGACCCCAATTCCCAGCCTTCTTTAACAACTCTCAACTTTAAGAATTGGGATATGCTACAGCTGTGCAAGAATTCATGTGAGGGGTACTTATGGACTATTGAGCTCAGTAGTCCAGTGTCTTAAACATACCGCATATTATGGACAACACTATTTAAAAGGCCACAATTAGAGCAAACATCTATCCCTTTTCCTGTGCTGCTAACCCCACCAGAAATGGGTAAGAGTGAGTTTTCAACATGTAGTTTTAATCATTTATGTGGTTACTCTTTGCCCTTCACTTAGCTTGGACAGATTAGTGAATTTTACTTTTTGCTCTGACTCAGGCAAGAGGCAACATCTGGGCTGTAAAATAATGTTTACACCCACATTAAAATGCTTTTTAATTTCTTAAAATTTCAGTTATATATTTCTGTTAGATTAAGATCTACTTTTAGTGTCCCCTTCTATTATTTTCACCATATGGACAGAGACCATGTAACCTGAAGCAATACCTCCAGAGGACCAAGTTTGTGTCTTCAAGTTAGAAGATGTAGTTGTGCTATTTTCTGACGACTTCTGCTATCTATACTGTCAAAATATTTTTTAAAAGGACTGGACCATCCCCATTTTGTTCTTAAAAATGCAGTTATGACCAAGCTGATTCAACATGGCCCATGTCAGAATTAGGTGGCCTGAAAGGGTCCCCTTTCAAGCTACTAGAGTCCTTTCACATAACTAGATTGAAACATTATTTTTTGGGGGTTGGAGGTATGTTAGTGGCCAGAGCATACACTTAACAGCAAACAACCCAGTGACACTGTTTCTAGCCATGCCTGCCTGATCTCAGATTTCCAAATAATGGCAAATAGTGTAAAGCAGTGAGGTTCCATTATTTTATCTTTGGATTCTGTATTGGACACTTCAAACGAGATCAGTAAATTATCCTTTGGGGGGCAAAAGGGAATAAGGGTTGATATAAGAAAACATCTATTTCTTCAGTTTCCCCACAAACCGTTACTCTCAGCCCTTACAGAACTCCACTGGAGAATTTACCTCTGATACTCTTCCATGGGAGTCCCCTCCTTGAACGCAGGATAAAATGGTACAGAGTAGGGGCATTTTTTGTGCAGATGAGCTAAAATGAGATCTCCCACCCTGGGGTGGGATTCCCAGATTCCTGAAGCCACCACAGCAATTGGGAAAGCTGCCTCATGGTGAGAAGCCACTTCCTCCTCTCCTTGTTTCTGAAAACATTAAAGATACATCCCAGCCCCTTCAAATTAGTGTTCAGCAAAGACAAACACTTTAATTTATTTTTTAGTTTACATAGATCCTTTACTGAAGGCTCCTAATGTTTCTATATGTTCCAAGGTCATGCAGTTACCCAATATGGGAGAACAATATGATCTACATGTCCTTGCCCAAGACAGACACGCATAAACGCTTATTCTCAGAAAAAAGAAAATGAGTAAGTGATTATAGGCAGTGTACAAAAAAGACTAAATAAGGTTGCACAAATATTTTCAGTCTAAAGGGCTATTTACAGATGCTTATAATTGAACAAATTTTACCTTTTCAGCTAGAATTTTACATATTTGTTGTCAGCACAAAAGCAAGGGTTATTGATTTATTTAAATCTTCAGCAAAAGTAGTTAAGCCATTTGAGAATGGAGAGTAGGAAAAAAAACACTCCTTATTAAAAAAGGCAGCTTTATTTGAACAGCTGTAACATCACAGTGGGAAGTGTTGGAAACTTGGCAGTGGCATAGTTCCTAAATTGTGCATGTCTTTTTCAGTGTCCCAGCAAAAAAGATGTGTAGGGAGTAAGTTGGGGGTCGAAAGGGGCCTTGCCTCCTTCCATAAGATTTGAGCAAATGTGTAAAGAAGAAAGCAAGACTAAGAAAGACTCCTCTCTTCCTTGGGCCAAGAATATCCCCCCCCCCTTTTTTTTTTTCTAATCAGCGTGAGCATAGTCTGGGCAGGTGGTAAGTTCCTAGGAGTTTGTTTTCAATAATTAAAGAGATAGATCAGCATCCCAGAGAATCTCTAGAAGCATTGGCTACCCTCACTACCCCAATAAAGACAAGGTGTCCTCACCACAAATTTCTCCGCCAGTTTGTAATAAACAAAATCCAGACCCTGTGGATGTTGAGTCACCGACACAGTTCGCCCTCCACACTGAACAGACTTTCCAGAAAGCAGGTTAGTGATTTTGTCAAATATCTCTCTCAGCTGAGAGCCTGTGAATATATCATCAGTACTTCATGGAGAGACAGAAGATTAGGAAGTTGAAACAAGCAAGCCTCAACCAAACCACATCAGCCTCAGTAAAGCTAGCACCCTATTCTGAAGGGAGGGGATAAAAGTCCTTAGACCCTGGTTCACTGTTTATATTTTTAAATCTGGTCACTAGAACTGAATTGTGCTAAAAAAAATCAATAAGATCCCTCCCAACTGGGGACAATACCCCCCAATTACAAGTAAGAGTTCAGACAGAAAAGATCTGGACTCCATGCACACTAGCTCTCCAATGTAATAGCAATGCAGAGATATAGGGTAGGCCCAGTGACCCTCTAAGATATTTAGAGGGAGACAGCATCTCAGCTGAGATTGTTCTCAGCATTTTCCTGACCTGCTATGGTAGAAATCTGGCTCACAGGAATGCTGGCTGCTTTCTGGAGATCCATTCTGATATTCTTCACCTGTAGACAATTGTAAAAAGCTATTAAAATCACATCAGATAAGAGACTTGATCAAGCCCAAAGAGGCAGATTACCATAGGGAGGACACTTCTCATGAGGGGTCCAAGAATGCATTCAGCACTAATTCCCACTGACTTTAACAGGAGTTAAGAGCATTCCAACAAAAAGGAGGCATTCAACTCTTTGAAGGATCAGGCCCAAAATGCTGATCAAGCTCCACCCCAGGAAAACATAACAGAGGATGAACTGTACATGGAACAGTTTCAGACTAACAAGTGTAGAACTCATCTTGAGAGAGCAACATGCCAGTCTCCTACACAAGGAAGTTTTAATGCTGAATGGAGCCTCCTTGAAGATGAACTCGATTAGGACTTGATCACATTTCCCAATCTGCCCCAATCGTTGCTGTGCATCTTGTAAAGCCTGGGCATGAAATACCTGATTTTCCAAGACAGAAAGCAAGTATGTGTGATGCAGTGGAAGGGCAAGATCAAGACTACAGTGTCTAGATTTTGCTCTGTTACGGTAGTTTTTCATTGGAAATTCAGCAAGTACTCAGCCCTTAATGCAGCCAGAAGCTTTTCCTGTAATATTTAAAAAAATTTACTATAACTGAGAAGTGTTAATAAAGTAAATTCCTGTGAAAGCACAGTACCTGCTGCTTAACATTTTACTGTCTCCAGGTTTCAGCTCCATTAAAACCTAAAAAATTCATTGAATCAATATGATTTGTCAATGCTCCTTCCACACCTGAAGTTATAGTCCACTTGGGAATATTGATTGGTGTGGAAATTTACAAATTACATGTGTGATCTGAGGCACAAGCTGAATTAAAAAAGCCATTTTCTAATCAAGAATGAGAGAAGAGAGACAGAAAATGAGATGCAGAAACAGGGTTGTTTAAAGGAACGTTTTTCAAAGTCTTTTGTGGCATTAGCTATTGTTTAAGGATTCCCTGGCAGTCCCACTCTAAATTATTTGCTTTTTCTGGCTTAAACCAGATCTCAATACACACACAGGCTACAAAATCTGGTCTACGGCATACTTTCAAAATTCCACTTGCACTCGGAGAAAGCAATTTTTTTGACAGGTGAATATAGCCTTTATTCTCTGATTATTATCTTGGTAAAAGGTGGATGAGTAGGTTTTGTACACGGGCTAGTAAGTTTTCATGACTATTTTGAAGGCAGCTCTACCTCCTACTTAAGATAAGCATTAGACAGACAAGTACAAAGACGGGAGGGAGGGACAGTACAAATATTAATAATTCTGATTTGTAGAATATCTGTACCTGATTGTCTTTGGAGTCACTCAATCCACTAAAGGAAGCAACACACTGGTCAGAGGCATCCTGCAATTGCTGGTACCACTGCATTGTGCTCTCCTCTGCCTTAACCTGAAGTCCTAATACTAGACAAGAAGAGCAGTCACATGAAAGTAAACCATTACCACAAGACACCCACAATACTAACATCCTACCAAAATTTTAAAGACACAGAAGTTCTGAGCAGCAGCTGTTCTTCACAATCGAAGTTAGTAAGTCAATTTTACCTGACTAAGGCTTTGCAAATCATACAAAAGTCCACCCTTTGAAGACTAGTAGTTCCTATGCCTGGCTTTTCTGAACTTCAATTACAAACAGTAAGCAAGCCATTCTAGAGACCTTTCTCAATACATGTCATAGCGGAGTGAGGAATTATAAACTGCTCCCTTTAATAATCCATGTAATCTAGCATAGGGGTTCTCAATCTTTTTCCTTCTGAGACCACCCAACATACTATAAAAATGCCAGAGCCCTGGGGTTTGTTTGTTTTTTTTTCCCCCGGTGGGGGGCTTTAGTCCTTCAGGGCTCAGGGGGGGAAATCAGGGCTTTGGCTGTAGGGCGAGGGGGGTCTCAGGGCAGGAAAGCTCAGGGGTTCTGCCCCATGGGGCACCAGGGCTCATGGCTGACCCCTGCAGCTCCCCTCCTGGCTTCAGTCCCATGGGGGGGGCAGTGTCACTGGGGCTTGAAGCTTTAGCCTTATAGGGAATGCTAAGGCTCAGGGCTCCCTGTAACTTCACTTCCAGTTTCAGCCCCACGGAGAGTGCCAGGGCTCAGGGCTTCAGCCCCAGGGGGAGTAGTGGGGCTCCTCATAGCTCCTCTCTTGGTTGCAGCAAGCCAAAAGCACTGGGGTACCAGGCCTCATCTGCAGTGCCCCACAGCCCCCTGAAAGTGGCTCAGAACCCACAGGGGCACAGTGAACTCCTGGCTGAGGACTGCTGCCCTAGCACATTGATTATCCCACCATATTCCCCCGTGCCCTCTGAATGGTCTCTGTCCCATCCCAGCATGATGCGTATTATCCAGGAATGGCTGGTTTTGCATCAATTAACATAACCAGTTTATGAAACATCAACTTCAGTGTCAATGAAGCTTTCTGCCACCAACCCCATACCCACATTAGCTCTGCTTTACTTGAAGCCTAGCAGATGGTGGTGTTCCTCCAACCTGTGTGTTTCTGAACCAGTATTTAGCTTGGCAACCCAGTGGAGTTCAGTAAAGTAAGGTAGGTCAGTGGTTCTCAACCTTTCCAGACTACCGTACCCCTTTCAGACGTCTGATTTGCCTTGCATACCCCCAAGTTTCACCTCACTTAAAAACGACTTGCTTACAACTTCAGACATAAAAATACAAAAGCGTCACAACCCACTCAGTGAAAAATGGCTCACTTTCTCAGTTTTACCATATAATTATAAAATACGTCAATGGAATATAAATACTGTGCTTACATTTCAGTGAGATGTTTGCTGTATAATAGTATATAAACAAGTCATTGTCTGTATGTAACTGACCTCGCTAATGCTTTTTATGTAGCCTGTTGTAAAACTAGGCAAATATCTAGATGAGTTGACATATCTCCTGGAAGACCTCTATGTACCCTCAGGGGTACACGTACCTTTGGTTGAGAACCACTGAGGTAGGTCTTGCAGGAACTGAACCTACCTTCCTTCTGCTCTTTTCCCTTTGGATGTTGTGCAGGGACTGGGGTCTGGGCCTTCAGCTGCTCTTGTTTCTGTAACTCCTTCTGCCTCTCTCGCTCTTCTTCATCCTGCTTCCTTTTCTCTTCCACTGCTGTGGCAATTTCTTGCTGCATATTAGATATTAATCCTCGCATTTCCTGCAATGCTCGCTCAGTGTTGGCTACATCTACTTGAGTAGGGAAACCTCTCTACCAGGAAACAAAGAAAAGACAAGTTAATGCTTGTTCCCCCTACAAAAAGACTGGTTGAGGGCAGGCTCCTCCAAAAGAGCAACTAGATAATCTGTGCAGAAGCTGTGAACCTAATACAGTGGCAGCACCATTCTACTGGAGAGCCCAGATTGCCTTCTCCAGAACTAGGGATTAATTTGCAACACCAGTCAAAAGAAGCAGGTTCATGGCCTTTAGTCACATCCTGGTACACAACAGACAAGGCAGAATTTCTGCCTTCTACAGCTATGTACATCCATTGCTGAAGATTTTTACTCACACTTCTACAATCAAGCTCTAGATACAGAAAGGAATCCACTGCAATATAGCTAAATAAGTTGCATCAGTTTAATACCATCTTACTTAGTAAAAGTAAGGAAAATAACCACCTTTACACACCCAGCACCGACACAGAATCTAGCGAAGGGGCCAGACAAGACTCTCAATACGTTAGTTCCGTTGACAGGGTTAGGTAACAACCGAAAGGCATCATGCTTGAGAAGCAAGTCCATGTAGCGTGAATATCCATTTCCTTCGCACCCCACTGGAAAGAAGGCTATTTCAAATGCCAGCTAAAGCTGAAGTTACAAGACATTTATGATAGACTGGAATTGAGAACTAGCCCAGCCCATGCCAAATTTTAGAAGTGTGTCATTGGTTTACTCTGTCTCCCCCCTTTCATACAGAGAGGAGTAGTTCTGTGAGAAAACCTAGGTGCTGTAGGAAAGCTTGTGAGTGCTGGAACCTACTGAACTCTGTGCATAATCTCAAGCAATTGTTGACCATCCACTCCAGTTCCAGAATGGTCTCAAAAAAGAGAGATTGAGCACTAACACTTTACAGTATTTTTAACATCAAGTATCTCTTCTCCAGTAAAAATCCCAATAAATTCATATAAACCTTTTTCAAGGGAGCATCTAAAGTGCACTGAGAAAAGATTCTCTTTCTTTCGAGATTTACCACTGCACAAGAACTGAATCTACAAGCTCTTCTGTGGGAACATAACATCTCCAAGTGCTTCTTGACTAGCCGACCTATCCGGTTGCCAAGGGTCTCCTTTCAAGGAATGAGACGCTAACTTCAAAGGAAATCTAGAGCCTCATTACCTCACTGGTGGTGCGAATGAGCCCCGACACTAGGCCACAGATCTGGTTGCCACGGTTACTGAACCCTGAGAGGTCTATCCTTGGCAAGTCTTTATGTCTGTAGTTGGGGTCAATTTGCTGGTTAAGCTGCAGCACTTCTTCCTGGATGGAATAGAGGCGGCGCAACCGTTCCTGGCCTTCTTCCTTGCGCAGCCGCTCCAACTCCTCCTGACGCTGACGCTGCTGTTCTGCTTCACGAAGTTTCAGATTTAAAATCTGGAGAGAGGGGGGAATGACAATGTAAAGATAGATTATACAGTTAAGGCTTTTCTCACAACTCTACTCACACAGTTCCTGCACACTACCCACAAGCGTGGATGCTCAGGGGAAAAAAAATCTGGTTTAAAAACTATGTTCCAGTCACCCCACTCCTCTTGCTAGCCCTGTTTTAAATCCCCACTGAAGAAATTCTACAGAGCCTTTAACAGTGTGAGCATACTGGTGCTGTTACCACAGGACTCAATTGCTTCTGGAGGCAGCAACAGTTTCAGGGGAAATTCAGTCCAAATACACCCCCTATCTAGAGAGAAAGATTTTAGCAACATCCAAAGGAAGGATAAATCCTGCCTGCTCACAACATACATTGCTTGCTGTCAAGTAATGCAGGCTGGGATAAAACTGTTCCAGGTGGTATCTCAGACAGTTTGGCAACGAAGGGACCAGCAGAACCAACAAAAAGCAAAAGCATATTCAAGTTCCACCCCCATGAGTTTCTCAAGTCAGACTGCATGCTGAGTAAGAAATGATTTTCCTGTCCTGAAAGGAGGTGAGTGGTGGGGAGAGATTTCAAAGTTTTTCTTTTTCCACATCAGGATGAAACAGAGCCCTTTCAAATTTTTTTTGTGGAAAATGGGAGACCCAACCCAGAATAACCAATAGCTCCCACATCCCAGGTGAGTTCCCCAACCACCTGGCTATTGGCTATTCTGGAGTGGATCTCTTTCCTGTTGGAGCTGTTCCACTTTGTGTAAAATATAGAGACGGACTATATAACTTGGTGATTAGGGTGCTCACCTAGAATTGGGAGGCACAATGACTTGAATCTGGGTCTCCCACACGAGTGCCCTAACCACTGGGCTACCAAGTCAGTCTGTCAGACTTTCCCTCTCTCCAATTTAGACCTAAGAAGTCTTTCTGCTGAAAGTTTCACTGAACTTTCCTAAAAAGAGTTTCAGTTCTGATACATTAGCATTTTTTCCCAACAAAAAACATTTCACTGAAAAATTTCCCATCAGCTCTGATCAGGACACGCAAGAATAGTATACTGCTCGGTTTATACATTGAACAAAGGTTTACTGCCACAGAACAAAAGAGAAGGGTAAACAACATCCTGACTAGTGAGGTTACAATGCCTCAATGGTTATGGACATTGTCTTGAATGATTATGTATAAGAAGGGCTAAAAGCCCTGGTCCAACTGAGGTCAATAGCAAAACTATCTTTAACTATGATTGAGCTGTGAGTGAAATGTAACTGCTTCTATTCCTGCAGTGCAGCAGAATGTCCTTACTGCTGAACATTTCATTGGAATAGCTGCATTCCCCTGGGGATGTAGCAGGTATGTGGGGCACCACTGGAAAGTACATTTCCACTTTACATATGCATTATGCTAGGCATCACTCAAGCAGTTAAATCTGTGCAAGTCCTAGTTTCCAAACAGACCAACCACCTTTTCTTGTGATAGCACTACCTTTCCTAAGCTCAGACCTTTGCTCTGTGTCGATGTTCCTCTTTCAACTTCTCCTGCTGACCCTGAGCCTCCTTGGAGCTGAAATACAAGCAAAAGAAAATGAATGACCATTCTATTCTTCAAAGGGCTTTGAAGGATCCCCCTAAGACATGCTCAAGATGAAGTACAATCAGTCTACGGACACAACAGAGAAATTATTTTGGTTTAAAGGAGACCTCCATCAGATGCAGTCTCCCTCCATCCCACCTACTGAAAGCTGCAGTAGCCTGAAAGCCACTCTGAAAGATAATCAGCAGCACAGTAAATGCAAAGAAGCTGCATATGATATTTTCAAGCACAAGTTACAGATGTGTCAACCCGAGTCCTGACAAAATTCCGAAAGATGAATTACACTCTCCATTCTTCAAGTATCAATTAGATACAACAGTCTTCACTTCCTGTCCTGAACTACTGCCATGTACTGTTAAATATATGTCTCTTAACACCTCAAAGGTGGCTGCAAAAGTTCCAATTTAGTTTGGACAGGGTCCTGTAGAAAAAAATAGTATGTGATTATGTAATAAAAAACTATCACAATGCATATACACAGAGACCCCAATTTAAGGTGTATATTCTGGCATTTTTAACGAGAGAGAAAGAGAGAGTGATCTCCTAGGTTTTAGAAAACAGCAAACTGAAAAAAATCATAAAATGTCATCATGTGGCATATCAACAACCATAAGGGTCATCAGCAGGGTTGGAACCTTTAGAACCACTGCAGTGACCTCTGTCACCTGATCTAACAGAGTAACTGATAGTGGATAACTATCTACTATTGCTGTGTGAACCAGCACTGGAGGGGAACGAGACATTTTGCCGGCATATTTCACAGATATTTGTTGATAGAGAAATAGTGAGATCCAGGAATCTTGGGTTTCATTCAGGGTGGATAAATAAATAAATAAAGATTTAAAACAAAACAAAACAGGATTATATTCATTTAAATTAAATACTTCTCTCTTTTTACAAAAATCAATAGATTTAAAATTGAATTTGAAATTACTACAACCTATGTTGTGACTTAAATTTACTATAAGCCATTAAAATCATTTAAAGTAAATACATAGTATTAAACAGTACGTTTGCTGTAGAATCATAGAAATGTAGGGCTTGAAGGAACCCTGATAGATCATCTTGAACTGAGGCAGGACCAGGTATACAAAGACCATCCCTGACAGGTGTTTGTCTAACCTGTTCTTAGAAACCTCCACAACCTCCCTTGGAAGCCTATTCCAGTACTTAAACTTCCCTTATAGCTAGAACATTTTTCCTAATATACAACCTACAATCTCCCTTGCTGCAGATTAAAACCATTACTTCCTTTCCTACCTTCAGTGGAGATGAAGAATAATTGATCACCATCCTCTTTATTACAGTCCTTAACGTATTTAAAGACTTATCAGATCCCCCATCAGCCTCCTTTTCTCAAGACTAAACATGACCAGGTTAAAAAAAACCTTTCCTCATAGGCCAGGTTTTCTAAACCTTTTTTCATTTTTGTTGCTCTCCTTTGGACTCTTCAGTTTGTCCACATGTCTTCAAGTGCGGCACCCAGAACTGGACACAGCAATCCAGCTGATGCCTCGCCATTGCTGAGTACAGCAGCTCCCTCCTGTGTCCTGCATGTGAGGCTTCTGTTAATTCACCCCCAGAATTACATTAGCCTTTTTCACAACTGCATCACATGAACTCATTCAATTTGTGATCCTCCAGATCCTTTCCTGCAATTATTATCCATTTTGTAGTTGTGCATTTGATTTTTCCTTCCTAAGTGAAATACTTCTCACTTGTCCTTACGCAATCTCATCTTGCTGATTTCAGACCAATTCTCCAAAATCATCTTGACAAACTGAATTCTAAACCTGTCCTCCAACGTGCTTGCAACCCCTCCCAACTTGATGTCAACCTCAAATTTTATAAGCATACATTCCATTCCATTATCCAAGTCATTTAATGAAAATGTTGACTAGTACTGGATCAGGACTGACCCTTGCAGGAGCCAACTAGATAAATCTTCCCAGTTTGATAGCAAACCATTGATAACTTCCCTGAGTTTGGTTTTTCAACTAGTTGTGCGCCTACCTTATAGGCATCTCTTGCATCTGATGAAGTGGGTTTCTGCCCAAATAAATTTGTTAGTCTTTAAGGTGTCACAGGACTCATAATTTTACCTTATAGTAATTTTGTCTAGACCACATTTCTCTAATTTGCTCATGGGAATGTCACGTAGGACTCTCAAAAGACATTAAAATCAAGATAAACCATGACTACTGCTTCCCCACATCTCATAGGCCAGCAAGCCTGTCAAAGAAAGAAATTAGTTTGGTCTGGCATGATTTGTTCTTGATCAATCCAGGCTGGCTATTACTTATCACTGTATTATTCTCTGGGTGCTTACCAACTCATTGTTTAATAATTTGTTCCAGTATTTTTCCAGGTATTGAAGTGAGGTTGACTGATCTATAATTTCCTGGGTCCTTTGTTCCCATAGATATAGGTACCATATTTGCCCTTCTCTAGTCATCTGAGATCTCACCCGTCCTCCATGAGTTTTCAAAGATAATTGCTAACGGTCCTGAGATTGCTCCCGCTGAATCCTTAAGTGCCTTAAAATGAATTTTATCAGGCCCTACCAACTTGAATACATCTAACTTATCTAAATACTCCTTAACCTGTTCTTTCCCTGTTCTGACTTGTATTCCTTTCCTCTTGTTAACTGTGTGTTAAGCATCAAGTAGTTCTAAAGGAAAAAAAATATCAAACTAGTGGAAGTCACTAGTTAAGGACCAACATTTCTTGAAGTTCTAAAGCAGCTTTTAAGAGCAGCAGACTCTTCTGTAGATGCCTCTAAGCTTGACCCTTGAATCCTGCTCCCTCTAACCTGTCCCTATCCAGTCTTAGTCCTGTACCTTCCCCACCACTGGCTTCCTGTCCCAGTTCCATTCTTCTTTTCTAAACAGTTACAGCCTCCACTTCTCAGGCTTTTCTTTCCAATCTAGACAGTACTTGTCTCCCCCTCCAGGCTCACTGTCATGACCTAATCTCCCCATGCACCAACTCCCAATCTTTTACCCTCCCTACACCCAATCCCAATTGCACAGTCTAGCCAGTGCTAGGGGCTACAAGGGGATGAAGGGGCATGTTCAGTGAGGATGGAATCTTTGGAGATTTTAGCTGTTAAAACTGAAGACATCTCTGCTTAGCATGTACAGTGATTTTTTCTGAGGCATATAACTTGGCCAAACGCAGGCAGATTTTCAAAGAGACGCCAAAAGGCACATTCTTGTAACAGAGGCCACCCACTGCCAAATTTCAAGCTTGGGTGCTAAAGCATGAGGACACTACAGCTGAATTTTAACAGAGTCTAAGTGATGTTTTTCCTTAGCCAAGTTCTCAGAAATTGGCTGAAGTCTTCCAAAAAAAAACATTCAGCTCATGGCATAACCCTGGTATGGAAAATTTCAGGCTAAAGAGTTAAAGCTTGGCAAAGTTAAAGCAATTGAAAATAGGATATTATAAGGGGAAGTGTTGGGCAACTTAAAAATAGGTAGTGCTACCAGCTTGGCCTAAAATATAGTGTACTTTGTATCAACAGATAGTGAGTTAACTTTCTACTTTAATACCCATATGTAAGGCAGCAAGTAACTTCTATGCACTTAAATTCTAAACCATGTTACATTACGTTTTCTTTACTTGTACAAGCCATCTGCACATTTGTTTGAACATATGATCATAAAGGATAGTCTCTTGACATATGATATTCAACAAGACACACCTGAAACATCTATTGGGTACCAATTCAATCACAAACCTCAACAGAAAGTAGCTCTATTTTACTAGGGTTACAGATCCAAGAATCAAAACTTGGAATTTAGTCTGTCTCTTAGAACACAAGTTCGTTGCTGCATTTCTAAGAGGTCACGTAACAGAACTATCCTCACCTCTTTTCCATCACTTCCTGCAGGTCCTGGTATTCCTGATGCTGTTTTAGTTCCTTCAGCTCATCAAAGCGCTTCAGCTGCTCACTCGCCATATCAGAAACCGCCCTCACCATCTGCTCTTGCTGCTCCTGCCGCTGCCTGAGCCCCTCCTGCAGATTGCAAGGAGAAAGGAAGAGCTATTCACATACACTATGCATTTTGAACATGGCCCTGCTGACTCTTCATGAAGGAGCAGGTTCTGGAGGACCAGATTTCACATATGCAGCCACACCAGAGACTTTGACAGAGATGAGAACTGCACTACAATAATCACTGGGATTTGCATACAAGGTAATGCAAGTGAAGAAGCATGAACTCAGCCAAGATAATCACAATCTTATTTTATTTAGGGGTCATCTGCCTGTCCCACTAGTTTTAATGGAACATTGTCACATTTGGCTATATAGTATTCCAGTGATTCAACATGCTTTGTTACCTTTCCTTTCAACCTGTGGACCTCCTCATACATCCATATGCAGCCTTCCACCTCTGTAACTTTAGATGGTAGAACCATAAGATTGACTTCATGATTTGTCTCCTGCAGACCAAGATCTTCATTGCCCTGTATGGACAGTAGGACAAACCAAGTCAGTGACAGACGGGAACATCAGTAATTATGCAGGAATCCAGGGAAGATGATAATCTTTCTCAAGAAAATAGCATGCAGCATAAGAGACAAAGCAGTCAAAACAAACTACTGCCTATGTATCTACGGTTCTTATACAACTCCCATCTCCACAGTATCTGAGCGCCTGTCTATCTTTAAGGAATTTATCCTCACAACAACTCCGTGAGGTAGGGAAATGCTATTATCCCCATTTTGCAGATGGGGAACTGAGGCACAAATAGACTAAGTAACTTGCCCAGGGTTACATAGGAAGTCTATAGTGGAACAGGGAATTGTATCCAGATCATTAAGTGTCCTGTGCCTCTTGTATTCTAAAATTAAGAAAAGTGACTGATGGATCTTCAAACTGTTCACTTTCTATACACTTTCCTCAAGGAAATTTAAACAGCACAAGTTTAGTCTTGCTTTACACAATCCTTCCCAAACTTGTTGCCTTCTTCATTGCAGAACTTGACAAAGTCAGTATTCTTTTTGAGGCAAGGAGGCCAAAACTGAAAGCAATATTCAAGGCACAAGCATGTTAGTGATTTATACAAAGACAGATTGTTTTTAAAATACCAACTATCATGCTCTTAGCAATTAATGGCTGCTATCCATTAAGTACAAAACAGTGAACTGTCCACAATAAAATCTGCCTTGTGTCTTCTCCTCACCCCTGCAATTCTATATTAGCTAGCATCCTGCAAAATGCATGCAAAACTCAAATTCATTCTCTGGATGAGAATTACTATGCAGATATTTGCGTTAAGTGACAGGTGATATTTTAGATACCTGATTATCAAGTCTGAAATGCTCTAAAAAGATGTAGCTCATGTTACTACGTTGGTTAAGGGTTTGCAAATCTATCACCTTTTCTTGAGTTATAAATATTTAGCTATTAAATAGGACTCAACACTGGGCCATGGGAACCCCACTTACAGCCACTTGTGCCCAGAGAAATAGTCGCTTACACTCATGCTGTTTTCTATCACTAAGCAGTTTTTAAATCATGGTAGAACTTTATCAGATGCTCAGATCCTTGTTTATTGCTCCAGATGGCTTCCTTAACAAGTTCTTTCATAATTCAACAGGACGCCAAGCTGATGCAAAAATCTCCTGACTAACTCAATAAAGCAATCAAGTACTTTGCTCTATAAGAAAAGCCAATATAAATGTTTTCTTTTTGGCCACCCTATTCTACACCATATCTCCACAATTTAGCTGCTAATTATCCTATTTCCTCCACACCCTACCCTATAACAGGGGTTTAACAGATGTAAGCCAATTTGAAGGACTTTGGAGAGCAAGCAAGAGAAAACCTAAGTAGTACCTATGTATTTTCATGAAAAGCCTAGATCCTACCCCATAGTCATACCTCTTCCATATTACTAGGTCTCACAATGACTGCCTGGAGAGCTATTATAGTCTAGGTAATGTTTTTTTACTGCCAAATGGAGTTTGCATCTGGCCCAGTAGGAGAGATTATTGAAGCAAGATGTCACTCACCCTTCCAACTCAATATTTCCCTGTCAATCTATCCAAGAAGCTAAGTACACTCACTGCCAAAACAAATTAACACATTAGTACTAGTAAACCATTGGATCATTTTTGATCAGGCAGATTAAGGCTACGGGCCATCATGCTCTTTCCTTATCTACTTATATATGGGCTATACTCAACTAGCTACCTTTGCTTCACTGGGTGCTGCAGATGAAAGTGGTGAGGAGCCCAGCTGACTGGCAAGAGAAATGGTCTTTGCAAGAGAGGGTGGTTGGTCATCTGTAGGGGGAATGGATTCATTGGGTGTTGAACTTCGGGAGAGAGGTGTTTCCTCTACAGATTGGGAGATCACTCGATCCAGCACCCAGCCAGAGTAGGAAGACAACTTGGGAGAGGACCTGCATCCTTCCAAAATATCCTATAGAGAGAGAGAGAATTTCTTCTATGAGCATGTAAAATATCAAAGTAATCCACAAAACACAAAAGTTTAACTTTAAGAAAAAAGCAGAGCTTGGAAAAGTTCTCAGCAAGACTCACTGTGCAGATACCAATATTTTCTTTTAGTTGTGCGAACTTCAATACCCCATTTGTCCTCTTCTCTCACAAACTTCTCCACACTTGTTTCCTTGCTGCCCCTTATGCACAGAATGCCCATCTTGAGCCAACCCACACAGCCAATTACCCTCTCCTCATTTAAATCACTCCACGGAATCCACTTCTTCCATAGTATGCCTACAAGCAGCCAGCTAACTAAGAGTATGTCTACACTAGAAACGCTGCAGCTATACCACTGTAGCAGAGAGAGACTACAGTGACAGGTGTTCTCCTGTCACTGTAGTTAATCCATTAGTTAAGGCTTTAGCTAAGTAAATGGAAGAATTCATCCATCAACATAGCAGTGTCTACATTGGGGCTTAAGTCAGTTTAACTACATCTGCCAGGGGTGTGAATTTTTCACATCCTTGAGCAACATTATTAGGTGGACCCAAGTTTTAGGTGTAGACTAGACGTCTTCTTGTCTACTTCACTTTTCCCATAAGTAATTAGAGGTAAGGGATCAAATGGTAGGAAGGAGAGATATAAGGTGGAATTGAAACTGGGTACTGTTGCCAGGAAACAGAAGGAAGATGAATGGTGGCAGGGAGAATGCAACATGTTTAATTTGTCATCAATCAATGTTACTTTGATAATCTTGATTGTCTGCTGTATTCCTTTCACCATCCCTCGTCCTTGTCTTTTCATACTGTGACATCTTATAGGGCAGACATTGTACTTTCCTCTGTTTGGAAAGTACCTAGCACAGTCAGAGTGTCATCACAATCTAGTTAATCTCCAGATAGATTTGGGAACAGTTATGGAAAAAGCCAAAGAAAGATCTTGAGGAAATGTGGTTCAAAAGGAAGTTTTATACACAAGTATAGGAATGTTTTCAAGGCCAAATGGACTGGCCACATACATGCAGTCAAATCAAAAACACTCCAAATTACAATCATCTGCCAGTAGCCTTTAGTGCATGCAAACAAGGGATCTACTCACCAGGCAGAAAATTAAAAATAGATCTTAAAAAAAAAAAAAAAAAAAGATGTGCAGCACCGCCCACTTAGGAAAGAAGGGGACTCTGCCGTCAATCCAAATCTGAGAAGTTTTATTGAATACTAAACAAGGGAAAATATCTCCCAATTAACTCATCTCACTGGAAACAAACTTCCCACTTCAGAGATCATCCTCAATGATCAGAGGTTAACTAATGCATTGTAGGTGGAGGAGAGAGATATCACCTATTTCATTAATTGCTTTAAAAATGAAGCCAAGTACAAAGCCGTAATTTTTTTTCTTAGCAACAATAAAAAATAAGTAGTAGCCTGAAGGGACAGACAGTTTCAGAGTGGGACCTTTGTATGAGCCATCTACTATAAATTACCGCAAACACAATTTCACACAAGTAAGGACATTTGCACAGAGTACTGGCTCATATAACCACTGCTTACAGCAGTGGGTCTTAGTCTGGAGGTTGCCAAATATTTTTGACAAATGAACAAAAATGGGTAAGAAGTCAAATTATTAAAATCAAAGTGAACAGGTAAATCAAACTGATCACCCTCTGCCAGGAGACCTGGAGGGCACAGAAGGTGCAGGGCCCATCTCTGCCCATGGTACTCATCACTGAAAGTTGGGACTGGACTATCAGAAGTAAGTTCTCTCTCTTGATCCCATACAAAATGGTGGTCACTAAAACTGTCTCCTTTTCCATCCATCACTCACTCTTTCCATCTATCCACGAGCTCCCTGTCAAACCAATATCAAACTTAAGCTCTATTTCTCATTTGTATGTCCTTATGCAACTCCTTCTCAACCTACATCTCTGATCTAATCTTTTCTCACATTCCACCTTGCCAACGATACTCTGTTTATCTCATTCTCCAGCTCGTCTCAGTCCCTTCTTCCACATCATCTTTTGGACATGAGAGGCCCTCTCCACCCTACTTCATCAACCCATATCCATATTACAATTCAGGTCCCTAGTGAAGACCTACCAGAACTGATAACACTAAAAAACCCAAACCTGCCTCTGCGTTCCCGATGGTCCTTGTTACTCTGCCTATCTAGACAGTAAACTGTCCAAGCGAGGGAACATTTTGTTCTGTGTCCTACATTGGCACAGAGCAATCAGTGCTTACTCCTTGTCTACACTACAAATGCTCTGCGGGGACAGCTATACCAGTAGAGCTCCCGAGTGCAGACGCAGCTTATGCGAACAGCTGTTTTTCTGTTGGCACAGTAACACCAACGCTACCTTTCCTGACAAACCCATTGGTACAACTCCATCTACACGGTGGCTGGGTCGGCCTGGACTAGAAATGCTGCAGCTGCCCCGCAAGGCTGGCATGGAGCGACTGCCCCGTTTGGGCGTGGGGGTCGTCCTGACTCCCCCGCAGGGCTGGCCAGGACCAGGTGCCCCCCATGTGTGGGGGGGTGGGGAGGAGGTCCCCAGCAGGGCCAGTCAGAAACAGGTACCCCCCGGGGGTGTGGAGTTCCTCGGCCACGCAGGCGGGTAGCCCTCCCTGGGAGACAGTGGGCTCCCCCCGCAGGACCAGCCATAACCAGTGCCCCCGTGTGTTTAAGGGGTCTCCCCCCGCACGACCGGCCGGGAGCGGGTCCCCCCCCGCGGGGTATGGGGGGGTCTCCCCCCGCACGACCGGCCGGGAGCGGGTCCCCCCCGGTTGGGTAAGGGGGGTCTCCCCCCGCCCGGCCGGGAGCGGGTCCCCCCCCGGTTGGGTAAGGGGGGGGCCCCCCGGCGTGTGATGACACCCCCCCCGCACTCACCCCGCCCCGCAGCAGCCAGTCCCGCGAGTAGCTCAGCTGCCCCTTGCTGGTGCCCTTCAGCGCCTCCAGGGTCTCCCAGCGGTACCGCTCCGACGGCATCGCGGCCAGCCCCCACCTCAGCGCCGCCGACCGCCGCGCGAGCCTCTAACGGCCACCCTGAGGCGCCGGCGGGGCGGGGACGACCCTTGACCCCTCACGCGCCTTCCGTTTCCGGTCACCCGGCGGGTCTTCCCCCCCCCAGTACCCCTGGGCGTGGAAAGGGCGAGGAGCGCCCTCTGCCGGCGAGCGCGGAGCTCTCCAGCCCTCCGCGCGCTGCCTGGTGCCGCTCAGCACGAGCGCTGGGGCACCCCGCCATGCAGCTCCTGCGCCTATGTGCTGCCTGCTCTCAGGTGCGGCCCTGGAAGGAAACGACTGCTGTCCAGTGCTGTTAGTGCACGCAGGGGCTCACACAGGGGGCCCCGGCCAGCAAGGCTGGAATCCTGACCCCGGGCAAAAACCCCCATTGTTGCATGGCACTTGGTTTTCTTCTTGGAGGGGGCAGCAGAAACAACCCCCAGGCTAGTTTCCCATCTCCAGGCCGCAGCATGAAGGGAAGCTCCTGGCCAGGGCCAAAAGCCTCCAAACCACTCCTGGGTCCTGCGGAGATCCCTTTTCAAAACATATAGCTGTGTTTTATTGCATTGATTGCTCCACCCATTGTCCTGAAGGAGAACAGCACATTTGTGATGGGTGGCTTGTGATTCATATTATTCCCATGTACAAGTCTCTTTTTTTTCCTCCAAAAACAATTTTAAAAAGAATTGCTACTGCTCTGTTTGCTGGAGGTTTCTCCCCATGTACAAAATACTTCAAAAAGAAAAATGTTCACCCTTTAGAACTAGAGCTGCCCAAGCACAGAGGTCAGTTTACACGGATCCAGTTACATTTATAACTCTTAAGAAGAGAGAAATTACACACAGCAGATTTGTCCCAAAAGGACCACAGTTGAGATTTCTGCTGTTAATTTTATGGCAGGTTAGAAGCTCCCTAATCTCTTGCTTACCTTACTATGAGAAATAAGTGGAATAGAAGGGTTTCCCTCCTTAAAGGATAACTCCCTCAGAGCGTAATGCCACTGTTGATCCTGGGAAAAAGATCCTTGAGGCAAAAGATGACTTGGTATCTGGTATTTAGCCTCTGTCTCCTCAGATTGCACTTTATAACTGCAGCACTATCCCCATTCTCATGAACAAATTTATAGAGCGTAGGCACCAGTACTGATTGTAGAAAGGTGTATTTTTTTGGGATCATTTTTTTAAAAAGTCCATGAATTTCCTTTCAGACATTAGTCCTTCAAGACACCAGAAGCATGATGGAGGGGAAAGGCATGAAGGCAGGGAAAAGAGAGTGAGGCAATTTACAGGCTGAAGTATAAATCCCAGAAATAAAACACATTTTAAACTTCTGAAGTTTAATAATTTTATCATAGCACCATTTGGACTTTTTTTAAATTACACATTAAAAAGGAAGTCTCGAATACTGATTAAAAGAAACTTAGAACATCCTTATCAAACATTCCATTGATGACTGCATCTCATATAAACAGAATTTATAAAAAAGCAAACAAACAAAAAAAACCCACCAAAACACTCACCAGCCACACAGCTGGAGTTGAAATGAAATTAATGTTTACTATTTTTCAGAACAGCTGCTTACTGGAGGGTACACTAGAGCCCACAGACCTTAACATTCCTTCGCATTCTAGACACGACTTCACATCACAGGAGTATGTGCGGGCTGGCTCAGTCTCAAGTCTGTCTTCCTCCCTCCCCCAAACACTGATTTAGGACCCACACCTGCATTTCATGCCCACTCAAAACTCCCACTGTATTCAAACTGGGGTCCTGATTCAAGAACCACTGAAATGAATGGGAATCTTTCCTTGGACTTCACATTCACATGGCTTTGGCTCAAGACCCTGGAATGTGCAAGGACTGCAAGATCAGGCTGTTAGGAGGAAAATATCCAGAAAATATGCAGATTAGAAGCGTTACACACAAACCACACACTCAAGAAATAAAGGACTACACAGTATTCATGAATCAGGTGAGGCCTTCAAAAGATACAATTTCATTGTTCACCAATACAAAATTGTTTATAAAAAGATGGATGATCAGGAGGTAATCCATTCTATGCGTGGATCCCAGTCACTTCGTTATCAGTTTTGGGTTCACACTTGGACTGGTGACACTATCTCCTAATATCCCACTGGTCATCTGTATCAATGCAGTATGTGAGAGTTAAAACAAACATGATCTCTGCAGTATGAGAAAAGAACTTAAGGTAGGAAGAGTGAAAAGAAAGACATGGGACTCTTACAAAAATAAAAAATGCCTAATATGATTAATTAAATAGCCCACCTGGTTAGTTACAAGAGAAGTAACCACTGGGAGATTAGGAGATGAAAGGGAAAGCGTTCCCCACATACTACAACCCAGATGTTTTGGGCATGGCTGATGATGCAGTGCCATTCTCCAAATAGAAAACTAGTGTCCGTGAGACCTCCATCCCATCTTCCTGTTGTACCTCCCTGCAGTGCCATCTCACTGAGGCAATGAGAAAGAGGAAGATTTCTCTTTACAGAGATTCTGAATTCCAACAAATTTTCTAAACAAATATATGGCTTTGAAATAGGGCCCCCCTTTTGTACCTCTCAATAGCAAAGGGACAGGGAGGGAACTATTATCATGGAGGAGATCGGGAACGGATTGGTGAGCTCGATAAGGCACTGTCTCCAAAGACATTGGCGTAAGAGGACTTGAGGAACTGGACATAGTTTTGCATGCTGCGGTTAGTGCTTTCAGACTGCTCCAGGCGATCCTTTAAGTCTTGTAGACGGCTTTGGTATCGGCGCTCTGACTGTATGAAGAAGACACAAAACACAAGGCTGAAGGGATAGAGATTTTTGTATTCTAATCACGCTAGCCTTAACTCTTGTCATTCTCTGGGATTTTTAGGAACAATGTGCCACTGCAACAAACACCACATAACACTAAAAGTCAAGCACTCATTTCACTCAGTCCCAATCCTGCACATCAACTTGCATATAAATGCACAAGATAACACAGCCAATCAGAATATGAAGTTAACATTCTGATTAACTAATGGTTTGAAAACAAAAAATGGAACCACTCTCTAGGAAGAAACTCAGGAGGTATCACCTGCCATCCGTCAGCCCTCTTCCAATCCCAGGGCTAAAGTAAACAGGGAAAGAAAATTGGAGACCATATGTGAAAGATCCCCTTCAATGAGAACAAAATCTTCTTTCTAGCAGGGAAACACACCTCCTCATGCAAAGGTGATGAAAGAGGAGGGAAAAAAACTCCCCCATAGATGTAGTGACACCGACAGTGCCTGCACCCCTTCTGTTCTCCTGGTCTCTAATGTAGCGTTTGGCTAAACAGTATGATGGGTTTGATTCTCCTCTCACAGTGTAAATTAGGACTAACTCCCATGCAAACTGTTAGTAAGTGATGAGAACCAAGCCTGGAAGATGTGTGACTTAGATTGTAAATCTCTTGGGGCAAAAAACACATCGTCTTCCATACTTTATACGTCACCAAGCTCACTCGTGTGTTTAACCATCACAGCAGACACAGATACACAGCAACAAAGTTACTGTACAATTTCTCCAGCACACTGATGGGACATCACCTACTCTAACTGAATAGATTTTCCTAACACCTACCCTCCCCATTGGCTTTTCTTACCCCTGGATGTATATATATACCCTCTATTTGATTTCTATTCATTGCATCTGACAAAGTGGATTACAACCCATGAAAGCTCATGCCTGCAGAAATAAAATTTGTTAGTCTTTAAAGTGCTACAGGACTCTCGTTGCTTTTACTTTATACAGACTAAAACGGCTACCCCTCTGGAACTGATGGGACATGGGATTACAGACTCCTACTGCTGCATGGACACTACTAGTTTATCAACGGCATCCCCTTCAAAACACTCACATCTTCTTTGCTCCGACGCAGCTGGTTTAGTTCTGTTTTTGTCCGGCTCAGGTGGGTCTCCAACTCTAATATCTTGGACTGGGCCGCTCTCTCTCTAGATGCTGCTCGGTCCCTTGTTTGTTCCACCTACAAGAAGGAACATGGCAATGACGTTTTTGCTTTGCCAAGTATGTTGTCCATACAAAATGCTTTGCTTCTGCTATGGTAATAACTTCCTCCCCCTCCAACCCTAGAGGAGGACTGGACATACTTTTTTTTGCCAAAATCAAAGACAAGGAGTATTCGGGTCTAGCATTTTTCCTTCCATTTGTGTGTTTCTACTGGAGACAAAGTACCAACAGCATTCTTTTGCTTCTTACTGATAATGCAGTAAAAGGAAGCAAAATTAGAAGGTTGGTGATGGAATGAAGAGGAACCCCTCCCATCAGTTGGCAACCTGCTCTTCCTTTCTACAGTTCGGGAGTTCAACATTATTTGATCGGTTTCTTAATCTAACAAGGAATTACTAACCTGTCTTTTGGCATCTTCAATGGCCATCTCCAGCTGCCGTGCCAAGGAGCTACACTCACGAGTTTTCTCCTCCAGTCGCAGCTGGGACTGATGGATAGACTCCTCCCTTTTAGCTATGACCTGAAGGAACTCTATGTTCTGTGCACCCGTCGTCTCTAGTTTCCTGGGTTGAGACAGCCAGACAAGGAATTGGATTATTCAATAAAATTTGGTTCAATATGCCCCTTCCTCAGGTCACTGCTTGGTCAGGGGACAGATAACTCTTCAACTTTCCCTCCAAAGATCAGGACCTCGAAGCCAAGCAGTTTCACACTCCATTTCTAACACCAAAGGATATCAAGATGGGGGCATGCATGGACATATTGAGAATACTCTCACACCTGTCCTCATGACAGCATCACCAATGAAGGAACATAGAAGTACTGAGAGATACAGGAAATTAAGAACTGCCCAACCTGATCAGACCAGTGGCCTATCTAATGCAGTATCCTTTCTCTGACAATGGTTCACAGGAAGGTGTAAGAAACTCCACAGTGGACAGTTCTGGCTTGCCCTTTCTCATTGACTTCACTGGAGGTCCTCCATGAGCCAATGATGTGGGGCCAGGCCCTTTGTTCCCATGATCTGTCTAGTGTGCCTATAGAGGACTTTAGAGTGCCCCACATGGAAGAAAATGTCATGAACCTTTTTCTTCTTAAGGTTACTTAGCATAAAATACCAGACTGAAGACTCAGGATGGGCACAGATTCAGAATAAGAGCCAATATGAACCTTCTTTGACTACATACAAGTAAATCTCACTTTTCCTATGCTCATGTCTCTGGCACTTCCAAATTTCAGCAGGGACCAGGACAGTCTCAGAGTATTTCCAATCTGACCAGAACAAGGACATACTTGAAAGCTCATGAGGAAAAAAAGAAAGGGGGAGGGAGGCCGGAGGAAGGAGTAATCCTTTTGTGGTGTTTTCCTGACTGAAGAGGTTAACATCCTCTCTACAGAAGCATTCCAAACTTATGCAGACCAGATCACGTAACACTGTGATTTTTTTTAACTCTGCAAAGGCTCTTGAATGCACAAAGGCTTGGGGAAATGGAAGGGTATACAAGCAAGCCAGCAGCTCAGTGCCTGGAAAAAAGGACTAAGTAGGGTCAGGAGAGGCCGAGAAAAAGTCAGGCAAGGAAAGTAGGCCAGTTATATAGTCTAACCTCTCCAGCTCTTCTAGCTTCAAAATCAGCTGCTTGTTCTCCTCCTGGGCAGATTGATATTTCTCTCTTGTCATTTCCATTTTATCCCCCTGGAGCTCAATCTAAAATGATAGAAAACAGATGACCTTACGGAGGAGGTGAATACAAACCCAAGACCAGCCACCTAAAATGGGTGCTGTTCTTGGGGAAGAAGAAATCCACAGCTATAACACCTTCAATTCACAATTCTGGAAAGCCCTGGAAAGGAAAATGGAGGCAACAGTATGTGAAACAGCAAAAAGCTACATGTCCAATTTGTGTAGTTCCTCCAGGTAAAGTTTAGACCCATCATGAAATAGAACTTTTCTGTACCACAAATGAATGGTCAGGTGCCATTACAGCTTGATAGAAGAACAGCCACCTGCAAGCATAGTGAAGCATACAGATTAGAAGCAGCTTAGTGTGTGATAGTAAACCCAGGAAATATTCAGAGCTGAAATACTGAGAAAGCTAATGACTTGCATGGGATTATCAAAGCAAAGTATATAGGCTGCAGAATCTTTCCAGGCCCCCGTAGGCATGGCTATAGGAACCAGAGGGAGAAAGTAAAAGCAAAGCAACATTTGTGAGTGAATGGTCATGAGAGAGAGACAGCCAATAAGTTGATCAAGATGACAGAAGTGAGAGAGACCCCATGTATTCTGGGCTCTACTGTTCTTTAAGACCCAGTAAGATTCTGCAACTAAACGGTTTGAAAGAAAGCCTTGAAATAGCAAGGAATGCCACCAGCTAAGTTACTATTCTCCCTAAACAAAGACATGCCACACATCTTTATTTTGCAGTGCAGATGTTTTAATCATTTCAAAAAGAGACGAGTACAGAAGCAAAGACTGAACTTTCCTGCGACTAGAAACTCATCTTGGTCCCCGGCTTGAAGATAGTACAGCTGTGGGTCCTTTCTGCCAGTCCCTTACCCGCTGACGAAGATCTGTAATCATGGCAGAAAGATCCATGTTCTTTTTTTCATAACTCTGGAGCTGATCCTGACATTCTGCCAGCTTTGTCTCTGTGATCTTCAGGATCTCGGGCAGCTTTTCTAGTTCAGCAAGCTGTCTCTGGAACTGCTTCCGCGCCTGTGGGGGTGAGATGAATGGAAGGACAAAGAGTGGTCAGTTAAAAATAAGTAAACACATGATCTTATTTCAGACATTTCTGAAGATTCTGGACTAATAAACTTTTGAGTTGGTTGGTGCTGTCTGTCCACCAGAGCATCTCTGTTTCCCAGCAATGGAGTCAAAGTCTGTGGAACTGCTCATTGTAATGGAGATTCCTTCCTCCATTCTGAAATACAGTCACTTAAGTTTTGGGATTCCCAGTGGGTGTGAATGGCTACAAACCATGGTTCTTGGACTTGAGTTTTATGAATGTGTACAGTGTTCTTGAGAACTGTTCCATGACAACCAATGAAAGACAGGATGCACAATTTAGAATCAATGACTCTGAACAGCAAAGGGCACTCCCTCAAAAGAACACACTGTATTTGACAAGGCCCCTTGTGCGACATTTTGAAAATTCAATGCACTTGGCAAAATGAATACTAGTTTGTACTGCCATTCTCCCTTGAGTGGAGATGGGGGAAAAAGCAAACCTGCGTGGAGGACATCTTTTATCCCCCTCAGAGTCCAAGCACCTTTGTTTTCCACTATGCCAAGAAAGGGATGCAGCCCTGAGTGGCTGCTATGTATTTCTTTAATAGTCCACGTTTTCTCAGCGGAATAATTACCAATTCAATCTCCTTGTTCATTTCATCTTTTAGTGTCTTATTCTCTTTGTCGCAAAGCTCCAGTTTCACAGTCACCTCATCGGCTTCCATTCGAGTTCTCAACACCTGGGCACAGAGAGAATTGGCACACCGATATGTTAATGCGTAGCATTCTGTGGTTGAAAACCTTGGCATTATTACAACCACTTGAGGTCACCCCATGCACCAAGTTCTGGAGATTTTCACTTTTGTACTTTTTATAGCCTTCTCACCCTTCTTTGTGCTTTCCTTCAAAGTTTTCCCCCTCTGCCTCTTTTTTCCTTTCCTCCCTACCACAAAACCCAGATCTCAGCAAGGGCTGCAAAGGAAATGGATGGGCTGCAGTGGGTATGACTAGGGTTAGACATTTTATTTCTACATTTGCTTCTTGAAAGGGGCTGGGAAAGCAGCAATGACCAATATCAGTTCTAGACAGTTTATTCATGCAGCAAGATCTTTACAGAGGGACCCAGATTCTGCTAACAGCATGAGTGATCAGGGTATCCAGAGTGAAGCAAGTTTTCAACAGTCCAGAATGCAGCAGGTGGCAGGCTACAGGCTGCCATTTGAACAGATTAACCTATAAAAACTTTTGCATAAATAGATTTTCTTTATTAGAGCCATGAAAGCCTGAAAAGCAAGAAAATAGTTGGAACAGGGCATCATCTGATATCCAGCAAGCAGAATTAAGACATGAGAGAAGAAATCACAATAGCAAGGGAAGAAAACAAATTTGTATGAGGCGGGAAGGAAGTAGTAAAAGGGAGGGTGGAATAAAATACCTGAGACTTATAGGTTTCAATCAGCCCTTCATAGTTCCTGAGAGATGCCTTGAGTTGCTGCACCTCCATCTGAGCTTGGTTCAGCTTCTCCTCCACTGGGACCATAGTAGCCTGAATGGAAAAGACAGTCTATTCAAGAGGCAGTACTTGGAATAGGCTAAGTTGTACCCATACACATTAAGCTAAGTTAGAGCAAGAGCTGTGCAAACTAAGGGGCAAATTCTCTGCTAGTGTAACTGGCAGAGTCCTATTGGCTTCTGTGGAGCTTCAACAATTAATGGCAGCAGAGAATGTGGCCTTTCATCTGCATGCAAATTGTTCCATCCTGTTCCAAGTCCTTTTAAATGAACTGTGTCCACTGCATCAGGGTCATGCTTGGTTTATTGGGACTGAAGCTTTGTTGAAAGGGACAATCAGGTGGATTACTTACCGTACCATAGATGGTTTTGTAGGTATCTGGAAAAGGATGTCAGGCATAGGGAGGCTATGGTTCTCCCTAAAAATGTGGTTTTTATTCCTTGTGCAGCTGTATAATTGGATGACACAGTAGATCATCCAGGAGACCAGGAAGGTAAGCATGTCTCCAATCCCACATACTGGATCAAAGGGTAGGGGGAAAAAAAATCTATTCTCCCCCTCCCCTACAAACCTCATATTTTCTCTCCACAAATTTCAGCCACGTCAAGCAATGGAACACAGGACTGAAAATACAGTCTATCCAACTACACTAAGTTTCCAATGCAACCTGGTCTGACATCAAATGGGATCAAAGGACATCATTTCTCCCTCTACCGCTCACTACCACCTCTCCCATATGCTAGCATTTCAGCTGAAAAACACCTGGATAGTTGACTGACCTTCAGCCTTTCATTCTCCAGTTTGAAAGATGTGGTCTCTGTGGCCTGTCGGTGCAGTTTATCCACCAGTGCATCTCGGTCTTCCCGCATTTTGTCCTCCATGGTGGTCTGCTGCTCCAACAAGTCTGTAATACGGCTGCCATGCAGGAAGTGAAATTAACCATTAAATGACAAAGAGAAATTAAAATCTCTTGTTCTTTGAACTTCAGCTTCAGAAATGAGGCATCCTCTCTTTATCCCCCCTTCTCCTTCCATAACTCATACATGCACGCATTCCTGGTTGGCTACACAAACTTCACTCTGGTTTCTATCACTTTGGGAAACAGGCACACAGATGTTACTTGGCTGATGCCATTTCATTGCAGTGGCCCTGATACTTTGTAGCTGAGATGTATAAATTAATGCTGTGGTGCCCAACCTTATTACACAGGAGGGCCACATAAAGCTAAGCACAACCTTGTGTGGGCCAAACAGATTCTACATATATAAATAAGATTTAAAGTCACCTGTACCATTTTATATTTTAAGTTCAGCTTGTTTCGGAGGCTTTTAGATAGGCAATACTGTACATAGACACAACCTATTTACACATCTGTGTAAACTAAAATGATGTAAACATTACAACAAAATGTGAATGACTCAGCCATTGGTATATTGTGTTGAAGCAGGCTGTGGGCTTTATGAAATGCTCTGGTGGGTCATGTATAGCCCATGGGCCATACGTTGGGCACCCCTGCTCATGTGGTACTTTCTTCTAGCACCCATGCTCTTTGGTAACCGCATTGTGATACTGACGGTTTTTGCACTAAGCCCCACAAAAACAGCTCAGCCTTAACGAAAGTACTCTGCATTTAAATAGCGTCTTTCAATGTGAGCCATTTTGAGATCGTTCAAAGAAAAGTAAGTATATGTATTTGGGTATGTATGGCTAGCAGGCACAGGGATAAGTGACTTAATCAACAAATCAATGTGACAGCCAGGAGTAGAAGCCAGATCTCACGGCTCTCAGACCCTCCCACCACTAGACCATGCTGGCTTTAGTTTTCATTTGAGTACTTTCGCCCAAACATGCAGACTCGAAGATTCCCTTCTTGAACTATTGTCCCAGCTCCATTCATGGTGGCTCCCCATGCCAGACCCTTACCTGTTCAGCATAACAATCTCAAGCTCCAGGTCAGTCTTGTCCTTCACCACTTTGTTGTAGCGACTCCTCCAGGACTCTAGAGTGGACAGTGCCTCAGCAACGTAACTGTCCTGTCAAACAAAAGAAAGATATGGAATGAGAGAAGCAAGACTGGCAAACATAACAGCATGACAATGATGTGCAAAGTGGAACATACCACAGGAGCAAAGAATATCAAACACAAACACTCTGGAGATAATACTTCTTCTCATCAGCAGTCAGGTTTAAGAAACATTAATTCCTTATACTGCTCCACATCCTGGCCAAATAACATTTTCCAATGATGCTGTTAGCTTGCAGACATACTAGCACAGAAAGGAGGGGCTCCTCTTTAAAACAAATGCAATATTTAGGAATGCAAAGCATAGCTAAGAACCTGAATTGGCGTTGGACGCAGGAGTTGATCCCAGAAGAACATAAGTTACTGAAGAACAGGAAGACGAGTGGTCTAAAATGCCCAAGCTTTTCTGTTTTGTCTTAGTCCCATCTTCCCGCTTTTGCTATATCCTTCAATCCCCTTTCTCCAAAGGCAAATCCAGGTGTTTCTAATTTATTTATATTCTCTGCTCAAATTGCCATCCCCCATGATTTCCTCTTCACTAAAATAAATTTCCATTTTTTACTCCTACATTCTTTCCCCTTTGCAACTACGAAATCTTCTTTGTCAACTACCAATTCCATCCATAACTCTGAAAGCTGCTCAATATTGAATGAGCATACAAGTACCAAAGCAAAGAGAGGCCCTGCAACCGTTTGTTCATTTTCCTCCTAACTCGTGGCTCTTAAGGTCCCAGGAAGTCTTGAAAATATCAGATCTGCTAGTTTATCACAGTATATAAATTTTCACATACACTTGTCCAAGGAAGGAGCAGTGAACAGTGACAGCTGAGAAAAAATGGCTTTGTTGTAAACAGTGCAAATGGGCTGAAGCCCCAGTACAAAAATAAACCTTATTAGATAATGCAGCAGCTCTCCCCCTGGGCTGGTATCAGAAATCAAGGAAATGCACAGACACAGACTCTAAAGGATTCTCTTTCCCTTCTCGCCAGGATACCTTTTCTGCTAGCTGGACATTCAACTGCTCTGCATATTCCTCACTACGCTCTGCACGCTCTTTCTGTGCACGTACGGCTTTCTTCAGGGCCTCCTTATCACGATCCCCCTTCTGCCTCAGCTCTTTCAGCTGTTCCATGATATGTTCCACCTCTGCCTTATGCTGAGACCCACTGCGCTCCAGATTCTGTCAGGGAAAAGAAAAAGAGAACACATGCTACGTGAAATGTTTTATCTTCAATCAAGAGGGTCAACT
This sequence comes from Mesoclemmys tuberculata, assembly GCA_007922155.1. Lineage (NCBI taxonomy): Eukaryota > Metazoa > Chordata > Testudines > Chelidae > Mesoclemmys > Mesoclemmys tuberculata. The sequence continues at coordinate 11,633,332 of ML675655.1, forward strand.
CATCTCCCAGCAGCCAAGGAGATGGACATAAGTCATCTAGCATGTGATCCATCTTGGAGTTGGCATAATCTCTTTTCAGTTTGCCATTCCTACTATAGCCCTTGTATACTTAATAATTCATGGATAAGATGTAAAATGATCAGGAAAGCAGTTCATGCTGTGGAGAAGGCGGGCTGAGATGCCATACTTCCAGTCTTAAAAGTGTAATGCAGTGTTGCGTGTGCTGATAAACACAGCAGCCACATTCCACTCCAGAAGCAGCAACTGACTCCTCTTAGTGCAATTTATAAGCTATGATAGATCCTTTAACCTTTAATCTTTTCACTCACTGTGTTAGCACAGGCTAAGGGAGGAGCCTTCCGTCTCATTCTCTTGTCCTAAGACAAGTTAATAAGGGTAATGCCTCTTGGGAATCAGCTCAGGAAGTATGTCTCAAGAAGAATCAAATAGCAGTCATCGCCAATATTTCTAGGCTTAGTACAGAATTTAAAGGTTAATATTACATCAGATTCAAACAAGGTAAGCTCTGAAAACTATTACACTGAAATACAATGGGCCGAAAGCAAACCTAGTTTAAACAAGTGCAATTTCACTGATCTCAAAGCTGCACCTCCTTATACAAGGTCCAAATTTGGACCAATGTTTAATGCTGTACGTGAGAAAAGATTTCAGCAAGATTCTTTTCTTTCCACCGTGTGTTGTACTCCTGCTTAGCAATGTAATCACCTTTCCCAAGTAGATATAGACTTCGCAATCTTTTGTTCTATATAGAAATATTTCCTTTTAATTGAAATGCACCTGCCTTGATAATTGATTGTATAGAAGAACATTCCTGTATATAGCCTCATTGAAAGGGTTTTTATTTTATTGGGCAAAATTCAATTAGGCATGTGATTTTCTTAAAATTATGGAAATAGTTAACACATAGCTTCCATCAAGATAACCCAAGGCAACTTTCTTCATCTCAGTACATAAGAACTGCCATACTGATTTAGACTATGGTCCATCTAGAACGGTCTCCTATCTCTGACAGTTGCCAGTACCAGAGCTTCAGGGGCAGAGCAGTTGAGGTACTCAACCCATTTTCTGCGCCCAGCAGTTAGAGGTTTAGGGTCACTCTAAGCATGGGATTTGCACCCTTGACCATCTTGGCTAATAGTCTATCCTCCATGAATTTATCTAATTCTTCTTTTTGAAAACCCAGTTATAGTTTTGGACTGACGTAACATCCCATGGCAAATGAGTTCCACAAGTAAACTGTGCATTGTGTGAAAAAGTACTTCCTCTTGTTTGTATTAAACCAGCTGACTATTAATTCAAATTGGGTGACCCTTGGTTTCTGTATTGTATGAAAGGGTAAATAACACTTCCCTATGCACTTTTTCCACACCATTCATGATTTTATAGGCTTCCATCAGATTCCCCCTTAGTTGTCTCTTTTCTAAGATGAATAGCCCTAATTTTTGTAGTTTCTCCTCATATGAAAGCCATTCCATACCTTGATCATAAGTATCACCATTGATACAATGAAACAAACACATTTCATTGCAATCAGATAAAGAGAGTTTCTTTTTCCCACATAGCCAGTTAAATAGTTTCCCTTCCCTCCTAATACTTGGTTGAGCAGAAACCACGTTTTTAACATATTTTAGATTTCCCCTCTAATTAGTTAACAAGTAAATACTTGGAGACATAATTAACCCTTAAAGTTTACAAGTGAAGAGTTTTAGTCTCAATCAAAATTACAGAAGAAAAATGTACAGAAACGGCATAAGTGATGCAGGGGTATGCATTTCATTATTGGATGGGCATGGCATGGAACAGTCAGTAACTCAGTGCATTCAGCTGATGGGTTTGAATGGTCTGGTGAACACTGAAAACATACCCGGATCTGGATAGCCAGACGATTATTCTCAGCTTCTTTATTTCGCAGCTGTGCCTGTAAATGACCCCTCACAGCTTCCATAGATTTGGAGAGTTCAGATGCTGTCTTCGCTTGATCCTAAATATGAAACGAACAGTACCAAGTGTTGTTTTCCGAGGCATCCAACAAGACAGGCCATTTCACTCTTTGCAACAGTTCAGGCCTCTGTTTCAGCAAACACCAGCAGCTATAACAGGAACTGCCAGAAACAGCACTTACAGAGATTCACTTTCTTAGCCATGGGAGCAGGGAAGCCAGACATCAGTCAAACTTGCCCAAGTTAGCTAGTGGGTGTAAGCTCTGGGGGAGAGCCATGGCCTGTACGGCTTGCTGGAATCCAGCAGGTTTGTCCAGAGAGAGTTATGAAAACAATACAGAAAACTAAAGTAATTCTAAGCACCACAAGGACAAATATTCTGCACTACGGTGCTGATGAATGGTATATTCCCTATTTCACTACCACAAGCCCTGCTCTTCTCCCCATCTCTCTGAAGCACCCTCATAGATCCCTCTCTCCATCCAAGTGCACCCAGAGGGCTCCTCCTCTTTCTAAACTGGCAGAGATTCTACACCCCACAATCACCCTGGTTGCCCAGCCTGCAAAGATTTGCTCTGAGCCAAACACACTCCACCCTGGCCACTGTTGCCATGTGTCCCATCTGCTTCTTAAGAACTTGGGACCAGGGGAAGGCACGACACACTGGAACCGAAGACCACAGACAACTGTTGTTTCCCAGCAAAAGGAGGAGATCACCACTGTCAGGACTTGCTGCAGGCCAGGCACCTAACCTGGCTCTGCTTCCAAGCAGTACGAAACTCTCTCAAGCAAAGCAGGTTTGGAAAAACCCTAGGAAATAGCCAGTCCTGAGGTGACATCTATTATTTCATATTTGCTGCTTGAAGCCTTTGTGACAGTCACTATCAATTGAAAAAAATAAATCAGCAATTCCGTGTGGGAATTAGGTAGGCATCTGTCAGTTCACACAAGAAAGCAGGACCTGCCATGCTTTAATTCAGAATAGTTGCCTCAAAATTCCAGACCATTGTTACAGTTTTGCAAGTTCATGTGTGTTCAATGAGTGGTTGTAACAGAAAAGGGAAACTACCTTTTCTGTCTGTATTTGAGTCATGAGATCTTCCACCTCCTTCTCTTTCTCCTGTAGCTTCATCTTCAAATGCTGGAAGACAAACACCACACAGATGCTAAGTGCCAAAAATACTTTGTTGCTAGCAGTGGAAAAAAAAGGACTTAAAAAAAGACCAATGTAGCTTTCTCCATCAGGCTCAACGGTGTCTGATTGGTCACCCATGTTTTAAAGAATAAAACATAAATCTCATCTTTTCCCATGTAGTGAAAGAATGCTCTTGCATTACCGTTTTCTCTGCGTCTGAGTCAGACAGCCTTTTTAGCAGCAACCCCTGCTGCTCCATCAACTTCTGTGCATCTTTCTACAACAAAATGAACAAACAAGAGCTTATGAAACTTTTTTCAAAGCCACCCTCCATGTTATAATCCCCAGAGAACCTGCTTTCCAATTTATGATGGACCTAGGAAGAATATCCATCAGTACTCAAGCAGCAGTTCTCAGATAACACTGAAAGGTGTCAACCCTGCCCACATTTTCGTTTTCAACCCTCTTTTCCCCAGAATTCCTTCCCATCCCAGAAAGCCTCTCTCACCCCCCATTTCCTTTAACCCAGTCGAAAGGGTTAGTTTGCCATTGTGCATTTCCGTGAGATCTTGAAAATGTCACCCAATTTGGGCAAACACACACCTTTTGGTTCCTTTTACAAGGATAACGGGAGGCTGAGGAAGTACTTTGCCACAGACCTGTCTTCGTCTAAAGCAGCATGTGTTCAACAAGCTGCAGCAGGAATAGTCATTACACTGAAGTATTATCGCTCCCGCAGTTCACCTAGCACTCACAAATCTTATCATCTCACTACTGCTCAAACTTTATCTGAGCCTCACAAGGGAGGGTAAGGTCTATTTTACAGTTAGGAGAATTGAGGCAGAGGGAGGTGGAGCATTTGTCCACCATCAAACAGCAAGTCAGTTGCAGAACTGGCATTAGAGCTCAGGAGTTCTGACTCCAAGTTCTGGTCTCAGTCCACTAAACCACGCTGTCTCTGTATATCACTGAAAGTTAGCATCCAGCACTGCTCACCTCCCGGTTGTGCTGTTCTTTAAGTAGATCCCGGAGGGTCCTATTGGTTTCTTCAAAAGTGCTTAATTTTTGCAGCAGCAGCTCTTTTTGCCTTGTCAGTGTATTAATGTCTGAGCTGGTCATGTGTTTCTCCTAAAGAAAGGAAGACATGGTCATATTTGTCTGCAGCTCAACATCTAGAGTCAGGTAGGAGCCATGCCTACAATACAGACATTTGAAGCATGACAAAGCAACATGATCATCAGTGTCAGATCCACAAAGGGCAGTGGGATGTTAAGATGCTGGCTTGTAAACTTCCATTTGTAAACTCAAAGTGGCTTCAGATTTTACTTTATCTGGATTTCAGGCCTTTGAAGCATTTTAACCACTAGAAACCTATCCACTTTTCCTTGACAACCTCTAAACCAGTGATTCTGAGAACAGCAATGAGGCAGTATAGCAAATGCTACAGTGAATTATGCCATCACTTACATTTTTAAGTCTCCCAATCGTATCCTTCAGCGCATGAATCTGTTTGGCTGCTGCAGCTCCATCCATCTCTGCCTCAACTAACTTGGTCATCAAACATTCCTTCTCATGCTGCAAGTGCCTCTTCTGCATTCTGTAGGAAGAACACAGCTATCAGAAGAATGGATGCAATGCGGCAGTTAGGCTGCCATGGTAATGTCATCCTTAAAGGAAGCATTATAGGATTTCTGGTTAGAGGTTAACTGATAAAACCTCCCAAACAAAAAGAACAAAAGTTTTATAATACACCACAAATATTTGAAATTTACCACTTTTCAATGTTGGAAGTGGGTTGTGGTGGGGATCAACAGAACCTGCCAATCCTCCTGTGCCTGCAAGACGGTCATCTCTGAAGTGGGGTGTATCACAGAGGGCAAATTTTGGGTTATACCGAAGCAATTCCCCCATCAAACACTAAACCACAACACATTTTTCCCCAGACACCAACAATCCTAAACGATATCACCGCAGAAATAAGCCTCCAGAAGGGTATCAGCTGAATATGGATCTGGTCATTCTAAAAATTGGAGAGGACACCAACAACTAGAAGTCAAAGAAACCCTTCATAAAGGGCTCATAATGCCCTTCCCAAGCCTTAAAAATTCTGAACTGTTCATAAGAGCTTTGTGAACAGATTCATTTTCCATGTAAACTTTCATGAGATTGGGAAGGGGACAACAATGATGCAGCAAAACATTCATGTTTGATTGTATTACCCTACTCAGTGAAACGGATAAACCGAAGGAGCCACAGCAGGAGCTAAAACATTACTTGCTTCCAAATGATTGTCTCAGCAAAGCAGAGACAGATTTTTTCTACCACAATGAGATCTCTAAGCAAGAACATCACACTGAAGAAACAACGTTTCACTGCTCCATTAGGTAGGAAGCAGATATAAGAAAGGAGAATGCCAATTCTGCAGTGCCCTATACTCTTGGGAGCTAACCAGGGTTAAATTTGTTAATGTTTTTATAAAGGAGGCAAGTGCTCTTTAAACATCACTACAGTATGTGGACACACAGGAGTTAAATGGTAAGTTCTTTACAAAGTAAGATCTTTCTCCTCCTTTATGCGCTCAATGTTACGGCGGAGCAAGGTATTCTCATGTTCTGTCTCCACCAGTTCCTGTGTGACTTCATCTAGCTCATCCTTCTGCTCCTCAAGGAGACGCTTTGCCACCTGCTGCTGTTCCTCCCGCTTGTGTATCTTGGCCTAAGGAAGGTACATTTTATTTATATAGAACTTTACACAAATCAAGGTGCTTTTACAGAACTACAGATGGTTCACCACTAATATGCAGCAGCTGGTCAACAGCAGACAATGCTCTTCAACAATTTAAGAGGTGAAGACAACTATAAACAAACTGCTGTAGATATTTAGGTAGGCAGACTGAAACCTTACACTGGAATTTAATCAATGTACCAGACTTACTACTACTTACTACATGAACTCAATATAGAATAAGAGCCTGGTGTTTCCCTGACTAATTAGAAGGTTACAACTGGTAATGTGGATGATACTTTAATGTTATGTCTAAAACATTAGCCTAATTACATCCTATTTACATTTTAAACATGTTGTAATTGGTTTGGAGGACAACTGTTTTGTAATCATGTAATTTACTCTGTTGTTTTTGGAGCACAGGCGGGCTCAAAACGCTTATGATAATAGTCTACCTGGCTCAGAAATCCTGTTTTAGGGTTTTAGATTTTTAATTAAAATCACAAAGTTACATAGCAATACAATAGGGATATATATATTGCCTTCTCTGATTTGGGGGAAGCTGAAAGAAAGGAAAATGCCTGTGGTCTGCCCCCACCATGCTGGGCCTATTAGAGGGTTTGGGCATCAGATTAGATCTACACTTTAAAATTCTGAATGCAGATTCACCAGGGACAGCTATTAAAAGGTTGACAAGTACTTGAAGGCCATTTAGATTACATGGGATAACATGGTGTCACTGAAGCATAAGTTTCAGCAGTGAGCCAGGAGGAATATGTTGTTCAACAAGGCAACTCAGTGATCCTATAGGTCAGTGTGGTAAGACAACACTTTCACCTTTGGGGAGGAACTTCTTTTAGATTTAGGACCCTAGTTGAAGCAAGACTTTGAACATGGAAACTAAGGCAAAACATCATCTTGTGTGATATATGTAGTACCCGTTCCATCATTCGTTTTAGCAGAAGTAAAAAAGCCATTCATTAATCTGTAGCTGAGATATAGCTAAACTGAATCAAAGCTGAAATCCACCTTGCTAGCAGTGTGTAAACACTAGTGCAAACTCCTCATCAGGGTAGCTAAGCCCTTCTCAACTCATTCAGACCGGCCTCTTTAAACAAATGGGTTGAGCATCTGTTTGCCCTTCACCGCTGTACCCCAATCTCTAGCCTCCTCTTGCCAAGTTTCCTCTTTCAGTATCACTTTGTCTAATTTGCAAGCCCCTCTCCATTACCCCCAAGCCTGTGTGCCTTTAGCATGGTCTCCTCACCTCATTCTTTAGTGTCCCCACTACATTCATCAAGCTATCTATCTTCTTCTCATATTTGTTCATCTTGCAGTGAATAGCATCCTCCTCATCTGTAGAAAGGTCACTCAGACGCAGCACCGAGAGCAGTTTTTCTGAGTCTGGAGGAGTAATTTCCAAGCGATGGGTGGGTCCCTGGGATGAATGTAATAGTCATGACCTTTTTAAAAGGTACACACAATGTTTTAAACTTTAGCACCTCCAAAGCCAATCTAGGACCAAATCACATTTCCAGAAAAAATTCTAGTGGGGGTGAGAAAATACCCAGTCTATATCATTCCTCTCTACTTCCTCTGGTTTCAGTCAATTGTAAAATGGGAAAAAATAAATACTCCTAAGTCCCACCGAAACAGCATATGTAGAGATTAGCTTGATTGTCTGACAGTCATGAAGGAAAATAGAGTTCAGGTTCCAAGCCAGCAGGAGCTGGGAGTGGGCAGTTCATTCAGCCCCCGGTGGGAGAGTACCACATACTGCTCTCTAGTAACTTGGCAGACAGAAAGCAATAGCGGCCTATAAAGTGAGCTGTGCCCCCAAGATAAGGTCTTTTCAGGAAGGAAGTAGAAAAGGAATAAAGGAAGGGGGATTTCTCCTCCCTTGCAGGATCAGGGCTGGAACGGGAAAGAGGGAGAAAGGGACTGACAGCTGTAGACGAAAACAGCCAAATGATGAATCCCCCATTCAGAATCTATTTGTACAAATAAGTTTCCAAAAGCCAGAGATGAATACTGGATGTTTAAAATGGCTGCCAGGTGGTAGTGGCCACCTTAAACATGGTCCAGCAGCCTCTAATCTGACACTGTCCTCCAACCTGCTCCCTCCAATCCTCACAATAAACTAAACCCATCCGACTAAAAAGCAAGAGTTAGCCATACCTCCCATTTGTAGGCAGACTCCCGGATGGATGTTTTGCCGGGAGGCATCCAGGGCACCTTGGTTTTCACCCGGACGCTTCGGCGCACGTTCACGGTATCCCCTTTCATTTTCTGTTTGTGTTTCTGCTGAGGGAGAAATTAAAACAAAATAAACTTCGTAAGACTTTTTAAAGTCATTTAAACTTTTAATACTGTAAGAGTTAAATGACATTCTTACAGTAGTACCGCAGACTGCTTCACATGGTACATCAAATCAGAGAGGAGAGTCAGCAGAAGGAGGAGCAAGGCAAAGCCAAGCACAAGAAAAGGTTATTGCATATATAGGATAGTATATAGCCAAAATGAAAGCATTTTTGCTATTTGTCAGCCAGGGCCTTTATGACATCACTTGTAGCTCTGCCTCTTATGATGCAACGAGGGCCTTGGTTACCCTGTGAAAATAGATCTAGCTGGTGTTAAAGCTTTTTTAGGGCCATGCTTTTTTACATTTTGAGGAGTTTGCTTGTTTGTAAAGTTTTACATCATAACTTGAACGACAATCTACTTTCATTTTACTCCTTTGGGTTTATTTTATGTATTAATTTATAAAGCACCCATCTTAAAAGCAGTATCTGGGATGCTGTACATAAACATGAAATACAATAAACTGTGCCCATTGGCAACATTTAAATCAAAGGAGCTGGCACAAAAGGGATTCCAAGGAGGGAGAGCATAAGAAAATAAGGCCAAGACTTTAACCAAATATTAAAGACAACCACAGAAAACCATCAGACAACACAGGTTTTGAGAGAGAATAGAGATCCCTGAAACAAGAATCTGCTGTTTCTAAACCCAATTCTAATGAAACTTCAGGTAAGACCGACTGGAATGGACTCGGGGGAAGTACAGCAGCTGCTGAGTACCATGCACCTACATTTAGTCCTAAATAGCTTGAGTTGGCCGCCTGAGAAAGGCCAGTTCAGACAGAATGACAGAGTCTAACTCTAGAGGTGAAGGGGAGAGAACAAGAGAAAGGAAGTCAACGTTAGAGAGAAAACGGTAATCTTTCTGGGTTAGAGAGGACACACACAAAAGCACTGCCACAACACCTATTTCTGTGCAAGAAGAGCAACTAGGTGGATCCCACCTATGTCCCAGATCTGACTCACAAAAAGTAGTCATGATTATTAATGGGGGGTTGTGGAGGGGTTGATCTATGAAGTTCCTGAAAATATTTTCCCTGCTTTGTGACTAACAGGTATTCTCACTCTTATCTGGGTTGATCTTGAGCTAGCTCTTCCTTATCTACAAGAAAATACAGATACTTCTGCACAATTCTGAGGTTTGATCAGAAAGCCAGGTGGTCCAAAAGCAAAGGAAGCATATAGCTGAGTATCATCAGCCCACGCATCATTAAAATATTCAGTTAGTGGCATCATAAACACAATTAACCACTGAGGGGAAGGGGACAAAATAGAACTGTTGCAGACTCTTAAGGAACAATAAACTAGCACTCCCCACCTTTTGGGTCCTCCGTTTCAAGCATGAACTCAACCTCTGAAAAGGATTTCACCCGCTCCAACTAGGAACTTAAGCCTAGCCACCATTAGCTGCTAATCAACTATAAGGCTACTGCCAGATCCTCTTGACCAACACTCAACAAGATTGATAAAAACTATCTAGACTGTCTGTGTACCAGGAGATTATGTCAATCCAGAGTCTATTTAAATCTTTCCTTTAACCTGATCCATGTGGAATTTGAGATGTCCAGCTGCCATCTTCCCTACAACCCTTCCTCCAAACAAAGGGATGATCAGCAAAAGGGCAGTAGTTTGCCAAGATGTTAACCCAGAAAAAAAGATGTTAAATTGGGGCAGCACTTCTATGCACTTAGACACAAGCAGGATACTGCTCCAAAACGAAGATATATTAGGTGTCTAGAAAACATCTGTATAATACAGTGTGGTTTTACTCAGCAAAAACGTATAATCTAAAGCATGTAGATATGAGATACATCTTCTATTTCTAAGATTACTTAAAAGTATTGCTGAAATTCACATTGATATGAATGCAGTTAAGAAGTCAATAACTCTTAGTTCTCTAATCTATTTAGCTATCTATTCAAACATCAAGTGGTAGAAACAGACCTTGAACATTCAATGGTGCTTCTAGGACCCTTCATTTTTCTGGTTTGTAGCCCTTACAAACACCCAACTACACACTCCTACCTGGCTTTTTGCAGGTGTTGTTTTCTGACCCTTTTTTATATGGACATGGACAGGGGTGTTTTCATCCACGTGAACGTGCAAAGGGGGAGATGAGGAGCGGTTCTTCATGGTTCTTCTCCAACAAACGGGAAAGGGCAATACAATGAAAGGAAACCTGTGAATAAGGAAACTGGAAATAATAAAATTTCCCTATGCTCCAGTCAAGTTGGACAATTGCCTTTAAGCCACCTGTCCCCAGACAGCTACAACTGCTGAGATGGGTCAAGGTATTTAGGCCACCGTTTGAGCTTCTTTCAGTAGCATCTGCTGGTCTGGATCACATGGAGCTCTGGTGTAAAATCAGGAATAACACCAAAAGCATCTATTTACACTGTGGTTGACTCTGGCCCTTCATTTTTATTTGGACAAGAATGGTACAGACAGTGTCAAGACAGTGTTGTATTGGTAGAGGGTGTCTGTAAGAGTCACCAGAGTTCAAGGTCTTAGAGCACACCAAAGGCTCAGATTAGCAGCACCATCTGATTTTGAACAGAAATTTTATAACAAGGCCATTACTTTGACAAGCAAATTAAAGAAAAGGAATCCATCAGATGGGCCTCATCTTGCAAACCTGCTTGTGCTTAATTTTAAGCATTCTGAATGGTCCCCTTGGTTTCCATGGGACTACTCACTGTTCTTAAAGTTAAACACATGTGGAAGAGCTTGCAGGATTGGGGCCTATATTTGTCTCTGCAGGTTGTTTCTCATACATGATGCATGTATTTTATTTCCACATTATTTTTTTGTGCCTAACACACAAAAGCAAGGCATGGAAACAAATTTAATTAATTCACAATTTATTCCATGGCATTTTATGAGAGTGTAAAAGTTTCCTTCTTAAAAAAAGAAAAGTAGCACCACTAACCTGAGTACAGTAAAAAGGAGGCTTACATCATTCCAATCCCAGTTACTTACAGTTAGGGCAAGATCTTGAGTTCCTTCTGATGCTTTTCTCTGCGCTGAGATTGTAGTTATCTCGTTTTTGTTGGATGGGGGAAACCTGATGGTAGAAATATGAAATAGATTACTAATGGGAGAGGAGGATGCTAGTTTCCTTAAGGTTCCTCTTCCCCTGAGTAAAAAAGTAACATCCTGACTCAAACATGTTAAATACCTAAAAATCACTTGACAAAAGTGTGCCTTAGCATTCTTTGCACAAGAAAGGTTCAAATAAAAGAGACTAAAGTAAGTATTTTGATTTCCAGGTGTGATGCACACAACATTATGCATCAGGTACAAGACACCTGGTTCCACATGATGGATTGGCCATAAAAGAGAGACTTTTTATTCTTTCTGCCCAGTGATTTGGGACCAGTGCTTACAAGATGTTCCTGATGCAGAAAACATATGTGCTTTATTTTTCCAAAATATTTGTAGCCTTGGCTTGTCCAACTATTAGATCCTCAAGTCACATCATTCTAATAATCTTGCTACTCCAGCCCTTGCATTCTAACCATTTTAGCTACTTCTGTTCCAGGAACTCCAACAAACCATTCTACCTATTGTCTAAATGCTCATAACAACAGCTTTTCAAATGGCATAAAAGAGTTTCATATAAGCAAAATAACTATTACAAATAGCAATAGACAAAGTGCATCACACTATAGACCCTCTTTGCTCATTATTGCAATTTGGTGAGCCAGAGCAGTAAGAAGAGGGGACTACATGGATAAACAGCAATGAAAAATATAGTAAATTAACAAAGGCTCTTATAGGTCTATGGAAAGAGGATAGATAGTTATTTTTAACAGAAGATGTTTATTAAGGGTTAGAATAATAATTTGGAAGCAACATAAACTGAACCAAAAAAATACTCAGATTATAGAATAAGAGTGTCTACACAGGGACACCAATATAACTACACCAGTATAATTATAGTTTTTATATATAAATACCCCTATATTTATGCCAATAAATGTTCCCATGCAGATGAGCCCTAAGAGTAGTTTTAGCAACAGATCAGTGTAAATGACATTATAGCATCTTGCGGCATAGAAGCAGCAATAACCAAAGCTATTAGCCAAACATCTAGTAGAGTTCAAATGCTCAGCTATCATCAAAGGTAAATTAACATTAGTAAGACTGCAGTCATCATTTTTAAAAGGCTGAGATTTTTCAGGCTCACGAAAATTATTAGGTTTGCATAAGGAGGGCAAGAAAGCAATGCAAAAGTGTTTGGTGGAAAGTAAAAGAAAACATATCAGAACAGGTTTAGCAAAACTATTCTATAGAGAAAGGGGGAAAATGCCCCTGGGCTAGGAAGATGTTGTGAATTTAGATAGGAAGAACAAAGCTTGCTGAAGTGAGAGAATTTCTCCAGCTTCCTGTTAAAGATAAGTGACCAGATATAACTGGTTTGTTTAGTCATCTCAGCCTCGACAAGTAACTAAACCCTATGGGCAGAAAACCTACATCAACTACAGCGTAAACGAATGAGGGAATTTAAATTTGAACCTGGAGAGACTAAGAGAAAATATTAATGTCATGAGAGCCAGCACATTTTGTTTTCACCAGCGAGACCAATATTTTATAAGAATAAAGGAGCTTTCCTTGTCCAGCAGCGGCCACTACCGATACCTCCTTACTTTACCCCCCAGAAATGGGTCTTTCCTAAAGCCCCGCTCCTAAAGTCACGACGTTTCAGGAGAACCTCTGTTGATCAAGTGCGTTTCTAGCTCTCACGGTTGCCGAGAAATGCCTGGAAACATGAACCCTAAAAGCTCAACAACAACAAAAAAGGCGCAACCCCGAAAAGCGACTGTCAAAAGCTCCCTCCGTCCCCGCCCCTCTCCTGATGCGGCGGGGGAGGGGACGCCCCCTCAGGCCGGGTCCCGGGGGCCGGTGGAGCAAGGCCCGCGACGGAACAAGGCGAAGGGCCCGTCCCTCAGACCCCCCCGACCGAAACCCGCCCGAGGGCACAGCCCCGCGGGTGTGACCGCCCCCGGACGTGGTGTCCCTGGCCAGTCCACGCCACCCCGCAGGCCTGCGGGCGAGCCCGGGGCCCCGACACCCCCCGCTGGGGCCCAGGCGCCCCCACTCGCACCCCGCCCCCTACCACGCAGGGCCGAGCCGGCTTCGGAGCCGCCGCCTCAGGATCTCCTCGAAATTGGCGGCGAGGCGGCGGTAGCTGCTGCTGCTGCTGGTGCTGCCGCCATAGGGAGCCCGGGGCGAAGGGGGCCGGGGCCGGGGCCGAGGCACGGGGCAGCAGCAGGGACAGGACAAGCAGCAGCAGCAGCGGGACCCTCCGCCGAACTTCCGGGTCCGCTTCCGGGACGCTGCCCGCAGCTCCCCCATTGGGCGATTCAAACCCCCCGTGACCCCGGCTCGCGGCCGCGATTAGCTCCTAAGGCCCGGCCGCGACGTCACAAGAGCCCGCTCGCTGCGGGCGAGCCGGGTCCGGTCGCCATGGGAACGCCGGGCAACACGCGGGGGGTTGGGCCGGCCCAAGGCTGTGCGGAGGGGGGGGCCGCATGAGGCTATGGGGCTAAACCACACTGAAGGGGGCGCTAAAGCCCCCCCCCCAAGCCTCTTTGCTATAGTTCAGCCCAAGCAGGTGCTCTGGCCCAGATTCAGCTAGGAGTCACAGCTCAGCCAGGCAGCAACCCTGGGGGAAGCTGAGAACGTGAAGCCTCCCTCCAGGCACTTGCACAGTGGGGGGTGCACCCCCTAAACTGGATTGGGGCCCTGGGAGAGCTCAGGTTGGGGACAAATCCTTAGCAAGCCCCCAGGGAAGTTCTAGAACAGCGAGGGCTCATTGAGCGCCCCTGGTCAGGAGTGGGTTAAATATTTTTCTCCTGACAGAATTTTTGTGGTTAAATAATGTTAATTGATCTAATCCATCTACCATCCCAGTCCATACATGCTCAAACACTGTATGAAAATAATTTAACACTAACAAACTGTACAGTTGAATTAAGTTTTAGCAGTACTTTAAGAGTTAAGTGCAGAAGTGCCTTAATAAATGGAGCCAGGGAGTGTAGCAGCAGTTTGTTTTTATTGCAAATACTCTCCTCTGCCCCTGCCACTCATCTAGTCCAGACTAGAATTTGCACCTCATTTTCCTTCTGAAGTAGCAGTAGCTACAGTAGATTCTGTACAAGTAAACACGTATATCACAGCACTTATTCTTATGACAGAGTGAAAAGCAATCCTAACACAAAGTACAAGTTTATGTATTTATGACAGTTTTCATCTGCACCCAGTTTCCCAGCTGACTAGTGTCCTTGATGCTATGGAAAGAACGGTTCCAAATAGATAACCAGGGAAATTAAAACATGGGACTATTCAGAGGATCTCTCACCCTCAGACCTGCAGCCAAAAGTGAAAAGATTCTCTGTATCCTAACTCACCAAGACAGGCACCAACTGGCATTTCCACCTGCCACTAGTAATAGCCAGAAGTCAGTGAGGAAATACTAGTTCCACTAAGTTCATGCTTACCACATAGCCTACAACCACTCCCACTCCACCCAGCAAAGCCTTTTTTGCTCTTGCATTACAGAAGCATCTAGGGAGCCATACAGGACTGCAGAATTCACTAGCACTCACTCTTTCCAGTATAACAACAAATCATGTGGAGGATTTCCAGGAACACTTTTCATGCAAGTCATGACAGGAAGTTTTTTTCAAATAATTTTGCAATAATTCTTTCTTCAGCTTGGGTTGTGCTCTCTGAGCCTCTATCTACTGGTAGATGAGAAGGCCCAGGTGCCATATACTGCATAGAAAGAGGAACCGAGCCTGTTCTGTCACTGGCAACACAGAATCAGCTGCTGAAATAAGAGTTTCTGAAGAGTGGAAGCGCATGGCCTGCAGAAAGCAGGATTTTTCCATCATGTAAAATGATCCCTTCCCCAGTGCTGCTGATTCCCCCACTGCCCTCAGCACTGTATTTACAGGATGCTACTATAGGTCAAATCTTAATGGCATTTAAGAGTTCCACAGTATCACAAATAATTAGGAAGACACTCAGGACAACTTGAACAAGTGGAGATACAGCCTGAAGTCAAGCCTGAACAGACCTCAAATATTTGGCTGCAGGGTCCACTAGCCAGTATAATGGTTTCTTTTTAAAAAATACTCTCAGCATGGGGCTCACCTAGAAAAAGCCAGTTTGCTGCACTTTGCTGTTTAATCAGAACTTACCCTCCTCTCCAATGAGGTCCAAGGTCAGCATCTTTTGCCTGTTCCTATCATTCTAAATTTCATATGTACTTAGCTGTGCACACCTGTCCCCTCCTGGTCTCACGAAGGCCCCTATTAGCTCTAAGCTGGACGATCTGTGTGCTTGGATGTCAGTCCAGGAGGAGGGGCGAGTCCATTTAATTTTTAAAACAAAAGGTCTTTCCTTTTTAATGTTTTTCTGTGCAATGATTTTAGTAAGACGGCTGCAGCAGTTGCCAGTTCACGACTTGTGCCTCCCCAATGGCCTTCTCCATGCGATGGTACCAAGGTTGAATCTTGGTATGAGTCATCATGTCATTGTAGGCTTCCAACCCTTCCATGACCCGGAGGACCCCATACACTGCCTGTGTCAAGAGAGGAGAGAGAGTTTGAAAATTAATAGATAACATTAACTCTAAATCTGGAATGGAGGAAGTGACATAGGCTTCAGATTTAAGTGTCCCAAAACTCTACCCCCTTTCTTATCTATTCCACTAATATGATTAGCAGGGAAATTGAGACAGTCACAGACATCAGATGGACAAATAAGCAGTGCCTAACAAAACAAGCATGAATTTTGGGAGATGAAGTAAATGAAAAGTGATAAGATCTGGTACAGTATCCAGCTCTATATAAACTCTTCATGGAGACATGGCTTCAGAATAAAACAGAAATCACTATCGTTATTTATGATGAGAGTTAGTGATGCAGGAAATGGTTTAAGGCTCCAATCCTGAAGTCTGATCTATGCATGCCAATCTTATGCCTTCATGGAGTCCACTGATGTCAACAGGTGAGTGCATGGACACAAGGCTCTGTCTGCTCATCTCCAGTTGCAGAAGTGGAAGCTTAGTTTGTAAACTTGTTTTGTCATTACTTCAGATTGATCAATAATAACTTACTCTGGGAAGTCATGCTCTTTATAAGGTATGTGCTTGGAATATATTTCCCAGTGGAAATGCGATTGCTGGTAGGCTTTCTACACACAAAGCCAATACACAATATATGCTCCTGAATTATCTCCATATTGTGCAATGGAGTAAATTTATTCGCCCCTCACCTATAACACACTATTTGACAACACAACTCTCATCTCCCACATAGGACACTCAAATGATATATCTAAAATACACACCAAGAGGATATATTACGTATTTTATACATAATCAGTGACACCTATACCATACTATGTGCATGGATAGATGGATAATTTAAATAGAGACCAAGGGTCTTGACCATTACCAAGTCAGCGAGATTCGGCTGGCTGCCACCCATGAATGGTCTGTGTTTGCCAACAGCTTTTACCCAGTCGTTGGCTGCTTTGTACAAATCTTCCCGGACATTATCCTGGAGTTGGTGCCTGTGTTAAGAGAAAATACAGTGTCTTCTAACTGGTTCATTTCTCTTGTTAATCTTCCCCTACTATTTCTCTTCCCATGGATTGGTTTTTTGGTGGGGACAAGAAATACATTTCAGAGAGCGAATGGAAAAACTTGGATATTTTTAAAGGAGACTATGAAGTAACCTATGTTCATAAGCATCTCACTCTTTCAATGAGGTTAACAAGGTTCAGTTGCCCTCAAAGACATCCAATCAATACTTAAAGTAGATTAAGAGTTTAAGGAGCTATCTGGTGTAGTGGTTAAAACAGAGGACCAGAATTCTAGAAATCATGGACAATAATTCTCTCTCAGTCAGTAACTCACTATGTTACACTAAAGAAGTCAAGTCTTGAATATTCCTTGGTTACACCAATAAACTGGATTAAAGAAGGCACTTCTATTGGGAAGACAGCAGAGACCTAAGAGGGAAAGATCCCCTGGCCCTACTTCTACTCAAATAGTGAAGCTACAGTGGAAGTAGTTCCATTTGCAGTGATTGTTCAGATATTACTTCCCAAAAGCCAGTTTCCATCCCACATTGTACTGATCAGTGGAGATTTGAGGTGAATATATCAAACAAGTATCAATTCCTTTGATATTTTCAAAGCTAGGAAAGGATTTTGCACCACTGAATGGCATTCAAGCTGTACAACAACATTACAGTTTATGGAAGCACCAGTTATAAGTGGAGTGACCTGCCTTGGAGCGAATGTTAAATTAAAAATCTGTCCTTACAGAAATGGAGATTTTGCTTCTGTGCATGTCTGATTTGAAAAATATTATGGGTCCACATGTGGTGATCATTCAGATACAATGGTCAGTATGGGGAGAGCATCCAAACTGTTTGTTAGAACAGAATTCCACTTTATTTCTAGAGAAAATGCCTATTAAATGCATGAGACACAGGTTTTTACTGTTTGACGTTCATGGCTAAGGCAGTTAAAACCAGTGGGACAAAGAGACATTCTCTTGCTGTGTTATTAGGTCAGTGGTACCAACCTGCTCTTCAGCCTCTTGCCGATGAAGAACATGGCAACAGCCCCCACATACTTGGCAAAAAAGCCTTCCACGGTGCCAAACTTGCCCTCACGGACAATGTAATCAAAAGACGCCAGGGCTTCCCAAGGTGTGCGGTAAACATTGGGGGAGATGAGGTGAACAAGCCAGTCATCTGC
Organism: Mesoclemmys tuberculata; assembly: GCA_007922155.1. Lineage (NCBI taxonomy): Eukaryota > Metazoa > Chordata > Testudines > Chelidae > Mesoclemmys > Mesoclemmys tuberculata. The sequence continues at coordinate 11,651,295 of ML675655.1, forward strand.
CCATTTTCGCCACTTCATTTCCTCCCTGTAGACATCCCAAGAAAGTAGTTTAAGTGAACAAGGATACACTGAATCGGCAGAGGATGACAAAACTGAGATCGTGATGCAGCTGGAGCTTCTGCAAAGGATGAGAGGGCAACATAGCTCCCCTCCAGCCTACTCCACTGATAACATCTCTGAACTGTGGATCTCCCTCGCTGAGCTGCTCCAATGGTCCAACTCCAGTTGGAGGAGACAAAATAAAACTTTAGATTCTCTTTTTATTATTGAAAGCAGACTGGTGGCCCATGAAGACTGAACGTCTCATCATCATGGGGTTTCCCCAACATAAAATTAATCCCAAGTGACCTTTCTGGCTAACTCAGGAGCCCAAAGGGACATCTCTCTATGGGAAGAAGGCAGGAAGGACAGAAAGCAAAGGAGGAAATTGGTTCAATGTTTGGGGCTCAGAATACACCACAGGTGGGAAAGGGAGAATTTCACATAGAAGTATTACATTTTGCAAGTTATTGAAACAAAACTATTCCAGTTATTTAAGGGTTTTTTATGTGTATCATGTCAAGAGCAGCATTAGGAGGATTCTGTTTTCCAAGTCAACATAGGAGGAAGCTATGAAACCAGGTTAGACACCCATAGCACATGGGATGCTTACACCCTATCTTCTTTGATGGGGTACATTTGCTGGGTCTCCATTTCATCCAGCATGAGCCAGTACTTGTTCCCATACTCTGTCACCTCCTTGCCCCTCTCATTCACAGCTTTCATCGGAGGATAACATGACACAATATCTTCTAAGCTCTTCTTCCTGAGGGCAGAAACACAGTCAGAATCTGCATGATCTTTTCCATGTGATACTGAAAAGCAGCTGCTATGATTCCTCTCTTTGGTGTAACAACTCACTAGCTGCTCTCATGATAGACACTCCCATAAGGAAGTGGCTCAGGGACTGTAATCCAAGGGCCCTCTATGTGCAGTTTGTATTTTCTCTTTCAGAATTCCCTCTCCATCCTGAAGTGCAGTTATTCACAAAAGTGACTGTAAAAAACATTTGCCAATTTTAATGGCACTGTGGAGCTGCTACAGCTGTGGGAGATAAAAACTAGAACCTAAGGCACCATCAGGAAACCAGTATGCTAGATTCCAATAGGAGAATATTCTGTTACCACCGACAGTTTAAGAAAAAGAAAGATGATGGCTAAATTAATAGGTCCCAGGATGAGAAGGATCATTGGGGGAAATAAAATAAAAACAAAAACCATCCTTTGACTTTCAAGATATAAGCAAATTTGATCTGGAATCATGGATAGAAAATAAATGTGTCATTTTCAGAGTGGTTTCAGTCTGAAAATTGACTCTATGCATGCACATTATACACATTATTAACCCAGATATATCTTTACTGTAATGTACTATAGTAACAATGCAGTGTGTGCATGCATGCAAAACTAAGAGGAAAATGCACTTTTTATCATATACTTAATGTATATGAAAATAAAAACACACTGAAGCCACATATGTTAAAATGCACTATTATGAAATAGCTTAATGCAAGAAACTAAGGAGAGAGACTATATGTAGGTTTCACTTCAAATAACCTCTGGTAAGTATTAACCAGACTCCAGAATAGTCAGCGGCAGCTAACACAGTCTCTTACAGTTAAATTTCTATATACTGATGTTCTCTGTATCACAGGGAAAAAAAGGAATAAAAGTACAAAGTTATCCCAGACATAAAATCCCCATCTTCTTCATTTCTTACTCAAGCTCTTCACAACCTGGATCTATGGAACAGGCTACAAGCGCAGCAAGTGGATTTATTTCCAGGTATTCAATCTGGCCAAAAAGAACATCAAATGGAAGGTCTGATTTATTTACATTTTTGGACTAACTTTTAAATCTTTTTTGTGCAAAGACAGGATTCTAAATGAAAAAGTAGTATTAACATTAAAAAAAAAAAAAGAGCGCTCTAGATGTACACACACACGCATGCACACGCACCCCCCTTGTTTCCCAGTTTACCTAGGGCAATTCACATTCTCAACTACACTCTCACGGGCCAGTTTCCCTACCTGGAAGCAAAATAGGTCTTCATTGCACTGATGATCATGGAAGAGTCATTCAGTTGCTGCAAAATAGAATTAAAATAAGCTTAAAAAGATAAGCTGATGGAGCTAAGGAGAAGGTGCGCGTAACAAGCTTTGTCAACTGAATCCCCTTGTGGCCTGAGTAGTCCCCAAATCCCTTCTTCCCTAAACTCCTGTTTATGTCCATAGGCAAATCTGCACTACAGCCTTGTTCTAGACAGGCCAACAGCAGAAAGCAAAGTGGGGTTTCAGTTTGAGCCACTGGCATTGCAGGGGGCAAACCAGCACCATGAGACTATATACTGTTAGAATACTTGTCCTTGGGTTGTAATTCTTCCCCCACACATTACAAATAACTTCCACTGACTTCAGTACAAATTATTTGAATCCTGCATGGGAGTGGGAGCAATAAGGCCAGTGGACTTTAAAGTCTCACCTTCTCTCAAATTTCCTAAGAGATTCTCTAGCAGCAGCACAGCTTGTCACTGCTAGGGAACACTGGGCCTTGTGAGTGCTCAGTAAAGTAAGAGAGAGGCTAAGGAAGAGGTAGCTGAGTACACAGCCATGAAATGAGGAAGAGGATGCTAAGCACTCTTGGAAATAAAGTATCAATCTTCAGGCTACAACTGCACTTGATTGGTAACTCAGTGCTAAATGTAAACTGCAGAACCATAGTTATTTGAGAAGCAGAGACTCACCAGAGTGTTTCCAGCATGGACTAAAAGGATGGGCACCTTCCTGTAGGAGGAGAATTTTATCTCCTTCCTCATTACCGGATTCACCTCCACAATTTCATAGGGCACCCCATGATAATCAAGGAAGGCTCGGACCTTACTGCAGAATGGGCAGGTTTTGTATTGGTACAGGGTGAACTGCAGGCTACTTGCAGGAAGCTGAGGGAGGAAAACACCAGAAGTTTTAATCTCCAACTCAAAAGTCACCTCCTCCCCTGATTGATTTATTTTTATTTTAAATTGCTGTTTCTGATATTTGATGTTCAGATTACAATCTGATCATCTAAATCAAAGCTCACACTTCTGGTTAGCCAGCGTTTTCTTTCAATGATATTATATATATTTAACTTTTTTGTATAATGAATATCTAATTTTCTAAATATCCCCTTACCCATTTGTAATAACTCCAGTCTCTTATGAATATATGGCTTTGCCAGCTGAATCCTATAGGTTAAGGACCAAGCAACCATAAGAATAACATTAATGACACTACCCAAAAAATCCAACCTAGGACAATGAAACGAATCAACTTAAAGAACAAAAGCCAACCAGCCAAAAAAGCAACCCCTCTCCCTGCCCACAAGTAATAAAATCCAAAAAAATCAAAGCCAAAAGCCAACACTCAAGCAGAGTTCTTATGCTGTAAAGGGAGAGGTGGCAGAGTTTCCATGAAGTCCACTAGAGATTTGCTATTACATGGAAGGTGCTCAAATGCTACAGCAAGAGGCAGCAGTATAAATCCTACATTTAACACATTATAGAAAAATACCAGTGATCTATGCCAAGAAGCAATGACTTTTTTTTTTTTTTTTTTGTTAACAGGGGTTGCAAGGTCTTGGCTGAGAGCATATAAACACAGAATCTGATCTTCCATTGTTTGTACACCATATCTTCACTGAGGATGCTGGTTGCACAAGGAATAAAAGCATCAGGCGAACTTTGGCACAATACAATTACACAACAGTCACATTTAATGTGCCTTGCTTATTATTCATCCATTATAAAACACATACCCCATTTCACCTAGTTTCTATCTATCTACCTATCTAAGTGTACTCACTGTTGTTCTCCCTGTTCCTTGACAACTACTTTTCCTTCTCTTATAAAAAGCAATTTGTAAAGTTACTCAAAGAGGACAACATCGGGTAGTTTAGGCCTAGATTTTAATACTTTAAATGTTGTTTCCTACCCACATCTAGTATTAAGGCTTTGGGTGTGTGTATCAGAAGTCTGATAATCGAATTTAAACCTTCTCTTTAAGGGTTTGCTACCCACAAATACTGCAGCATTGTATTAGTGTATGAGAACCAGCAAGTTAACAGACTAAAAACAAAATGTAAATGAACAAGACTATTTTCTTTCTACTGACTAACATTAGACCTGTGTAAGTCTTGCAGGACTGGGGTCTAAAAGTGTTTAGTTTTAACACACAAGTTAGTAGTAAAACTAGTGGACATATATATTTTGAGGATATTGTAACCTGATGGCATCCCTTGTATCGTCTATATACCACTTAGCCTGCCGTTCACGACTAGGCATAGAAACATTAATTAGCTGAGCGTTTGTAAAGTTAGCAATTACTCTAGCCAGGGAAAGCTACAAAACAATTTGTGGAAAAAGCAGTCACAGATCATTCGAGAGACATCTGTAGCCTATTCATCTGGACACTCAGCTACAGGACGCGACAGGGCACGAGTGGGAAAACACTAACCGACAGTGAACAGGCATAGAGAAACGACATACGGGAGAGAAAATCTGCGCGGGGGCTGAGGCAGAAACCAAGGTTTTCCTGCCGCCCTGTAAGATTTCATCACGGGGGGGCCAAGATCTCAGCTGTCTGGGGAGCGGTATAAAAATACAGATCGAAGGGGGGCCTGGATCACTGCAGGAGCACGTGTGAGTGGGGGATGGGCTCCTGGCGTGCCAGCACCCCCCTTAGAAGCGGGGAGCCGGGGGGGGTTACCTCGGCTGCCTGCTGCTCTGCAAGGTGCTCCTGGGCCCTCAGGCGACAGCGGAGAGTCTGGAAGAGCCCAAAGGTGCCCCCCAGGGCAAAGGCAGCCCCCACCAGCACGCGGCCGCCCCGTGCGCAGCGCCCAGCCCCCACGGGGGTGCAGAGCCCCCTGCTCTGGGCCCGCAGGAGCCCCACCCCGGCTGCCTGGCCGGCCGCCCTCAGCCTCCACGGCAGCTGCCCGAGCCCCCTCCAGCCCCTGCAGGCTGCTGCCATCTTCGCTTCACGAGCACAAAAACGGCGCGGGAGGGCCCCCCGCACCGCGCACCGCAGGCTTTAAACCAGAGCGCAGGGGAGGGAGGGGCTCAGGACCCAGCGCCTCGGGCGGGCGTGTTTCTTTGCGGGCTGGGGCATCTCTTCCTCCCAGGAGCGGAACGGCGCCATGCCAGCATCTGCGCACAGCACGCTGGAAACAAGGCCGGCGCTCCCGGGGAGAGAGCGTTCGCCCCCCCCCAAATGATCTTCAGGGGCCCCCACGTCAGTGTCAGAAAACGTGTACCCGGTTGTGCCATGTGAAGCAATGAGCAGAGCGGAGAGTTGTCGTTCTTTAGCTAACGCAGAATCCGCCAGTAAAATACTGACTCAGTAGCCAACATTTATTTTTAACTCTTAAAAGCCCAAGACTTTCCAGGGGTCTCATTACGCTTGGACTGCTGGAAGGCTGTTTTGTAAATAGTGACATCCAAGGGGACAAACTGCCCATTTGCCTCTCCAAAAATGGGTCCCTAGAACTACCCAGATTGGAAACGGTTATAAGTGGCACAAGTGGGCTGAAAAGATCATCACACTGAAGCTGAGAATGTGACGTTCAACATAATAATAGATGCTAGGATGACAAGTGCTATAAAATCCTGCTAGGTTGGATCAGGAGCGCTCACACATTTTCATAGCGTGGAATACATTTTAACAGAGAGTGTGTCATGGCCTCCTTTCCTCTTGCTTATAGTGCAGACTGCCTCCTTTCCCATTTATCACATACAATCTCTGCAGCAACTACAGCAATTGCTTATGGAAAGTAGTATCAGGGAAGTGTCTGTGGATGTTTAGTTGTCTGATGAAATTAGTGTTTTCCCTTTAAAAAAAAAATCAAACCCACCACCTGCTTTTATTCTTAATTTTATCTGCTCCTCCCATGTTTTATTAATCTCTCTCACTACCATGTTCCTTTGCTGTATAGAAGACCCTTTTCTTTTCCCTCTGCATGGTGTTCCCTATCAATTGGTTCCCTGCTCCTTGGCTATGATGCCCAGGCATCAACTCCTCTTCTCCCCTAGCTCTCCTGGAAATATTTCTAGCTGCCACATGGATTGCAGCTCTAATCCCCCTCAAGTCCCTGACAAGTAGTGCTTATTTCCTCTCATCCTCTATTTATGTAATAGTTGCTCCCAGTAGAAGTGGCTAAACTAATTTTTCTTCCCTGTTTACAGCTTCTTTTACAGGTTTTTAGGCTTTTCTTTGCTGTGAAAAGTCTGGACATCTGTAGCAGCAACTGGAAACAAGGAGAACCAGCACCATGTGACCAATCAGATCTTTGAGAATCACCAGCAAGTGTTCCTCAAACCACACTTTAGGAACCTCTGGATTAGATCATTTTTAAGATTATTTAAATCACAGTATTTGCTGAATCATTAGCAAAAACTCCAAACCACTAATCACTGAAAGAGTCCAGTCCAACCAGTTATTTTGCAACTACTAGTTGAGAGGAATGAGCTCCAGGATACATAGTGGACCCAATTCCATCTTTAATGAAAATTACGCTAAGGATTAATGTGGCTCACAATGTGTAGTTTGAATATTGAGTACAATACTTGGGAACAGAGATAAATGATTAAGGAAAATCTCAACTAGTCCATGATTTTATGATAAAACTCAAAATAAATAAATATTAAAATTCTATCTTTATAAATTGCTTTAGAATCACTGGATGAAAGACAAGGACAAAATATGCAAGTAGCTAGTAGTTACTGATTATCATTCTAGGAATGCCAGATTTAAATTTATCTGGCTTTTGTCATGATAGATAATTAAATCTCGGCACTTCATAAAGATGCTAAAACATAAAATAGGAATAAAATAATAAATATTAGTTTGCACTTCTATAGCAGCTCTTATGCAAGGATCTCACAAAGCTTTACTGACATTGGATACTTAAGTCTCCCAAATTGTGAAATAGTTTTCCACAATGCACTAGGAAGATATATAACCTCATGCTTCAGGGCAATTAACTTTTATCAGGTATGCTTAGTTATGCCCATACTACTATATTTATGGGCATAACTGTGTTAGGGCATCGGGTGGGGCCCTACCCAGCAAAATGTAGCAAGGTCATGCTAAGGAAAGATACAGAAGTTACTGTGATGTTAAATCAGGACATGCTCCTTCCCTTGGGCATTGAAAATCCCATCTTAATTAGAATCCAGAAACTCCTCAAATCAGTCTTTGCAAAGGTTCAGCTCAGGGACACACACATGCCCTAACTGCAGTTTATTTTAATCTCTGAAGATATATCCTCTAAAATGAAAGAGATTATATAATTATATGATTTCCCAGAACAGATGAAGACTAAAACTAATCTAAAAAGTCTACAAAAAGAAATCTTAGTTATAAAAAAGACAGAGAAAATTGTGCTCACTCTCCTAGGGAAAGAGGAGATTTGAAAGTGACCTACTAACTGTGGCTAAAATTATTAAGTGGAAAAACCCAAAACAGTTGAAACAATAGGTTCAATAAACTTTATTCTGTTGAATACAACCAAGCTAAATTAACCAAACCATTAACTAACTGGAGAGGTCAAAACAGGAAGCGACTGTGCTCTCGTAGCAAAAGCAGAAGCCTGGGTGTCAAGAATCCTGGGTTCCAGTAGTGCTGTGCCACTGACTCAGTATCTCTGGGCAATTTACTTAACTAGCCATCCTCATTGTGCACATATATAACATTACCTTACAGGAGCTGATTAATCTTTACATAGCACTTTAAGATCCTCAGAAGAATGGTTCTATAGAGATGAACGTATCTCCTGAGAACAGCCTACGAAGAATAAATACATATGTAATAAGCCAAGATAATTAGTACGGATGGAATAAAAAAGACTTCAGAGAAAACCATTGCAGAAAGGAATAACTGATCCCGCCCGCGGCTCAGTCGGCTCGCTCTTTGCCCATAACACTAGACTTTACCCCTGGAGCCGATCGGGGAGGGGAAGACAATGACCCCGCCCCCTCCCTACGATCCCGTTGGCCGTCTAGTGGCCTTCTTCCGGGTCAGGGGGCGGGAACTTCCGCCATTACATCCGGGAAGGGCGTGGCTTGCCCGCCGCCGGCTCTGTGCGGGGCGTGGCCTGGGCTGGCCGGCGCGGCTGGGTGAGTGGGGTGCCGTGAGACGGCCCGGCCGGCGGCGCGCCATGGCGGGGCCGAACGGGGAGCCGCAAGGGCCGGCGGGCAACGTCGGGCGGGGCGAGGAGGGGGACGATGATGGCTTCGGGGAGGCAGGTAAGAGAGGAGCGGCCAGGGCCCCTCCCAGCGTCCCCGCCCCGCAGCGAGCCCCCCGCTCCCAGCACCTCCCGCCCTGGGGTGAGCCACGGCCACCCCCCTTCCCAACACTCCCTGCTTCCAGCTCTGGCCTCGGACCCCTCCCTGCCTCCCGGTACCCCCTGCCCCAGCATGAGCCACCCACCCTCCCAGCAACCTTCCCCTCCCCCCAGCTCCAAGGCGAGTGGTTAACTCAAGAATTAACATGAATAAAAAGGGGGCAGGAATGCAAGCCAACAGTGGGAAAGAACAGGTTAAAGCCATTTGGATAAGGTTAGATGTATACCCCGCAGCAGGGCACCGCGGTAAAACACATTACCAATCCATTGAACTATGCAGCTTCCCACAGACCTAGCTTCACTAGTAGAGGTGATGTATCATGATACAGAGACTTTTGGAATGGAGGACTTGCCTTGTGTGTTCTGATACCTTTGCTGTCTGATACCTTCCTAGAATGAGTTCTGGTAGTACAAGCATTTAAATTCAGGATATTTGTTGTTCGCCTTCCTTTAGAATATGCAGCAATAAACTCCATGCTGGATCAGATCAACTCCTGTTTGGATCACCTGGAGGAGAAGAATGACCACCTGCATGCCCGCTTGAAGGAGCTGCTGGAATCCAACCGTCAGACACGGCTAGACTTCCAGCAGCAGCTGAGTGAGGGGGAGAACATGCAAGATGATGTGCAGGGACCACAGCCAGACATTTAGTTCTCACTCTTTGCTGGATACAAACTGTCACAGTGTCATTACTTCCAATGGGACCTCCACTGTCTGTGGTTTATTGTAAAACTTGACTAGAAAAGGTATTGCCTGTTGTGCATTCCCTCCAGTGGTTAAATGTTCTGCCCTGTTCTGTGTCTGTCTTGTTTTTTCTGAGATTGATGCTGCATCAACAACTGGGTGGGTGAGGGGAGAGATGGAGTTAATCCTTTCAGATCCCTAATGTAGCTTCAGTATGAGCTGACAGTGACACCATTAGAATTGGGCATGGGAAGCCTGTGATGCAAGTGTGAGCATTTATGTAAAGGCCCCTTTTGCCACAGTTCAGCTACAAAGAAAAGTGGTGTCTGTTGTCCTGCATGGCTAAATCTGCTCTTAGGCAGTGTCTAGAACTCTGCCTTGCAGCCTCTTCTCCCTCAGTAATTTGGATTTTTAAGATTGACATAGCTCACTCCTGGTCCTGCACTTGCACTCCGTGCTAATTCTTTTGGGGCTTAGCCCACCTGGTTTCTTTCGTCCTCTGGCCGCAGCATCGCTATAGTCCACACTTTAGTTAAGCTTACTGAAGTTCTGTGAACATAGTGAAACATTTGACTAAGTGACAAGACTTCAATCCACAGAATTCACCCTTCCAAGGAAATGTAGCATAAGCTACTATCATGCTCTACTTTAGAGAGTAAAGTGCAGCTGAGTAACCCCTTAAACCACTTCTAGAGACTCAGCAGTGGCTTCAGAGAGGCATTTCCATAGAGCAGCCTAATCTGCTCACCCTGTGGTGGTCACAACATCATAGTGGCAGGGCTAGGAGGAGTGTCCAGCAATGCTGTTATAAGAGTCCATCCTGTATGTCTGGGAGATTAAAAACATGTTTGTAAGACTGCATAACAGCTGTATGTCTGTGGCTTCTGCTGGCAGGGCTCAGGGCCAGCATTGTGAAGTGAGTCATATTTAGTACAATTTAAAGTTTTGAAGATCACATAAGGAAACTTTTATTAAATCAGTTAAAGCTGAATGTCCTTCTGGCAGTGTTGCAAAGGCAGGCTTGCTTTAAGTCCCGAGTGATCAAATTATGGGGCTTTTTTCATGTTCTAATCTAAAACTGGGTCCTGAGCTAGCCTGTTACCTAGTGCATTGACTTGATTCAGGGGGAAAACATGATATGAAAGTCTACAAATTATGTTCTCATGGGGTTGACTCATCTCACAGCAGTAGAATTCCCTTCTTCTTTCTGCTCACATCAGTATCAGGCTTATGACTTGTGAAAGGAAATCATCTTAGAAGGAAGTAGCTGCTTGGTATAGTGAAGTCTCAATGGGTGCAGTCTTACAGCAGACTCTACCAGTTGAATCAGTGAACCTGAGCTTTAGGAAGGTCAGCTTCAGCAACCCCTTCAGATTTAAAAGTATAGAGCTTTAGCTATTCCATGGATCTCTCTCCCATCCCAGCTGTATAAATAACACCCCCAACACCATCCTGTATTAGACACACTAAAGCCAGGCTTTTTTATTTTTAAAATAAAAACAGCAGTAAAGTGGAAGGGTTTTGCTCTATTAAAAGACTCCGAAAATAAACATTTCCAGCAAATACTGTATGCAAAGGGCTCTTCCTTTAGGCTGTTCTATCTGGGTTTGCGTCTAGCAGAGCGTCTGCACCCTGCTGGGATTTGATTTGCTGCTTCTCCTTTGGCTGGAAAGCAGGTGTCTCCCTCTTTCTCCTGGCCTCTGATGCTTGCTACCTCCTGTTCAGAATCCCCTTTGCTCACTGGATAGTGGGATTTGTCTGTGCCTTCCCTTTGCCTGGTTTTATCACTTTCTTCTTCCTTAGACACACTGTGTCCCAGCAACTCCTCTGTGGCACAGTCTTCATCTAGGAACAGGCAGTCTTCACTAGTGGTGGGGGACTTGCTACTCTCATCCTGACTTACTTCCTCCTCTATGACCAGAGCTCCACATATATCAGTCTCACTGGCTGGGCTTTCATCCCTTCTCAAAGAGGTGCTCAGTTCACTCTTATTCTCTAGAGACCTAGAGGTTTGTTCTTTTAGCTCTAGAAATTCTGTAACATCTTCTCCCGTGCCATGATGGGTATTCACACTCTCAGCTTCATCCTTTATCTTAACAGCAAGTGGCTGCTGCTGATCATCCGACTGAAAGCCAGAGCCATGGGAGCATAAAGAGGCCGCTGCTGTGGCACGGTGCCTTGCTGCCTTGTATCTCTGTGCAAAGGAAAAACGTGTGAGTAATAACAGGGCTGAGAGGTTACAATAGTGAGTATCAGCTGGTTCAAGAGAAACCTTCACAAAGACAGTTGCAAGTGACAGATTGCTATGGCAGGCCTACTCTTCAACAGTCTAGGCTCTCTTGGGTGGGCTGCTGTGGGAAGGAGTTCAAGCAGGTTCTGCTCCTGGAGAAAAGTGATGGCATTAAGGTTTTATTCCCTCTTGCATTTGCTAATGCAGAGGGATTAGGTAGATTGAAGCTGGGGATATAGACATAGAACCAGTCTTTGATAGTTGTTAATCTTGATTGGAGATGATAGATCTCAATAGGCCAGTGGAGTTTAGGTGAAAGAAAGAAAAAACTCATTCCAGCTACTGACTGAATCTAGTTTTGGGAGTGGGCAGGAGAAATGTAGTCTCACCCTCCAGACAAACAGCACTACTGGTTGCCTTGCTTGCACTCCTTAAATGCATCTTAAGATGCTTAGTTGCTAGATATTTATTAGATTATTCACAACAAAGTGTGTTAAACATTGAATGAAATCACATTTTCCTTTTGCACTTCGCTCATCTAAGCAGTGCAGGCTGACTGCTCATTCACTTAGTGCTGCTTGTGCTCCACCGTTGGAAAAAAACTTCAGTAAAATCATATAAGGGAATGATTCTAGGAGGGTATTTTAAGCAGTAAGCGTCTCCACTTGCAAAAGAGCTCATACGTTCACTAGATAGTGAATTTAGGCCCTATTTCATCAGTGTTAGCAAGATGACTTACCTGACTGGTTCCCAAACTGAGACCTCAAGTGGGCAATCAGCAAGGAGGTTAAAATTGCCTTTGAAGTTTTGGTGGCAACTTCAGAAAAATAGTACATGGGTATAACCATGGGATCCTTAACCACACAGGGATTTCTCCAGCTCATTACTTAGTTGTGAAGGCCTCTAGTTATAGACATGGTGATCCAGAGACTCTTAAAAAGGCCACAACATTAAGTGAACAGCATGGAGCTCCTTTTCTTCCACAACAATATGAAAGTGATTGGTGATGCTAAACTTAATCCCTGGACCCAAGGGCTTGCACTGAATCCAACAGTATAATTGAACTAGTCAATTCTGATTCTTTTACTGCATCAGTACTATGGTACTTGGCTCACAAAGGGGCTACATTATTAGCCATTTGGTACTGAAGACAAAAAGTCAGTCCTCCCTGTGATATTTCCTGGCTCCTAGAGGGTTTAAGTACAACTCTTATCCCTCTTTAAATATAGTTCTATACAGCTCTGCTTTTAGTAATATAGAAGAGAAGCAGCTGAAGGCCCACTAAGTCCTCATCTTTTAAGTTAGCCATTCCATAGGTTTGTGCCTGCTCATGCTCCTGGTGCATTAAGCAGAGCCCATTCTGCATGGGGAGACAGACACTTCTGTGCAACTAAACGTTTTTCACTTATCAGCCAGAAACATCACACACTCAAAGCGAAACGAGTACATACACAACACCACAGTTATGCTGATCAGCACCCTGCTGCTGCTAGCCTGATTGTATTTTGGTTTCTACCATGAAGCTGCACAAGTTTAATTTAAGTGATTAAGTTAAACTGGTGCAAACCCCTCTGCATCCTTTGTCTGTTCCTAGTTGATTTAAGCGAAACCAAAATAAACTGGTTTAAACTGCTGTAAGAATCCTCACAGCATTACATGGTAGTGTAACTAAACAGTTAGTCACATCTTAAACCGAAGCAACTGTTGACAAAGTGCAAAGTAGCTGTTTCCAGAGTGGTGCACAGGACTGCTTCAACTACAAGTAAATTGCTGCTAGGAAACCTCCACTGTGGAATTCTGGCCAGAAGTGCTGTTCTCCCCACTTTAAAACAAAAAAAAAAACACAACCCTAGAAGCAATTTAATGCAAAGACCATGACAGTCCTTAGACCTCTAACCAGCAGCATGCACAGTCCAGGGAGTAAGTACTTTCAGCTGAGTTCACAAGACTGAAAAGGGCAGTGGCTAGTTATAAACCAAGACTAGCCTTAAATATCTATAGAAGACCAAATCCTCCAAATCACACCCACATACATCTGGAGTCAGTTACTTCCAAGCACTTCACTGATATTTTATGAATTAACCCTCATGGTAGCCTTGGAGGCTATCCTCACTACTTTACAGATAGGAATGCAGAAGTTAAGTGACCTACCTGAAGTTACACAGCAACTCACTGGCAGAGAACAGAGGAAATCTGACTTCTACTCCCCTAACTACTAGACAACACTTCCTTGGTACCCCAATGGGAGGAAACAGTGGCATCTCCCTGCATTTAAGTGTGGAGGGGAGGTACACACTGTTGCTATGGTAACTAATTTTTAAAAGGCTGAAAGAGGGGAGGTAACTAAATTGATCTGAATAACTTACTGAAGCAAGACATGGACAAGGGAGACATTCTTTCATTCTAGAAGTGATCTGCACGGGGGAGAGGAAACGCTACAGCTTCACCTGTTGCAAAGATTTTAAGAACTGCCAGCCCACATGCTGTTTCCCCCAGCTCTTGCTAAAGGTAATAGGGATATACGAAGGGGACTGTTAACCTTTGACTACCCTGGCAAAGAGAATTAACCTGTCTGAAGACTAGCAGAAAAGTTCCACAGGAAATACTATGAAGAAACACAGAAGAGAGAAGCAGGACATTTTTGCTGAAGCAAGTCTTAGCCCTTACCAGTAAAGGAAATGCAAACTGGAATTACCCCTCATCCCAGAAGTCTGGGAATGCCACTTCCATACATAAGACCCAGGCAATAGTCACTAAAGGGAGAAGGAAAAATACTACATTGCCTTAAAACCAGCATGATGGGTACAGAGACAAAATCTGATTACTGCCCTCACTGAAATCCAGTGGATGAGTTTACAGTTGAACGCAAGGGCCGTTCTCGTCTCTTCTGCATGTGGATTGGGTACAGGAGCGGAACAGCACTAACTGGCTGATCTCTGCACCCTCTGCGCCAATGAAGAGCCTCCAGAAAAACTACCAGAAGCTTGCAAGTTGCTCCCTGCTGCTGCCTAGTCCCTGGGGACCAAACTCTCAATAGCTCACCAATCAGAATTTTCCATCATCTAAACATCCTGGAATTTCATTTCTACTATTTTAAAAAATGACTTTCCAACTACCTATCCTCTGTATAGATATTACCTACATGTAATTTGAGTGTCAGGGGAGCTATTTCCAGGATTACAGATCATAAAGATTCACCTAGACAGATGTGTATAATTTCCTGCTCTCTTTAAAAAAGGAAAAGCCTCTTCTTGTTTGGTTCCCCACTTTGTGTTCTAGGGAACCTCAAGAAAGTCCCAGCTGAATCAGGGCTTGCATTTCAAAGGTTCAGTGAACAGATCAAACGCTCTGTGGGGAGATGAGGATTTCCAGCTAAGAATGGGCAACAAGGGACATTAACAGTAGTTAGAAAGCAGGCGCAGAACTGTCTGATCTGCAAGGGAAGTTGAAGATAAGCAGAGAGCATACGAGATGAAAGCTGTGACATGACTGACATTGTGATGGACAATGGCAAGGTGCTTAAAGACAGACAGCTCAAAGAGGAGTTGCTGAGGGAATGGAGAACACACACACACAGGGTGACAAACACCAGGGTCTAACCTGAAAGTTCTCAAAATGCATCAAGGACTTGCAGTGTGTGCCTCGGGCAGCAGAGTCACTATGGTAGAATTTGTGACACAGCCTGCAGAGGTAACCTGCGACGGGGACCAGAAAATCCGGGCCTGCAAAATGGGAGGGGAATGGAAATCACAGATCACATTGAATGGAACTTCAAAACAATAAGAATGTTAAAGGGGAAATTAAAAAGGAGAGTTTTGCTTCTGTTAATTAGGGATTTGCAAGATCACTTGCTGAGTATCTGATTTGACCACAGGGCAGCTGTGGGCCGATATTCAGAGAGATCTGGCTGTCAGAGCAAAAACTACACAGCATAAAAAAAATACAATGGAAAACTACAGAGACGCTGTGAGCATCTGTGATGGGCTCAATCCAAGCAGTAGAGAGGAGAAACATGAAGAGAACAGTCACAGCATTAATCATTATTCCGTCTGTCACATGATAGTGGAAGGTTACAGAAATGAGGAAAACTGGTGTAAACAGAGCTTTCCCTGTGCACAGAGCAGCCTCTGCTGGTGCATACGCCCCCTGTTCTCCCCACAATGTATAACTGGCTGGGAAAGGTTTTAGAAATCGAAGTCTGAGCTGCTTACAGAGATTAGGATGGTGGCTGGAGACAGCGCTGAACACGAGTTGAGCAGCTTGTCTGTTCTCACCAGATACTAGTCTAGAGGGGAGGTTCTAAAGAACAAAGAGGAATGGCATGCAGTTCAATCTCCTTTGTGGAGCCACAGTGTGCCTCACCTGGCTCTTCAACGCAGGAGAGAAGCATCTCTACTGAGGCTTCAGTTTTTCTAGGGAGTGTTCTGAAGAGGACACTGATCTAGCAACTCTGCTTTCTACATGGCTTGTTCAGAATTTCACCCTTTTGCACTGCTCCTTCCCCACTCCCGATCTTGGATCTTCCTGGATTAGATCAAGGTTCACAGCCCTGCCTCTTGAGGCACAAGCCCCTGCCAAACCCATTTACACCTTTGACAAACTGCATGTGCCTGATGCTTACAACTCAGCAGACCCAACTCTGTCCCTTCTGCAGAATCCACTAACATACACTGGCCAGACATGGATGCTGGTGGCAGTCCTGCTTGCTACTGGCAACAAATTCTTGAGCAGAGGCCCATCCCCCAGAAGGCAGTCTTGGACGCACTGCTTGGCTGGGTTGCTTACCGTAAGTGGTATCTGGGCAGTATGCCTCATTTCCTTCACAGTCCTCCAGAGACTCTTCCTTCAGTCCAACCTAAACGAGAACCAAGAGACCATGTCAGTGCACAGAGCCCCCAGCCTGGGGACTGTATCCATTGTTCAAATTCCCTCATGGGCCTTTAATCCTTTCCAGTGAGCTTGGGGGGGGCAAAACTGAGGTACAACATGGCAGGAAGGGGCTTTTGTCTCCTATTATCCTTTTCCTACAGCAAAATAAATCCCTTAATTGTGTCACTAGTCAGTGATCACTCAATCCTGCACAGATTACATTAACAGCAGAGCATAAAGGAAAGGTTAAATCCACACACAAAACCCAAGAATTAGAACATTTCATTAGCAGGGTTAAAAACCACCACTTGTATTTAAGGCCTGAGCCAACAACTGTGTCCTTCCCATTGTTAGTTGTTCTTGAAGCAGAGAGCTACTTCATCTGGAGAACACTTGCCAAGAGGTATCCATCTATGGGATCCCAGTTAGGAACAGGAGCAAAGCTGCTAACAGGTCAAGTTAAACCAGAATGGTTGATAGTGAAGTTTAAACTGTTTTGCCCCCCTTGTCAGGGTAGCCCAGGATATCTTCTTCCACTCCTAAGAGCTCCCCTGTATCACACATGAAGATCAAAGGTCTTTCCTCACCTTACCAAAAAGCTCACACATCATAGCCAGCATCTTTCCAGCTGAGGTACCACTTGAGGCAGTTAACACTGCTTGTCAGGTCAGCCCCAGGAGTTACCATTATTGACCATCAGAAACACCCTCCCCTTGAGTGAAGGGAATCAGATTCTCCTTTATTCTCTGCAGCACACTGGAAACCTCTTATGTAAGAAGAGTAAAAACTGGCGCGGCTGCAAATCAGATCTCAAAGTACCTCGGGGATAGTCCCCCCATCTTATCTACTCTGTTCCCAGAGCAGAGGGTAAGACAATGCCCTGAGCTCAACTGGCCATGACTGACCAAGCCATTAGAATCCAACCCAGATGCTCATATAACACAGCCTTCTATTTCTGTTATCATTAGGTACCTGATTGATGACAGGATCTTCATTTTCTATCAGCGCCACCCCAGAACCTTCCTCTTCACCCATTCCCTCCTCCTCTTCTTCCTCCTCCTCCTCTTCATCATCGTCATCTTCAAAACAGCCAACAGCATCAACTGTGATTAGCTCCTCTGAGTCCTCCGGCCCACCTAGCTCCTTCTCACCCAGCCTCACCTGCCAGACAGAGAGAAAAGATCAGACCAGATCAACTGCTAATTTCAGGCACTCACATAATGTCCCTCCTGCTGAGGAGGACGACTGGATAGGATTCCTGGTGGAGTCTGGGACTGTCACTCTCTGGGATGAGCAGATGGCATTGCTAAAGAACAAGACTATCCTGCCCCCAGTCAACATACAGTGTTTTATTTCCAGTCTGCTCCTTTAAGTAGTCTGGGAATGAGCCATAAGGGAGGAGAGGAACCATTCAACAGGAAAAATGATACATCTCTTCACTGGTTTGAGAGAAGTAGGACAGCCACATACCACACATAGCCACTTTTGTCTAACATAGCAGTGCTTCCCCCATCCAGTTCACATTACCTCTTTGGCCTTCTGCTTATGCTCAGGGGACTTCATGTGCTCCACGAACTTGCGAGGGGTCTTGAAGTGACGGCTGCAGACAGTGCAAAAGGGACGGAGAGAGCGTTTGGCCAACTGAGGAAAGGGATGAGAAGATCTGATTGGTTAAGACAGACACCACTTTGTTTCAATTAAGCTTCATTTAAACTTCTCTCTCTAAATCATGACTGTGAATCTAGAACAAAACATGCCGCCACCTTATAGCAGTAGAGAGGGGCATCCTAGCATACACACATCCACGTGCCTAAGAGGTGGCAAATGAGTGTGAAGACAACACAGAAAGGCTCTGGCTTCTCATGATCTTGAAAGATCTCATGGCACTTATATGAGATGGGGTATTTAACACTAGTGTCCTGGCCAGATTCCAGCTTGGATAATTAAAGACTGCCTACCTAAAATTCCCCATGCAGTTGAAAATGATCAAGGAAAGAGCCATGCTGCTATCATACCTCTGGGCAGATAGAGTTTAACAATAAGCAAGGCCTGTAGTAGTAGTAATAATCAGAAAAACAAAACATGCTGCCAGTCAGCACCAATTCACTCAGCATGACACCTGGACCCTGGTGCAGCTCCTGAAAGCTCACGAGAACTAGATGCATAAAGAGATCAGTCTAGAAATATCCTCATCACCACAGTCCAATGCCCTAGTTTATTCCCTCCAGCTCACTCTCCTCTACCTTGCTTCTAAGGATAAGTGAATGTCTTTTTCCGGTCCAACCCCCTCTGGAAATCAGGGCAGAGATTTGTTACCTTGTGTTCTTGGGTCCTTCGATGTTTGATTAGATCCCCCGTAAAGTGTATCTGGCAGGTGTTACACCACCGCTGCTGGGTCTCTCTGCAGTAAGAATGGCTCAGTAAGAGGCTCCTTGTATTCTCCAGGGAACAGTTTTTGTAGTTCTGTGCTGTCTCAGTACCTACTATGCTACACCCCCTGCCTCCAGGGCTACATTTCAGTTCCCATCTCCCCTACCTTTATCTAGTTTGATTTAACTCATGTTTATAACAATGCACTCATCACAACAGTCCTTAGGCTGATGTACCACATTAAACACTACAGTGTGACAAAGTCAGTATAGCTATGCTATAGGAAGCAGCTAAATAGTTTTCTCAAAGGGGGCTACCTGCTGGGGTTAAGGTCTGAGAAAACAGATGGGCCTTGAACTGTGCACTGAATACGGACTCACCCTGGTTGGGTGGAACTGATGGAGAGGCAAGTTCCAAAGTCAAGGTTCTTCTGCTCAAAGCTCTGCCTCCCAGTGTTCAGAACTAGGGACTGCTGGCAGGAAAGTCTCTGCCGAAGTATCTTGAGCGTTTCTATTAGACTGTATTGATGTATGCAGGGACGTGTATTTTATTAAAGGCCAGCCAGATGCAGACACCCACCCCATCCATGTCTGATCAGATCTCTTTTCACAGAACACTGATTTAACATAGAACCTGAATGCTAAGTTTTTACTGCTTTGGGGTTTTTCTTCCTCCTTTATATTCTGAGTATGACTGAGAATGAGTGGGGAAGAGGTGACAGTTTTATTTGTATCCAGAATTTTAATTTGCTTTTACAGACTTGTGCTTTGCATTGCTGGTTCCTGGGGTGATATCTTAAGGCCAATAGGGACACATCAAAGGTATTTTTAAAGATCCAAGTACTGCAATATCTAGATACTGACCTACCTGAGATAAGCCCTCTTTACCCTCCACTTCCAGCATAAAGACACATACCCTTCTTTCTTAGCCATCAACGTCTGCTCCTTCACCATGGGCAGCAGCGAGACAAAGCAGACATTACTCATGTGTTGAATCTCCCCAAGTCGCTGCTGGTGCTGAATTCCAGCCATGTGGGATTGGAAATTCTAATGAAGAAGAGAAAATCCATTTAGATGGACTCAAACTAAAATTTTTTTTAAAAAAGCTGGTCAATTTCATGTGTTCCATTCCTTCTATTGATCTATAATATTTGGAAAGTTTAAAAGCTTAAGAGCATAGCTATCTGTGGATCAGCCAGCTCTGGAGCTTTATGATGCTGGCTAGTGAGCTTTTTGGAGGAGGAATGGATTATTTTGTTAATTTATAGGCTTTTCTCAGCCTCTTGTCACTGCAGTGCCTGATGCCTTGAAAACATGTCTCACAGTACATTTTTACATGCAATTCCTTCCCATGACCCCCAGTCTCAGACAAACTCTAGTGCTTATACCTGCTGGTTGCAGCAGTTGGTCTTGCAGATGTAACAGAAGAATTTAAGGACAGACTCAGGACCAGTATCAGCTGTGCCCAGCTCACAGGTCCAGTGTCCTGGCTTTGGGACTGTGGTGCTGATAGCTCTGCTCTCACTGCTCTGCTGGATAGTCACTTTCAACGAGCCCCCAGAGCTCAACACCTGCCAGAATGAAAAAGTCAAGAGAGTCCATTCTCAGTGTCTCTTTAGGGGCTTCTGATGACTAATGGGTTAAGTTTAACCCCATTTCTATAGCACCTAGAAAAATGCCTTTAAATTTCAGTCAATCATGTCATTTCAAGTCTTAGGTGCACCATGTGACCATCACTGTGCTAGGTCCACAATCACTTTCATTATTAATTAAATTAGTTGCTAGATCTTCCAACAGAGTCACTCCCAGGCTAGTGGATATATCTATGCTCAGTTCTTAATGGCCCCTGGAGACATTGCAGGCTGATCCAATTACTGGTGACTGCAGTACTCCACAGAGCCAGTTGGGGGACTCCAGCAGTTTGTGCTTTCCCACCACAGAACCATGGGTGGTTCTGCACTACATGCAATGCTCTAAGTTGTAATGTAATTCTTTACCAAGGTTCTATAAGCATATTGTCCCGTCCACATATAAAGACACCCCTGTAGTGAAGGTCACACAAGATATTGTGACGCATTAGAGATAATAATGCTGCAGGTCTGGTCAGGGCCAGTTGAGTAGTATATAGGTTACATAAGTTGTTTTGCAATTTGTTATCTAGCTGTGTTTGGTGCCAAGGAAAGCAAAAGTGTGAGTTTAGTAATTTGTTGTACATAAGCCTGATTTTCCCTAGTGTAAACATGCTGTGCTGTATAAGAGCTTGAAATTATTGTAATTGCTTAGAGATTCAGCCATGAACCCCACTTGGAGTGTTTAGCCCTTCCCCTGCTGCCCTCTTCATACAGCTTCGTTAGGGTCTCCCTCTGCTGTTTGGAGCGTAAGCTGTGATTAAAGCTAAGTGTACCTAATTGGTGTGGACACGTTTTTATTCCTCACCTGGTATCCAGAACCTGTAGGCATAAGTACCTGGCATAAACACTCCCCCCACACACTGGAACACAGATGTCACTAACCATGCCAAACAACCATGCACTGGCAGACACAGGCACTGATTCCATGGGTGCTGAGGGGTTAAAGCACCCACAGAAAAAAAACAGTGGGTACTCTGCACCCACTGGGATGTAGCTGTTGGCAGCCGGTGGCCACTATTTCCCCCAGCCATCCCCCACAGCTGCTGCAAGCTGTTCCGCTTGCTCAGCCTGTTGCCAGCAGATCAGCAACAATGCCTCCCTGCTCCTGCAGGGGCTGAGTCAGGGCGGCTATAGCTGCTAGCGAGGGTGGGCCCATGTAACAAATTAACAAAAAAAGGTCTTAGGGATAGGGGATGTGTGTGTGCTGCAGCAGCTGCCTGGGAAGCCACATGTGGGAGAGCAGGACCTGACCCCCATGCCCGTGCCTCGGCAGAAGCTGTGTGGCAGGGGAGAAGCACTGCCGGCTACTGAGCCATCGGGAGGGAGTGTGGAGCTGGACCCAGGCCCTAGCAGAAGCTGGGGGGTGGAGAAGAAAGCAACAAATGGGAGTGGGGCATGAAGGACCCCAGGGCAGGAAGACCCTGAAGGGAGGCTAGTCAGGGGGGAGATGCAAAGGGGAGGGAATGGAATGGGGCAGTGGGGGTTGGAGAGGTAGTGCAGCAGGACAGGATAATAGAAAAGAATAGGAGAAGCCAGGGAGAGGGAGGGATTAGAATCAGGAGGGTAGAACAGAAAAAGGTATCCGGGGAAAGAGAGAGAGAAAAGTGAAGGAAAAGAAATAACGGAAAAACAAAACAAAAACAGTAAATCAATCATATTGTTTTACAGAGTGTTAAACTGCAAAAGATTTACAAGCAATAGGATTTTAAATAGCATGAAGCATGAAAAAAAGATGGGGTGTAACCCTGGCCCCACTGAAGTGAATGGAAGTTTTGCTATGGACTTCAGTGGGACCACAGTTCCACACAGCATTCTTTATGATGATGGGAATGGAGGGGAAAATGGCAGCTCTGGTTGTGCTGAGTGATAGACAGCAGAAGATAGAACCCAGTGTTTGTGGGTGGGAAGTGTGCATACACTACTTGGTTTTTATGTTTTTTCAGTATTGAATCTGTGTGTTTGAATATGTTTATATATGCATTGGATGGGAACATTAAGGGACTACAATAATAAATTACTCTAAAAAGTAATCTGATTACATGTAACAGACACATTTAATAACTAGAATACGAAAGAAGTTTATAAATATACTGAAAATAGTCTCCTCCCCAAAACTGGCAGAGCTCCACCCCAAACCCACACACCTTGCCCTTAAGGCAGAAGGGGTCAGAAAGGAGTGAGCAGCAGGTGAGAGGTGACTGGGGCAGGGGCCTAAAGGGGCAGGGTAGGGCACCCACCGGCAAAACCAAAACTCGGCACCTGTGCTGGCAGGGTCAGATATGTAGGATCTGGCCAGGAATAGACAGGCCTTTAGGAATCTGCTTAATCATAAAGCAACTATTAGCACTGGCTCCCAGCCTGCAGGTGTCCCTGCTGGCTCCAACAGCGTTATACTTTGGCCTGCTTCTCTCCAGTCTACTTTCTGGAGTGCCAAGACCCAACTAGCTTCGCCCTCTTGCTGTAATTTCAAACCATAAAGGTAGCTGCCAGCATTCAGCTCCTTTACCAGAAATGGCAGAGGAAGAGGCATGCTCTCCATCTGCTTTAATAGCATTTCTCGCAATTTCTTTACCAACTGCTAAGCTTTCCCATTCATCCTCAGTGATTCTACGGCCACTAAAATAGACCTTCCTCGTGGGGCAGTTGTTCCCCTTCCCACACTGGGCTGGGAGAAGCTCTTCTTGGGAAACTCAGACATTTAAAAGCCATTAATCTATCTTAATGCAAATTTAAAAGAATAAAAGAAAAGAAAAACCCCACATACAGTAGCCTCCCACCCTTTCAGATCAGTATGGAAGTCTTTAACTTCGTCATAGCTCCAATGCTATGCAGATGGTTAGGGTAATATAGCATCCAAGCTTTTAACAGGGGTGCAGATTTACAAAAATTAAAACACTGCCAGAATCTGCTGTAATTAGATCAGAGGCAGATCCTGCATAGCAGCTTCCTACAACAGCACAATGCCACACCAGGACTGATGACAACCCCAAAGTCAGGTGCATTTGGTTTACATCACAATGGAGATCTAGGTCAAATTGACTCTTGGGGGCAGGGAAACATTCTGTGCACACTGTCCTTTATATGCCCTGTGTGACGTGGCAAAGGACCTGCCTACCTACCTCTGGAGCTTTCAGCTCCTCAGAAAATTTTCTCTCCTTGGAGGCATCTTCACCTGTATTCTCTCTCATGTTTTCTGGTCCTAAAAACAGAGAGACCCTTTAACTGGATTAAAACTAAACAATGATAGGAAACAGAAGCAGGTGTATGAAGTCTGTAAGTTTACCGCACCCCTGTGCATGGATACTATCCTATATTCACAGGACCTTGACCCAGATTTCATAGAGAAAGTCCTTGTACAACATGGAAATTTGTCCCACTGTTTGCATTTGGCTATTCAAAACCATCTGGAAGCCCTCCATTTAGCTGGAACAGCTACTGGGGCATATTCTTAGGATGTTGGTCCCAGTATTTCTCTTCCTGAACTTTTCGTCCTAGGTGTATGTTTCCAAAAAGATTCAGGGTATCTGCAGACACCAAGACTATGCCTACACTGAATTTGGGTGGTGTAATTCTCAGCTCCGACAGACATACACATGCCAGATCTGCTCAAGACAGTATGCTAAAAATAGCAGCGAGGCTGTGGCAGTGCAAAGGGCAGCTATCTACCTATGTACTTACAATCTCAGATGGGGTTATACTCAGCCATGCAGCCAAAACTGCCACCTCAGTCACACTTCTATTTTTAGTGTGTTACCATGTAGGTGTCTACCAGAGCTGGGAATGACATCTTCCAGCTGAAGTGTGGATGTACCCCATGTGTTACATTGTATCTCTAGCAGTCTGGAGGCTCCATCCCTCCTGTTTATCATAACCTCTTACCATCTTCCTGGGTTGCCACGCTTGACTCCTCTGCTTCTTGGCTGCTTAAAGCATCTCCTAGTACAGGCACTTCTTCCACACTTCAATTAAAAACAGAAAAGAAAAGGAGAACAAAATTATCTCCCATGTCCACAGCCAAGATGAAGAGGCTTTGGCCAATGCACAAGCTGGTGTTTAAACACAGGCCAAAGGAGAGCGATCTACAGGGTTCCTAATCAAGCAAAAACCTGAAATCTCACAAATAAGTTGATAATATTTTATTGTTGCAAATAGTATTTCTGGTGATGCCTCAGCAGGGCAGGAAAAGGAGGGGCTCCTTACCATATACTCAAAACCAGCCAGAAGATCTTGAATCAATTGTTCAGAGATAACTGTCCCATCCTGCTGAAAGGATGGGGAAAGGGCCAGCTGGAAGGTATTCTCAGTAAAGGGGTCCTAGGATTCATTTCCTGCCTTGGTTGGTGATCTCCAGGATGACTGCAACACTCACCTGGTCTAGGGATCAGGGAAGGTTAAAACCGAGATCAGGAGGGAGACTTTGTTGGTAGCCACGCAGGGGTTTTCAGGAGTTTTGTCTCACTGAGATTTCAGTTTCACTGAATGTTTTCCCGATGTATTTTGCATTTGATTTCAGCGTATAATCAATAGGTCAATAGCTCTAAATACCAAACACTGCTAATAGGCTTTGGCTTTGTGTTTCATTGTTGCCATTGATCTGATTTAAGGAGTAGAAACAGCCTCCTGAAGGACTGCTGAGAAGAAAATCTTTCTGATCCGCAGAAAGATTCAGTAAAGCACATTTCTATCCTGATTACATGTCAGCACTCAGAGTTTTCAGCTAGGTTTTATATATGTCTTTTTTTCCAAACCAGACCTACATTCCCACCTGCCCAGGGGAAGCAGCGCAGGCTGCATTAGGATTTAAACACACACTCCATAATTTAGCAGATTGATAAGTGATAAAGTAACTGGGTTACACAGTTATAAATACACAGCAAGATTTTGATAATGCAGACAAGGGCAAAACAAAAGTGGCTTATATTATCGTTATTTGTTAAGTGTTGCCAGCGTGCTCAGCATCCTACAACACATGGATGGAGAGAGAGCTCCACAGGGCAGGAATATAGAGTCTAAGATCAGAAACTTAGAGGAAGGATGTCAGTTTTTTAAAGAAAAGGAGGCGGCAGCATTATATTGACACTTGTTACCATTTATGGCTCTTGGGAAAGGACATGCGATTTAAGGGAATCAAATGAAAAAAGGTAGATGCCTGTTGCACTTGAATAAGGAAGTCATTCCAGACATATGGACAGGACAGAAGGCATGAAGGGAAAAGTGCGAGAAGGAAATGAGGGAGCATGGAGGCTGGCATCACTGGCAGAGAAGGGGAGAGGTGGGATGTGATATGAAACAAGAGCAGAAATATATGCAAGTTGGGGCTGTTCACAGATTCATCATCAGGTCATTATCAGATAAATAAGAACACTCTCTAAACTATGGATTCAGTTACAGAAGAACTTTGCTAATCTGCACCCCATACATCATATTTAGTTACACTAAATCTGGTAGTGTCTAGCCACTGCTCAATAAAAATTTAAGAGTCACTGCAGCAAGGTCTACCACTAAGACTTAATTATTTATTCAATTTATGCTACAGAACATTAATACACTGCAAATTATTAGCATAATTAAAACCAAACTACATTTGGTAGAACAAAGTATATGCTGTGACGAGTCAGCCTTGGTTTTAATTGCATTTACTCGCTTTCTTGCTAATCCCCAAGTGCTCAATAATATTTTGCACTTCTGTAACACTTTATGTGGTCAAAGTGATGTACAAACATCAAATCAACCCGACAACGCCCTACACAGAGGTCTTTGTTCATCTCTAATCTACAGATGAAGAAACTGAGGCACAAAGAGGTGAAGAGATTTGCCCATGACCACACAGTGAATTGGTAGCAAACAGCAGATGAGGATGCAGGAGTCCCAATTGTCAGTTGCTATTGCATATTAGGAAACTTCTAATGTACTTGAACAGAAAAAGGATTTTGCAAATAAATTCACTTTGATTTGAGAACTTCTTTTTCCAGTGTCTAATAATTCTTATTCAAGCCCCTCTCCCTTCCCCCCACATGTATAACAGTAACAGATCTGAGCAAGGTACAGTTCGGAACAGTACAGACTCTTTGCTGAGCTGTATTCCATGCTTTTCCCACCAGATGGCAACATGACATTGCATGAGTTCCTGGTTTAGCAGTCAGTGGCAGGGAGCACAGAATTTGCAAGACAGGCCTTTATATTCTGTGTCATTTTCCCCACCCCCATTCATATAGTATTATCAATTGCCTGTGTTTATTTATATCTAATAGATATATGGGAGCCAAGCAACAGTGTGGCTCAGGAAGTGTCATCTTTGCAGCCTGCCTACACATGATCCATCTCTCTATTCATCACCTTCATGGTTGTGATACCGGCAGCACCCTTGGACTCAGCAAGTGCCCTGACATTTTTTGAGTCACCCATGAACACCAGAGATATTCCTCCCAAATGCCTGAAGTCAGGCTGACATGGCAGTGCTCCATCTTACCACAAATATAGCAATGGAACAATAACAAAAGCAAACAAGCAATCTAAATCCAGTGGGCCCCCATGGCCTTTTCAATGGAAATTACCTCTTCAGTCTCTTTGCTGCAGGCTCAATGTCCAATATGGATTCTGCTGGCATTTTTGGCTCTGCAGGGATAAAGATAGATATTACCTTAGCAGAACAAACCAAGGCCCTTCTGATTTGATCTCCTACTAAATGGCCTATGTCAGATATAGTACTTTAGAGCAGGTAAGACTAGAAAGCACTTTGCCATCCTTCTCAAAGCCAGAATTGGCCATGGATTGCCTAACTCAAGAGATTAGTAATGACCTGGGATATGGAGTTTTATCTGTAGACATTACTGCTATCAGCCTGACCCAGAAGTATAGGTATGAACTCATTCCCACCCAATGGCTGTTTGGGTCTTAGTCCAATACCAAGGGGACAAGAGCCTGCCCCACAAAAATCCAACACTGTACATTAAGGTCAGGTGTTAGACCCATCAATCTGTTGCATCCCTGTAATCAAATCAGTTTTCCACTGCATTTGGACTGGAAAAAAATCTTTCCTTGATTTGCATTCATATGGATACAACCTCACTATATTTCTACGTGTTCTTATAAGAGCCTGTATCTTCATGTATTTATACAGTGCCTACCACAATGGTGCCCCAAACCCAATAGTATTCCAAGTGTCAACATGGAAACAGGTGCGTCCTATTACACGAGACTGTTTCTTTAACGTATCGGTTGCAAGTGGGTTACACCTCATCTGAGTTTTAGTCTATGGCTGCCATGCCAAATTCAGTGTTGGTAAGGTGGCATGACAACTCTTAGTCCAAAATTACTTCCTTTTCCCATCCCACTCAAGAGTCTTCTCTACTGAAATGACTTACTACACAGGCAAAGGAGCGACTAATCTGATCTAAAACAGGCATCAGTGGGGAAAGGCTGATGGGAATCATATCAACAAGGATGTAATGCAACAAGGAATGTTCCTTTTGCTCCACAAGGTATATCAGCAGGTATATCATCTCAATAATGCATACAGCTTCCTCCTGATTAAATAAGGGCTATGGAGCTGGTTTGCAAAGCTAAAACACCTAACTAATGGCATAAATGAAGCTCAGTGCAGGGGGTGCTGACTGGAGGCTAGGCTAGATAGGTTTGTCTTCCAGAAATCCTCTTTTGCAGTAAGCATCCAACAAGGGACTAAAGCTATTTACTATCTTTGCTGCATCAATGTCCTAGAGAGGTTTCTTGAGCATGCTCAGATTTCATTTCATTATGAGGCCCTCTTACCTGTGGGTGAGGAATTGTCCTGTTCTGACCCAGCCTGGCTACCATCTGGTATTTCCATCTTCTCATCAACTCCTTGTGCCTGAGATGAGGATGCCTGATCCAGCTCCCGCTTCCTGTCAGGGCCCCTCTGGTAATCCTGCAATTAGCAAAGAGTCTCACACCCAGCTCTTTTCTCTTTCTCAAAACTCAATATGTCTTCCAAAGCTCCACAGCTATTATTAGAGGACCAGAGCAGAAATTCCAAAGTAGAGTGCCTGATGATCTGCCTGAGACTCTCCACCTTCAAGCAACTGAAAGTGGATGAACAGAGCTCTGTACATGGAGTTCAGACCACAGGCACCAGCTGACATCTCCAGGGTCTTTAACAGAACCTGTTGCAGGTCCAGGGCATTACAGAGAGGCCCATGCAAAACCTGCATGGGCTGGAAGGAAGAAGAGCCTAAATAATTACTCTTCCTTTTCTCTCTGCAAAATAGCAGGGTGTAGAGTACCAGTGTATCCAGTAAATCTTATTTGGATAATGGTATCCAGCCCAGAATGCTGGCCTAAGCCAGAAGCTCCAGGTAAAGTGGCACTGAACATTAGACTAGGTAACAAAACCTGAGGCAAAACAAGGGAGAAGTCCTGGCCAGCTAAAAAAGAAAGGACAATCTTCAGTAGATCTCCAGACAAATCTGAATTCAGACCTGAATTCGCGCCGGGGGGGGGGGGGGGAGAGGAGAGAAGAAACAGACACAACAGACGACACAACACACGACACCAGAGGCACAGAGAAGTTAAGTGATTTGTCCACAGTCACAGTGAGCCAGCGCACAGCTAGAAATAGAAGCCAAGGACTCCTGACACTCAACTGTCTGCTCTAGTCCCAAGATCCACTATTTTTCATGATTCGGGCCTGTCTACAGGAGTGCAGCCATGCGGTTTTTGCTATAGCAAGGACATGTAATGAAATCCTGGCTCCACTGAGAGTAGCAAAGCTCTCAGGCTTCAGTGGAAGTAGGATTTCGTACATTGCGTTGTAGTTATTTTGAGGTACGTCTTTCTATCGGTTTCTATTATTTGACTATTTACATAGAGCTAATAAAATGAATCCTGGTATCCTAGGACAGGAGGGGTCTATTGGAAGCGAATGGGGAACTCCCATACAATACAACTGGGATCTCTGGCAATCGGTTGGTTTGACCAAAGAGATTCTATGTCAGCAATCTGGTACTAAAATGATTCTTCTTTCATTCTAATCCTCCCACATTTCTCTTTAGCGCCCCATGTACAAGATGAGCAATCATCTTAGCGGGCACCAGCCAACATCTAATGAGAGATAGTCTCCGAAGATCAGGAAATCACAAGCTCACCTTACGAAACATCCGATTCTGTCGCTGGAACGGAAGGCCTGGGAAGCCCAGCTGTGCGGGCTTTAATGAGACCCCAACAGGTGGTGGTCCCAAAAGAGAATGTCTTGTAGCCTGAGGGAAAAACTGTTGCAAACCTGGGGCTGTCATGTTAAATCCTCGTAAGTTTCCTACAAACAAAAACAAAAATACAGTATAACACCCCATGCAGGGTGTGCAGCAGCAGTGAGGGGCAGAACTTAAAGAACTCAACCTCCCTCTCCATAGGGAATGGATATGAGAAATTGTGCTCTGCTAGCCAGCTTCTGTTTCCCACAGCTACCTCAAAGATCTCACACCATCATTGCTGCCATGTGGGAATGTATTAGACTACACAACTGTTTATAATTGTTACTGTAGATTAAGCTCATTATTTAATTTGAACACACTAGCACCTGGGTTTAAAGAAAGATAAGGTCTTGTTTTTGCAAAGATTCCTTGTAGAAGAGGAAAAATTCATCCTACAGCTTATGCAGCTAGCAGTTCAACCTGTGATCTGGATGTTTTCGGGGTTCTTTGGACAGAACAGCAGCAGCAATTGGAGCATTTAATTTAAAACAGCACTTTAAACAAGCACTTTCATAGGCCTCTCTGCCACCAGATTTATGCAAGCTCAATAGGATAAATGTCTGGGTTTAGTTTAAGGTGCTACCATTTTCTATCATATGTTTTGTCTTTTGAACAGTTCTTTTCAATAGAGCATCCGTCTGAAAGCACTTTATAACCATTAGATAAGCATCAACGCTTTCCCATTAAGGCAAGCCTCAACATTCCCATTTTATAGCTAAGGAAGCAAAGACAGAGAGACTTTAGAGCCAACATTTTAGAAGTAGCCTCTAATTTTGGCTACCAATCTTTAGATACCAATTGCTTGATTTTCAAAGGTACTGAACACCCATAGCTTCCACTGAAGTCAATTTGAACTGTGGGTGCTTGGCACCTCTGCAAATCAGGCTCTAGCTGTCTAAAGATAGAGATCCAAAATCAGGGTTTACTTTCGAAAAGTTGTACAAAAGCGACAAGCTAAAGGCCACACAATAAGTCAGTGGCAGAGTCAAGAGTAGAACCCAGGAATCCTGACACAACATCATGCTATAAGCACTAGATGACCTCAGTATAATGTATAAAGGCTGCAACACAACCCAAGGAATACCCATAGATTTGAATTATTTGTCAATTGTGCTGTGAAAGAAAATCTCTTATTGTAAAGAGATTTATCTCCACTTTGAACAGAAATCTATTTGATAAGAAATTGCCTTCTCTTCTTGGGTTAGCAATGTCACAAGAACTCCACATCCATTTAGACTCTGAAGGGCATTTGTTCTTTCCCCACTTCCATTGCTTAAACTATAGGCTTCCACTGAATTATTTATTTTGATGTTTCTCAGGGTACTAAAATAAATGGGCATCAGATATTCTCACAAGTAACCCAAACTACTAAGTGACCAGAAAAATTAAAATCGCAAGTACAATCATATTGTTCAGTAGGATGTTTATTACACATTTAACATGAGACAATGCAGAATGTAAAAAACAGAAGTCACAGATACCCCCACCTTATTAGCAAGCTGGAAGTAGTAACACTACACCTCAGTTTATTAGACTGGTCATTAAAACAGCTTTGTCAACTGGCAAATCCAGTTTGTTTCAAATCATTTGACATTTCTATTTTAAATACAATTTGTCAATGAAAGCTTCACCTTTAGAGAAAGGCCATGCTACTACTTATCAAATTTATCAGTCACCCTCCTTTCATATTCTTGTTGGGCC
Organism: Mesoclemmys tuberculata; assembly: GCA_007922155.1. Taxonomy (NCBI): domain Eukaryota; kingdom Metazoa; phylum Chordata; order Testudines; family Chelidae; genus Mesoclemmys; species Mesoclemmys tuberculata. Next base: position 11,682,417 of record ML675655.1, read on the forward strand.
CAAGCTCTTTCCATGATACAAACATACACAAAGAACTTCAAAATCTGCACTAACTTTGGATTGGAATTTGTCCCTTGCTGCCTCTGTTTGGCTGATGGAAAGCTAAGATTTCTAGAAGGCCACTGAGGTCAAAAGAGAACACTTATTAACTAGGCAAGGGAGAACCAAGGGCATTGTAACAAAATGTAGAATAAACCTATTGTGTCTACAACTAGATAATATTATTATTATTATGCAAAAATAATCCCTGGTCTAGTTTTAAGTTAAATGATCATTCAAATTAACTCAAGTACCTTTTTCTTTGTTAAAAGGACACTGGCATGTTAAAAATAAAAGAAAATACAAAAATAAAAAGCCAAAAATTCCTTACCCGCATTTCTAATACCTTATATTAACTACTGCTATTATTGGGGCAGGCTTGTGAAATTGTCTTGAAAATTTATCAGACCATGGACAAAAATCTACCCTCCTGGGAAGAAATTATGATGGAATAAATAGCGACATTGACCATATAAGTAGCTTACTTACTCCAAACAATAGAATTCCACAAAGTTGTTTCTTAAAAAAAAAAAAAATTACTTTTCACTTTTATGCTCTCCTCAGGCCTCCCCCCACTTCACTGAGCTTGGAAGAAGGACCAACTAGTCACTTTCTGCAACACATTTGTTTGGATTTGCAGACAATGCAAATGACTGTTTAAATCCAAACAAAATTATGATTGCTGATTGCACATTCATGGAAACATTTTTATTTGCCTTAGGTTTGTAAAAAAGAAAGAGCTGTGACAGCTTCCACCTTTATAATCACAACTTCCACATTAAATCTTGATCTTGAGTAGTTGAGAAATTTGATCTTCAACAGCTGAAGAACCCTTTGCAAATTGGATTGGGGCAAATTTGAAAAAGAACAGAGCAGAGGAACAGAATCTAAATCACAGAGGAGGACCACAACGCTTAGACATGCAATATCCATTCTATGGCTTCTGCCCCAGGCTAAGTGAGGATGAAGGGGTGACTTAATAAGGGCAATGAGCATCACCAACAGTGATAGTACCTTGCATCTGTTGCATAAGCAGGGCTCGCTGAAGCATTGGATTGGCATTAAGGAGGGATGCTTGATTTGTTGCCCGTAAGCTCAGCATCTGTTGCTGTTGAGGTGGTGGCAAACCCCTGGAAAAGAAGGGATAAAACACTTGAAAACCTTCCTGAAGAAAAAGGTAACATTCAGACTCACTCTTGCCTCTAATAAGCACAACACAAGGGGCAAAGAACAGCAGCAATACTGATGCACTTGCATTAAAAAAAACAAAACAACATTGTATACATTAACATTATATTCCCTTTCTTCCATCCCCCTGGAGTACCCAATCATGAGGGATTATCTAGTAAGAAATGTATGGTCTGCAACTTTGCAAGGTTTAAGAGACAGAACCTCTCAACACCAAACACACATAAGGGGTAAGGAGATAGCTTAAGTTCAATAGGGGACTACAGCTCTATTGACCCAGGTAGGCAGCTGATCACCAGCCAACTGAACAACTCTTGGTTTTAAAAACATTTTCAACATCTTACAACACTACTCAAAATCCGCTACTCCCATCCAGAGGCTGTCTATATGGACACAGTTGCACCTAAATGTGAGCGTTGGGAAGAGTGGCAGTAAACTATGACTTTCACTTTTAAAGTCTGGGCCAAAAGGAAGAGATGAGAGGAGTGGGAATATCCTGGGAATGGGGCTGAGCAGCAGAACTGTCATTCTGGTGTCAAATAATAGAAGAAACTGGCACACATTATCCTAGGTGAGTTGTACACTCTCTAAAAATAAACATGATTACACTGCCCTCAACCTCACTCCCATAATTTCTGAGCCAATATTGATTTACTTATCCCACTTCTAGAGATGCTATATATATTATGAAGCCAAAAGCCGTTTCTGGGGGTGTGGGGAAGCCCTATTCAGTGTTGGCTTTTAAAGCTCTTCAAGGAGAAAGGTTTGACTATATCAGACAACTCTTCCTCAAAACTTGTCCTGGTCAGTACAAGTGCTGATATCACACTTTAAGTTGGCAAGTCAGGAGGTAGCTGGGAAAACCCTCCAGGTGGCATTTACTTCTGCACAACATCTTCCTCAGCTCAAGCCACCCCCCTTAAAATATTTTTTTATTAGGAAACCATTTTAATAATGGAAGACAGACACTCTCAGTATAGTGGGTCACCTTTTAATAATTACGGCCAGATATTTGCAGTATTGTGGGTCATTTGCATTTATTTGAAAAGAGAAATAAATACTTTCCTACTCTTTTGCCTCTTATATTACTGGGTAATAGAGGTTCCCAAGCATACCTCAATAACATACCTACCATATGGATGCAACTTAGTTGTGATTTAATATCTAAAGAACTTCCTTTCCTCCTTACATTTCCCCCCACGGCCTTGAACTTCTTCTGTATAAAGTTTTACAAGAACAACAAATACCTAAGTGCATTATATAACTGTTTCTGTATTATATCTTCTCTCTCTGGTCATAATGGGTAAATTTCCTTGACTAGAACTATTGTTTTTTCTCTTACATGTGAGGTGAGCAGTTTCACCCTTTATTGTCATGTCTAGCAGACATATCTAATTTGTCTTTTAATCTAAATCAAATACAAAGTCACATCCTCAACAGCACGGAGTGCAATTGCAAAAGTATCTGTGTTTATACACAAACATCACTTCAATGACACCTTACAACATGTCCAAACCACATTCAATAATCCTATGCTAACACTAACTGAATATACACATAATAAAACCAAACTATTTAACCAAATGGGAGCTGGATCCTGGTAATATAGTAAAATTCATACTCCTGTTTAAAAGATTCATTAGGACATTTATGTAAGTTGTAACAGGTAACATTTCCCTTTGGATTCCCTATTTTTAAACAACCACCAGTTTTTCTAGTCTGATTACTGTCCACCCAAATTTTATTTATTTAAATGATGCCACTTGGACTCCAGAGCATTTTTTTTATATGATCTACATTATTGTGTTTTACTTGCTCTCAGGTACTAGGCTGATGACAGGCACCTTAGCTATTCTACAGGCACAGAGATTTTTAATGGTTACTGCAGTGCCCCATCTGTTGCAGGGAAGGGAAGTAGCCTTTATACCTCCAAACTGTGGTATTTATTTTCCAACTGTCTGGCACCACGCCTGCTCTAGAGGAGCGATACCAAGCAGATAGCTTCCTTCGCCTCCTGTCTCCGCGCTTCAGAGCGAAGGATGAGCGTGGACTGTTCTGGGCAGCGCCCTGTGCCTGCCCAAGGACTGGCCAGACCCTGTATTACTGCCAGCGCTGCAGCTCCTCGACGCCCTGCCCAGGGCACGCGGAGAGGAGAGGAGCCGCTTCAGCGGCCACACTCGCTAGGGCAAAGGGAGACAGGCCCTGGCGCGAGCCAAGGCCCCGCCTGCATGATGTCCCCCAGAGCCCCTGCACCGATCCCCTCACCCCGCCCAGCCTTCTACACCTAGGCACAGATCCCCCCCAGCCCATCCTCTCCCCAGGGCCCTCACACGCCCCTTCCCTCTCCCTCACCCCAAGGCCCTGGGCCCTCCCCCGGGGCCCTCGTGTGGCCGCCCCCCTCAGGCGCCCCAAACCCC
>ML675655.1:11686070-11772653 GCA_007922155.1 Mesoclemmys tuberculata
CCCGGGGCCCTCGTGTGGCCGCCCCCCTCAGGCGCCCCAAACCCCCTTCCCGCCCTCCGGGCCCTTGGCCCCCCCCGCGCGCACATCCTGCCCCTCCCCCCGCCGGGGTGCGCGGGGCCGCCCCGAAGAGGCGAAGGGGGGGGGGGTTAAAGCCGCCACGCTCCGGCTCTGCCAGGCCCGCGGTCCCCGCGCTCGATTCGCGGCGCTTACCGGCCTCCCTGCTGCGGCGGGTGGTGGTGCTGTTGCTGGAGGAGGTGCTGGAGCTGCAGCAGCTGCTGCTGGAGCTGCTGCTGGGTGAACATGTCGGGGGGCGGGGGGGCCCCACGGGAGCGAGCCTGGGACAAAACGCAGCAGAATGAGGCAGGCGGCCCGCGCAGGGGGTTAGGCGTCGTCCCCCCGCCGCGGCCATCGAGCAGGGACCTGCCACCCATTCATTCGCTCCTCCCAGGGCCCGGGTCGCCACCAGAAGCAGCCTGGGAAGGGGAGCTTCTAGACCCCCCCCCATGATAATCCTCCCCCCCGCAAAGTGGAGCCTAGGAGCCCCCCCGCAGCTGGGTTTGCATTGCAGCCCCTTCCCCAGCACCGGGACTCCCGCTGCAACCAACCTGAGTTTACGTTTCTTGACAAGCAACCTCCATCTTATTGCAAAGAACAATAACCACCTGCTGGTGCCGCCGCCGCTGCCCCACTCGCCGGAGTCAGACTTCTCGGCGCAGCCTCGCTGTAGCTAACCAGCCCCTGCTCCCAAACTAAAGCGGAGGAAGGAAGCGAGAGAGCAGCGCTGGCTGCTCAGGATTCAGCTCCTTCTGTAGGCCTGGAGGACCCAGTGCCACTGCTTGCACCTCTTTGCCCTCCTCCCAAGTCTCATTCAGCTCAGAGGGATTCATTTTTGTCCTGTTAGGATAAAGGATGTTGTGGCATGTTTCAGTGGGACATTTAATATCTCCCTCCCCAGCTTGCTGAAGGCTCATTCAATTTCCCCCAGGTTGGGACAGCTTTGCCTCCTCCTCCTTGTCCTCTACACAGTCCATCCACAATTAGAAGTAGGGAATGGATGCACCTGCAGATACCAGCACATTTATCCACAGGTGCATTTTTAGAAATTAATTTGAAAAGTGGCCCTAGATAATTTAAAACACTTTAAGGAAATGGTTTCTCTCTTTCTCTTCTCTTTATTTGCATGTCCCAAAAGAAGGATTTCTAGCCTAGAAAGAAACTGGGAGTTTCCCTGGATATTCCTGCTTGGAATTTTTCTCCTTAATTCCAAGGCTCTTTTCTTCCAGAAATTGCAATGCAGTATGATCACATAGCTCTTTTTTTAACTACTGATACAAACTGCTACATAAGTCATCAAACAAGGAGATGCTTTGGAATCACAAGGCCCATACCATCACACCTTGAGACTCAGCAGATACCCTTGCAATGCACAATCTCTTACAATAGTAGAAAATGAGGGATTTGAATTTGAGAGGTGCATCAATCCCATTTGACATCAGTGGGAGGTGCAGGTGATCAGAACCTCTTAAAACCAGACTATATATTCTTTCATATTTGTGTTTGAGCTGCCCACTTTGCTGCCCATGAATTGTATGACAAAAATTGTTGCAGAAGTGGTTAAGTAGACTCTCTGGCAATATCAATGAATCCTTGCATCTGTAATGTTGCATACCAATATAGCATCCTCGTTTACAAATGCACCTGAAAACAGGGTAAAAGGCACCATATTCTGTGCAGTTTTCAGTGTAACGTTATTTCTATTAAAAGTATCGACCCAATTTGACAACATTTTCTGCAGATTTTTCATTCTTTTCTTCTCCCCTTCCCTAGTTTCTTGTCTGCATGGAAAAGGAACCTGCTAACTCTTGACAGTTTTCCCAACATATCTCTTGCCCCCTCTGCCTCACCTGTATCAGGTACAACAGCTTTTGTGATCAGAGTATTTATCACTCTTCCTGCAACCAGGCAGGGTATAAAGAGCTCACATCATACCTGTGGACTCCACAAAAATTGTGTGTGTGTGTCTTGAGAGCTACAGATTATCTGTGATTTAAATTCCAATTTCATGAAGAATAAATGTGAAAGTAAGAATACCTGAGTGAGAACTCATAAGAAATCCTGCTGTAGCCTCTGTATTGCATTCCTTATATCCCAGGCTCGTCTCCCCTCCTCTGGTTATGTTAGTCAGATTTTTTTAAGGCATGGATGTCAGTTGTTGACACAATGCACATTCAATGTTCTTTTGCAAATCTTTACTAAGAGAAACACAAGTGTGTTAATTTTATTTCAGCTCTCACGAGGAACAGAATGATCTTAAGTGATGATTTATGGAACATAGATTCTCTTAGAGTGAAATACCTGTTTAGAATATTAAACAGCCAGATGGGGTGAAATGTTGATAGCTGCAATCAAATTCTATCAATTTTATGTAAATGTTAGAATTCCTGATTACAACAAACCTCTGTTAAATGGCAACTTTCCTATCAAGATTGCTGGGGGGAAACGGCAAACATCTACATGGCCAGAGTGAAATTACTTTGACACTGATCTATAAGGAATATTTTGTTTTCACCAAGGACACTTTCAGGTTGAATATTGCCCTAAATGTTATTTTTGTAAAAACATTATTTTGCAAACTAAAGCAAAAAGTTCCTCTTTATTGTCTGAGGCTTTAAAAAAAGAAGTGGAAACACATAAAATTAAACATTTCCCTGCATTTTTTGGTAAATCAAACATAGCAGCAATGTGCTAGTGCATTACAACCAGAAATTGAATAGAAACAAAAGTGGAATGGATTTGTTCATTGTCCAGGCTCTGGAAAATGAAAAAAGCAATGCTCAAACAGCAGAAATAGTGAAAAGTAAATTAAAAATAAAATAAAATGAATTTCTGCTTTACTTATTAGTAATCTAGGTAAGGGCACTTACAAGGATATAGATTGTTTACAGAAATATTTAAAAATATCTGAAGCTATTAATCAGCAGTATCTCTTGAATATTTAAAGTCCGCACTCATTTTTTGTGTGGCATTGCTGCTTGGGAGGAGTGAGGTGGAATATTCCTGGCTTCTTCATTATAGATATATTAGTGATTTTGCAGACCCTCCGGATTTCACATGTTGGAGGATTGATTATGATGTCAATTTTGAACCCCTCTTGTTGTAGAGGATTTTGCTGTGTTTTCGTGGGATATTGGATATCTCCCTTATTCTTAGTGTCCCTGCTTGGGAGCAGATAAGGATAAAGAGGCAGGTACCCTAAAGATACCTGGCCCACATCATAGCTCCCCTTAGCAACAGCAACCGCTTTCCACTTACCTACAAGAACTACAACTCCCATGAAGCTCTCGGACCAGAGGCGGGCACTCAAAGCCCCCTAGCGGCTGCTGTTGGTGCGTGCGCTTTAAATCCCCTGAGGAGCCGGGTGACTAAAGGAGCTTGAGCTGGCAGCCGGGGTAGCAGCGCTGCTGCAGAGACCCGGGGACCTATGTTAGGTGGAGAGTGGGGGGCAAACCGACCCACCCGACTGTAGGGTGGGGCCAACCCCTGATGAGGGCTTGGGGGGCCACACCCCAGCAGTAACTCCTTTGCAAACCAAGCAGGAGAGAAAGAGGCGGTTGCATTACAAGCCCAGGAGGCGAGAGCCTAACCAAAGCTGCAGACATGGGGAACCGAGGGATGGAAGACCTCATCCCCCTGGTCAACAGGCTCCAGGATGCCTTTTCTGCCATCGGTCAGAATGCCGACTTGGATCTGCCCCAGATAGCCGTGGTGGGGGGGCAGAGCGCCGGCAAGAGCTCAGTGCTGGAAAATTTTGTGGGAAGGTAAGATTTTAAAAATATAGATGATTATAGAGGATGTTATTGGTGCTGGAGAGTGATGCATCTGTGTTGTGCAATGCATTGCTCAATGGACACGCAATGCAATGCTTAATGCAGTGCAACTCAGGACAGGGGAAGGGGGCTGATCTTGCTCTTCTGAACTTGGGATTCACACAAAAGAAGGATCATCCCAGCCCTGCTACACACACACTCTAGTCCCAGGGTTGCACTGCACACTATAATGCAGAAATCAGGAGTCTCTGTGCCTGTAACATTCCCTTGATTGTCACCTTAGCTAGCAGAAGAGCCCTCCCCTCAGCATAAAAGTGCATGTGTGTGTATAACTGTCCACTTTGAAATGCTAATATCTAATTGGGAACTGATCAAAGCAGATCAATGCTGGGTAACATATTGCTTGGTGGGCTGTGGGGGAGGAGGGAGTGTGTGTGAAAGGGTTGAGAGGAGGATGCAGCACCAGACAAATCCTGCTCTGGAGTGACTAATGCACAAAAGAAGCCATTTGTTTGGGGGGTGGAGAGGGAGTAGGAAGAAACCAAGCTGATGTGTTGTCCACATCACAGGAGATTTAATGGTTTTAATCCTAAATCATTTATTTATTTATTTATGGGAGCTAAATACAAGAAGGCAGAATCCTGGGGAAGAGCAAGGAGCCAGGATGTCCGTCTGCCCCCCCCCTTACTCCCCCTTCCTGGGGGGCCAATTGCTGCTGGGCATTGGCAGGCGGGGAGGATGAGGAGGAGGGGAAGAAGGCACTGCTTCAAGGACAGAATGAATAGCCTAGATGGATGTATAGAATGTACAGAAAATTCATGTAAATCCAGGAAAGCACAAAGGCTCCATACGTTATGTAATCTCAGGGATAGTAAAAATGTTAGAGAAAAATAGCCACATTCTGGGGTGTCCTCTATTTTATCACACATTAGGGACCTGCAAGCCAGAGCCAAAAATGATACAGTTTCTGCATAATTTTTGACAATGAATTAATTATCTATGGTGATTCTAAAAAATACTGATCAGTAAATATTGTGTGGGCAGAAAAATACCTATATATACAAAGCCTGTTAAATACCAAGATGCCCTTTGGCCGTTGTGATCTGAACAGATCCATCAAGACTAGATTTCTTATTTATTATAGCTTTCACCCTGAGGATCCCACAAGGCAAAATGCTAGGAAAACTAGGTTCACATAGCGTGTCCTCTTCTCCTGATTGTGTCTGGCAAGATACAGGACATGCCTTGAATGCTACACAGTCACCTAAAGATGGATGTGCTTGTTGTGAGGCTGAGCAGCAGTGGAATTTAAGTTCAATTTGATTCCCTCCACCCACTTCTCTGTCCTCCATGGTGGATGCGATGCCAGGAGCTGAGGAAGAGGCAGAAAAGGCAGTGGTTGGTTGTTCTCCTATGTGCTCAATTGCCTGGGTGCTACCATTTTGTGACAGTGATATTCTGGTGCTTTCCCTTCATGTGACCTTCACATTTATCACCAGCAGCTTCAAAAAATAGCAGGTGACCGGGGAAGGTGGTCTGCACACACATAGGACACACAACACCTGGCCTGCATCCTGAGCTTGCTTGTAGCTTGGGTAAGCTATTGTGGCCCTGGCTATAATCCTTCTCTATTAAGCATTGCTATCCTCTATGACCAGGATGCAGGTTGCTGCTAGTTTCCCTAGGAGGAACTACTGCTGTACAGTATCAGATTATTTTCTTCCACAAACTGTCTTTGTGACAGTCTCCCTCGTCTATCTCTGCTTTGTTGCGTGGGCCTTCTCTGTCTTTCTCTTTTGCCCCCTCTAGTCCCTGCACTATGACATCTCTACCAAAATTATTTTTATAGCTCTTTTATCATTAAAAGAGCCTGTACTGAGCCTGAATAGCTCTATGCTTGGTGGTATTTGAATAGAATGGCCCATATGCTGTATAGGGGCCCAAGTGTCTCTGTGCAATGAGACACAGTATGCATTAGGGAGATGCTACTGCTGCTGTTTCTGGGGAAAGGAAAACATAGCAGGAATCAGAGTAGTTGTTTAAACAAAACCTCTCATCGTTGCATATTCAAAAGAGCTTGGGATTCTCACTCACTGATTTTCAGCGGTTCCTTTTAGAACTTATCAGAGATTCCATTCTGATTGTTTGAGTGTTCCTGGGAATTATGATGAGGGAGGGACTTTCCAGAAGCTTCAGCTATTATTATTATTTATTTGTATTACCATATCACCTAGGAGCTCCAGTCATGGACCAGGACCCCACTGTGCTAGGTGCTGTACAAATACAGAACAAAAAGATTATTTCTGCCTCATAGAGCTTACAATCAACTGTGATCAAGCCTGTTGAGAAGAGAAAAACCAGAACTGTTACTAAGCAAAACCCTGGTTAGCCTGTTGGGTTGTTGCTTCCATGACCCCTGAATGCTGAGAGTCAAATCTATCTTTTATGGAAGTTCTGTATGGTGACTGCTGCAATGATGTACAAAGTATGGTCATTGAGCCAGGATGGGGCTTTTTTGATGAACAAGAATTGTATCAGAGCACCTAGTTCTTTTCTTTTAAATATAGCAAGCAGGAGACGCATTCATCCCTGATGTAACTCCACTGACTCCAGTGCAGAGCTTCAGAGTTTAGATGAAGGGTGAATGAACTGATTTATACTATCCATAATTTTTCAATGACCTCTGTCCCAGTAGGGCTTGTGATCTCACTGCATCCTATCAGTTGTCTCCATGGTAGCACTCCAGAGCTTTTAGGATAATGAAGTAACAAAGGGTACCCACGCAGGAGCTGACAGGACAGAATGAAAACAAAATTGTTCAGGGAAATAATTGGAGAGAAAATGGAAAACGCATCAAGGGGAACTGCTGATTTCTTCCATTTGATGCCGTTAGGTAGCTGGGTGGCTCAGTGGATTGGTAATAGATATGAAACCTTTTGCCACAGAAAATACTTGTCTACACTACAAAACCAATCGTGTTTAAATATGGCTGTGACTCAGCCAGGTTCTAAAGTATTTTTTTCCTTGTTTGTCTGGACAGAGAAAGTCATGTTAGGGAGCCATGTTTTAACCTTCACTGGAATCTAGGCTAAAACATGTTCCTTAATATGTTTATGACATGTATTTTTTCTGTCCAGACAGAGAGGAAGAATCTGTGTTATAACATGATGGGTCCACATACATTTAAAGATGGTTATTGCTATAATGTGGCCTATATCACCATTTTTTGGGGATCAGGCTGTGGGTGAGATTGAGTCATCACCACCTGACAGCTCATTTAATATGAAATGAGTTTGGTGGGGCACAGCCCAGTTCCAAGTGGACAGGTATCCATATTAAAAAACAAACAAATACCAACACAGTTGACACTAGTGGGTCCTCCTGATGGTAGTGTCTCAGCAAAGAGGCTGAGGACTGAATGTGTAATGAAGATTAAACTCCTCTCAAATTTAGAGAGAGTTCCTCCAGGTCACATCAGCATGGTAGAATGCGGATGGTTTCACTAACATCATACCTAATTCATAGATAAATAGAACTTCAGTCTCTAGAGCTTCAAATCCAGCATCTTCCGCTAACACCAACATTCAGTATATGCTGGATTTTTCAAAATACAAAGGAACTACAATGAATGCAATACATGTTATTTTGTTTGATATCTTATCAGACTTCTTCTGAGTGCAATGATTCACTAGTCACTGCTAATTACTCTTCCAGTACCACTTACTCTGCTGTTAATGGATTATGCAACAATGCAAAGCCTGTATTTATAATAGCAGATGTCGATGTGGCTCTATATGTGCTTCTGCTGCTGAGGAGTCAGCACGGTGACTGTAACACCAGAGGATGGTGGTAAAATCCTCTAATGGGGTGGGGGGAGAATGATAGAAGGGCAGTTGATATCTTTCTTCCCCAACTGGTTTATCCTGGGGTCTCAGAGCTGGGAGGAAGCTTAGTCTTGGTCATCCCTAAGCATTGGCTACTGTGGATGTGCTACTATTAGTACTACATCTTAAGGCGTTGCCCTTTCCTTTTTGTTCCTGATGCCTGTTTGCTACTTCTGAGTGCCTACACGAATTGCCCCTACAGCCTCTGCCAGTTTCAGATGAACTGGTTGGATGGAGTGAGTAAAGCATGGGGATACTTGATGTTCATCTAACTTGAGATTGGGCTTCCCAAATAAAGATTCTGTAGGTAAGAGAATGGGGACGACATCCAAGGCAAAGTTCACACAGTTGTTTCTGAAGTCCAGAAATGTTCACTCTCCTTTTATGGCACATGGCTAAATAAATAAATTAAATAAAAAGAGGCCCTCCTGTCCAATGATCTCCATTTTAAAGACATGACATAAACCTTCCAATACCCCCATAAGTAAGAAAATAACATCACTATTAGATAGAAAAACTAAGATGCAGTGCTGCTAAGTGACTTGTCCAGAGTCACACAGCAAGGTGAACCAACCCAACATTTTGTTAGTCCAAGACTTGAGCATTAGCCTCAAGACCTTCCTTCCCTCATAAAAATGTTTATATCCCAATCAAGCCCCTTCCAAAGGTAAGGTGGAATACTTCCCGTGCTGAGTAAGGAGTCTCAAGCCTTGTCCACGCACAACACTTGTACCATTTAACTATACAGTAAAATTAAAGCAGTAAACCCTGCCCAAGGAGGATCTAGTTATATTGGCATAAATGTGCTTATGCTGGTATAGCTTCTTCCCATATGGGAAAGAGACCTCTACCAGGGTAAGTACCTTTATGCCAGTATAACTGTATCTACGCTAGGGATTGTACCAGTATAACTATTTCAATAAAAAAAAAAACACACTCCTAACTGAAAGAGTTATATGTGTACAAAAACTGTATGTAGACGAGGTCTTAATGTGTTTGTCTTAAAGGGATGCTCACCATATAGGTGAAAGAATATATATGAACAAATATAAATCTAAGCCCTGCCAATACCAAGTTAAAGCCTTGAGAGGCAGTGTTTTGCAGTAGATTGAATACAAGGCTAGGAGCCAAGAACTCGCTCCTGGCTTTTATCCTGACCTCTGACGCTTTGGTGACCTGAGGTGAGTAATTTCATGTCTCTATGACTCATTCTACTCACACATAAAATAGGTATAATGACACTTGCCTGCTTCCCAGAGATGATGATATGAAGCTTAATTACGCCATGCTTGTAGATTGCTTTGCAATGGAAAGGGGCGCTGTCATTATTTTAGATGAAGTGCTGCCTAGAAATTCCCTAGAAAAGGCAATCTTCATGGACACACATCAGAGAGCAAAGGATATCACAGAAGTACGCGCTGGCCTGTCCAGGTATCGCAAGGCTATGTCACTGTTCAAGCTCTCATCCTCAAAATGTATGGAGCTGAAACTTCTCTCGTCTCTTCTCAAGCAAATGCTATGGCAGAGATAGGCAATGCTGCCCATGGGAACTAGCTCATAGGCAGCTTTGAAAATCTCAGCCTGTAGGTATTGTCTCCACATGCTGTACACAGTCAAGCTCAGCAATGGCCAGATTTTCATTTACACCAAGAGCCCTTTGACAACTCTGGCAGCATAAAGGGGCCTTGAAGTTGGTGTATATATGATTCATGCCCTCTTCAGGAACCTTTTTCACCCCCAGAGTGCTGTAAAGGGACCTTAATGTGGTGAGAATCTAGCCCTTACAAGCATTATACAATACGCACACACCTGTGCGGAAAGTGGATAGTGGTATCACCATTTTGAAAGCAGGAAGAGTGAGGCACGTAGGGTGAAGTGACTTCTCCAATAGAAGTTGCAGCATGAGAGCCAGGGTTAGAACTCCTGGTTCCCAGCCCTTAACTCATGCCTTTTAATGGAATCCCTTTATATTCCAACACCTGAATCATAACTTTTTTGTTTGATTTGGCTGTATGTATACATACAAACAATAGTGAGCCACTGATCTTTAATAAAGAACATATGTCCGTTTTCCTAAATTTAAAAAAAAGCAGCAAAGAACAATGCAGGACAAGAGTAAATGTATACAGCACGCCACGATAAACCATAAGAAAAAAAATTAACTGAAGAGAAGTGTACATAGCTCTCAGCAATTGCTTGCAGAAGGAAGAGCAGCAGGAGACACGGATTTGAGCCGAAATATAACATGGATGATCAGAATATTGTAAACAGCAACTATAAATATATTCTTGCAAACCTAGATATCCCTGCTGCAACTCTTGTTCACGTGATTTGTCCTGTGGCTACTCACATGAGTGAGAATGCAGACTCAGGCCCTAAATAAACACAAGTTTCTTTGTATCTTATATATCATCACTATTTTCTGAAGTAGGTCAGTGTTCTCTTGAGGTCTCACATGTGTAGGACCCTACATTTTTCACCTTAGCTCTTTTGACATTTTCCAACACTAACGTAAGTGTCGATCTTGTCTTCACTAGGGAAATAAGTGTGTTCTTACCTATGTTTGCTAATATGTGGTAATTAACATGGGGTAAAATCCTAATGAAGACATGTTAGTTGTAATTTTAACATGTTAGCACATCAAGGTAAACCCTAGACTTCCCTAGGGCTTACCTCAACCTGCTAACACATGAAAACTACAAATTGCCTTGTCTTCACTAGGATTTTATCCTGTGTTAGTTACCACACTAGCTAACATGGTAAGAACACACCCCTCCTCCTCACACAAATGTGTTGCCTTTCATCTGAGGCTCTCCAAGCATTCCAGGTATTAATTAATCTTCACAATACTCTGCTAAGGTAGGTTAATATGCCGGTATTAGAGGTGTTAAACTGAGGCACAGAGCTGCTAAGTGACCTGAGTGCACCCTGAGGTCAGGTCCACACTACACTTATATCAGTATAACTACGTCACTCAGAGATGTGAAAAATCCACACCCTTGAGTGATGTAGTTATAACATCTTAACCCCCAGTGTCGACAGTGCTATGTTGCCAAGAGAGCTTCTCCCTCGACATAGCTACTGCCTCTTGGGGAGGTGGATTACCTACACCAACGGGAGAAGCTCTCCTGTCAGCGTAATAGCATCTTCACTAAAGTGCTACAGCAGCCCTTTGTCAGAAACAGCACTTTTTTTCAGGAGTCCTGAATACTAGTTCCCTGCCCTAATCACTAGACTTTCTAAAGAAAGAGCATATAAACAATGACGTGAAGTTAGAGAATTAAAGGCAAGTATTTTGAGACCCAATATGAGACATCTCGGGCCTGATTTTCCAAGGTGCTAAACAGTCACAGCTCCATCTGACTTCATTGGGAGCTGTGGGTGTCTCAGGTTGGGCCTACAGAAATGGAGGTTTTCCAAATCCGTGACTATATCTGCAAATGTCCTAATATGCTAAAATAAGATAAAAACCTTAATCCTCTCCCTGGCCTGGCTTAGGGCCTGATGCTGCAATATGTTGAGCAGCTCCAGCTCGCGCTGGCGTAGGGCTTGATCTTGCCCCACTGAAGACAGTGGGATATTCCCAGTAGAGGATGTCCAGCAGCATCTTGCAGGATAAGCCCCCAGAGAGCAGAGGAAACCACCAAGTTAACATAAAAGTTAATGAATCAAAGAAAATCTGTCTCTTGCTCTGTTAGCTTCAGGGGCAAAATTTGCCATGGTGTACTGAGCAGAGAATTTATTTGTAGACAGGAGTCAAACCTATGTAGGCTTCATCCACATAAGCTAATGCTAGGATTTTTCACTCAATGCAATTAGGAAATAAAACCAGAGGGGTGGCTAAGAGGGTTATGAGCAGCCATCCAAATGTAATGGTTTTCTGACCAGATGCCCCCCATAAAATAAACTTCTTTTGGGGCAGCCACTCAGAATGAAAACTAGCCTGCTACCAATACCCACAATCAACCCACTGCCTTCATTAGAAACAGGCTGAATGGAACTTTGGAAAATATCTTTGGGTATAATCCTTTCCTTAGCCTTGCAATGTATAACGAAGCAAGTCATGGCACAACTGGTATGGAGGAGAGCTGCAACTGGATCTGTATTTTTTAAAAACAGTCTTATGATGCATGGTAGGAAATGTTAGTCTTTGCAACAGGACAACACTTTCATCACTGTAAAACAGCATCCCCTCTGATCTCAGAACTGTTTTTGCACATCCTGATTCAGAGAACTGGAGTGCAAACAGAGGGGGACACATAAGTGAGTGTGAAGGTGGATATTGTGGCTAAAGGACAAGCCTAGGTCTCAGGGGACCTAAATTCTATTCCTGGATCTGCCATTCACTTGCTGTGTGACTTAACCTTTCTGCATCTTACTTCCCCATCTATAGAACAAGGAGATACGATAACCTATGTCACATTATACATAATCTTAATTCATGAATGGAAGTGCTCTAAACTTAACATAGATGGTGCTAGTGAAGTGTCAATAGTTATAAGGGAAAGAAAGGGGTCTCCTTTTTTATTAAAAGCTAAACTAGGCTGTGCAGGAATAATGCAATGACATTCATCTTGCAATTCTTTAAAATGAAGGCGTTGTATTCTTATTTACTGAGTGATTTGCCAGAGAACTGTAGACATCCATGCAATTCACACTCATCAGCTAGTATCAGGAAGAAATTTCCTCCATGGGACAGTACTGCATAATTAAGTGTATTATATGGAGAGTTTATGCCTTTCTCTGAAGCAGCCGGCATTGGCCACTATCAGAAACAGACTACTAGGTATGATGGATCTGTGTTATGATGCAGCAGGAAGCAGGATACCAGACTAGATGGATCACTAGTGTGTCCAAGTGTAGCCTTTTCTATGTTCTCTCATATATAGCCATGCAGAAAAACATGGAGGGCTGTATATAAATTGTAAGCTCTTTGGGACAGGGAATGTCTTTTACTATAAGTTTATATGGTGTCTAGTACAATGGGGCACTGATCTGACAAATAATAATAATTAATAGTATGTATTGATAATAAAAAAAAGAGAATAATAAATCAAAATTGAAGGTTCCCGTTAGGTTTATCTGGTGAGAAAAGTACATGCTTCAATCACAAACCAGAACAGAAAGCACCTCAGTGATTAAAAGTTACACAGATCTGGAGTCAAGGAAGTGAACAGCTACTTCACAGACCCTTGGACAGAATACAACTCAGGACTTCAGGATGTCTAGAGTCACTGCCTCAACAGTCTGTCCAGACTTGGAGGGGTCCAGTTGCCAGAATGTGTAAGAAGTACTGGTTCTGACAGATCCAAAACACTCTTCTTCTCCCACTCCCAGCTCTTTTTATCTAATTTCATCTCTGGCATTTGTAATGTATCCATCACGGCATCTAGGCATTAATTTCCATTTGTTTACCTGGAGCGATCTGATGGATTTTAGTTAGTCACAGAAGGTATTTTTTCTTATCGCTTTTTACTAAATATAAGTATCAGGGTGGTGGTGAAGAGTGGCTGAAGATGAAGCTTGTGATGTTCCTCTCTTACTCATCCTCTCAGTATGTATTAAAACAGTGTCACTATTTTAATGGTTTTTAAATTATATTAAAGGCCTGATTTAAGTGCTCAAAAGTCAAGATACTCAGAACGATTAATAATATGCTGCACATATGTAGAGATTTTCATCTTCAAAGTGCTTTACAACCATTCACTAATAAACAATGGTCTATGAGGTAAAGTAGTTAAGTAATGTCCTAATCCCCATTATGAAGATGGGGAAACTGAGCCAGAGAGGTTAAGTCACTTGCTGAAGACCTCATAGTGAATGAGTGTCAGACCTGTGATTAGATGTCAGGAGCTCATGGCTCCTAATCAGCTGCTAACTTTACCCTTTATGTGAGCAGTCGGATTCTGTTCTTCCTTACATCAGTGTTGTGCTGATGTAGTTTCACTGATTTCATTGGAATTGCTGCTGATTTATACCACGGTAAGTAAGAGAAGAATGGAGCCCTGGGTCTGAAATCTGACCCTAAATTCACTTGCATATATAGGATGTAAAACCGTCCATGGTTCTCAATTCTGAACCCCTTGCTAGACCTAGGCATAACAGAATGGATGAAGGATGGAGTTGCAGCTTTAATGCTCAATCTCTTAACGTTTTGTATGAATTAGGTGTTTATAAAGGCATAATGGGGGCAGATGCTATGCAAATTTCCCCAATGCAATTATTCCTGCTGGTGTTGCCAACTCTTGCAATTCAATTGAGAGTCTCATGATTTGTTGTTCTTAAAGCCCCAGATGCAAGAATCAGGTTATGAACCAAGGCCCGGTCTACACTTACCCTTGGGATTAGTTGATGGGAGATACGCAAGTGATGCAAATCATTTGTGTATCTCCCATCAAATTTGCGGCGTCTCCTCCACACTGCGCTGTCGAAGGAAACAGCGTTTCCTTCGACGCAGCGCTATGCCACTTATCAGAGTGGTTTTCCTGCATCACTTGCTGGATCAACTGAGCGGGTCTATGCAGACCACTCAGTCAATCCACAGTAATCGATCTGACAGCAGCGAATTTGCCACCATCAGTGTAGACCCAGCCCAAGAAACTCAGCTGTTGTAAGCTTCTAGACCTCATATTGCAGAAAAGAGCTTGAACATGTGACCCACTAACAGCTCCAGCAGCAGGCAACAAATAAAAAGAACTTCAAATGTATTATATTTAAAATCCCATGATTTTTAAGCCAATCTCATGTTTTCTGGTACATGACTCATGGGTTTCTGAATGCTTGGGGTTGGCAACATATGCAAAATGGGATTTGGGATGCACCCAACTTCTTTTCACTTGTGACTTAAGAATTGAACTCAGGTCTCTGGAAGTAAAAATGCTGCTTTAATAAACCACTGCACCAACATCACCCCTTCTTACGTCTCACTTCCTGTTTCATATGGCTGTATGTCAGACGGTTAATTCTACATAGATGGAGTGAAGGCTGAATTCCCTGGTGTGTAATGCTACTGTAACAAGTATCAAGAATTGCCAGGATCCTTATCAAGCCAGTGCAATCATTTTGTAACAATGAACCTGAACCCTGGATATCAGATGGCAGAAGTTAGAGATGGAAAGTGCTAGGGCAGGATATGGTCCCCCCTCAAAAGAAGAGACATCAGATATTAAACTGATACTGCCATGGATGTTAGTTAATGGGCCAGGGAGTGTGGCTGAAGCACTGGAAAATGTTAAGATTGAGCATAAACTGTAGCCATGTTTCAGATCAGAGTTTCTTTCTCAGCTGTATTAAAGGACTTTTTCTCAGAGCATCAACAAGCAGAAGTCCACAGAGACACTGAGTATTCACTTCTCAACATCTGCAAACATTTTTGTTAAGAGCAGAGCTAATCTGCCCATGGGAGCACTAGAAAGGCTGTTACTCTACCTTCCTCAGATAGGGTGGAAAAAAAAGCCCATACTGATTTCCTGAACATTGGGAGGGAAAAAGGCCAAATGGCAAAATTGTGAAGTCCATGCTCATTTCCTTCAGTGCAGGTTTAGTCTGAGTAAAGACTAGTTCTTTAGGATCTGGCCCAATGTTTTGGGGATGACAATGGACATGCCCTGTTTCAGTTCAGAAAGCCTTTCCCCACGCATAGAGTTATAAACCTAAGAGGGGTTTACAATGAAAAACACAATAGCTTTTTTACCATACAGCCAGAGGTCTCTCTGAGGGTACGTCTGCATAGCATCACTGAGGTACACTTCTGAGCATGGGTAGACATATATGCGCTAGCTCTGCTCCAACTAGTGCACTAAAAATAGCAGTGTTGACACAGCAGCACAAGCAACCGCTTGGCTAGCCCCCAAGTACAAACATATCCAAATCCACGGGTATGTCCTCAGGTAGCTAGCCTGGGCTGCTGCCCATGCTGCTGTGGCCACACTGCTATTTTTAGGCTCTTGCATTTGTCTGTCAACTCGCATTGGGCATTACAGCTTGCTGTACAGATGGACCTGGAAGAAAAAATTCTGCACTGGCAGGACAATGCTCTGGATGACCTAATAAGTCTCTGTCTTCTGTGAGGCTTGATTCTTAACTCCCTCACACATTTTATAGCGATGTAGCTCCATTGACTTCCCTGGAATTACTCCTGATTTATAATGGTGTGAAATCAGGGTCATGTCCTTTGATCCTAATAAATACACATATAAAGGTTACCTCTCTCTCTCTGGCTGCTGTGATCTCTTTGGTAATCTCTAGCTATTTCTTAAGCTGATTGTGCTTTTACTTCTAATAGAAATGCCTCTATGTATAGCTGGGAATTGCCTGAGCATGGTGGCAGCAGCAAGTGGACAACAGTTGCAGTAGGGTTATTGCCAGATATGAATGAGGGGTTTGGTACACACCAAAATGGAAAGTGAACTCTAGAGATTTCTGATGGGGTGGTATATGACATGTCTCAATGCAGAGCCAATCATTCTGCGTCAGCCCCAAAACCCAGATTACCACCTTCACTTCAGTGTGAATTTTGGAAGAGATCAGAGCAGGATTTCTCCTTCTTGGCTGTGTGGGGTTCCTGCTTTTTCCAGGGGTCATTCACTATGTGTGTGTGTGCATGCGTGATGTGGACTTCTCCATTCGAGGCCTGGATGGAGAGTTCTTGACACTCTGGATATCCAGCAGAAGAAGATGGATCCTCAGTAATGAATTTTATTGCCTTTTATTTTTTTAAGGGCAACATATTTAAAAGTGGCTCCTAATTCTGAGTTCCTCAGTTTTGGGGAGCTTCAATTCAGACAACTTTAAGGTGTCTTAAACTGGGCACCAAAGACTGAAGCATCCAAAATCAGAAGCTACTTTTAAAAAAATTGATTCCAGAGCTTTTTTGTTGTTGTTTTGTGTTACTATGTATGTGCAGAGAAAGGGGCTTTTGGTGAATTTCTTTCTTCCTTGAGGAAGTGAAGCATAAAGAACAGGAGTGATGAGAATGGAAGTCCAGGGTTTTTATCTGCTGCCTGCTTGTTTAAGTCAGTGCTCCTCTCACACTGCTATCCCACTGCCCCCATTTTGTCCTAGAGGAATCACTTGGTGTGACAGAGAAGTTGAAGTTCTATGTTAATTTAAAATGGATCCCAACCCTGACCTAGAAACATTATCTTCTTTTGGGGTTAGAATGGAAATTCAGCCTCCATGGCCAGTCACCCCTGGAGCTGTTGTTCCCTCCTTCAGTGCTATGAGGTTTGGAAAAGGGATTGTTCTGTTTTTAAACTTGGTTTAATGCCTACGGTTTTGTTGGACTGGAGGTGATAGTGATCAAGCTGTTGTTTCTCAAGGGCTAGGGGACCAGCGTCTCCGACACAGCATGTTTTCAGCCAGTGTGATCCTAATTACGTTGAAGCTGCAGAGGTGCAGCAAGGACCCTGGTACCATTCCTGCATCCTCTTCCAGACAGATAGGGACCGGAGGCATACAGTGCCATTTTAATGTCCTCTCTAGGACAGCAGCACACCCGCAAATAGTCTGTGATAACATCCTTGGGATGTTATCACATCCTTGGGAGGCTGCCCTATCCTACAGTGCCTGTGCCTCTACGCAGAGCCTGTGGTAACTCATTCAGACCCTGGGAGTCTACCTTCTCCTCCACAACTCCTCCTCCTCTAGAGGTCTGTGCTAGTGAATATGGACCTGAGATGGCCCGCCTTACTCCCCGCCCACCCCAGTGCCACTCCCACCTTCCATACTCCAAGGGAGATTTCCATACTCCACAGCATACTCTACTCTGCAGTCTGTGAATTTAGGAAGTGCCATACAAGAGGATGCAGAGAGGGAACATCCCCTGAACTACATTTGGTCTCCTTTATTCCTCTCTCTGCAAATATTAGAGGTCCAGGACTCCTTGGGTATGTCTACACTGCAACTGGGAGGTGTGATTGTCAGCATGGGTAGACAGATTCACGCTAACTTGAGGTAGCTACCCAAGTCCAAGCCTGTCCGACCCTCTGGGTCCAAGCCCACTCAACCCCTTGGGTCTGAATTCAAATGACTAGCCTGAGCCACTGCCTAGGGCACCATGTCCACACTTGTTTTTAGCATGCTAGCTTAAGCAGAGCTAGTGCGTGTCTGTCTACCCGTGCTGGGAATCATAACTCTCCGCACTGCAGACATACCCCTAGCGTCTTAATCAGCTATATATGCATGACCTTAGTAGCTGGAAGCCTTTCATTATGTGGTAGCTTCCTGTCTCCAGGGAGAGAGAGGGTGCAAAGAAGGATAATTCATCTTCTTTCTCCAGAGAGGCCTAGAGGACACATGAAACAGGTCTCTGTGTGTTATGACAGGCCAGAGTACATGGCCAGTCAGGAGGCAAGTTTTGACTTTTGACAAATGCCACAGTACAACACCCATCTCTTTGGAGCCTAGCCTTGACACTGGAGAGCCTGTCTTTGCTCCACAGCACTCTTTTGTCTGTTCTCAGGTACATCCTGACCCTGCCTTTACATCACTGAGTCAGATCAGTGCATTAAAAACCGTAGCACAAGCATTAGGCTGAGGCTTTCTTCAGTCTTAACAAATTTTAACGCCAGTGCCTTATGGTGGTTGGCCTTTTCACAGCAACTAGACATTTCCTCCTCCAGTGACACTGTGTGGGTTGTCCTGTAATTGTTCTGCGAAGGTGCTGTGCACTATTTAGACAGGTGGTGTTTTGGAGGGCTAGGCCACCCACTGCCATGGCAAAGCCAATATTGCCAGCCAGGCAGTAGCAATGTTGCTGTTTTGGTGCAGTGGGTCTGAGTGGAGCTGTGAGTGTTACTGCAGTCCTGGAGTTCACTGCAAGCTGGAGGAGGAGACAGGCAAAGAGGCTGAGTTCCTGGCATCCCTGCGTCTGTCAGTTAGGTCCTTTCACTCCTGTCAATCAGTTTGCACTAATTTGGTGCTGTAGGGTATCTCTGGTGCTTGATGGCATCATCACACTGGAAGCAGGCCTCCTGTAAGCTCCAGGGGTGTTCTGGGATGAAGTCATGCAGACAACTAAATTGCATAGCACAGCACGCCACACACACACATGCTGGCTTTTCTAAGCAGGAAAGGTGGATTTTGTCAGCTAAGACTTGAGTGACCAAGTAAATACAGCAAGAATTCCAAACAAATGTGCCCTCTCTGCTTCTGCTAAGAGGACGAAAAATCAGCAGCACTGCAGAGAGGAAGGATCCATTTTACCTGTACCTGGAGTGGAGCATACGCTTCTGCTAACACCGTACTCTGTAATCCTAGAATTCTAGAGGCCCAGAACTACTGCAATCACTTAAAATCCCTGTTTTCACTGCTCAAAACCAGTGCTACATTCTTTATTACCCTGACAATTCCAGGCCTGCTGCCTGGAACTAGCCCTGCTTTCTGTATTCCTCTGGAGTTCCCAGCCTTTCTCCTTCAGTCCCAGACTTAAGTTGTCTATTACCATGGAATAGTGCCTAGTGCTGCAATCTACAATGCATCAGTTTTGTATTCACCTGAAGTTCATGGTACTGCTGCACAGAACCAATGCTGGATCTTCTTTTACCCTGAATATCGCAGGGCAGCTAACCAGAACCAGCTCCATTTTCTTTTACCCAAGAACCCAGAGGAAACTACACAGCATTCCATATTCCCTTAAGGCCCCAGGTGCTATAGCCTAGAGTCAATGCAGCATTTTCTACAATGGGATGTTGCTTTTGGGGATTAGGCATTGCTCTGTAGGCTGTACCATTCTATACGTTGTCCTCGTCTGTAAAGCAGGAACAATCTCTAAGCAGGAAAAACCTTCTACAGCTTGTGTTCATAGTGAAGAGGAAGGAAATCAGTGCACACACAGGCACACTCAGGCAGCTGAGGTAGGAGTGTGCTTATGTCAGTGTGCAGTGTTCTTTCCTACCTGTGATGTATGTTGCCCTGTATTCAAGGCTAATCCATCTGCAGGATGATAATGGGGAGGGATCCTATGGATAAGTCCATCTATCAGAATGGAGGAGGGGGAACATACTTCTGGTTAATTCTTTCTGTCACAGCACAGAGATCCCCTGAAATATGTAACAATCAGTAGAGACAGTGGCTATGTATGCATGCATCATGCCCCATACTTCCCTAAAATAAACATCCATAGCTGTGGCTCAAGAATCTTTCCGCATGGGCCTTATATGCAGCAGCACAAGATGCAGACAATCCCTGGGCATCAAACTGACTTGTTTCCATAGAAACTGTTGACTTTCACTGTGTTGTCATGAAATGGGAAGGAAATTATCCCTCTGGGACTTGTTCTGGCTCCTGGATTGGTTTGTCTGCTGCCCTGTAATTGAAGGAAGGCAGATAATCCCTTTTCAGAATTCTGCTCTGACAGAGCGATACCCTAAATCATCCTTAATCAATGACCACTAGGGCAACAGCGATGCAGATCCATTTGTTCCCATCACAGGGACCCCCTAGTGGGAATGTCACATAGCAATGAGGTCATGAGCCATGATTTCCGAAGTCACAGACCTTATGGAGAAGAACAGAATTAGCTGCAGTCACCACTATCTGGGGAGAAGAACTGAATAAGGGCTTATCTATACAAACAATTAGTTTGTGGCAAGTTGAGATGTGAATTTACACCACACTAGCCTGCCCTAGAGTAACCGTGTGGACGCTGCAGATGTACACTAACAGCTTGTTATTGCACTTTGATCTGATACTCTTTAAAATGGGTCCATACGCACAAGAAGTCTGCAGTTTGCAATATTGAGGGACTCTTGCAGTGGTCTTGTGCTGAATGGCCTGTCTAGGGTACAGATAACCCCCACTTTGAATGGCAATGATTTCTTCTCTATCACTTCTCCTTAAGGAGCTGGCCCCTTTATGACAGACAATTCTGAAGCTAGAATTTCCATTTCTAGATGGGCAGAAAGAGGGGAGTGAAAACCAGACAAATGGTATTGCCTCCGTCCACTGGGCCCCAGTCCCCCAGCCCAAGCATAATAACAGGGCCCCACTGTAACCAGAACGATTCATTTCTCGGTGCACTGATAGATTCACACACTTGCCAAAAGATCATTAACAATTTTTTACCCATTACTGCTGTTCTTGTTTTCCCCACAAAAGCCCTCCCTGGAGCCATAAAGATGTCAATGAACAGCCACAGCAGCATGATTTATTGTATTCACACACTGATTTCCTATAATTTTCCGTTTTTAACAATTTTCATACAATTACTGTAAAGAAAAATGAAGAATAAATATCAGCCCCCAACCAATATATTTGTAGGATCCAACTTAAATCATCCCAAACAAGGAAATTCCAAGTAAAGGCACGTAGTTTGTCCTTACCTCATCCCTCAGTGCATAGGGACTTTAGCTCCTGTGTTTTGCAGGGTCAGATAAGGACAGAATGGCAACTTCATTTCACATGTCCCTACATTATGTTGTGTAATGCAGTCCCCTCATAGTTCTTATAATAGGTTTTTGCTCTATGCAAGGATGCGTCACTGGCATATGTGTAAGGGATGCACCATCCCTGCCTTCATCCCAGTCCTTGAGAACCTTGAGGCCTGATACTTCTGTCAGAAACAGTGTAAATCCAGATTTACATCACTGATTTCAGTGGAGGTACCCTGGATTTACTGCAGTGTGAATAACTCCACTGAAGTCAATAGGGCAGATTTATCCCTGTGCTAGCTCAGACCTTGGTGCAGGTTAATTTATGATCCTGCTGCAACGGCTCTCAGTGGGTCACTACATGGATGCAGAATGGCTGGGGCGTAAGAATGCCCTAGCTCTTTTGCAGAGTGCCCCTGAATACCTCCTGTAGAGGTGGCACAGAGCTGGCTCCACCAGCTCTGCACTTGGCAGAGGCCTCCTAAACTGGGAATATTCCCAGGATGTGGGAAGTTTACATCTGTCCTGCATCAGTTCGGCTGGTGCAAAGGGGCCATAGCACAACTTTGAATCTAGCCCAGTGAGTCTCATTCTCTTATCCTGGTGTAAAATAGGAGTGATTCCTGAAGTCAGTGGAGTTAGATCTGTGCAAAATTAGTGTGGGAGGAAAATCAAGCTCAGGAATTCACACCAATATAACAAAAACAATGAGAGTCCTGTAGCACTTTAACAAATTTCTGCAGGCATAAGCTGTATGCAGAAATTTGTTAGTCTTTAAAGTGCTATAGGACTCTCATTGTTTTTGCTGTATACAGACTAACACGGCTACCCCTCTGGAACTTTACACCAATACAAGTGACAGGAAAACCTGGCCCCTTATCTGGATGACCAGTAGAGAGGCACAGGCATGAAAGAGTTGAGTCAGTCACTAAGAAAGGAGAGGTGGACAGAGAGAGGGTTTTAAAAAGAGGAAATGACAGCAAAGGCTCCTGGGAGCTGGTCTGTGCAGCCAGAGATAAGCTGTTAGTTCAGAGAAGCAGGATTTAGGCCTCTTGGGAAGTGAAGAGGAGGGAGTGCACAGCGGGGGAAGGGAGATAAGCAGCTCCTACACAAATATATTTATACAAAAATTGCTACATGGTTTCCCTTTTTTGTATTTGATGGTTTTGCTTATAGAGCAGCCACACAGGCTACTTTTTTAATCCAGCAACTGCAACTTAAATATCAGAGTTTCAAGAGCACACCATTACAGTCAGTATATATGCGAAGGCATATTGCTCTGGGCATATTTCTCTCTGATTATCTGACCCCTTGTTACAGTCTGCGGTTGCCTTAAACAAGTCATCGGAGTTGACTTTAGAGGTCTCTAATTGGGGTAGGACAGAACGGGTGGCTTTGTGGATCACTTGATGATTACCTGTTCTATACATTCTCTCTAAAGCACCTGGCATTGGCTACTGTCTGAAGACAGGATACTGAGCTAGATGGACCATTGGTCTGACCCATTATGGTCATTATTATGTTTGTTTAAAGGGACAATGTCAAAGTGGTAAGCCCCAAATTTGACACCCCAACCCCTGGGGAAAGAAAGCAATGTTGCTGGGCTTTTTTAATATGTCCCTGTAACACTGGAGGTTTCTGACATCAAAAATGGAAAGGAGGAAATTGACATGTACAGGTGTCACCCAGAGATAACATACAGTAGCAGATAAACATCATAACATACCTGAGTCAAATCAAGGTAGATACAGCCCACTCAGCCTCTGTTACTGGCCTATATTGTAGGGAAAAGGTCCAGCTTCCTGTGTGCAACTAGTACTGGTAGACAGTGACAGACCGGCAACCTGGTTACTGTCATCCTTTGTGTATTCCCAGAAAAGTACATCACAGAGCAAGTTTTCCTACAATTGTGCTTTGGCCCCAACACAGAGAGAGAACTCCTATGTTTTAGAGGGGAGTAGTTCATTCTTCAGAGTCAATTCAGTCATTGGCCTCTCTGAGGAGGCTGCCAGCAGAGATGTCATTTAGTGCCACTTGTAAGGGTCATTCTTGTGCCATAGACATTTGTTCATTGGGAATTAGACTGAGACCAACAAACACATTTCACATAGGCTGGCAAATGGCCATAAGCTTTAGCTCATTTTTGACCTGCACTGGTTTTTAATTGGAAATCTAGAAGTGAAAGACTATAGACCATCACAAAAGAAATACGCAATGCACATGCAGTTATTTCTTCTTCTTTGAGGTGCTGCATTTGTGTGTTTGTAATAAGATATGATTGCTTCTATTTCAGTTTGTATGTGTGTATTTACTTTGTTTGATGTACACAGTTCTTCAAAATGAAATATACATGATTTGAGAGAAGGAGAGAGGTGGAAAGCGAGCAAGGGCAAGAGAGCTCCCGTAGACACACAAATATCCTGCTCATCTACCACAGGGGGAAGGGAAAGGAAGCATAGAAAAAGCTTACAATGATCGAATGATAAAGTCAGTTTTGGAGGTTTATCCAAGGCTGTGTCTTCACTGCAAAACAGAGCATTTTTACACTGAGTTAGCAATCTCACTATAAAATCCCAGTGAAGACAAGACATAGATAACCTCAGCTAGTTACATCTAGGTAAAAGTTAAAAATTACAATGCCCAGTCTCCACTAGGATTTTACATCGAGACAGGTATCTCAAGTCACCTATTTTAGGGCTTGTCTACACTTGAAACGCTACAGTGGCACAACTGCAGCTGTGCTGCTGTAGTGCTTCAGCGTAGACATAACCTACGCCGACGGGAGGGGTTCTTCCATTGGAATAGATAATCTACCTTCCTGAGAGATGGTAGCTAGGTTGACAAAAGAATTCTTCATCGACCTTAGCACTGCCTATAACGTGGGTTAGGTCAACATAGCTGGGGTGTGGCTTTTTCACACACCTGAGAGATGTAGCTATGCCGATGTAAGTTCCCACTGTAGACCAGCCCTCAGTGTAAACACACACCTTTTTTGCAGTGAAGACACAATCTGATTGTGTGTGCAGGGAATCAGAGCTGGTCTAACTCACAGGCTGAGTGGCCAGGGGAGAAGAATATAGCAACAAACGAAGTTAGCGGGAGGGTGTAAGAAGGTCCTCTCCCTAACTTAACATACACTGCCTTCTGACTCCTTTGTGTGTAAGTTACACTGACTGTGTCTACACTATGGAGACTATACAGGCATAACTATGTTGATATAGCAGTACCAGCATACCCCCATAGCATAGATGCATCCACCCTGACAAAAGAGTTTTTTCCACTGGGGGAGGAACACCACCTCCCCAAATGATTAGCATTCTTCCGTTGACATAGCTGCATCTACACTGGAGGGTAGATCAGCATAACTATGTCAGTCAGAGGTGTGTACATGTGTCTGTGTTTCGCCAC
Organism: Mesoclemmys tuberculata; assembly: GCA_007922155.1. NCBI lineage: Eukaryota > Metazoa > Chordata > Testudines > Chelidae > Mesoclemmys > Mesoclemmys tuberculata. The sequence continues at coordinate 11,710,560 of ML675655.1, forward strand.
CCCAACTTTTAAATGTAGACCATTAGACTCTCATATGCATTGGATATAAGTAGGTCTAAGTGAGTCTAACTGGGTCAGATTCTAGCACCATTCCAGTGCTGCATAAAGCTAGAGTAATTAGGAACCTAGAGAGTCTCCTTGTGTAAGGAGAATACCTGCGTTGCAGCAGAGCTGGTGTAGCACCTCTATGCCAGCTTCCTCGGTTACTGGTATAGAGGGCATTCTTTGGGGTAGGAGCACCACTGACCTCTGGTTATCTCTGGCTGAGAGAAATTAACCCACGAATTTATAATATATGTATAGTAACAGATCAGAATGAGTGTTTTACTCCCAATTTGCACTGGTGTAAATAGTGATTCAAGGTGCAAGGCAGTGGAAAGTGAGGCCCATTGTGTCTAATTTTATTTCCATTGTTGTGTGTGTATTCTGACATTCATGAATTATTATCTCTGACTTTATTTGGAGTATCATTTGCACTCATGTATTCTGAAATAATGAATCATTGTATGCAATAATATGACCAGTGTCACAGAATATGTGATACGTGTACACAGAAATAAAGACCCATTGTATCCAATTGTGTTGCCAGTACCATCTTACACACACAAGTAGTGGTGGTACCATATTATGCAGATAAGAAATGGTGTTACAATAAGCTGTGATGGATTAACCCTATCAGTTGGGGGTGGAGGAGGCACTGGACACACTGTCAAAGAGACTGGAGAAAGACAAGAGCACTGGGGAGCCAGAGGTAGAAGCAGTAGCAGATAAGGAAAAGTGGGAAGTCAGGACCTACAACAGTAGAACCGAGGTAGGCGGAAGGGGGGATGCAAAGAAGAGAAGTAGGGGTGAGATTGGGGGAAGAGAAAAGAGCAGGAGCAGAATGTCAGAGGCAGGCAGTGGGAAGCAAAGAGCAGCAGAAAGAAGTGGTTCAACAGAAGAGGCAGTTGAGTGACTAGAGGAAGAAGCAGATGCTGAAGAGGAGTGATGTGTGATAGTCAACTGAGTAGAGCTGCCTGATTCGGAGTTGTGTTGGCTGGCCATGGAGACACTCTAGTGGCATTAGTCAGTTGAGGGTGGTAGTGGTGGTAGATTCAGAGGACTACTGGCTGGAAGTAGTAACATCCTGGTAGGAATAGGAAGAAAGAAGAGGAGGCTACAGCTTCCTGTTCGGCTTAGTGGCTTTCTGTGCTCAACATGTGGTACTGAAGCTCTGCAACATCAAACTCTTTGAATTTAGAGAGGCTCCCCTGTGTCAGAACCAAAGGGTTAAAACACATCAGATACCCAGTATGAATCTGCGTAATGAGGGCAAGCTGCTCTGGAGTGGAAAATGAGTTTCAGCTTTACAACCTGATATTCCTTTAGCTGAATAGATTAATAGATTTTAAGGCCAGAAGGGATCATTATGATCCCCTACTCTGACCTCCTGCATAACACAAGCCAGAGAAGTTCACCTAGCAATTCCTGCATCAAATTCATAACTTCTCACTGAGCTAGAGTATCTCTTTTAGAAAGACCTACCATCTTGTTTTAAACTTGTCTAGTGATGGAGAATCCAACACAGCCCAAGATAAGTTGTTCCAATGGTTAATAATCCCCTGAGGCAATCTGGAAAATCTGTCTGCACATCTTAGGAATTCTGGTTGATATTATAACACTGTTATCATGAAAACTGCTGTTTCAATGAATGCCTAAATGTAAATCCACTATGGGCAGACAGAACTGTGCATGTCTCTGTCATACCAGGGACAATGGTGGGTCATTTGAATTTAATGGCTGCCTAGCCAGCTGGAAAAACCTGAATGACAATGGGTTAGCTGAAGTCAAAAGATAGTTTCTTCAACTTGTTTGCAGGGAAAATGAAAGTGGAAAGAGTAGAAAATTACCAGCAACAAGATCGAGAGACAGAAGTAACGAAGGAGGAGTTTAAAAAAGACTCAGAGAGGGAAGACTCAGCCACACAGGAAGTTTTGGGCAGAGAAAGGGAATGGGACAAATCAGCTGAGGTCAGAGAAGGCAGCAGCAAGCTGATGAGAGAACGCAAGCTGTGCACTGCAGCAGCAAAAGGACGCTGGGTGGCCCCAGTTGACTCTGACCTCAGCCCAAAGAATGTTCTGTAGTGGTGAGGAAACTGAGGTAGGGAAATGCATATAGGATTTATTGTTTTGTATTGCTTTATGATTTCTCATGCTATTAAAAATAAGAAATAGTATGTTAGAATTCTGTGCACAGTGCTTGCGTGTATCATGCATTTCACCTACCACATCCCCCCTTGAAGATGTAAACCAGAAGGCTCACACTGGATGCAGTTCTGAGAGAGGGTGTGTTTAAGCTATGAAGAGTCTGTAGAGTCAGCACTGATTCCTGAGGCTAGGCAGTTGGACTGCGTGGTTGCAACTCTCAGGGGAGCGGAGATAGAGGATCTGCATCTCCAGAGCATGCTTAGGGACTGAGAGACTTAAAACACACGGGATCCAGTAGCGAGATCTTTCACAGCAGTATAGTGTGTGGCCCAGAGGAGATGCTCAACTGGAGATGTAACACCTCACCATTAAAAACGTATGCCTTACACTTGCGCTCCATGACTAATCTACATGAAACATGTCACAGTTTATATTTTAAATATCCATTTTAGAGAGCCACTACAATAGGAATATTTTTAAACATAATCTTTGTGCTATGGGAATAAACCAGAGACTGTGAAACTCTCTGAGGTGTTCATAATATATGGTCTATATTAAGTTAAATGCTGCCATTCAATGTTTGTACCAGAAAAATCACAGGTTAAAAGCATCAGTATTACTACATTAATACTCCCAGACTGTGCTGGTCTCCTTATCACTCACTGTGTCCTGCCCTGAGTTAAAATGGAGGCCTCTTGTCAAAACCTGCCTGACTGGACGTGTATGGAGTCTTGAGACTCAACAGATGGGGCAAGGGTAGTTCAGAGTGTGAAAGCCATAGCATGACTGGATCATTTATCTAGACCATAGTTTCTCAATCCTGTGGTACACGTACCCCTAGGGGTACGCAAGACACAGGCAGGGGGTACCCAGGAAAAAAATAGTGAATGGGAGGTGGGCGGCAGCTGCTGACTTCTGGGGAAGCTGGGTGGCAGTAGCTCGCTTCTCACCTGATCCCAGCTCCCAGATGGAAGGTGTGTGGCAGCCGCTGGCTTCTGGCTGAAGTCCCCAGAAGTTCCCAAAGTTCTCTAAAACATTCATTAAGCCTCACATCTCCCCTGCAAGGAAAGCAAGTAAGTAAGAGTATAGGCAAAATGGTATTATTAGCGCAGGGAATGCGAATAGCAAGACTTGGATTCTACTCTTGACTGCCACAGATGTGCAGTGTGATCCTGGTCAAGTTCTCTGAGACCATTTCCTCCTCATCAGTGATAGCGTCTCCTGTCCCACAGGTATTTTTGTAGGCAAACCTGGAATTAGGTATTACTGGTCTAGGAAGGCTCCCTTAATAAGCCTCAAAGGACTTGTACATCCTTATTTAAATGACATATTTAAATTATGGGCTGCTAAAAGTAGATATGGCTACTACATGCTTTGAGAAGGAGGGAACTAACATAGAGATGTAAGTTTCAACTCTAATGCAGAGGGAAGATGCTGAAATGGGACACTCAGATGCAATGGATCCTCCTGGATTGTAAGGAGGGAGCTGTGGTATCACTCTGAACTGGTTCAGCCATCGAGTGTCTTCTCTTTTTAATTCAACAGCCTGGCCGTGAGTACTTGAGTGCACAGAACTGCAGGGTCACACGAGCACAGACTGGTCGGCTGCAGACATGGTATCTGTTACAGTGACATTTAATCCTGATGTCATGGACAGTCACTGAATCTTTGCTGAGTACAGTTCAATTTACACAATGCTAAAGTAGCAAATGAATCCAGTTTCAGCAAGAATGGAAGGGGCAGCCTTAGTATGTGTATTTTCTCTACAAGTTCCTTTTCATTTCTCTTGCTCTCTTTTGTACCTGCTCAAAGATATCCTATTTATAACAAAGCTTCAGAACTGAGCACAATATGCCCACTGTGGCTGCTTTTGTGATGAATTCAATCACTGAGGCATCAGGGCACTAGCCCCTCATGCAAAGCTTTAATAATCACCTCCTGCTTAATAAAAAACCTTACATTGATTATTGCCCCTTTTTGCCTGAGCAGTTAGCCAACATTCAGGGACTCACAGAGTTGTTTCTGTTAGGAAGAGAAACTGATGATACAAGTTGGGCATTTCTTTGGTGCAATCCTGTTTATTTAGAAAGAATGAAACAAAGTCCTGTTTCCTGAACACATAACAGCAGACAGGGTCCTTGCTCAGAAATCCAGGACTGCCTTTCCCGAGAGTACTATGCCCATAAGAAGCTTTGTCTCTCAGCTTCCTTTCAGGGTCACATTCCCCACTGCTTCCTTCCCTTTCTGCTGCTCACTTTCTGTCCAACAATACAGACAGATATGGACAGATATGTACAAACAATCAATCCATCCCCTAGCTCCTGCATTTTGCAGTCAGTCTCAGGGAACCCCTCAACCCACATGACTTAGGCTACCTCTATACTGACAGCGACAAATTTGCCGCCGTCAGATCGAGGTCTCTGGATTGACTGAGCGGTCTGTGTAGACCCGCTCAGTCGATCCAGAAATCGACATAGGAAAACCACCTCTGTAAGTGGCGCAGCGCAGTGTGGACGGCGCACCTAACAGACGCAGTGAAGTTGATGGGAAATACGCACGTTTTTTATGTCACTTGCGTATCTCCCATCGACTGCCACTGAATCCGGAAGGTAAGTGTAGACCAGGCCTTATTTTCCAATCACCTTGCTGTGCTGCCCATTGCTTTGGGTGGTGGTTTCCTGTTGTTTCCAGCTATCACTACATAAAGGGGCATTTAACTGCTCCTTCCATTTAGCCTGAATGAAGGGTGGTTAGCAGATTCATCAGCTTTAACTAGCTCTGTAATTGTCTATAGATCAAAGACCTGCTTGATGGCAGCCATTAACAATATAGTTAGACCTTCCAACATAACAAAATAATAGCCCCTTTCATTCTGTAGGATCCCAAAGTATTTAACACTGAGGCTGTGTCTTCACTGATGGCAGCAAATTCGCCACTGTCAGATCAACTTCTCTGGATTGACTGAGCGGTCAGTGAAGACTCATAGGTCAGAAGGGACCAATATGATCATCTAGTCTGACCTCCTGCACAAGGCAGGCCACAAAACCCTACCCATACACATATATAACAACCCCGAACCCATGACTGAGTTATTGAAATCCTCAAAAGTGAGATTTGAAGACCTCAAGCTGCAGGGAATCGATCAGCAAGCGACCCATGCCCCACGCTGCGGAGGAAGGCGAAAAACCTCCGGGGACTCTGCCAATCCGCCCCGGAGGAAAATTCCTTCCCGACCCCAAATATGGCGATCAGCTAAACCCCGAGCATGTGGGCAAGACTCACCAGCCAGCACCCAAAAAGGAATTCTCTGCAGTAACTCAGTTCCCATCCCATCCAACATTCCCACAGACCATTGAGCAGACTTATCTGCCGATAATCCAAATCAATTGCTCAAATTAAACTATCCCATCATAACATCCCCTCCATATACTTATCAAGCTTAGTCTTAAAGCCAGATAAGTCATTTGCCCCCACTACTTCCCTCGGAAGGCTGTTCCAGAACTTCACTCCCCTAATGGTTAGAAACCTTCGTCTAATTTCAAGTCTAAATTTCCTAATATCCAGTTTGTACCCATTCGTCCTCGTGCCTATATTAGTACTAAACTTAAACAATTCCTCTCCCTCCCTAACGTTAATCCCCCTGATATATTTATATAGAGCAAGCATATCCCCCCGGAGCCTTCTTTTGGCCAGGCTAAACAAGCCAAGCTCTTTGAGTCTCCTTTCATAAGGCAGATTTTCCATTCCTCGAATCATCCTAGTAGCCCGTCTCTGAACCTGTTCCAGTTTGAATTCATCCTTCTTAAACATGGGACACCAGAACTGCACACAATATTCCAGGTGGGGTCTCACCAGCGCCGTATATAACGGCACTAACACCTCCTTCTCCTTGCTGGAAATACCTCGCCTGATGCATCCTAAAACCGCATTTGCTTTTTTAACAGCCATATCACATTGGCGGCTCATAGTCATCCTGCTATCAACCAATACCCCAAGGTCCTTCTCCTCCTCCGACGTTTCCAACTGATGCGTCCCCAACGTATATCTAAAATTCTTATTATTAATCCCTAAAGTGCATGACCTTGCACTTTTCACTATTATATTTCATCCTATTACTATTACTCCAGTGTACAAGGTGGTCCAGATCTTCCTGAATAGTATCCCGGTCCTTCTCCGTGTTAGCAATACCCCCCAGCTTCGTGTCATCCGCAAATTTTATTAACACATTCCCGCTCTTTGTGCCAAGGTCAGTTATAAAAAGGTTAAATAAGGTCGGTCCAAAAACCGATCCTTGAGGGACTCCGCTAGTAACCTCCTTCCAGCCTGACAGTTCACCTTTCAGCACGACCCGCTGTAATCTCCCCTTTAACCAGTTCCTTATCCACCTTACAACTTTCACATTCATCCCCATCTTTTCCAATTTAACTAACAGTTCCCCATGCGGAACCGTGTCAAACGCCTTACTGAAATCGAGGTAAATTAGATCTACCGCATTGCCTCTGTCTAAGTAATCCGTCACCTTCTCAAAGAAGGAGATCAGGTTGGTTTGGCACGATCTACCTTTAGTAAATCCATGTTGCAATTTGTCCCAATTACCATTGACCTCAATGTCCTTAACTACTTTCTCCCTTAAAATTTTTTCCAAGACCTTACACATGACAGACGTCAAGCTAACAGGCCTATAATTACCCGGATCACTTTTATTCCCTTTCTTAAAAATAGGAACCACGTTAGCAATTCTCCAGTCATACGGCACAACCCCCAAGTTTACCGATTGCTTAAAAATTCTCGCTAATGGGCTCGCAATTTCACACGCCAGTTCCTTTAATATCCTCGGGTGGAGATTGTCCGGTCCCTCCGATTTTGTCCCATTAAGCTGTTCAAGTCTGGCCTCTACCTCAGATACGGTAATATCCACCACCACATCCAGATTCCCGTTTGTCATCCCTCCATCATCCCTAAACTCTTCACTAGTCTTATTAAAGACCGAGGCAAAGTACTTATTTAGATATTGGGCCATGCCTAGGTTATCCTTAACCTCCGTTCCATCCTCAGCTTATAGCGGCCCCACTTCTTCTTTCTTTGTTTTCTTCTTATTTATGTGGCTGTAGAACCTTTTACTATTGATTTTGATTCCCTTTGCAAGGTCCAGTTCTACGCGGCTTTTAGCCTTCCTCACTTTATCCCTACACGTTCTGACCTCACTAAGGTAGCTTCCCTTACTAATCCCGCCTTTTTTCCACTCCCTGTAAGCTTTCTGCTTTTTCCTAATCCCCTCTCTGAGTTGCTTGCTCATCCAGCTTGGCCTACTACTCCCGCCCATAGTTTTTTTCCCCTTTCTTGGGATGCAGGCTTCCGACAGTTTCCGCAGCTGCGACTTAAAGTAATTCCAGGCCTCCTCCACATTTAAACCCACAAGTTCCTCCGTCCAATCCACTTCCCTAACTAATTTCCTTAACTCTTTGAAATTAGCCCTTGAGAAGTCAAAAACCCTAATCCCAGATCTACGTTTGTTTATCCTTCCATCTAATTTGAATTGAATCAGCTCATGATCACTCGAACCAAGGTTGTCCCCTACCACCATTTCCTCTACGAGGTCCTTACTACTCACCAAAACCAAATCTAAGATGGCATCCCCTCTCGTAGGTACTTCAACTACTTGATGAAGAAATCCATCCGCTATCACATCCAGAAAAATCTGACCCCTATTATTCTTGCAAGCACTCGTCCTCCAGTCTATATCCGGGAAGTTGAAATCTCCCATAATCACACATTGCCCCTTAGTGTTTACTTTGTTAAAAACATTAAAGAGGTCTCTATCCATATCCAAATCAGACCCCGGTGGTCTGTAGCACACCCCAAGCACTATCTCAGGGGAAGCTCTAGTAGCTTTTTTACCCAGTGTGATTTTTACCCAGACAGATTCCGTCCTATCCATTCCATCACTTCTTATTTCATTACAGTTCACCTCATCATTGACGTACAAAGCTACTCCACCACCTTTGCCTTTCTTCCTGTCTTTTCTAAACAGCACATAGCCTTCAATACCCGTACTCCAGTCATGAGTACTATTCCACCAGGTTTCTGTTATCCCTATAATATCCGGTTTCACTTCCTGCACCAGTAGCTCCAGTTCCTCCATCTTGTTCCCTAGGCTCCTCGCATTAGTGTACAGACATTTTAATTTTTGACGTTTGGCGTCAGTGACATTCTTTCCCCCGTCATGCACAGACCTTCTACCACCAGCATCACCCGTTAGCCTAGTTTCAACTCCGCTTTTCCTCCTTTGGTCAATTCTTCGGTCCACAAGGATATCCCTTCTCACTTTGTTTGCTTCCCTCTCCAGGTTAAATTCCGGCGTGGAGATCTCCTGAACATCTCCCAACCATCTCCCCCAACTTCCTAGTTTAAAGCTCTCCTAATGAGGTCGGCAAGCCTCCATCCTAGAAGTCTAGTTCCCTCCTTGCTTAGATGAAGTCCATCCCGAGCGAACAGTTGTCTGTCCATAAACGCTTCCCAATGACCGTACATCCCAAAGCCCTCCTCATAGCACCACTGCCTGAGCCATCTGTTAATCATCATAATCTTGTCGCTTCTTTGCTGCCCCGCTCTAGGAACCGGCAAAATTCCACTGAAGATCACCTGAGCCTCGATTTCCTTGAGCGTCTTCCCCAGTCTGACATAGTCCTCCTTGATACAGTCCAGGGAGTGACTAGCCGTATCATTCGCTCCCTCATGAAGGACAATCAACGGATTCTTTCCCGCTCCCGCTAGGATCCTTTTCAGCCTCAGGTCCACATCCTGTACCTTGGCCCCCGGCAGACAGCACACCCTTCTGTTCTCCCGATCAGCTCTAGTTACGGGCCTGTCTATTCTTCTCAATAAAGAGTCTCCTATCACGTAGACTTGCCTTTTCCTGGCGACAGTATGACTCTCCAGTCTATCCCTGGCATCAGCCGGCTGCAAGTCCTCTCGGTTCATCTTTGCCCTCGCAATCCTCCTAGGGCTCATACTGGTTGTCGCCTCCATTGACTCCTCCCCTCCTCCTGCAGGACTAGCCGCTCGCCTCTTTTTCCTTGCCCTCTCTCCTTCAGTGAGCACCAGCTGTGCTCCATCTTCATTTTCCAATGCACCAAACCTGTTCCTGAGTTCTATTTCTCCTTCGCTGGCCCATCTTTTCCTCTGCCTGGTTCTCCTAGTGACATGCTTCCACCGTCCACGTTCCTCACCCAGCAGCTCCTCAGAATTCTTTGGTCCTACTTCCATCTGCTCGTCTGAGCTTATCCCCTGTGCCTCATCATGTCTGACTTCCATCATCTGCTCAAACCCCCTTCTAAACTCAACCAGGGTTTCCACCTGCATCTCCAGTCCTTTTATCTTTTCTTCCAGCAGTTCTATCAGGCGGCACTTCATGCAGACAAAACTCCTTTCAGGTGCCCCCTCCAGGACCATGTACATGCCACAGCTTCTACATCCGGTCATCCTCAGTGTGTCTCTCACTGCTGTCTCTGTCTCACTCATGGCCTTCCAACTCTGTGCCTGGCGGTTCAGGCCTCACACTGCACCGCGGGACACCAACAAGGCCTGGGCTGCTGGCAGGCCCCTGCCCCTTCCCTCCTCTGGCTTGTAGGTTCCTCTGCTGTGGTCTCCTCTGGAATCTCCCCCTGGAAACTCCCACTGAAACTCCACTGTTAGCAGTCCTGTTCGCTGGCTCCTGTGCCGCTGCCTGAGTGCCTGGCTCCTTATATAGGACCCCTAGTCAGGTAAGCTCTGCCCCCAACTCAGGGCCCCGCCCCGCTCTCAGCACACGGCCCCTAACAACCCGCACACACACTCACACACCCACAAACTCCACAATACAGTCCACAACTACAAAAACCTGCTCCTCCAACAGAACTCCCACTGAAACTCCCCTGTTAGCAGCCCTGTTCGCTGGCTCCTGTGCCGCTGCAGCTGTCTGCTTAGTCGATCCAGAAATCGACATATTAAGACCACTTCTCAAGTGGTGTAGCGCTGCATCAATGTGCAACACATTGAAGATGGCGTGCAGAACAGAAGCACAGAAGTCGACAGGAGTTACGCAAGTTTTTTGTATAATTTACGTCACTCCGATCGACTGACGCTGAATCTCCAAGGTAAGTGTTGACAGGGCCTTATATTCATTATTTTTCTTTATTAAGGATCCTCACACTGTCTTAAATACTGGATTTAAGGTAACTTCAGTATCTGGTTATAAAACCCTACACGGCCAACTATAGATTTCATAGAAGTTACAGAAAGGACAAAAAATGTTAAAAAAAACCTAATATGGTGGATTTACTGTGTTGGCCAGAGAGCCCTTCTAGGATTGATTGTATGTCTCCACTGCCCGCTCAACTGATCCAGCTACATCAATTTGTGGAGCCCGACGCAGTGCCCGCAGTGTAGACATACCCTCAATTAATGAATTAACATTTGAAAGCACTTTGGAGATGAAAGGTGCAAAGTATTATAATGAGCATTATCCCAGTTCATGTCCCTTACTCATTACTTTGCAGCATATGAACAGGGAGGGCCTCCTTCTTCGTTGTCTCATATCTTTGTTCATAATCTTATATTTCTCTGAATGGAACTGAATAGAACATAAGGATATGGATGGCTATCCGGAACTGGCACCTTAAACTTTGCTTTGTGGAACCATAGGAGCCAATAATCAAGTCCAAATATATATGGAAAATCATTACCTCCATTAGGTGAATGGGACTGCTGTCTCCCTCTATGTGGAGGGAGGAGGGTGCATTGCCATTTCAGTGATTTCTCCCAGCAGGAAGCCTAGGCTGATGATGCATTGTAGGATGGAGAGAATTCATCTCCCATTTGAACACCTTGGAAGTCAGAAAGTTTCAAAGTTGTTGTAAGGAATGTTACACAACATTAAAAAAAAAATTTGGTTAATGTAAGGTTCTCTCCAATCCACTTTGCACCATGTGTTCAGACAGCTTCCTATCTAATATTTCTGACACCACATTTTGTACAGTGTTCTATGTACTGAGATGTAGAGAGATTACACTGCTTGTTATATCACACCAGGGTCTCCTTTGTTTTAGAACTTGAAATGCCCTCATCATTTCATTGCTTAGAGCTCTGCAGCATATTATCACCGAAGGCATTGTTTCCTATCTTCTTTTTTCCCCCCATCCTCATTACCTTACATTTCCTTCATGGAACAGAATAAGCCAGTTTATCTAACCCTTTTGCTCTTGTCTGCCCAAGTCATCTGGAATGTAATTGTCCTTGTCTCCTGTATTGATTCTCTGTCTCTGATTTAATTTCATCACTTCACATTCCTTCTTCCAAAGCAGAGAACAAAATTGGTTGCTAATACAGTTCTTCCCCTTGCTGTTAAATGGGCCCAACACCTCTTTTGAAGAGGTTACTAAGCAGATTGAGTGCTGCACGGCCTCTGTCACTGTACTTCATTTACAGGAGCAGTTTATTAAGCCTGTTGCAAGAGGCAGACAAGCATCCTTCATCCTGCATTCTGCCAGGCCTGGCCTGCAGCCAGCTAGCTACAGTATTTACCAATCCCTAGCTATAGGTATCCACCAGTGGAATGGGCTCCTCCTGAGCAGGAGAAGCACTGATGTATTGCAGGAGAGACAAGGACAAGAGCAAAGGAACAGGCTTATTGTGGGATGAGGGAGTCTGTCCAGAAGTCAGCAGAGAGGGATATAAGCAGATGGGTAGTTAAGGAGGAAATAATATTCATCACTGAAACAAAAAAACCAAGAGTCCTTTAGCACTTTAAAGACTAACCAATTTAATTTTTGCAGGCATAAGCTTTCATGGGCTGTAACCCACTTTGTCAGATGCAATTAATAGAAATCAGATAGGAGGCATATATATACATCCAAGGGTAAGGAAATATAACAATGGGGCAGCGGGGGTAGGTAATAGCAAAGTCCATTCAGTTAGAGTAGCTGAGGCCTATGTACAACCGCTGATTACAAGGTGAGAATGTGTGAACAGTGACAATTACTTCTTGTAATGAGATAACCATTCCAAGTCTATTCATTGCATCTGACAAAGTGGGTTACAGCCCACAAAAACTTATGCCTGCAAAAATTAAATTGGTTAGTCTTTAAAGTGCTACAGGACTCTTGTTTTTTGTGTTTGTTTGTTTGTTTGGGTTTTTTTTGCTATATACAGACTAACATGGCTACCCCTCTGGAACTTTTCACCATAGAAATCACTGGAAGAGTCGGCCAAAGGGCCTCCTTCACTTTCTTGGTGTAAATGTCACCAACTTATTTTCACTAGCATTAAGACTGTTCATTATGGTTTCAAAGGGCTGTGCAGAGTTAGAGCCACCTATCTCCTGCTAAAGTCAAATTCTTCTCTCTGTATTAGGGACCAATTTGTGCTAATTTTCACCCAGGTAAACAGATTGAAGTCAGTGAAAGCAGACCGCTGATTTAGGTGACAAACCTTAGATCTTGTCTACATGGGGAAATTTACAGGTAGAACAATCTCATTGTAACAAGTTTTCCCCATGTAGACCACTCTAGACTCCCAAGCTGGAAGCTTCTCACCATAAACTCTATGCTCTTCAGTATTTTCCTCTGTAAAACTGGGGAAACATTTGCCTATTTCATAGGAGTATTGTTAGGCTTTTTGAATTCACAACTCCAAAGTAATACGAGATCTTAGGATGGAAAGCTATCAAAGGGTAGAGTATAAGGTTAAACAAACCATATCCACATAAAGTATTAATAGTAAGTAAGCTTCAGGACAGAGAGATACGAAGATCAAAATGAAGAGCAATTTTGTTCAGTTAGGGCTCAATATTGCAAGGTGATAAACACTCGCACCTCCCATTACTACAGTGGAAATTGAGGGCATCTGACATTTTGCAGGAGGTACTTGGCAGCTTGGAGAATCAGGCCATTATATATTGTCCCAATATCTTAGAGAAGGGAATGTGTAGTAGTAATATGATATCATTCACTTATGATATAATCACAGTTAAAAAGAACAAAGTCAAAATAGTTCAGATTGTATAAATAATGACATAAAATATGTCAGAGGAAATTATTGTCACATTAGAGTGGGACTTCATTTGGAATATTGCCCCAGTGTTTTATATAAATGGAGACGATACAGCAGATAGCAGCTAGAATTATACAAAAAGACTCACAGGTCTTAGCTGTAATCCCAGTGGAATAGAGAAACTAGGGCTGTATTCTTTGGAAAAGGGGAGAAGAAAAGAAGACTTCAGTGAACACAGACTTCTGAAAGGACTGGAATACTGAGAATGGGTTAAATTCTCCTTTCAATTACAGTGGTGTAAATCTAGTACAAGTACACTGACTTCCATGGTGTTACTCCAGATTTAACTAAAATTACATTACAATTAACAACTGATTTTCTCCTGCTAGGATATAGGATTATTGGATTTAAGAATGATATAATTATTTTATGTCCTCACATCATGGTAGTAGCTGTGCATTGAATTTATCCTCACAGAAACCTATAAAATAGGGAAATATTATTTCTGCCCATTTTACAGATGGGAAAACAGAGGCACAGAGAAGTTAAATGTCTTGCACAAAGTCACACAGGAAGTCTGTGGGAAAACTAGTAACTAAAACAGATTTTCTGAGTCACACTCTAATGACTGAAACACAAGAGCATTCCATCTCTCTTTATCATCTCTCCAATAGCAACACAAGAACAAGGACTTAAAATATAGGGGCCTGTCTCCCCACACCAGTGTACATCAGGAGTAACTATGTTGAAGTCAGTGATGTTACACTAATGTCAAACTAGTGTTGAGGGAGGGAGAAATTGGGGCCAAGAACTGATGGAATTTAGGCAGGATTTCTTCACAAAGAATGTAATTTATATATGGAATAAGGGTCTGATTTTCAAAAGAACTCAGTCCCCATTTAGGCATTGAAATAAAATGGTCGGATTTTCAAGTGCTCAGCAACCAGTAGCTGCAATTGAGAGCTATGGGAATGGCTGAGCACTTTTGAAAACTTGTCCATAAACTAGTAAGGTCATCAGTGGATGCAATAAGTATGCCTAGCTTTTAAAAGAGAGAAAAGCATTTGAATGAAAAAGAGAAAGGAAAAAAAAAAAGCTTGTGGGCTGTGGCTGCTAAGTCAGCATTAGGAAATGGATGTAGTTGGGCTTCCTTCCTTCCCTGAAATGTCCTGTATTCTAATAATTTCACCATTTGCTGAATTGGTTTTGGAAGGAGCTGCTGTTGCTGATGACCTGGAAGCAGCTCCTGGCTCTGAGCAGTCAGTCAGGAGTCCTGGGGGAGGCAAGCCCTTGGCTGCGATGGATTTTGTTGCAGAAGGATCACATACTGTATCTATGTTTGAGCAATGCAGTCTCTCCTTTGAATCCAAAGTGCAAGGCTTGAGTGATTCACTAACCAGCCCAACCCTCTTTAGGGTAACACAGCACTCAGAACAACCGAGGAAACACCCAGCTTTTCAGATGGTGCTTGGATTTCTCCCTTCCGTTGCTGTTGTTGTTTTGTTAAACCTGGCTTTATCCCCCCAAACTCTGCTTCCTGATTAAAGTGATCTTCGTTAGACTGACACAGAAATACTGCATGTCTCACAGAGCGAACCATTTGGGGGGTACAGGCCTTCCCAGCAGTCCGGAGCAGGGCTGTTGGTGGTGCAGGCCTCTCCAGCATTCTGGAGTGGGAGCCACAAGTCCCTCCAGCATTGCAGAGAATGTTAAAGCTGAGATAGTTGCTCTATGGAAATCAGTGTAGTAAGAATACCTTCAGGGAGTCTGTCATAACTATCTAAGGGATTTAGGAGCACACGTCCCTTTCAAAAGGGACTTGTGCTCCTAAATCCTTTAGGTACCATTGGAAATCTCCCTCTTAATCTTTTATTTTCATCGCTGGAAGGAAGTTTTGCTTTCCAGTGCCTTTAATTTTGTTGCTTTCTTCCCCTGGCTAAGACTCTCTGCTTTAGAATCTCTAAAGTCAGCAAAGCCCATGAGAAGGTTGAAGGAAGGAAGCCATCACTCATCAGGAAAAACTTCCTATTTCATTTCAGGGACTTCCTGCCCCGTGGATCTGGCATTGTCACCAGACGCCCACTGGTCCTGCAGCTGGTAAACTCTACAACAGGTATGTGAGCCGTCTCCACTCCATTCCTCACCCAGCATATAGCAGAAAGGAACGGACTGAGGTATAACCTTTCCTCTCTGCAGCCACCAGCGTTTTCAGTACTACAATATCCCAGACAGAAAAAATATTCTTTGCCAACCTCTAATATATTTTATGGTTAATCTATAGGAATATAATCAGAGTATACTGAAAATCTGACACACTTTGGGTAGCCTGATGTGAAAGAAGTTGGGACTTCTCTCTGTTTCCCGGTGGACAGATATCCACATCACAAAACCCACCACCAACAGATGACACAAAATTGGCAAACTTGTTGACAATCTCAGAAGAACCCAAGGAATAAATAGGATGTGGAGATGAACTCCCCTCTCACTCCTAAAAGTGGCCCCTCCAGTTTAGGATAGAGGTACATTGGTAGAACCTTGCTGTGCTGTCCCTGTTCTGTGGGAAAGAGAAGACAATGGTCTACAAGGCTGTCAATTTGGCACTTTTTGCCAGCACTAAAACTCACTAGCAGCTGGGTTTTGATACTCATACTGAGCAAGAGTTCTACTTTACTCTGAGAGCAGCCCCAGTAAAATCAATGGTACTAGTCAATGTGAGAAAGCAATCGGAATCTGCCCCAATAAAAATAGTACTCACTTAGCCAGTTTTAATTTCAGCCTATTTAAAATCTAGAGTGCATTAAATGTTCAGGAGCAAAGGGCTTCTCATCAGCTTGTGAGGAATTTGTTAGGTAGCTTCACCAAGCTCCTCCTGGCTTTCTCTTGACTGCACAGCTATGATTTATTGAATGGATGAGACCTAGACAAGACTGGGGAACCCCCAGTCAGCTTCTCATAGGATTAGGAACTAATGTAAATTTAAATGTGTTGAGAACTAAGCAGCCGAGAAAAAGAAATGACATTTGGGCATAGTTATTTACCTCTGGAGCACATTAGCTAAAATTGTCTCTTCTGCTGTAACTAAGACAGGCACAGAGGGAACTGAAGTTTCACCATGAAGAGTCTTTTCTGCCAGTAACTTGAGGCCAGACCCTGCCAATGTTCCTGTGCAGAATTGTCATTTAAATCAATGGGACTGTTGAGTGTAGGTGAATGGCAGAATTGAATTCTTAGTGCTTGAGAGTGTGGGAGACTTGTCCCATCCTGTGTTTCTCAGCTCTGTAAAGCAGTAGTTCTACTCCTCGAGTAACTGGTACGCAGACATTTGGTCCTCTCTATGGGCCCCTTGCCACTAGAGGATGACATCATTATTAACCCCAACACTCTAACGAAGTGCTGATCACACAACACTTAAGAGCTGTGTTCTACAGCAGTGTGTGCATGGTGTTTATCCCTGCAGGCAGGTATATATTTAGCTGCCTTGGTTTCAACAAAGGAAGACCTGAATCGTTAATAGGATGTCACGGGGAGGATTCTATCCCTGGTGGGACATGAACTGAGGATCAGCAGCTCTCTTCATTGAGCTGAAAGGGATTCCCTCAGCTGTTGGTAGTGATAGTAGTACCTTACTTATCTCTTATTTGCTAGCCTCCTGGCACTAGAGATGGAGACCTTTGTCACACTTATCCCATTTGATGGTTTCTTCAGCCCATCAGGGACCATCTATAACTCTCTGGTGTTGTTTGAATAGAATATGGAGAGTTTCTACACTGCAAAGGGAAGAAGTTCACTGACTTCGAAGAGATACGTCTGGAGATTGAGGCTGAGACAGACCGGGTTACTGGCTCCAACAAGGGGATTTCCCCTGTCCCCATCAACCTCCGGGTCTACTCTCCCAATGGTAGGTACTGTACAGCATCCAAGACTGGGGAATTGGGTGGGGCAGAATGGTGGGGTTGACTCTGCTCTCTGATGTTGCTCTGTTTTGGAGCTAAAATAGTAAGAACAGAGATCACTGCCATGAAAACTTGCAGACTCTTTGGGTTGCAAATCCCCACTACAGGTTGGGCCATGCTGAAAAAATCTCCAGCCTTTTGATTCCATTGTGACAACTCACTCAGCTCTCTGGCAACAATGCACTGTGCTGCCACATGCTGGACCCAAGATCCAGACTCAGATAGGATCCTGCTGTGCCACATTTGTAGGCACTGGGATTATTGACTAGAGAGCATGCTCAGCTCCTGGGGGAAAAAGAGCACCTTGCATGGCTCTCGAGTGATCCCTCAGTTCACACAGGGGCTGCATTGATAGACTTCAAAGGGAGTCACATCCAGTACCCCACTGGTGGAAAGGAGAGATGCTATGATATGGGGGGATGGGGATGTGGGATTTTAAATAGGGTTACATTAGTTTCCTGTCCAGAAAAAATGAAGATTGAATAGATCACTAAAGACTTTTCTAAAGACTTTTTAGTTGATGAGATTCTCTGTTTGATTGAGACACTAACTAATTCTATAAGCCTAAATGGCTCCTGGAAACTCTCCCTTCATAGTCTGCCCATGTTACTCCAAAATTAGTCAGAGCTTCTACAGCTTCTCCCACCTTTGCTGGGCTTTCCTTTAACGTTTAAATCCGCTGTTCTCAGACTATGATCAGAAGACGGTGCAGTGTTCAGAATGGGGATGGTGAAGGTCTCTCCACATACGCCACAGAATGAAAAGGCTGGAGAATCACTGATTTAAAGACAGAGTTTCTTGTTGCCCATGCTCCAGTTCTTTACCTGTTACATCCTATTCCTAGTCTTAATGGGTCCAGTCTCAGAGCCCTTATTCAGGCATAACTCTTGTCACAGACAGTTGGACATTTGCCTGAATAAGGACTGTAGGATATGGCCTGATAGTTAGCTAATCATCTTGTGCTTTGCTTTTTCTCAACATCACTCACCATGCTACTGTAGCAATAAATAGCTACTTCCAAATAATGCTCAACTGGTTATTCAGATTTAAAAGCTGATGTGACAAGATCCCAGATTTCCTACCACTGACTTTTTTAAGCAGAATCCCCCATCAAAACCAATGGCATAATATAGAATGGGCCCTATTCCTGTAAATAATGAGCCTATGAGCACTGTTTACTTCCATACAAAAGGGAGATGACGTGAACGACTCACTGAAAGCCAGCACGCTCTCATTGTGTCTCTGTCTCTCTTCCCCCAATACCACTTTGCTGCACCAAAGATGGGGGGAGAGAGCTGAAATTTCTAGTAGTGTATGCACTAGTTGGCCCTTGAGCAGGAATGACTCATGGTGTGTAAACATCAACCATGCAAAAGGAGTGTCTCCGATTTTACACTGAGATGCCTTGGCAGGAGAAGACTGAAAAGACTAGGATGTGGCAAATAAAAGCCTTTCGGAAGTTGCTGCTTAACAGAAATTAAAACACAGCAAACTATTTGTACTGAGAATCTTTTGTCCTTGTCAGGTATCTTCCATCTAGGGATCTCAAAGCTCCTTAAACTGCAAAACAACTGAGATTGGTAAATGTTGTTAGCTCTGTTTTACAGTTAGGGAAATTGAGGCTCTGAAACAAGAAGTGAGTTGCCCAGGGTCACAGAGTTAGTCAGTTGTAGAAACAGGACTAGAACTCAGGAGGCCTGTGACCCAATCCCCTGTTCTAGCCCTTAGACACAAGCTGGTCTTTTAGCTCCCAGTCACCTGCTCTAACTGCTAGACCTGGTAGCTGCTTAATATGATTATTGTTAAGATTAATACCTAGCTCTGTAATCAGTAGCACACATCACTTAAGAAAGGAAATCAGTGTCATCATCCCTATTTTATAGATGGGAAAACTGAGGCAGAAAGAGGTGAAGTGACATGCCTAATGCTGCACAGCAAGCTAGCGGCAGAGTTGGGAACAGAACCTATAGAATCCTGAGTCCCAGTCCACTGCTCTATCCATTAACACAAAGGAACTTTGTTACTTTTTTTCTGGGCTGCATGAGACTATGGATGCTGCTGGTTGAGTTATATGTATATATCTATCATCCCTATCTGTGCAGTAGGTAAACACTTTCAAAGTTACAGATACCCTTTATAAACACAACAGGCTACCGTTATTGGGACCCTCACTCCCCTCTTGTTTCCCCTCTCTAGTCCTGAATCTGACCCTTGTGGACCTACCAGGGATGACAAAAGTCCCAGTCGGGGACCAGCCGCTAGACATTGAGTTCCAGATCCGAGAAATGCTCATGCAATTCGTCACCAAAGAGAACTGCCTCATCCTGGCTGTATCCCCAGCTAACTCTGATCTGGCCAACTCTGATGCCCTTAAGATCGCAAAGGAGGTCGACCCCCAAGGTAAATCCAGCCTCTCTTTTTGTTTTAACGTGGCACTTCTGGCACTAGAGCTGCTTGTCCCTGCACGAGAGTAATGGTGTATGCCAAAGACATGTTCCCCTGCTCAAGAAACAGTGTTCCCAACACACACAGTTCTAGTCCAGTCCACATAACTCCCTAAGGGAGTGGTGTTCTCATCTCTTGCACCCCCCAATCATCAAGGCAGTGGCATGCCCAACACACAGACTCCTATGGCAGTTCCATATCAAACCCTGTTGATGATGCTTCAACATGGACTGTTCCAGAAGTACCTGATTCTCCCTCCCGAGAGGAAAAAGGCTTCCCACCCTTCAGTTCTCCCTGAAGGGGGATAGACCCTTGTTAGGTAGAACCATCTGCGCTAAGCTCTCTTTCTGCTGTAGCCCAGAATGGGGATATCTGAAAATCAGCCTTCTCTCCCTCCTCCCCGCTCTCCCAAAAACTGGGCTGGAAGTCCTATGTGCTGCATTCAGGAGTCCATGTGGAACCCACTCAAGCAATTTGCAGTGCTTCCTCTACCCAAACAGTTTACAGAAGCTGTTTTTAGTTTAAGCTGAACCAGTTCTGCTTTTGTTCCCATAGGCCAGCGCACCATTGGAGTCATCACCAAACTGGACCTCATGGATGAAGGAACCGATGCACGAGATGTGCTAGAAAACAAGCTACTTCCCCTTCGAAGAGGTATGGACCCCTCATTCTTCTCCCTCCTTTCCCCCTTACAGGCTACCCTGGCCCCATCCCCTTCCTTCAACACTTCCCAGAACCTGTGCCACAACAGTGTTCCCCTCTTTGATAGAATATCTGTCCCAAGCCTGATGTTAAATCATTCAAGCTGGAACAAGAAGTCCCTCAGTTCCAAGAAAGAACAACCAACCTCCCTACCCCTTTGTAAGGGGAAATGGGCCATGCTCCTCTGCAGGGAATTCCTTCCCAAGGGTCTTTGATCCTCAATACTCAGTCCTGGCAGCTAGAATCCAAAAGAAGAATCCTGTTCTTTGTGTTAGATCTTTTTCTATGCAAAAAAAATTGTAGACATGGAACCTGTGTCTCACCCTCCTTCCCAGATATCAGAATCGGGGCTGTCTTTTACTTATTCTTATTATTTAACACTTATATTTAGGGCTTCTGATTTTTCATTTTAACTGGTCAACACAGATAAAACACCTCTGATAAAGAGAAATAAACTGATGTTTATCCTATTAACACTGGAAAAACATCAGAAGTGGTTACTTGTATTGAAGGGCTGGTCTACAGGAAGCAGTAATGTGGACTATGGGCATGTGTCTTCTGAAGCACACAAATACTATGTTAAAGCGCACCAAGGAACATTACAAAGACATTAATCATTACAGTATATACTATTGTATGTAGTATATATACTAATGTATCTAATAGACATTACTCATTACCATATATACAAAGAGAAAGCCCTTATTTTTGGACATCTGTGTAAACCTTGTAAGTTGCTAAAAATAATCCCCCCAAAATGAAATTAATAAAACAGAAACCTTATTTATACTGTGATAGTAAATGACAAAGTTAAATAAAGCCCCATTGTGGTAGGTGCTGTACAAACAATAAATAAATGATAGTTCTTGCCCCAAAGAGATTACAGTTTAAAAGACAAGACATAACAGGTGGGTAAGACAAATAAGTGGTTTGGCGGGGTGACATAATAAACATAATGGGGCAGGAACACAATTCTTAGCTGGTTAGCACTTGGGACTGCAGCTCTCCACCTGCCTTCTCTTTTCCTTCCCAGACATCAGAGCCTAGTGGAAAAATTACAATTTAAATTCTTCAGCTGGTTTCTAATGGTACCACTTATCAGTGAGGTCTCCCTGTCGTTCCATTGCCAGGAGTCTGAGTGCATAGTCTCCCTTTTGGAACCTCCTCTCCTGGTATCATATAGCAGGCTCTCCATACCTTACCTTGTCTCTTGGCTGTGTCCAATGTCTCTGCACTTCCTCCCTGCTACCATTTGACCTTTGATCTTTTCACTGGTAGGTTACATAGGTGTGGTCAACAGAAGTCAGAAGGACATTGATGGCAAGAAGGACATTCAGGCTGCACTGGCTGCAGAAAGGAAGTTTTTCCTCTCCCACCCGGCTTACAGACATATGGCTGAGCGCATGGGCACCCCCTACCTGCAGAAAGTGTTGAACCAGGTAATGGCTGCTGGGCTCTGCAGCTGACTACTACCAGGAGAGAAAACAGATCAAATTGGGGCTGCGACCCAGGGTTATTCTGAGATAATGACAATACTGAACACTCCTAGGGCAGTTGGCTTAATAAATACTTATGATGGATCGATACATGATTACTGTCCCTGTTTTAATGCTGTGAAACTGAGGCATAGAGTAGTTAAGTGATTTGCCCAGGGTCACAGAAAAAGAGTATCAGTGTAGCATCACTAAACTGTGCCTGATTCAAATACACTGATACAATGAAACACTTTCCTCTGGGCTGAAAATCAAATTTATGCACTAAAGACAAAATGGCAAATTCTGTTCTCAGTTACACTGGTATAAATCCAGAATAAGTACACTGAAGTCAGTGTCGTTAGTCTCGATTTATACCAAAAGAATTCCTCCTGATTTACATAGGTGTGAGAGCAGAACTTGGCCTATTCTGTTTTGCCCTTTTTAGCTTCAAGAAATCATTGCATTTCCTGTAGTCCTGTAATATTAATTAAAATGATTTGAATGTTCAATTAAAAACAATTCCTATCAGAAAATTGTTTTTATAAATGAATTCAGATAAGACTTTAAGATGGCTGGAAGGCTGCTTTCTCCTAGGACAAATTGGATGGAGGAAACTAAAAAACCCCAAAATCTCATATGTTAGGATTCAAGGGGACACCATCAACGTGCAAATCACATTTGTCTGTACTTTTCCCTTTTTTTTTCTTTTCCAGTTTGTTTACTGTTTATATTTTAAATTGTGAAAAAAATCTTTAAAAACAACTTTTCACCATAAGAATGACATGGCACTGACTCTCCCTTCTGCCTCTAAACCTCTACCAACCCCAAAAATATAAAAGAGAAATTAATAAAATTTTAAAGATAAAAAAATCAAAACCCAAACTCTTTCCCAAACAGTGTTTTGACCCCCAAAAGGGAAAGGTGCTAGAGACTCCATGAAGTCTTCTTGGGACTTTGCAACTGCCACTTATTTTGGTACTCGTACTATGATGATGGGTGTCAGTATAAAACCCTAAGATACACAGATAAATAGAAGCACTTTGTGCATCATCAGTAGAACTGTACGTTTGTTATGGGGGGGATAACGTCACAAATACTGTGATTTGTCCATGTCTTTTTTTCCTGTCTGTGATTTTGCCAAACAGTGAGTCATCAGGCCTATTGTGGATGGGATAGGGTGGAGCGATGGAGAATGAGCCCAGCAGCTCCTATCCCATGGCGAAGGGCCTACCTCCCTGTTCAGGGCGCTGGGACCTGGTGCGCCAGGTTGCAGCACCATTTATGTTTTGTCTCTCCTCCGCCCGCTACTCACCAGGCAGGATTAGGGTTGCAATGCCTGGGTGGAACATTTTGCTGTAGGTAGTCAGTGTCCCCTACGCAGGAGGAGGAGGGCATCTTTAATCAAAACTCAGGAAGCAGTCACAGTAAATTTAGTAACCTGTGACTTTTGCTACATTTACAGTGACAGCTCCCTGATTTTTTAATAAAAAAAAATGCAGTGACAAATCTGCATCCCTAATCATCAGTTTCCCTGTTTTGTTGAGGATCTGTTGTACTTCCCATCTCATGCACTAGCACTCTGATGTTGCGCTCAGATTCGTTTCCTTCTCCCTTGCTGGAAAGACCCCCTCATGTACACAAGCAGACAAAAACATATACAATTTGTTATAAAGGAATTAAATCAAATTCTGTATATTTACTCTAGATTCTATTTAAACAGGACTGTCAGAAACTGGAATTTCTTGTGATTAATCGGGTTTTTTAAAATTCCAGTTGACCATGTGACTTTGTAGCAGTGGCTCTCAAACCATTCACTATCACACCCCGCTTCTGTAAAAGCAAATGGGCTCAGGTCCCCCCTTCCCTTGTGCTAGAGACAAACTTCATAGATTGCCACTGTCAAAGGAGTACGAGGATACAGTTACAAAGGCCTTTACCTTGGCATGTTCCAGTGAGGGTGTGGTGGAACACGTTCCTGTGTGCAGATCTTATCCAGGTGTGGAGAGACCAACCCAGCCCAACCATGAAGGGTGAGCTGCAAGTCAGAGGAACTGAGGCTCCAAAGGGGAAAGTCCAGGGGCATAGAGTGAGGGGCAGGGGCTCAAGGGGTTTGAGTTGGAAGGACAAAATGGGGGGGGGGCAAAGGAGAACCAAGAGTGGGGGAGGACAGACTCAGAACTCAAGAGCCAGGCTGGGGGGGGAAGGGGCTCAAGGGGACTGGGCTGAGGGCACAGATTCGGGGGCCTTGGTCAAGCAGAGCCAGGCTGAGGGGTGGGGCTCAAGGTGACCAGACAGGGGGGGCAGAGGCTCAAGGAGAGCCAGGCTGGGGGTAGGGGGCAGAGTGAGGAGCCAGGCCTCCAAGGGGACGAAGCTGAAGGAACTGTGCCCCTCCCCCCCACTCTGTCCCGCTCACCACCCATCCAGGCAGCAAGGCCCTGATGCCACCACCTCCACCCACTCCCAGCACCACAGGCGCCATCTTGGCTGTTGGCAGTGGCCCTGGCGGGGGAGATTGAGAGGAGGAGGAGAGACTGTCTCCCTGCCCAAGTGATAGTGTAACAGCGGCCCCTGGCGTCAAGGAGGAGTCAGTGCAGGCTATTTTCTGCATGGTGCTTGGGTCTGTGCCCTGTGTGTGGGAGAGGGTATCTGGGATGCAAAGGAAATCTAACAATCCCAGGCAGCCATTTGCGTCTGTTCTGTTTATTGGCAACGCTGTAAAGGGAGCAGCAAGACCCTGATCCCGCAGCCACTTAGGTATGTGCTAGCTATAAGCATATGTGTAGTCTCTCTGGCGTCAAAGTTAAATGTGGTCTGTCAGAAAATGGTAAGCCTGCACCGCAAAATGTTTAGCAAAACAAAAAAAATGTTTTTGTTTCTGATTTTTAAAAAGCCCATTTTTCACTGGAAAAGAAAAGATGAAAAAAGTGTTGACTGGCTCATTCACGTTTGCAGGATTGAAGTTTAAAACAAGAAGTTCAGAGCCAACCCAGATCCTGGCCAGGCTCCAGGAGTGGGCCCATAGTTTGAAGGAGCCTGCCTTAAAGTTGCTGAAACTCACATGGCAAAGTCCTTCATCTTCCTAAATGTGATACTTTACAAAGTGCCTTCAAATGAGTTTGATTTGGCAAGTCTGAAATGTTTATGGGTAAGGTTAAAGAAACTGCAGTAAAATACATTTTCAAATCCACCCACAAAATGGAAATAAAGTCCCCTTTGTTTGGCTAGTTTATGGAAATAAACATAATTTTACTATTTCTTGTCCTTTACCCCAGAGCAGTACTAAATCTGTAAAATGGACACAAATTATATTTTTCTCAAGAGGGAGCTGTTAGGCTCAGTTCGTCAGTGTTGTGTTTTAGGATCCTTAAGTGAAAGGTGTTATGCCAGTGTAGAATATTATTACTATGTACTTCTAGTTAGTATAGTTCTGTGTCAGATGGCCTTCTGAAAAGGGCGCTGTCTATCCACAAGAGACTTGGGTAGACTGAGGTTCAATTCTAAGAACAGCCTAAGATTTTAGGGCTTAATCTTAAATCTACCTTATGCCTCATTTCCCCATCTGTTAAAGCAGGATATCCCTACCTCACAAAGGTATTGCCAGGCTCTCAGTATGGTGATGAGGGCCACAAGAGTATCTAAATAGATAGCATCTTCACCTGGACACTGGACTGTTAAAAGAAACCAACTTCCTTTTTTTATTGGAACCTGACAACTCCATTATGTTCACATAATTACCTTGTTGCACTATTCATCAGTCTTTCATGCATATTTGAAGCTTGGTGGGCCCCATTTGTCTAAAACTTTTCAGGTATTGATTTTGCCCCTGCTTTGCCTGGTCTCTGCTACCTCTGCAATGCAGGGAAGCCCTAGGAATTTCCAAAGACAGATCTATAACCTATCTCTTTCCTTTATAATGGAGAGATTACGTGGCCTATGATGGCTTCAACTTGATGTAATCTCATTCCTTCTCCCCACTCAAAACCTGGTTCAGTCAATGGGACTGGCCCACTCTGCCAGACAAGACGGATGCCCCATGGCTCATAGGAGTCGCCCATTCTGGCACACAAGACTAATGATCCCCCCGCCTCCATCACAGAGGAGTGGCCCACTTTTGTGTCTGCCCTTTTTCTGAGTCAGAAAATCCTTTCAGTCACAACTCGTGTGATTTTTTAACTCATTTCTCAACCTTCTACCTGTGCAGCAACTGACCAATCACATCCGAGACACCCTTCCAGGCCTGCGGAACAAGCTGCAGAGCCAGCTTCTCTCCATTGAGAAAGAGGTGGATGAGTATAAGAACTTCCGTCCTGATGATCCTGCACGGAAAACCAAGGCTCTGCTTCAGTAAGTGATTCCTATTGCACGTCCCTCCTGGGAGAAGTGCACTGGCAATCTCTCCCCATTCATGCTGTTGGTCTTTTTCTGTCTAGGATGGTCCAGCAGTTTGCCGTGGACTTCGAGAAACGTATTGAAGGCTCCGGTGACCAGATTGATACCTATGAGCTGTCTGGAGGAGCTAGGATCAATCGCATCTTCCATGAGCGGTTCCCCTTTGAACTGGTGAAGGTACCACTCCCCTCTCCTCACCTACCTGCTCCTCTTCTCTCCACCGGCTGTCATTTCTTCACCTCTCCATCTCACCTGCCATCTTGGCTCATTTGTCATCTCTGTTCCTTTGTACCTGCTGTCTCCTCTTTAATTGGCTGCTTCTTTCCTCCTTGTCTTTGCCTTCATCACTTTCTTTCTCATCTTCACCTGTCTTTTTCCTTTACCAATCCTCTCTGTTCTTCGCCTCCTTTCTCTTTCTCTTACCTCCATTCCTAGCTTTTCTTCTTCCTCAACCCTCAGCCCATTCCAGAGCCTGACCTCTCCTTTAGCCCCCATCCTAGTATCTGAACAGGGCTTCTCACTCAGCTCCACCCTGATAGCAGAGCATAGGAACTCCCTCACTTTCTTCCTGATTATGTAAAAGGATTTTACTGTAACTCTTCTGATGACATGGATCCCAAATGCCGAAGCATATAAACAAAATTAGTTTGTTCATCTCAAGCTCCTCAAGAGAGTCTGTGATCATGTGAATGTTCATGTAGAAATGCAGAGAGTCAGATTTTTGCCTCTGTCTGATCTACACACAGTGTAATTTGGGGGTGGATGCAGCAATAGCTGAAAACTGCATTCCCTTGATCCTGTTGATGCTGTGGGCTGGGCTGGTCCCGCGGTGCCAAGCTAAGGTCAGACTAAAGGCTGCTCCAACTTACATTGACTGTTAAACACTCCTAAGGGGCAGAAAACACAGCCAAGGATCAGTGGGGGTGCTGGGACATCCTAACCATGCCCCTTTTGCTACAACCACATGCCATCTTTACTTCTACATGAGCAGCAAGGACATAGGTGGTGTAAAAGCCCCTTCATTGGTTCAGCACCATCAGAAGATCTTCTTGTGATGTCCTCCTGGGACTGCATATGTTGGTTTTGGGGCCAAATTGCACCAGCAGGGAGACACACAGAGGCTCCATTGCATGGGAGAATCTGGCCCATACTGTTTAAAAACTCCAGAGGACAAGGTGATGAAATAACCCTTTCGTGATGTGTTTCAGAACAGAAGTTCAAGCAGGAGCAAATCTGTTCCCCTTTTGGGTTGGCTCACCTGTATTTTCACTTATTTATTATTTATTTTGTTTAAATTATGATCCTTTCCATTTGAATGAGAAGCTGAGGCCTGGTCAATGAAAGACAAGAGCCTGCATTGTGTTTGATGATGTTATTACATTTCTATATGGGAGAAAAATCCATTTTTATGTGTATATTGGAAAAAACAGCTGCTGAGACCACATGCAAAAACTTGCAAGGCAAAACATTTTATTTGGGATGCCGTTTTATATTTTTCGTGTCTCATTCCCTTTGTCCTTTTTTTTAAGGATATTTGCATAGTCAATGAGTGCAGCACCTCTGAGGGAACGTGCACTGGAGTGGGAGGTATAATTTCCAGTTCAGGTAGATGTACATGTGTGAGCTTTGATTGAGCTAATATGCTAAAATAACAGGGTAGCTGCAGCAGCACAGATATCAGGACAAGCTAACTGCCCAAGTACAATCCCATCTGAGACTCTAGATACATCCTTGGGCAGCTAGACTGTCCCACCGCCCATGCTACCATGGCCACACTGCTATTTTTAGCACATTGGCTCAATTGGAGCCAATAACACGTGCACATCTACTCGAGCTGGAAGTTACAACTCCAGCTCCAGAGTAGACGCCGTCTGACAGTCAAGCCTTAAAATGGGTTTCCCAGGTTCACACAGTGTGCGAGTGTTGGCAACAGAAGCCTGGCTTCTTGACTCCCATTCCTGTGCTCCAGCCAACAGGCCACACTCCTTCATCACACATCCATCTTGCAAGGCTATGTCATGATGTGACAGAGACCCTTTTCTCTACATCTGCATGGTGCTCTGCTGTAGGGGTTGTCAGGCCCCTCCTGACAACCTTTTCTTCTGTTGCAGATGGAGTTTGACGAGAAGGAACTCAGACGAGAGATCAGCTACGCCATCAAGAACATTCATGGTATCAGGCACGTATCATGCACTAGGCAGGCCCATAACTGCACAACCTTGTAGATCTCTCTAGACCTTCCGAACCGAGTTGAGAAGACTTCAGAGGTACGGTAGGTCAGCAGAGGGGAGGGAACACCTGTCTGGGCCATTGGCAGCTGAACAGCCTTGTATTGGGAGGTACTAGTGTTCATCCAAATCAGTTTCCTTTCTGTTTCCATGTGAGAGCAGCAGGAGCCTGAAAGGTAAAATTGCCTTGGTGATCAGCCTTTTTCCCCCATCTCCTGTGCTGAATGTAAGAAAGAGGAAGTGATTTCACATGTAGAAAGAGGAAGTGATATAGGAAGGGATGCCCAACACGCCCAATGCCTTTTTAATTTCTTAAAATATTGTTTTAATTTATTTTCCTAGATCAAGAAGGGCTCGATCCTGCAAGCTGGTACTGAGCACCCTCAACCATCAGTGATTTCAATGAGAGCTGAGGGTGTTCTGCACTTTGCAGGAGCAGATCCCAAATGCATGGTAAGTTAACATGCTTGCATTCGTGTCAGGGGAGATTAATGACGTGTGGCTTATGATGCCAAACAGGCAGCCTGACCTGAGAGATGCTGAGCTACTGTGTCTCGCCCTGTGGTCAAGGGGGATTGTGGGAACCCAGCACCCCTCAAAATCCCTACTAAGCTCTGTAGAATGCAAGCAAGTGATCAGATGTTGACACATTTATTTTCATCTCATACAGTTCATTCCATCTGTTCTAGCCAGGCTCATTTGAGCGTTAGCAATAATACATTTATTACTCCCATATTATAATTAAAAAAGAGTTTCTTGAAACTCTCTAAGGTTGATTTTCACCCCTCTGCAGAGGGCCAGGCCCAGGCCTATGAACCACTTACACCCTAAAGGCTGCCCTGCCCCCTGCCCTAAAGGCTGAAGTGGTACATAAGCTTAGTATTGGTCCCTCTGTTGGTCATTTTCACCCTAAGAGACCATTTGCGAAGTGTTGAGCACCTTTCATTCCCATTGATTTCAGTGAGGTCTTGTTCGTAGGGTTTTATGGTTCCTCCAGCCCAATGAGCTGGGTGTCAGTGATACAAGTGCCTGCTGTGACATTTACGTGTAATGCTGTGACATTCTCCTTGCCCCCTCTTCCTCCCCTCCTGCCTTGTCTTGTCCCCCGCCCTGGGTGTTTAGAACCGGTCTCTTCACGCCCGACATGGCCTTTGAGACCATTGTGAAAAAGCAGGTGAAGAAGATTAAAGAGCCTTGCCTGAAATGCGTGGACATGGTCATTTCGGAGTTAATCAATACCGTTAGACAGTGCACCAAGAAGGTAACCGAAGGGAACATGGAGTTCACACGCTAACACCTGCCTGCCCACCTGCTCGCTGGCTGAAGCACAGCACTGTGACCTGGGCAAGGAGCTGCCTGCAGTGAAACTTGGTGTTTCTAACCACCTCCCCAGCAGCATGACTAGACCTGAGTTGTACCAGCCTGGGGCATTCCAGCCAACCAGCCAATCAGAAAGAGATGGGACAGCTGATAGGAGTGGGTTGCTGCTGGTCTCCCCCATTCCATTGGGAGCATTGGGGTCTTTGGAACATTGGGGTCTCCCCCCGCATACCCATTCTAGAAACACAACCCCCTCCACTGGCTCTCTAACAAGAGCATTGACTCTCTATAATAGCCAAGGTTATTTCTTCCTCTAGAGGCTGATGGTTTCTATCTGATTTGAATTTAATTTCTGACTTTAATTTCCAAGTCAGAGTTTGGAATATAGATTTCCCCTGGGAACTTCTAGGAGCCTGACTGACCATCAGAGAGCAAAGGATGATGGTGGTAGGGCACATACATTCTCTAATGTGGAGGATCACGATTCAAAGGTTGAAGTAGGCTTCGCGAATGTAGAATGTTCAAGTTCTGGGCTTCCCTGTGAGGAGATCTTCCTAAGCTTGTGGAATTTGGTATGGTTTCTGATTGGCTTGGTTTGTATCTTGTTCTGAAGGAGCAGTAAATGGCTGAGGAGAAGAAAAGTGGAAATGTCCATCCTCTCTTGAGCTCCTGCCTTTCCCTTCCTCCTGCTTTGATGAGGGTGCCCTGGAGGTTTCATTCTCTGGGTTCTGATTGACTATTGCGAGTTTCAGTGGGGATGTGGGAGGGAACCAGTCATAATTCTGCCCATCCTGCAAATATTGCAATTCTCATTTCGGAGTTTGGGCTTGGATTTAATGTTGAGAAGCAGAGTGAGAAAGATGGGGAGATTGCCTGCCATTCCTCTCAGCCATGTCCTGCTGCTTCGGACAGGTCCAGGTACTGGTGAAAGGGTATCTCAGCCAGAGTGTGGTAGCGTGGGCGCTGGAGACACTTGGTATGTTGCGTCACTGCTCGCCATTGAGAAACAGGTAACTGGGTGAGGGCATTACAGGAGGCTCCTATGGGAGTTTGAAACCTGGGATTTGCCACAAAAAAAAAAAACAAAGCAGAGGGGCTGAGTGGTGAGACTCAGATTTGCTCTGCAAGAGACTGCAGTGCTTGGGGCCAGAGGTCACTGCAGAGGTGCTCAGGCTCACATACATGTGCTTTGTCCCAGTACAGACTGGGAGAGCAAAATGGACAGACAGTGACAGATTCCTCAGGTTTCTAGAATGCTGGGAGGAGCTTCCTTTTCCTATCCTGCTGTCCTCTGTTGAGGTGTGTAGCTGTGGGGAGCACCCAGAAAATTGCCCTTAGTGCTGGTGACAGGTAAGCACAGACCCTTGGACTGCCAAATATCCAGAGTCATCCAGTAATTGGATCTGAAAGGCCCACTTTTCATATCCCCTTAACCCTCTCATGGTTAGTTTTACCATTCATCAATCATAATGTAAATCTTCATCACTCTGCCCTCTTCCCCCCATGAATCCTTATTGCTGTCTTTCTTTCTTCCCTCCCCATTTCTCTCTATCTCCCCTTCATCCCCTTAATTTTCTCTTTCCTTTTCCTTGAGGGATGAATTTACACCAGTAGTGAAATCGTTTCTATTATAGGCAAGAAGGACAGATTCCTCCTTCCATCTGGCAATAGGGTACCCAGGATACATGATGCCTAAGAAAGAGGGAAATGTAAAAATCAGGGAGGAGAGAAAGAGACCATGGGTCAGAGAAAGAGGAGACTCAGTATTTCACAGCCACCTCTAGTGGCATGGGGGAGGCAGGGTGACACACATATGGGAAAGCATCAAAGAGGGAATGTGGGAAAGAGGTGGACAGAGAGGAACAAATCTAGCTGGGGAAGGGAGAGAGTCAGTTGTACCAAGAGATAGTGGGTCAGACCATTGTCTCCGTTAAGAAGGCAGTCGGGGGGGGAGGGAATCAGAATTTTAAGGTGTTTTCTTATTAGTGGAGGGGTCTTGAATCCCATAGCAGCTCAGAGGCTAGAGATTGACTTTGACTGCAGTTCATGTTGTGTGGTGCACAAGTGTGAGTGGGAACGTTTTTTACTTTAAAGAAACACCGTGATAATGTTACTAAAATGTTGTTCAGGTAGCTAAAGGGACATTTTGTGTGAGAGTCCCTTTCCCGGGTGCCATCCACAGCACCTGACTCAAATATTGTATGAGACACTTGAAAGAGCTATTTTGAACTTAGAAGGCACGCTGAATCTCTGACTAGGCAGTGAGATGTGGATCATGTTTTCTGAGACATGCTGGGCCATTTTAACATCAGAGGCACCCACTCTTTACCAAATCAAGGGCTTCGTTGGCAAGCAGCCAGACTCTGAGAAGTGCACCTGTGTGGAGATGGATCCTATGGAAACTACACATCACAACATGCATTGCTGCCTCTTGAACACAGCAGCCTTTCACATTAGCTGTAAGTGGTATAATGCATGGGAAAGGGTGCTGTGATCAAGATGCAGCAGTGTGTGTTTGGGGTTGAAGTATCTCTGGACAGCACTTCCATATTAAAGACTAGGGGCCAGATCCTCAGCTGGTGTAAATTTGCAAATCTCTGGATTTCAGTGGGGCTTATGCTGATTTACACTAGTTGTTACCCTAGCTCAGCATTGGTCACAAGCAGCAGACACCCCTGGTTCAGCTACAGTATGTTTGGATAGGAAAAATGTCCTGTGACGATATCCCTAGCAGGCACTACTAGCCCCAGCCATTGGGGGTTAGTGCAGTACAAAGACCACTTGTCCAGCAGATGAAACTTTAAAGGGGGCTCTGTCAGGTTAAAGACAATGTATTATTTAAAAACAAATTACCTTGTGTGTGTTTTTAATAGCCCCTGAATTTGATTAATACTGGTCACATTTTTTAAATCTAATTTTCTCTATACTCTTCCTGCTGATTGTTTCCACCCTGCCTTTCTCTCAGCTGGGATGTTGAAATAGACTGGTCAAGTTTCATTTTGATTTCTAGTCATTTTCACTTTCTGGTTCCCACACTTAGTGTTGTGATGTCTGAATTACAAACACGGGAATGGGAAACCGGTATTCACCGGGATTCTAAAAAAATAATTATGGAAACATTTCTACTGATTTTATGCTTTTTTACAAACCCTGAAAGTTGGGCCTCAGTCAACCTGACAGCATTTTCTTCAGATCAGCTGGAACAAGAGGGATGTTTGGGGTAGTTGTGATGGCTCTGTAGGACGATCCCATCTTCCTAATTACTTAGATACATTTCAGCACTTCATGGATGCAGTTCAATGTCAGGGCTCACCTTCCTTCAAGAAAGAGGAGAAATGGGTAGAGATGGGCTATAATTTGAACTGTTTATCTGAGCCCCTGAAACTTGGAGTGAGGAAGTTGGATCCATATTACCCCTGGTTATGCAAAACCAAAACTTGAGCAATAAAACTTAGCTCCCATGCAGTCCTTCTTTAGATGGAATGGACTAGAGGGGAACGTGAGAGAAGCAGAAAGAGAAAGGGATAATGCTGGTGGGTAAATGAGGGAGGAGGAGAGATGCATGGAACAGCAGAGAGAAATGAGACCAACCAAAGTGAAGAAAAGAAAGAGAGGCTCAGTGTATCCAGCCTTCATTGCCTGTGGAGAAGGCTCGCTGTGAGAGAGGGATGCCTCGATCCATCCATTTTATTGAGTTCTGTAGTTCATGGTTTCACCTACCCCATCTGTTCCTTCCCACTGTGCCATTTCCATCCATCCTTAGAATCCCCTTACACTTGGCAGCACATGGGCCCTGCAGCAATGCTCACCTGCTTCGATTTATCTGTGGAGTGAACCAAAATCTCACTTCTCATTTTGCCTTGTGTTTTTCTCTTCTCTCTCTTTCTCTCTCTCTCTCTCTCTTCCTTTCCTGCTCTCTCTCTCTGCCTCTGTCTGCTTTGCTGTTCTTTCTCGTTGCTTCTTCCCTCCCTGTCCCTCGCCGTGCAGAACGGGTCTCTTCACACCTGACCTCGCTTTTGAAGCCATAGTGAAAAAGCAGGTGCAGAAGTTGAAGGAGCCAAGTCTGAAGTGTGTGGATATGGTAGTGAGTGAGCTCACATCCACCATCAGAAAGTGTAGCGAAAAGGTAAAGAAACCAACAACATAAAGAAAGGGCAGAGCACCACCTCTCTCACACACATGCCCCCTTTCCTCGCACCCTTCAGAGCCTGGGCTCACACCCAGATCTAGTGATAACAAGGAGAACAACCACTGAAGTCAGGTTCTGTTGTATAAATAAGCATCCGATGGAGAGAAGCAGCCCACAGGCATCGGAGCAGGGTGAAAAGCAGGGCAGAGGGATCAGGCCCCAGCTTATGGGTCTTTTTGCTATGAATTCAGATGTCAGCTGGATACAGTTAAGTTTGCTAGCCAGCCCCCATTCGTCACTCCAGCCTCTTGGCATGCAGCTTGGTGTAGAATAAACCCCCTTGCAAGCCCCTCTTCCTACTTTCCTGGTTGCACGTTGAAAATCTTTGTGTCCCTGTGTTGCTGCCTCTCTGGAAATCCAAACATCTTAGAACAAGGAAACAAGTTAGAGAAGGGCCTTAAAAATAAAAGAGTCCAGGCCCCTCAGCTGGATCATTGAGCCACTGAATAACAGTCTCCCTCCAGCAATAGAGTGTCTATATCATATCCCTCTCATCCTCCTGCTGATTTTTAACACCACAGACTGTGCTAGTAAAGAGAGAAGGATGAATCTTGTGCTGCTCTTCCCTGCCCCCAGCACAGGAAAAGAGGCAAGTTTCAGTGTAGCTGGAAGAGCAGCAAAGTGATAAAAGTTACCACCTATTTGAATAAGAAGAGGTCATCACACGTGCTAGTATGTGCCTGGGGAAAAGTGGGTTGGTTTCCTAGGCCTGTTTGGTGCAGTAGAGGGCACCACTCACCTCTTTAAAATAGAAAGGTTGACCAACTAATTAATAAATTAATTTACCAAGGAAGGGCTAAACTCCTGCACCACACCCGCCTAGCTGGGCAAGTTTCTCTGCCAGGTGAGTTAAAGGGGGCACTCCACTTGTTCCAGTTAGAGAAGCCTCTATAAAAATTACCCACAATCCTGTTTCTGCATTTGAGGATCTGAGCTGGCCAACATACATAATCCTAGGTTTTGGGGGAGGGTTTAGGAAGAGGCAGGTGGGAAAGAAGGGGGAGAACCTAGTATAAATTTAAGAGCTCAGAATAAAGGCAAGAGCTAGAGGTTGGAAGACGAAGGGACCTTGTTGTACTCAGCAAGGCTGATCTCAGCAGCTACTGCACTTTGCTCATTGCCATCCCTCAAGCACTGCTGCTCCATCCCAAAGGATTTCTCTCTCTAAGTCCTCCTGCTTCCCAGCTCCATGTGGCAGAGTAATACGCCTCCATTCTTTCCCCACCCCCCATCTTTGCTTGTAGTGGTTTTGGTTTGTTTCCATTGATGTTTTTCGGTCTCTGATTGGAGTTGTGTCTTCAAAAGAGAGATATCAGTGTTGAGGGGGAAAAGGAAAAATCCCAGTGTTAGTAGACCCTATCTTCCTACAGTGGGCCACCCTGTTCAGATGGCTGGGATCTTACCCATCCACCTTCTGTGGATTTTGAAACTCATCTTGGCATGGTAAGATGGACAGATTTGGCATTAGAAGAAGAAACGGAGGGTAAAGATTGTCTAGGATGAAGACAAAATACTGGAGTTTTACAGTCAGGATGTGCATTTCCATGTCTAGGTGTCCGAGCAAAGAGTGTGTGGGGGGTATAGGGGAAATGTAACTGTTGGGACAGAGGAGAACTTGTCACTAGGGGATGATGAGGGAGGAAGAAGAGAAAATCACCTGTAAGCTAGTGCTTCATTTATTGGGCTGAATCTTGCAGACCTATTTAGAGATGGTCCCATTGAAGTCAATGGGAGCTTTGCCAGAGCAAGGACTGTAGAATTTGGTCTCTAAAAATTAGAGATGGAAAAAGCTTTGCTCTGTTGCCTGGCCAGCACAAGGTTGCTCCCACCATCTGTATAATTGGCTTAGAGATCTACAGAATCAGGATGGAAATGCCTGGACTCCCTGAAATGGCAGGTTCAAATCCTAACCAAGTTGGCTCAGCCCTTCATCCCCCTCAAAGGTGATAAACTGTAGTCTGCTGTGTGTGGGTCTTTCAGATGAAACCTTAAAAGCTGAATTCCTCTCTGCTGTATGTGAACATTAATGATCCTAAGGCAATTTAGCTAGGAATTGATCTTTGCCTAATGTCTTTTACCTTTAGATTCAGATTTGGGGCCGGTTTTAATTGGGCTTACCTATTATTAAAATTATTTATTAATAGTGCTTGTAACAGTGCCCTCAGTGTGTGAGGTGCTTTTTAAGCAGGCAAGAAAGTCCCTTCCCTAAGGAGCTCACAATCTGAGGCCAGACATACATTCAGATAGAGTTTAGGGGAAAAGGTACAACATGTAGAGTGATCTAGGTAGGGTTAAACTTTATCTTGGCAAAATGCAGTTAAATTAATAAAGACATGTCAACTAAATTTTTCATAGACAGCATACCAGGAGTCTTCAAGGGGAACTTAAATGCCAGGAAGGTAGGAGCCTTGTAGATAAACTCAGGAAGGGTTTTCCATGCATAGGGGGCAATGTGAACGAAACATCAGAGATGATTATGCAAGAAGCTGATAAATAGAGCATCATGGCTCTCACCATTAGTAGTGCAGAGGAAGCAGAACAAGATGAGGCTTGATATGTAAGGAGAGCCAGAATTATGTAAGGCTCTGAAACAGTGGCAAAAACTTTGAATTGGATGGGGTAGCAGAGGGCAAAACAGAATTCCAAAGTATGTGTATGAGAAAGAAAGAGATGAGCAACATGTTGGGAAGGGAAGATGACTTTAGCAGCAGCATTTTGCATGGATTGGAGGGGGCAATGGAGGCAGATGTTGCAGAAGTCAAGATGGGAAATTTTGAGGGCCTGAAGGACAGATTTAGCAGTAGGGTAGGAAAGAAAAAGATGGAGCCAAGAGCATATATGGAGGAAGAAGCAGCAGGATTTAAATACAACCTGGATGTGTGGGGCAAGGACTAATCAGGCATATATTTTCCTTCAGAACAGTAAGGAATCCCTGGGGGTCTGTGAAGTTGCCTATAGAACACTTGTGCGAAGTCGATCTTGTATAGTGGGCTGCACATGTGACACTTTCTAATGATGTAAAGCTGTGGAGTTGAACTGTGTAGAGGTCTTATTGATGTGTAGTATTTGTCCATTATTTCATACATCTTGGGCTGTGCATTTGCTTGATCTCCAGCCAAGCAAGGTTAGGGCTAGTTAATATATGGATAAGAGACCTCTAAGAAAAGTCTAGGTGCTGCAGGAAATGTCATGGATGATTCAGTAGATGGAACTCTTCTTGTGGAGTCAGTATTGAATATAATTCCCAACCATAGTGGTAGGGGCCTATGCTACCTCTTGGATAAGACATCAGATTTAGACTTTGTGTTCATTAAAGACTCACAAAGCTTCTCATAAGAGGAATGTTAATCCAAACTTCCTAGGCATTGGGGGAGCTACATTCTGCCTTTTTACCAGCTGAATTTCATGCAGCCTCAGTTGCATAAAGTATTCTTGACTATCTGTTCAAAACTACTGCATGGTGTTGCTGTGTGCTGTGAAAAACTCCCATTACATCCCAGATTAGGCTGTATTTCATATGGATCCCTAGATGTGCAGTTGTAAAGCACTTTGAGATCATTCAGGATGGAATAAAATGTTATTATTAACATCTATAATAACTAAATATCCGTAGAAAAGATAAGTCCATCTGTTCTTTGGTGCCTTTGTGAACACAGCTTAACTATGTGAAGAGAGACTAGCCCGTTGACTGATATCAAAGAGGCAGCCAAAGTTGGATGGGGGAGCATTTAGCAGTAGCTCCTTACATGGCCTGATTCTGATCTGATTTACATCAATGAAATTGGGTGCAGCTCCCTTGAAATCAATGGAAAACTGGTGTGAAGGGGGGAAAGAGCCAGTGCATCCAGGAATATAGCATCCCATCTGGTGGATTTAAAAAAGCAGGAACTTTCTGTGCCAAACTGCACTGCAGAGGCTTATGAATGCAAAAGGGTGCCTTATAAATCAGGATCCTTTCAATTAGAGATCTTAAGATTCCTGACTAAAAGGTGGACTCCTAGTGTTAGCAAGGACAGGGACCTAGAGCTGTGTCGTATGGATTCCCTTGGGGCTAGGCTTCTTTAAGAGTGGGTCTTGAGCTTGCGTTATGACTGGAGAGAGGAATGCAGCTAGGGCAGGAGTGAAAACCCACTTGACTGTGGAATCCATCCCAGACCGGCTGAGTTAGCCCCTGCCAGGGTCATCTGCTCGTCCATCTTTCAGAGTCATGGCATTTCTGGGTGCTGCTTGTACTGCTGGCATTACCTCCACCCCCACTCCTTGCATTCCACTGCATGTTCCCCAGTGGACATGACATCCCATGGCCAGTGTTCATGTCCCCCTTCTTGTCCACCCCCGCTTCTTCCACGCATGGCCAGGTGTGAGGCTCCTGCATGATGTCTGGTGAATGTGGTGCTGTTGGTTTATTTTGCTTGTAACCTTTGCTCGTTGATCCTGATTTGAATAAACTGAGAACATTTTGCACTTCACCTTGCCTTTGTTCGTGTTATTTATTATTTTGTTCTTGAATCAAAGAAGCTGAGAGTTGCTTAGAGATTTTCCAACTTCCTGTTTTTTGATTCTTTGACATGAAGTACCCCTCAACCCCAGAAGAGAACAGGAAGTGCTGCCTCTGTCTCTAAAGCAACAAGCAGCCTAAGCTATAAAGATCCAAGAGAAAGCCTAATATGCCCCTTTTCTAGCTATAGGGGGGAGCCCATTTCCACATGGGGCCACTTTCAGTGGGAGAAGAAAGCCTATTCCTGTCAATGTGGAGCCAGTGACATTCAGATCTGACGAGTCTCTTATAAAGATAGGGATCCAATCCATTGCTCCCTTACTCCAGCCTTATGCCAGGGCAACTTCATTGATTTCAAGGGCGTGACAGTGTTGCAATAAACCTGGAGTGAATAGTGGTGAATCAGACCCAAATACCTCAGTACTTGACAGCAATTGCCCTATACCTTCTAGCTTCCAGTGGTGCTTGTACAGGG
The DNA here is from genome assembly GCA_007922155.1 of Mesoclemmys tuberculata. Taxonomy (NCBI): domain Eukaryota; kingdom Metazoa; phylum Chordata; order Testudines; family Chelidae; genus Mesoclemmys; species Mesoclemmys tuberculata. The sequence goes on from ML675655.1 coordinate 11,749,448, forward strand.
TCTGGGCCAATTCCTGCAGCATATTGTCATAGTCTTTTATTTAGAAGAATCAAAAAGCCAAATCAGATTTTAAAAACCCATCAGGTCAGCAGAACTGAGGCAGAGCAGCACTAAGAGAGACCTGGCTAAAAATGTAGTCCAGGACTGTAGTAGTCAGTAATAATGATGATGACGTCAGGAAATCGCAATTGGCGTTAAATGTTCAAATTGAAATGTTTCAAAATAATGGAACAAAAAGGGAAAAAAATAACAACTTTCTGGAGAGGGAAGGAAGGAAAGGAATGATCTGAGCAAGGGTTTGGGGTTGACTCTTCAGGATTCAGGCCTAAATTAGCTGCCCTGAGAAGCACATGGGTGCTCCTCTATTGAAGTCAGTGCAGGACTGGGGCCCTACTGTGTGATCTTGGGCAAGTCCCTTTATCTCACCATTCCTCAATAAAGTGAGGGATAGTGGCACTCCTTCCTCTTAGGAATGGTGTGGTAATTAACTGGTTCATGCTGGCTAGATGCTAAGTAGAGTATGATTAACTGGATAAAAAGGGGCCTAATTATTATTGCGATTATTACAGTAGCTTCTAGAGGCCCTAATCAGGGATCAGAGCCCCATTGTGCTGGGTGCTATAACACATTAAATGAAAAGGACAGTCCCTGCCCCAAAGAGCCTTTTTTTTTTTTTTTTTTTAAGGAAGAAAGCAGAATGATTGCCTTCTCCAAGAACTGGCCCAAATGCTGCAGTATCGCCACTGCGGGGTGCAATGTTTAGGAACAAAATTCTGATCCCACTGAAGTCAATGGTGAAACTCCCATTGATGTCACTGGGACCACTGCCCTTTTACTGTAGACTCCGGTGGCACTTTCATGTTATAAAGGACATGCTGCCTGAATGTCAGAGGGCTGTCAGGGGCCCCCATTCAGCATCCTGGTCTTCACTGTCACATTTCTCATTCACAATTGCTACAGATTCTTCCCCTCAAACAACTGCAGATGACAATGTCCCTCCACTTCCTTTTGTTTGTGTGCTGCAAACTGAATTCCCTTCTCACAGTGTGAAACGAGTGATCAGTGGCAAAGTGGACTTATCCATGACACGAGTGCTGGATCTGATTCTGCCCTGCCTTGTACCAGTGCAAAGGGAGTGCAGAAAGGGAGTAAAATGCTACAACCCAACACCCAGCACACCCATGAAGTCCAGCAACTTGATTGCTGCTCTTTCCTTGGGAGAAGGCAGGTCCCTGAGAGGTTGGCCATGCCCTCCATCTCCACCTGGGGCGTTGGTCGTTGGGGCAGGCCACTGTCCAATGGTGATCCAGCTGATGGGATGCGAGACCTGCTTTGATCATCTTCATTCACCCAGGAGGCTCCCCCTAGTATCAGGAGGTACATCTACACTGCGTTTTTAGCACTGCAGCGCAAACCCAAGTCTGTAGGCCTGGGCTCTGAGACTTGCTGCCGCGGGTTTTAAAACACAGTGTAGACAAAGCCAGGGAGAGCTTTGCCATGGCATTGCTTTCCTACATTGCCACTGAGACTCAGAGACTCTAAAGTCAGAAGGGACCAATATGATCATCTAGTCTGACCTCCTGCACAGTGCAGGCCACAGAACTTCGCCCATCCACTCCTATAATAGACCTGACCTATGACTGAGTTATTAAAGTCCTCAAATCATGGTTTAAAGACTCTTAAGGTACAGAGAATCCACCAGCAAGTGAGCTGTGCCCCATGCTACACAGGAAGGCGACATTGGCCTTCTTCAGAGAACTAGCAGTTTGACTTATTGGGATACAACCAGCTAAGGGTTTAAACCATAAAACTGGGATTTCAGACGTGCCCGAGACAGGGCGTGTTCAGATTTGGGGATGGGGAAGGGACCCACACTACGCAGAACAAATTAGGCTGGCAGTAGGCCTGGTCTCTTGCAGGGACAGCTGCGGCTGAGGAGAAGGGCTGTTCTCTGAAGAAGCTCAAAGCAGAGTGAGATCTTTGGCCCCTCAGGGACCAGGAATTTGGGAAAATCTGTCTGCAATTCTGGCTCTCCTGTTCCTTTAGCCCTCTAGGACCCCTGTTATGGTTGGGAGGGGAACATCATTCCCCAGACCCTACCCCACTTTCCCACGTGCATGTGTTTTTTCTCTCCTGCAGCTGAGCCAATACCCTCACCTGCGGGAGGAGATGGAGCGGATTGTGACAACTCACATTCGTGAGCGAGAGGGCAGGACCAAGGATCAGGTAGGGGGCTGCTGGGCTCACCTGAGGGGAGGCGGCAGAGGGGAAGCCTTTCGGGTAACAGATGGGCCTTTGCTGTGATGTTGGGATCTGGAGCTGAACAACCCCAATGCTCAGGGAGGTGACAGCTGAGAAGGGCCATAAGGCAAATCAGTGGTGGCTCCCACTACTTGCCTTTCCATTTGCAGTGCCCATCCCTGGTCTCTCACCCACTTTCTTTGTGTCTTTGCTCCCCAGGTCATGCTTCTGATAGACATTGAGCTGGCATACATGAACACAAATCACGAGGATTTCATTGGCTTCGCCAAGTAAGCACCAGTGCCCCGAACTGCCTCCTTCCCCCTGCCCCTCGTCCCCCTGCTACCTTGCTCTGTGTGCACTCTGGTAGGTGGGCTGCAGGAAATGGCTTCAGAACACCAGGGGGAGGGTTGGATCAGTTTGTCACCCCAGCTTTGAGGGGAGGGTGAAGTGAGGCCCAATGGGTAGGATGGTACAGAGAGAAATAAATTTTCCTCTTTCCCTGGGAGGGTGAGGGCAGTTCTCTATGAAGTCCTGACAGCCCCCAGCTTTGCTGTGTCTTGCTTAAGTCCACCCTGCACTCAAGGCCAACTCACTTCTTAAGAGGTTGGAGAATTATTCTGAGGCACCTCATCCTCTGAGTGTAGGTGTGTTGCCTTTTCATGTCCTCTCCCCACCCCAGACCCCTGGGGAAGCAAGGAGTGAAGCTAGGCCTCCAATGTGGGCATAGCAGGGTGAGCACTGAGCTGTCAGGATGGAAATTAAGGAAACCCAAAGCTAGAGCACGTCAACAGTGCAGTGGCTGGCAAATCACCCATGTCATTCCCCATTGAAAAGAGGGATGGACTGGTGCTTAGAGGACAGACCCAAGAGACCTGGATTTGATCCCTGGCTCTGCCACTGGTTTGTTGTTTGACCTTGAGGGCAAGTAACTTAACCCCTATGTATCTGAGTTTCCCAGAGATAATGACACTGACTCACCCCACAGGAGTTTGTGAAGTTAAATATTCATATTTGTAAAGCATAAGTGAGATCTTGGATGAAAGGGGCTAGGGAAGGACAAGGAAAGATCATATCCAGAGAGTCATCCTGTGCCAAGAGTTTTACAAAATGCAGAGCAAAATGTGGTCTCTGCCCCATGGAGATGCTGCTGCAATTTAGACAGACAAGCACTGTTCAGACACATGGAGCCAAACCTTGGTCCCATCACAGTCCAAGGTTGTTTTAAAAAATGTATCCCAAAATGCTGCCGAGATCAGCAGGGGCTGTGGTCTCAAAACACTGCAGAGCTCTCTGTTTGGCTCCTTTCTTAAGTATATTAATGTTGAAAGGCTTCATGGAAGACCTGTTTACAGGAGGGTGGTTGCATGAGCAGGGGGAGGAGGTTACAAACATAGCGGTTGGCATGGGAGAAAGGATGAAGGCAGAAGTGGAGGAAGAATACAGAGGTGTGGTCAGCGGTTGATTTAGGAGAGGCATAGGGAGCAAGGGGCTGAGTAGGTCAGGCTGAGAGCAAAGATGTAGGTGGGGTGGGGTTTTACAGGGCTTGGAACTTGAAGGCGAGGAATTTGAATGTGCTGTTGCAGAAGCCTAGAGGGAGCAGGATTCAGGAGGGAAGGGAGAGCTGGATGAACTTCAAATGTGTCTCATCTTCTTTGTAGCGCTCAACAGAGGAGCAGCCAGATGAGCAAGAAGAAGGCAGCTGGCAACCAGGTAAATTCCTTCCTGTGATAGGGGTACTTTGTTTGGCAGGCCATCAGTTGAGCAGGTGTTGAACCAGACACAGCAACACTTAAAAGGTATAAAGAGAAGCAGATGGGAAGAAAATTAGAGAGATACCTTAACCCGCTGAAATGTATGGTATTAGGGAAGCCTGTGGGAAGGACAAAGGGGAAGCATTTCTGAAGAATATGGATTGTCCCTCCTGCCAAGGAGCAATTGGTATGTATGGAGCTGGCATTGTCCTCAGTGAGACTAGGACTGAGGATGTCTATTAGCTGCTTAAATACAAGGGACAAATCATGTTCTCCATTATCTCTGGTAGCAACCCCACTGGCTCTAACAGAGTTGACCCAGTGTAAATGAGTGGAGGAGCTGGACCTGCAGAATCACATGAGGGAGATTGACAAGGTGATTACAGCAGCTTGGAACATCTGCCCAAGCTGAGAATCAGAGCTCAAAGGAAGGGTGCTGCATATTTTACTCAGTGTAGGGAGGTATGCAGAATGCAAGACTAAAAAAGGAGAGGCTGGGATCCTTCAGCAGAGAACTGGTTTAGAAACCATGTCACTTTGCAGACGATGGCCCAGTCCCCTTCCACTGTCATCCTGGCACTGGGTGCTGTGTAGAGTCCAGAGCATCTCGAGTGTCATCCATTTCTTTGGATGACCTTGCGTTTCCCTGATGGGTTCACCGTGCCTTACAACTGAGCCAGCCACACACTAGACAGTTACATTATCAAATCAAGAGCTGAAAGTGCAGGGGGGATGATCAGGGGTCTAGTCATATAAGCCACTGCTCTCTGGGTAGTGGCAGATGTCAGAATTAACTCTGCTCACATCCCTGGATGCGCCATTCACTTCTCTCAGCTGCATTTGATCCTTCTATGTAGGCGAGAGCTGGAGGATGCTCCGATTTGGTGGGGCCTGATGCAAGTTTACAGTCCATCAAAAGCTGAGGCAAACTCTACCCTCCAGTTTCCCCAGCCCCAGCTCTAAACTGCCAAGCCACAGAGTTTTCTTTCCCAGTCATCTCTCTCGACCACATGAATGGTCTCCTTTGTCTGGGAGCCAAGGGACAATCTGCAGAAAGCCTGGGCTCATGTTTTCTGAAAGAGGCAAGCACCACCTGAAAGGGAGGCTTTAAAGCCACTTGCTCAGGGAGACTTCATCAGCACTCATCAGCCATGCTTGGGCTGGGTATCCTTATGGTGGAATATACTCCTGGGAGAGAATAGTGAATGAAATGTGAAGTCACTGCTGCCTCCCTGTACTAAGCGCGTGGAGTGTTCGTGCTACTGAAAGCCAGAGGGGCAAAGACGACCTTCCTGTCCTAGAGCTACAGGGAGAACCACAGGGTTATCTAGCCTGGAAGGTCTACACAGAGATTTTGCCCCCTTCTGCAGAAGAAGGGCATAGAAGCAGCCAGAAAAGAATGTAAGTGAACATCCTCTTCCTTTCCAACCCTAAACGCTCATCTGGAGTGAATCCTTTCCAAAATATATTTGGCCACCTTTCCCTGAAACACAGTTAGAGAGTCAGAGTTGCTGGAAAGTTGGTTGGCAGATTCAGCTGGATCATTGCTTTCTACTGATGCTATTTCTGCACGGCTTAACGGGGTATCTCCCAGCTGTAGGGAGACCAACCCGCTGAAGGATACCACCGAGTACCTTGCCTTTGCCCTCTGAAGGACTGGGAGTGGAACAGCTTTGGGAGCCAGTCTTTTTCTTTTCACGTGTGGATTTGCCTGTAACTACCTTGCGTTTTCTTTTCCTTTAGCAGATTTTATTTTGGGGTCAGGGGTCTTTGATGTTTTCACAGCTTATGTGCTAATTTGGTGAAAGAATCTGCTGATTAATTTTTGAGGCTCTTTCCTCCTTCCACTCCTCCTTTCTTAGTAATAATCTCTCCTCTCTTTGCTCCTCTCCTCTCTGCTCTGCGGCTGTTGCTATGGTTCCTCTTTGCAGGATGAGATCCTGGTGAGTAGAAGGCCACTCAGCAGGCTGTGTTAATGAGCATTAATGGTGCATCTGGGGAGAGCAGGATCAGGAGCAGCACATGGACCATGCCACCTGCTACTGCAGTGGGGGGAAGTGGTAGCTGATATTAGATACAGATGAAGTGGAAGTGGGGAGCAAAGGCAGCATGTTGAGAATTTCTTCAGCTGCATCTTGAGAGTTTAAGTGGGTGGAGATGGAGACCAGTCTAGAGATCAAGGTCTGAGGTTCAGCTTTAGTGCCCCCTTCTGTCAGCAGAGAGAATTGGTCCATTGTGAATTTTAACTATCAGCGTGAAAGAGGAGTGATACAGATATGGACAATGAATGCAGAGCCCATGCACGTGTTCATTAAGTCACATACAAAACAGTATTCATTAATGCACAAACACCTATCCCTCATATACATACTGTTTTCAACACACACTCATTTTTAACATGCATACACGTGCATTGATACATACACATATAGGCTAATTCACACATGCAGTAACACTGATACATAGGCTCCTGAACACGTGCAATTATGAATGCATACAGTAATGCACATTCACATACATATATAATGAAGATATAAGATTAACATGTTTATATGTAAACTATTTTATATATATATATATACTCTTGCTACTAATTCACATGTACAGAAATAGACAAACATTGATTTAAAGTTACAAAGCACACTAATCAGTAATCGCCTAGCTCATTTGCGTAATGTAAATATAGGAATTTATATCTATAACTATATCTATCTACCTATATTAAAGCTAATGTAACTATGTACAGTAACAGTCACACAGGCCACGTATCTCACACAGTTAAGTTCAGGGTGTGAATTCCAGATGCATCATTATTCCTAGATGTTCAGTATCTCCTTGTGTTACTAAATTAAGTCATTTGTTTTTCATTTACTTCCCTCTACTTTCCTTCTTGAATTGCCTCCCCTTGAGCTCTTTGAAGCAGTCCCCTCCAGCCCCGAGTGGTGGGAGAGCTCCCTATCTCTGCCAGGGTGTGCTTCCTCCTTTGCTCTTTCTAGGCATGGCCTTTTCTGGGTGTGAGTGTTGCTGTGATTTGGTTTCTGTTGGTTGGGCCACTGTCTGGGGTTCTCTTTGCCGTTCTCTCTTCCACTTGAGTTCTTGGCAGAGAGTGTGACCCCCAACACAGCCAGGTTCTCTCCTGCCTCCCTTCTGCTCCCTGCCTAACCCTTTTCCTTTTAGGAGATGGGTGTAGGCTTGATGGCCTCCGAGCTCCAGATTAGTAAGGGGCTCTTTGGCAGGAGCAGTCATTGTCATGCTGGTCTGTGTGTGTAGGGACACACTCTGCTCTCTCCCTAACCATTGGGAGGACTAAGTTCCCAATGCCATGTTTAACTCTGACAGTTTCCATCGCCACAGGTGATCCGAAAGGGCTGGCTCACCATCAATAACATTGGGATCATGAAGGGCGGCTCCAAGGAATACTGGTTTGTCCTGACAGCTGAGAACCTCTCGTGGTATAAGGATGATGAGGTAAGTGGCCCAGACACAGAGCTGGTAGGATTGTGTCTTTGATACCCAGTTCTCTATGGTGTTGAATACCCTCAACTCCCCTTGAGTTTCAGTGGTGGGGCATTTTAAATACACTTTCTGTGTATTGATTACCTGCTTCTATAAAGCAGCCCATAACACTGGGACCTGGAGTGAGCCTCTTACCAGTACCCAACCTCTCCCAGGAAGGGATGCCAAGAGATCGGGAGCCGTAATCAGGATTCCCTTCATTCTGTCAGTGGGGGGATCGAGCTGAGTGTTCCCCTAGGGAACTTAGCGTGAAGCATGCCCAAATGGAGTCCTGTACATGAGTCACACCGTGTATATGTTAGTGTTCAGACAGCTGCTGCCCAGCCACTCCCGTCCACCAGTCCATGAATCTAATGCCTTGTGCCTTGTATTTGACTCTCCATGGGGCCTTGATATTGCTTCAGCTGGAATGAGGATATTTCCTTTTAACTGTAAAGATCATGGATTTAGTTTGGATGCAGCTTTTGTGGCACTGAGTGCTTGTAGCTCATGAGTCAGTAAAAAGTGGGCAAGGCACTTTTCTGTCTGATTGTGGGAAGTGGACTCACTGGAGTGATGGGATGGGCTAGCACTCTGAGACCCAGGGCTTTGTGGTACTCTCAGCCATAGCTATAGTGACTAAAGAGAATTGTGGCTAAGTTTGTCTCTAGTCTTGTATGGTTGCATGAGAGGTGTGACCTAATTGTCTGAGCACAGCACTCAAAGCCAGGACCTGTGGAATTAAAATCCCAGTTACTGACTCTCTCTGTAACCTTGGGCAAGTCACTTTACATCTCTGTCTGTTTCCTCATGCGCAGAATGGGAATATTAGTACTCGTCCATCTCATCTGGGCATTGGGCAGATCAATTAATTCATGCTCATAAAGTGCTTTGAATGTGAAAGTGCTGAGTCTTGTTATTAACAAACCATAATAATACATGCAGAAAATACATCAGAAAGGAACATGGATCTGCTCTCTAGACCAGCCTTAAAAATAAGTATTCCTGGAAGTTGGGAATCACACCTTCCCAGTGCTTCCTCTTCCACTCAAGCAGGGAACAAGGTACCAGCTGTCAGAATCATGTCCAAATTGAAGTTATTGTTATTTATTTATCTACTGTTAACAGTGTGCCAATCATAAAGGAAGACAAAATCTCTGGCCCCTGGGCCTAAATCTCTGAATAGTGGGAATGAACAGAATGAAGGTAATCAGAATGACATGATTTTAAGCCTCAATACCACTCAGCGTGCCGGGATAGAAACACCTTAGGGGATAGTTACAAACGCATTCAGATTCAGTCGGTTTTTCCAAGCACTAGTTCCAAACTACTGGTCAGGAAGAAAAGGGGCATTGCACCTTGTGTCATGGTTTATACCTGTGCAACATGCCTGTAGCCTGCTATCAGGCTGGATGTCTCCACTCAATTACATCAATGGGCACGTTTAACAGTCACTTTGCACAGTTGGAAATGATGACATAAGGTGCCAGACAGCAGAGAATCAGGACTGAAATGTCACTCCCTGCACAGGAGCTGGTTAGTCTTAGTGTATGTCTATACTACGGCAGCACAGCTAGGGTGCTGCAGCTGTGCAGCTGGAGTGTAGATGGTTTCTACATCAATGGAAGGGGTTTTTCTGTCAATGAAGTTAATCCACCTCTGTAAGAGGTGATAGCTAGGTCCACAGAAGTATTCTTCTGTCAGCCCAGCTGTGTCTACATTGAGGGTTAGGTCAGCCTAACCATGTTGCACAGGGTGGGAAATTTTTCACAGCCCTGAGCAAAAAGTAGCCAGATCAGTCTATTTTTTAGGTATAGACCAGGCCTAAGTTCAACTGGGGCACACACCAGTCCTGTAATCAGCAGGGAACTGAAATTGATTGTGCAAAGGAGACTTACACCTTTGCCAAGGCCCATGAACTCCTCAGACAGAGTTGCCTGGCATGGCAATGCTGCCTCATGGTTATGTGTGCAGGTCAGGCAGTTATAAGGCTTGAGCGTTGTTTTAAATTAACTTCTGCATCTGGATTCCAGAGATGACCGTAGCCCCCAACTCTCTGCCCCAGGGAGTGGGAGGGCTGCGTTTGAGGCGCATAATATATGTTAATAGACTCCAGCTGCATGGGATGGGGAAGGGGCATCCCTTTTATCCTGTGGGGAGGGCAGCCCTGGGGGTGAATAACAGCTGGAAGTCTGCACCACTTCCCTTTTGCACGGTGAGAGGCAGAGCAGTCTAATTAAAACAGCTCCTGCCAGCCAGCGTCCTGTAAATAAACGCAGGGTGACCCAGTGCTGACGAGGCAGGAGCAGCACAGGAGAAAGGAGACTTTGTTCTAACTGGAAAAGGGGTGGAGGGGAAGAGGGAGCATGTTTTTCTTTCTGATTTTTCCCCACTTCTGCCCCCTCTCACCAGACAGCTTTTTGATCTCTGGCCTCTAGGGAAGGAAAGGGAAGCAACTTCCACTTAGGTTTCATGGCCAGCCTCAGCTTTCAGTACATTACAGGGGCAGCATGGAGAGCCCTTGGCTTTGGAGTTCCCATCCTAACCCTCTGCCCTGCACAAGGATGGGGCTGACTTTGTCCTCTAGGGACCTTCTGCCCCACATGACAACAGGGCTGTCTCCATCACCTGGGGCCTTTATTGCTCCTCATTGAGAGGACGCTTCTCAAATCATCACTCTCAAACCAGGCTGATGTCTCCGTACATGGCTGTCTCTATACATCTCAGACCCAGATCCCCATTCTTCCCCAGAGAGAGCTGTCTGACTCTCTGTCCCTCTGATTTAGAGGGAGAAATGGTATTGTTTAAGGCCTCAGAGTCACCCTGAATGATTTTTAAAGACTGCAGCCTGGGAGTCCTCATCCACTTAGGTTTTGGACAGACAAAAACCCTGACTCCTCATGCTCCTGTTGGCCTCTGTTGCCCCAGCTCCACTGTGCTATGACAAACAGCCAAAGGAAACGAGACTGTTTAATCCAGAGAATAAAACCCTTGCATTGGTGGAAGAGCTGCCTTCAGAATTTGAGGTGGTGGGAAAATCCAGGGTGGAGTGGGGGTGGCAGAATGACGCTGGGCTAAGCTAGCGCCTCTTGAAAATTGAGATGGGTGGAGTGCAGCTAAGACCTTCCCTCCCCTGCCCTGTTACTGCATGACTGGGCATCGAGTCTGAGTAGAGACATCTGGGTCCCATTAGTGAAATACCAGCCTTTCCACAATGCTGGTTTGTTTTCTTTTCCCCCCCAAAGAAAGGAATTAGAACTTAAAAGTGTCTTAAAGGTTCCAGCATCAATTGTTAGTGAGGTCTGGGCTCCTGCAGCTCCCAGGGAGGCTGGTGGAGCATGCTGGGGGAAGGGGAGGGAAGGAAAAGAGCAGACCAACGGGGGTGAAAAGCTGGCTCCTTGCTCTCTCGGGCTGCCAAGGGCCTTTCTTTGGATTCTCTCTCTCTTTTTTTCTCCAGTCTCCTTTGTGTGAGTCAAATCCCTGACCCAAGGAGAGCCGCAGTATAGATCTGCTGCAGAAAATGGAGTCAGTCTGGATTTGGAGACCCCCCACAGGGAGTCAGCACCACCTACATGCTGCTGGGTTCTGCCTACAGGAGATTTGTGGGAGAGCAAGGTGGGAGAGGAGATGGTGGATTAGCAACTAACGGATCTAGTGACCATTCTCCAGAAGGTGATCTCACTAGCCAGGGAGACCACTGCACCCCTGAGATTGAAGTGGCAGCCATGGCACTGTAGCCAGTTGGTATTAGACGCTCGGTTACTATGGTGATGAGCATAGTATGACTAAGCAGAAAAAGTGTCCTTCCACCTAATCCCCTCCAGAGATCTACAGTACACAAACCAGCTACACAGGTAGGATCCAGGCTTTTCCCCTAGTTCTCTAGGTGGCAGTGGGCATTAAACCCTGAGACATAATGAACAATATGCTATGTGGTTCCTATTAGTAAGGTCTACATCCCACTGGAAAGGACTCCCAGACTCTACATTTGATACACCTAAGAGTGAATTTAAACTGGGACTCATGTGACTATGTGCATGTGCCGTGTACAGGAGTGGTTGCATGCACAGATGAATACAGTCTACTTCTAGTACGTGTGGAAATTTGCATGTGAATATACTGTATAGCCCAGACTTGTCCTTACTTATACAAAACTCTCACTAAAAGTTAAGCTGAATAAGTTCTAAGGAGGGCAGGACTTGGCTCATATCTGTAGGAGGGCATCAGTATATTTTCATAGTTAAATGTGTGTGTGTCCTGCTGAAATGCATGGTGGAATCATAGAATATTAGAGTTGGAAGGGACCTCAGGAGGTCATCTAGTCCAACCCCCTGCTCGAAGCAGGACTATACTCAGGAGCCTGCTGGTAGGACTGAAACTCCTTTATGGGGAAATAGAAAGTAGCAAATTGTTTCATTGCAGCAAAGATGCAACTTGTAATTCCAGTACTGCTGTTCTGTGCAGACATTAAGGCCAATCTCTACTACAATTCTACATTGGTATAAGTACGTCACTCAGGGGTGTGAAAAATCCACAATCCTTGAGCGACGTAGTTACACTGAAGTAACCCCCAGTGTAGACAGTGCTATGTCAACGGGAGTGCTTTCCACATCAACATAGCTACCATCTCTTGTGGAAGGTGGGATAGCTACACCGATGGGAGAAGCACTCCTGTTGACATAGTAGCACCTTCACTACAGCAGTGTCACTGGAACTTTTTAAGTGTAGACCTGCCTTAAGAAGGTTCCATTCAATACTGTGGGGTGTGTTTCTGTGTGGTTTTGAATGTATATATGTGGGTGTTTGAATTGTGTGAGAGTGTGAATGCACACAGATATGTGAGTGAGAATGGCATATGCGTGTGTATGTTTGTGAATGGTATATGCATGTATGAATGTCAGAGTATGTTAATTGTGTGCATATGTGTGTCTGAATGTGTGTGTATGTGTGACTGTCATGGGTTATATGTGCATGTGAATGTGTGCATATCAATGGCCTGGGGCTGTGTGGATTTGTATGCATAGGAATAGGTATGGATGACATGGCAGTTAGGTGAGCATGTATGAATGTTGTTTGAGTGAGAATGGTGTGTATGAATAATGTGAGGTTATGTGCTTGTGTGAATGGGTATGTTTCATGTGTGTGTGTGTCTAGTATTTAGGTATGTGTGTGTATTAAGTATCTGTGCATACGAATGGTGTGTGTGTGTGAGGATGGTATATGGAGGTTTGAATGTCTATAGATCTGTGCATATGATGGGGGATCTTTTCCATTCTTCATACACCAATTCAAGTCCTGCTAGCTCAGAGTTGTGCCCTGACTCCATTTCCCTTCTCTTCCATCACTGGAGCGCACAGGCAGATTCTTCTGGCTAGGGGAAGATGTGTCCTTATTCACACACTTATGTGTGTCCGTTTACTACACCTCAGACCTTGGCTCCTTCCCAACTCTAGCTAGAAACTTCAGTGATAGGATTACATTACATCTCCCTCTGAAACCCCTGTTTTCAGAAACATGGAGCAGATCACTTTTCCTACAGCAAGCTGCAGTTCTTTTGTATTAAGCCCCAAATCAGCTAAATGAAGCCCTCTCTGTTGTTTTAGCAGTGGTTCAAGCCCCTCCAGCCATCAGGATGGAGCTGTAATGGGGGTGGGGGCTTTGAGCTGATCAGCTGCAACCTTGATTTTGTCACCTATTTTTCTGTTTTGAGACAGCAGAGCTAGGTTTGCTCTGAGCCTCAGTCCTCCCCAGTTATCATACTGGCCTCAGGATCTCTCTCTACCATACACACTCCTTCCCTCCTTCTCTGCCCTGTTTCTCTTTTGCTCTTTCATTCATTTACTCTCATGCTCTCGCTGTCATTTATAGTCTCTTTTTCTCAGTCTCCCTCCTTCTTTCTTTCTCACTCTCCCTTTGTTCTTTCTCACTCACTCATTCTCTTACACACATACACAAACACACACACACACACACACACGTTACCTATCCCTCCCAGTCCACATCTAAAAAAAGGACCACAACCAGCTTTAAAGGAAAGTGACTCCCAGAATCTCCAAACCTGAAATCTTTTTTTTCTTTTCTTTTTTTAATAATTAAAGTTTGTTACAGCATAAAATTAACCAACTGGCCCTTCCCTCTGTTTAATCTCGCCTTCCCCTCGCAGAGGGACTGCTAGCAATGCACTATGCAGCCATAACTCTCCCAGGGAATACCCCCTGTCCTTGTGGTCTGGACACTTATAGCAAAGGTCTGCATGAGAAACACAAGCCATCCTGAGTGGTTCTCACTGGGACAGGCACGTGAAGCCAACAGAAACAGCTGCAACGATAGGGTGAGGAGAGACAGAGAGGAAACAACAGAAAGACAGGGAGTGCGAGTGGGATGGTGAATAGTGACAGGTAAAGGTGATCATCAGGTGAGGATCCAAGAGGCTGTTTCCCAGCAGGCTGGGGGAGACAGGTGAATTTAGCATGCATTGCTCACATCCCAGCATTTCCCCCTGCCATGCAGGCGTTTCCATCCCTGTGCGGCACCGGCAGTGTGTGTGGTGTATCCCAGCACAGCCTAACCAATGTGCAGACTACTGTACAATCTTGTAGTCCTGAACAGGTAGTCTGAACACTGGGCAGACGGAGTGGAGCCTCTGTGTCCAGCTCTCCAGCTAGCAGCAGCACGTTAGTCCTTCCCTTTTTCTGCCTCAGGGCTGGTGTTTTGGGGACAGAGAGAGGGTGAAGGAAAGTCCAAGTCCTGCTTGAAGAAGTTTCCTCCATTGGCAGCTGGGAAGAAGGGGGGATTGCTCCCTGCCTGCACCCAAAGTGAGCGAACCTTCAAACCCCCTTCTCTTCCAACGTTAGCATCAAAACGCTGATGCCCCATTTCTCCCTGGCACGTCATACCTTTAAAAAATAAAAATAAATTACTGCTGTTCGAACCCAGGAGAAAATGTTTCTAAGTCTTGACCGTTTCTTTATTCAACCCCCCACATCTGGAGCAGCAGTTGGTGGCAGCGGGTGGGAGGACGCTCAGGCCCGATGCATCCTGATCTCCTTCCGCCCAGCTCTCAATCCTGTGGAATGTCGCTCTACCCAGGGTCCGGAGCAAAGAGCAAACAAGATCAGCCTTCGCTTCCAAGCCCATAACAAGGATCCTTTGACCCACGTTGGCCAGTTGCCTTTGCAGCTAGCCTCCGGCTAACATGGGAGCAATCCGAGTTCCCTCCTTTCCTACCCCCCTCGCATCTGGCATTCACTGTGCCTCCCTCCCTCTTTCTGGTCTTTGCTCCCTCCCTTCTCTTGCTTCCCTTCTGTCTTTCTGCCTCAATTGACGTGGCAGTGCAACACTAACTAGACTCGAGGGAGGAGCTTGTTGGCTGCTGGGGAGGTCAGAGGTTGACAGGAAGTGAGCCATCTGACGGATAAGGTTGCGCAGAAGAAAGGAAGGTTCCATAGCTTGGATGGAAACTTGAGGAATGCCGCTTTCTCTCTGGTGCTCGGCTCCTGTGTAGCAATTCCAGATGTTCCCCGGGCCATGTGGTTCACTTCCTCTCTTGTGCTGCAGGGATAAAAGAGAGCTTTAGGTGCAATATGCAACCCACCGGCACACACAGAGGAGGGGGAGCCAGAGGAAAGGGCTTAAATCAGTGGTTCCCAACCTGTGGCCCAGGGACCTAAAGTAGCCTGCGGCGGCTTTCAAAGTGGGAGCCGCTGCTCCCTCCCACTGGCTGCAGAAGGGAAGCGCTGTCTAAGGACCCAGGCGGACTGCGTTGCCATGGGGCTAGAAGAATGGTGCGGGCTCCTTGCTGCAGCCAATGTGATGGGAGATCAGTGCTCCCCTCCCCTTGGCTGTAGCAGGGAGCACAGCAAAGTGCCCCACCTGGGTCCCTAGGTGCTGGGGTCCCTAATGGAGCCAGAAGGAGGGGAGCAGTGATCTTTCATCCCCCTGGCTGCAGAAGGAAGCCACTGCCTAGGGACCCAGATGGAGCACATGGGGCTACAGGATGCATGCGGTTTCCCTGCAGCGGCCAGGGGGACAGGAGAGCCTCCTCGCTGAACTCCTTCCATCTGGCTGCAGTGAATGGAGGAGAGGAACTGCTGGTGGAGACTGGTGGCCCTTCAGGGTAGTAAAAGTTATATCTGTGGCCCCTCGAGATTGGGAACCACTGGTTTAAATCAATGGCTAAAAACATGAACATCCAAGCTCCTGCCTTATCCCTAATTGCCTAATCATGGCATGAGGAGTGGTTACAGTTACACTGACTCCTCTGTTCTCTCAATACTCCTTAGTGGGTGCAGAACACTTAGCCTTTCCCTCTTCAAGGAAAGGCGGAAACATCCCGATTCATCCTTGCTCCAGTGCAGAGCCCAATACGGGGACCAAGGGGAGGTGACTTATGCCTTTTCTGTCGTAGGGCTGCTGGGTGCTGGCTCAGCTCTGAGAGCTGCCGTAATTGCACCCTGGCTGTTGTAGCCCCTGTAGGTCTTGTGACAGCCAGCGAGTAGCCACTGTGTAAGAATGCCTCCCACCCCAGCCACTGCTCCTTTCACTCCCTATCCTCCCTGACAATTCTCCGAATGCCTCCTGCAGGGGGCACACATAGCCAGCTCTGCACCTGCCAGGGAGGCCAGTATGTCAGGGGTATTCCTCTGGACATGGAGGCCTTTAACCTTGTTGTCACACAAAAGTTTCACATGTTTAACTTAAATCAGGTTTGAAACCAATGTAGTTAAACCAGTGCAAATCTCTGTATGGATATGATAATTTCATTTTGAATGGCCTATTTCAGTTTATCTTAAACATGTTGCAAAGCAGAAGCAAAATAAGCCTGGTTTATGTTGAAATAAGAATGCCTTACACAGCTTTTTGCACTGGATTAACTAAAACAGTTTAAAATAACACCTTCAGTTAAACCAACTTTGCAGCCATTGTGCACTGGTATAAGTGATATAAAGTGACCACATGGTACCAATGAATCAGGCCGTAGGCGATGAACCCAAATGTGTGTGTTTGCTGCATTTCAGGACAGAGGTGTCTTGAAAGGTACATATAGTGTGAATAATTGGGACTCCCTGGAGAAACACAGTTTGTTATAGATTCCAGGACCATAAAGAACCATTGTGATCATCTAGTCTGATCTGTATAACATAGGCCATAAAACTTCCCCAAAATAATTCCTGAAGCATATATTTTAGAAAAACATCCAATCTGTCAACATGCAATCTTTGCCTTCCAAGTCAAAGGTGAGAAGGCACAAGGAATCTTCAGGGTCATTTATTGGGCGTGATGGAGCCAAATGTAGATGGAACCATAGCATTTCTACTAGACTTTTCTATTTTAAATGATGTAATCATTTCTATGCATTCTAATAATTCAGTTTAATTATTTTTAGGAAGTTTATCCTAGCAGTCATGCAATATATGTTCTAAGTAATAATAATAATAATAAATTAATTAATAATGCTTTGTATTTAAATAGCACTTCTCAAGCACTTTAGTTATGTTATACACAAAGGAATCCATTGAAATGCAGCCACCACTGGGGTTGTAGTTCAGTTAAGCACAACATCAGTATAGAATAGGAAGCAAAGCAGATTAGAGCTGGCTAAAGCATGGTGATTCAGGTAAAAGAAGAGCACTGCCAAAGCTGTGACTGGCTGCCAAAACAGCAAAGCAAAAAGATTAAAAGAAAAGATACAGACCTTAACCAAATCATTCTTTGATTTTCTGAGATTTTAAAATGTATTTAGGGCTATATTGGAATAATGACTTTGCATTTTGATAGCATCTCATCCCAGACCAAGAACCATAGTGTAGTATTTTCATAAATGTTTACAATGAAGGATTCCCCCAGACTCCCTACAAATTATTTGCTCAACTACCTCCCCATTACTCCAGTTAAATCCTGTTCCCAGTCAATTTGTTCAATATTGCTTTCAGGAACAGTGTATACCAATGCTCAACATAGGACCTTTTGTTTGTTTGCTGCATTCAGGGTCCTCCATGCAAGGATTGTGATTGTAGTTAGGAATGATGGTCTGTTAAAAAGTGTGTGACTGACCAGGCCTGTTTAGATTCTGTAACCCCAATACCCTTTCTCTCCCTATATTTGCACTTTAGTGTCCTGCTTCCTGCAGCCCATAACATTACCTCCTCCCCTTGCCTTGTGGCTATTCAGAGTAATTCCTTGGCTATGTATGTGTTTCATGGGATAGAAATTCTGCTGCTGAGAGGGCAGCCTCTCCTTTGCTACGATCCTTTTTCTGCCTTGCTGCCAAAATGAGATGTCTGATGAGCAACACAGACCTTTGGGGTCAAGCCAAGATCTTTGAACCATGCTCCACAAAGCTACCTCCCCCATCCCAGGATGTACTGGCAACAAGTCCTCCTTCTCTGATTTTTGTCTGCATCTGTCAGGCTGGAGGGAGAAACCCCCCTCCCCCTTTTGGCTGCATTGCTCCTGGGACATCACAGCCACCGCACACACTGCCTGATTGCTAACATATGGGCAGAGGGCTCAGCCAAAGCTTTGAAAGGCTCAGCCCTCGGCAGCTCGTTACACTCTTTCCTGTCTCTACATTCAGGAAATGAAGTCAGAGCATTGATATAAAACAGGCTGAGCTGAAAATGGAGACGATGGAAAGCGTGGAGCTAGGAGTTTTGAGAGAGTGGCATGTAGGTGTGGAGAGAGAGAGGGCCAGAGAAGCACTGGCTTAATGTGTCTGTGTGCATCATGCTGCAATTAGAGGCCAGAGGATTTACCTTCTTGCACCAGTGCTTTAACTCTTGTATGGCTCTCATTGCTCATGAAACTGATTAATTGTACACTAGTGAGCAGCAATATAGGCCTAATTGCCCCTCAAGGATTTTGGTTTGAATCTTGCTCCAGGGCACAGCTGCACTGCCCTTAGAACCTGGGAACCTGGTACTAGTGTTCTATATGATGGAATTCACTGTCTTCAGAGCTTAAGAGAATGAAGCCTGGCGCTAATGTATTGGCTCCTACTGCACTTAGAGACTGGGAGTATGAATTCTGACATGGATGTATGGCTCCTACTGCGCTTTAGAGTCAAGGTTCAAAATCTGACTTCAGTTTCACTGGTGTAAAGCTGGAGAAAGTGCCAAATCCTAGTCACATGAATGTTAATGACGAATTCCCATTAGCTTTAGTGTGTCCAGATTTTGGTCCTAACACTATTGGATTCACTCTAAATTTACCTTGGTGTAACTTGGATCAAACTCTGTTAAGTGCAAATCCTGGCATTAGTACTCTGGTATGGGAACTGACAGCATGCAGAGGCCAGAAGCATTACAGAAGCAATTCCTGTGGTGAAGGGAAAGAACTCTATGGACTTGATGGAAGCAAAATGGGCACAGGGTAAAGACACACATATCCAATCTCCTGGGACATGGGGAATTCTGTTGTTCTCATCACTTGATTTCTTGCTCTTTTTTTGCTGTGAGATGTTTCTTCTTTTGTACCAAGCTCCAAAATTTTCTGACATTGTAAAAAGATGCGGGGAGCCTTTTCTAGGTCTGATTCCTTTTGCTGGCATCTATATTGAAGTTATTTTCTGGGGTAGCAAGAGATTGCATATGAATGTGTGTCTTCAGTAAGGAGAGATTGTAGTGGGACTGGTTGGTTTGCCCAAGGGCTTAGCAACGGGTGTTCGTGTCCTCTAGGTCATCAGTTCGGCAGTGGCAACCTGCAGCAGCACTGACTGAAAGTTATTGCAATCTGGGAGCTGTAAGGTGATTTTCAGAATGTGAAATGAGCATTATGGGTCTCAGCCAAATTCCTATTCGAGGCATCCACATCCCAAAAATACTAACCCCCCTCAATTAGGACTAACTGGCACCTTGATTGGCAGCCTTAGCAAAAAGTATAGGGGAACTGAGACCTGAACACCACTTCTATCTTTGGTCACTCTGGATCAGTGGTGGGAGGGATATAGGAGCCCTGTTGCTGCTCAAGCTGTATCTGTTCTGTCCCTCCTAGAGAACATCAGTTTCCAGGACACCTTTCCCAGCACTACATTGTGATGAGAATATTGTAACAGACTAATGTCATTTGACCTTTTCATTGGGTATCTGAAACATATAGAGGAGGGGCTGGGATTCTTAGGAATTAATGGGATTGAGTGAGATAGCTGACTAAGGTCCAGGAGGCCATTATAATGGCCAAATCACCTTCTCTGGGTTTTGATTCCATCTCCCTGTGAAATGTGTCAGCAGCATCACAATCTACAGTTGCTTTTTTGCCCTTGTGTTTTCCAGTTTGATTTTGGAATCTCTATAGCAGCCTATCCGTCTTTTTTATTCCCTTTCCCCATCGGAGGGATCACATTTCTCCCTGTTTCCAGCCAAGGCAAGCATGACATACACACCAGAACCCACACACAAGAGTGATGGTTACATACATAATACATTTCCATTGGAGTAGTCTCAGATATCTGCACTCTGCTTTGAGGTGAGGAATCTGGTATAATGGCTCCTTCTCTTGGTCACTTTTGGTATAGCAGTACCTGACTAGAATTGCACACTTGCAAATAGGACACTTGGACCAAGTGGAGATCTGTTATTTTGATGTAAATCCAGATTAGCTCCAATAAAGACTGTGGAGTCACTCCATATTTGTCCCTGAGTAACAGAGAGCAGAATCCGATCTTCAGTTTTTAGGGTTAAACCAAAAAATCCCGAATTTTAATCCCATCCATCTCTGAATCCAGATTTCAAAATTAAGTTTAAATAAAAAAAAATCTGGGCCTAAATTTTGAGTGCCTCAGTTTTTGGCTGCTTATCTGGGGACACATTAAAGGATATTCAGAAAGCTCTGAGCACTCCGACTCTGAAAATCAGGTCCCCATAAGATGTCTCAAATTGGACACCCCAAAATTGAGGCGTCAAAAATCATTGGTCACTTTTGAAAATTTAGGCCTCAGTTTTCAACATTGTCCACCCATTTCATGTGGGATTTTGATTAGTCAGAAGGACACAGGCTTAAATTTCCAATGATGGCTGTTAGTCATTTTCCATAAAAAAGGACTTCAACTGACCCTCAAATACCCATACCATTCCAACCACAAAGTTGCTGTTTGAACTCCTAATGCCAGAGAAGTGCTGTTGGAACCCCCACCTTCTGTTTTGTGTAACTATTATTGTTTAAAAATTAACATGAGCCCTTCATAGGAGGATGGATCAGGTGTGTCAGCTCTTCTAAGAAAGAAAGTGGTTTAATTTCCATTAATTCTTATGAGAAACTATCAACTTTTATGTCAAATGATCAGCTTTTCCCCAGAAACCTAAATATAAGATAAGATTTTTTAACCTGCAGTCATGGCCACATCACTTTATCTCACTTGATTTGTTTAAACTCAGATTTAACAAAGAATAAAACCCCCAATTCAGAGAGCTGGAGGCATTTACAAGCAGATGGCAATATGCTATAATGAGACCAGGAGCTGAGGTATATGGGGTGAGAACAGCCACATGCCATGTATGTTAGAGAGCAGAATGAGATAGAACCACCATGGATGTGGCTGGTCACTGGGAAAGGATCTCAGTGATTAATACACACATTTGAGGGAGGGAGCACAAAACAGATACAGCACTATGTGTGATATAAATGCCTAGACAGATTAGATAGGTAGACAGTTTGTAGCTGTGAGTGCCCTGCTCAATTACTATTTGAGGCGATGACAGAGTTAGGCTGAGGGGGCTCGGTTCCTGACTGGCTCCTGGAGGGGATAGGGGAATCAGGCTGTAAGGGCTTCTGTGGGATGCCCTGTTGCCAGCCAAATCCTTCAGGGCATGGGACAGTTGGGCTGTGAGTCCTGAATTGCTGACTGACTTCTTGAGAGGATGGGGAATTGGCTTGCGAAGGCCCCATTGCTGACTGACTCCTTGAAGTGATGTGGGTGCTGTTGCTGACTGAGTCCTTGAGGCAATAGGAGAGTGGGGCTGTAAAGGCCCTGTTGCTGAGTAACTTCTTGAGATGGGGAAATTGGGCTGTGAGTACCACCAGTGGTTGTCTGACTTAATGAGGTGAAGTGGTTGTTATCTGTGGTCCTTGGGGGAATGGTGAAGGCAGACGGTGAGGGCCCCTTTTCTGACTCACTCCTTGAAGGAAAGAGGGAGCCGGATTGCGAGTCCCCTCTTGCTGACTGACTCCTTGAGGAGATGGGGAATTAGGCTGTGAAGGCCCTAATGCGGCCTGATTTTTTTATGAGATGGGGGAATCAAGTTGTGGAGCTGGGCTGTGAGGGAGACCTTGCTGGCTGACTTTTTGAGGTGATGTGGGAGCTAAGCAGTGTGGGTGCTATTGCTGACTGACTCCTTCAGAGAATGGGGGAAATGGGCTGTGAAGGCGCTGTTGCTGACTGGTTCCTCACAGGGTTGGAGGAATCGGGCTGTTAGAGCCTCATTGTTGCCTGACTCCTTGAGGGGATGGAATATGGGGCTGTGTGGACTCCATTCCTGACTGACACCCTGAGGTGATAAGAGAGTTGGGTTGAGTTGTTTCTGGGTTGGAAATATTGACTGGTAGGGCCCCAGTGCTAACTGACTCCTTGAGGGACTGGGGGAATAGGGCTGCATGGGATCCCTTGCTGACTGACTTTATGAAGGAGTAGAGGAGGTGGACTGTGAGGGTCCTGTTGTTGACTGACTCCTTAAAGGCATGGAGAAATTGGGCTTTGAATGCCCAGTTCCTGACTAACTTCAAGGGATGTGGGAATCAGGCTGTGAGGGCCCTATAGGGTGACCACCTTTTTTGGAGGGAAATAAGGGAAAAACATATGAAAAATAAGGGATGGTGCTTTATTTTAAGGGATATTTTAAGGAAACACCATTTCCCTTCGCATATCATGTATTTTTTTCTTAAGTGCATATTTCTACCGCCCGCAGGTATGCAAAGTAATTATCATAAGCATCATTTTAATGTTTAAAACGGTACTTATTATCAGTTTTAATACATTTCAAAACATCTGAAAATAAGGGATGGGTGGTCACCCTAGCCCTGTTGCTGAATGACTCCTTGAGGGGATGAGTGAATTAGGATGTGAAGGGCCCATTGCTGTCCGACTCCTTAAGGAGATCAGGAGTCAGTCTATAAAGACAATATTGCTGACAGGCTTTTTGAGAGCATGGAGGAATAGGGATGTGAGGGTGGTGTTGCTGACTGATCCCTTGAGGTGACAGGGGAGCAGTTTTGTGGGATGCCCTGTGGCTGGCCAAATCCTTCAGGGCATGGGACAGTTGGGCTGTGAGTCCTGAATTGCTGACTGACTTCTTGAGAGGATGGGGAATTGGCTTGCGAAGGCCCCATTGCTCACTGATTCCTTGAAGTGATGTGGGTGCTGTTGCTGACTGAGTCCTTGAGGCGATGGGAGAGCGGGGCTGTGAAGACCTTGTTGCTGAGTAACTTCTTGAGATGGGGAAATTGGGCTGTGAGTACCACCAGTGGTTGTCTGACTTAATGAGGTGAAGTGGTTGTTATCTGTGGTGTTGCCATTGCTGACTGACTCCTTGGGGGAATGGTGAAGGCAGACTGTGAGTCCCCTCTTGCTGACTTTTTGAGTGGATGGGGGAATTGGGCTGTGAGGGCCCCATTACTGACTTTGTCCCTGAGGAGATAGGGGAGCTGGGCTGTGACCGCTGGGTGGACTGACTCTTTAAGGGAATGGGGGACTTGGGATATGAGTGCCCAGTTGCTGTCTGACGTAT
>ML675655.1:11772663-11819849 GCA_007922155.1 Mesoclemmys tuberculata
GAGGGAGCCGGACTGTGAGTCCCCTCTTGCTGACTGACTCCTTGAGGAGATGAGGAATTACTCTGTGAAGGCCCTAATGCTGCCTGATTCCTTTATGAGATGGGGGAATTAAGCTGTGGGGCTAGGCTGTGAGGGAGACTTTGCTGACTGATTTCTTGAGTGGATGAGGGAATTGGGCTGTGAGGGGCTCATTACTGACTGAGTCCCTGAGGAGATAGGGGAACTGGGCTGTGACTGCTGGGTTGACTGACTCTTTAAAGGAATGGGGGACTTGGGATATGAGTGCCCAGTTGCTGTCTGACGTATTGAGCTGATATGGAAGCTGCTCTGTGGTGCAGCTGTTGCTGACTGACTCCTTGAGGGAATGGTAGAGCCAGACTTTGAGGGTCCCTTTTCTGACTGACTCCTTGAAGGAATGAGGGAGTCAGGCTGTGAAGGGCCTGTTGCTGACTGATTGCTTTATGGAATGGGGAAGGCAAGTTCTGGGGGGCTAGACTGTGAGGAATCCCTCATTGACTGACTGCTTGAGGGGATGGGGAATTGGGCTGTGAGGGCCCCATTGCTGGGTGACTGCTTTATTACTATTACTGATTGACATCTTGGGGAAATGGGGGAATCAGGCTGTGAGGGCCCCACTGCAGACTGACTTGTTCAGGGGATGAGGGCAGTGTGATATGAGAGTCCCACTGCTGACTGACTTCTTGAGAGCATGGGGGAAGTGGGCTATGAGGGCCCCATTGCTAACTGATTCCTCGAGAGCATGGGAGATTTTGTCTGTGAGGACTTAGTTGCGGACTCCTGGAAGGGTTGTGGAAATTGAGCTGTAAGGGCCCCATTGCTGATTGATTTCTTGAAGGGATAAAGAAGTGAGGCTCTGAGGATCACAATGCTGACTGACTCCTTCACCCGATGAGAATTTGGTTTGATGCAGTGAGTGACCAGTTACTGATGTTGTTCTTTCAGGAGAAGGAGAAGAAGTACATGCTGCCAGTGGATAACCTGAAACTGCGGGATGTTGAGAAGGGCTTCATGTCCAGCAAGCATATCTTTGCTCTCTTCAACACTGAACAGAGGTGCTGTCATTTCCCCAGAGCTGGCTGATCTGTTTCCTAGACTTTGCCTAAATCAAGTCTCTACTTTCAACCCAGTACAGTATTTTAAGGACACCCTGAAATGGGCTAGCAGCAGACAGAGGAGAGGGAGTAGAGAGATGGGACCTCTCAGGAATGCTGTCCTGATGGACATATTCTTAGAGGACAGTCATTAGGAGGGAACCCTTTTAAAAGGAAAGACTCTGAGATAGTTCTCTAAGCTCTTATAATCATGCTACTTACTTTCTTTGCTGCAGTGCACTGTGCAATGTCATCCCAGCTTTCAACTAGCTAAAGTGCCTAGCCTCGGGGATTTCTGCCATGGCTAGACTGCAGCTATTTGAACCCCTCTTGTTTCTTTCAGTTGGATAATAAAGTTAGTCCCAAGAATTTGTGAGCCCAGGGTATGAGGTGAAGAAATGCATGACTAAATGTGTTTGGAATGGCAATCTCCTCTCAAACCTCCCAAGAGTGGTCAGGGTCAGCTGGGGAGATTAGAGTGGGGAAAGCTACGGTTAATAATGGATAGTTAATTCCCCTTCCTCACCTTTTTAGAGGGTGCTTCTATGGAGGGCAGGTATAAGGATATTAGCAGGGCACTGAGTGGGTAGTCTACTTTGTAATTGTTTGGTACATACACTAAGGATTTTAGAACAGTGGCAAAGATGGGGAAGTGGTTGTTTGACATGTGGGTAGTAACATGTCTTATGTCTCACTCCTTAGGAATGTTTACAAAGACTATCGGCAGCTGGAGTTGGCCTGTGAGACCCAGGAGGAGGTAGACAGCTGGAAGGCTTCCTTCCTGCGTGCAGGAGTTTACCCAGAGCGTGTTGGGGTAGGTTGGGGGCTTGGTCATTGGTAATAACAGGGGATGAGAAAGGGTGGCATACAAGTGTCTTAGGAACAACCACTGAACTAATTGTCCCTTGAGTTAAAAAGTACTATATTGTGAGGGCCTTATCTCCATCATTTCCTGTGAGGGAGTGAAGTTGGAAGACAGGCTGAACTTCTTGCTCTCAGCCTCCTCTGATATGTGCTACTTCTTCCATTGGTGAGGATGCACAGGGTAAAACCATCAGTAACTTTCAAGCGTGGGGAAGGAGATGGACCTTAAAGAAAAGCCATTTGGGCTTTAATCCTCCCTATGGGCTATAAATCCAGTTACATGAGATTTCTCAGACAGACTGGGGAAGTAGATCAGGTCACCAGTGATAATTTCTGCTCAGGAGGGGTGAGGAAATAGGAGGAGAAAAGTGACTAACAGTCACACCTTTCTGAAGACATTTCCATAGCTCCACACCCTTGAGTCTTGTGCTTCAGCACCAGGAAGAAGGGAATGGCCAATAACACAGTCATTTGTAACTTTTAAACTACCTCACCCCAGGAGATGCCCAAACAGAGGCATAATGTTGGCCATTGTTATTCCTCATCAGTACCTTTTCTCTATGGCCAAGTTCGGAGCTCCATCAACTTTGCCAGAGCTGTGTTTTCCTACCTGGAGGGGGTGTTCTTATATTTTGCTTGTTAGGTATCTTATTCCCGTACTGTAGAAAGGCCCCTTGTCTTAAATATGTAGGATATGAAAGCAGCCATATTATTATATACCATACTGTACACTCTTGTAGAGTTAAAGAAACATCCCTGAAACTTTTCAGTCTCTTGAGTGTGAGGAAAGTCATTATAAGTACTTACCCATTAGAGAAGTGAAAATTACTTACCTGCCATTTTTTTTTCAGACAGTTGTGTTTATGGTTAAGGCTCATCCACCTTCTCTACTAGACTTGAAGATCATTGTTTTGTCATACATACTTTTTAGCCTATAACTATTTGGTGGGAAAGGAACTGAGGGTTAAGGGGACACCGGGCCTTATCCAAAGTCATTGAAGTCAGTGGAAGGACTTCCAATGACTTCACCTATTGGTGAGGCAGTGGAAAGATTTGGAATATTCTGTGCTGCTATGGGGCCGTTGTGATTCCTGTCCAACACTTGGGTACAAGAGTCTGTGTGAGGAGAGGGTAACAGGATCAGCTATTGCAGATAAGTAACTTTCTCATGACATCCATCTTTAATTATCCATTTTCCTTTGCAGAGGTTGCATTTTGATCATTTCAATTTAGTTAATGATCCACTCAGCCCCTGTGGCCCAGGGTGACTTAATTAGTTTGACCTGTGTTTTTGATTGGGTTTGGTCTTATTTCCATTCAATGCTATAGTAGTTGCTTCTCCTGCCTCTGAGACCAACTAAAATCTGTTTTTTTATTTTTGTCACTTTTTTTGTTTTTGTTTTTTGTGCTCAAACTGACCTGCCAGGACAAGGACAAAGTAAGTGACACCCCTTCTGCCTGTACTGCCCTTTTGGGGCTCTTATCAGCTAGTTCTGATTTGCCTGATTTTCTTTTTCAGTTTCTTTCTCTTTTTTTTTCCACTTTGTCATCATCTCCTGGGAGGCAATCATTTGTTCTTCCTCTGTCTTTGCACCTCCTGTTGGATCATCTGCTGTTTGTTTCTGTTCTTGGCTTGGATTTCCTTTTTCTCTTTTTATTTCCCCTCTTTGATATTTGATTTCTGAGTCTCATCAGAACTTTATTTTTGGCCTTTTATCCTCTTTTTTTGAGTCATCATGTCTGATTTCCTGCTCCCTAACCCCATATTTCTCAGACCTGAAGCCTTCCATTCCTTTGGGGATACAGACGATCCTTCCAGCTGAAGCTCAAACAAAAAAACCCTGGGGGAAACAGAGACAAAAGAAAATTTCTCCTTTCTTGCTGGATTGTTTTCAACCAAATTGGAGACAATATTGTGCTTCACTTCATGTCCTAAACTGTTGCAAGGCTACCAAAATGGGACAGTGTGAGTGAGGGAAATTTAAAAATAAAATGATGAGTAACATTTTAAATAGCAGATTGAAACACACACAGCAAAATCCTTCATGCTTTGAAAACTGCCTTGAAATTAATCCCGAATGGACGAGTCTTTGCAGGTGTGCTATTGTGTTGTTGTGCACTATTGGTTACCAGATTTAATTCTAGAGATAGCTGTATGCTGTATTTCAGATATGGGTGCAAGGATTTCTTTCTTTCTTTCTTTCTTTTTCTGGACTGTTCCACTGACTCATTATATGACCTTGAGCAAATTACTTAATCTCTCTGTGCCTCAGTTTCCCCACCTGTATAATGGGAATGAGGCTGTCTTACTTCACAGAGGGGTTGTAGGGATTAATTAATGTTTGCTGATCCTTAGAGCTGTATACTGATCTCAGGCATGGAACATTTCAGCCCAAATGGAGAATTTTTCAGAAAGTTATAAACATAAGAAAACAGGAGATTATAGTGAATATCTCAACAGAACTTTAACTAGTGAATAATATATTGGACTCAATCCTGTGGACCTTAGGGCTTGATTCTCTATTGCCCTGCATTTTATATAGTCATTTGCACGATTGCAAAGTGAATGTGAAATGGGTGTAAAATGCTACCAAATCCGAGGATCTCACAGGATATTCACAGTAACTGTACCAGGTGCAGAGCAACAAAAAATGAACCCCCTTTGTCACATGTGAGTACTCTTACTGAAGTCAATGGAACAACTTATGTGATTAGGGCCTGGTGATTGTGACATGACCAAGAGCTGCAAGATCAGGTTCAAAGTTCCTAACGCATTTTGTGATCCTCTGAAATTAAAGTCACTATAGATGTGTAAGGTATTAATGTTTAATAATATTAATACCAAGTGTTATAATACAGAGAGTATTCACTGTATGGAATCCTGAGGGAAATGGCTTAGTAAGAAGAATGAAGGGTTTGCATTAACCTTTTGATTAATAAATCCCATTCCAATGTTTAAAACATTTCCCATTCTGAAGAATCCTGTCTCAATCAAGGAAGGCCTGACTATTTCTTGTGCTGCCACATTTGAGTATCCCACCTATTGTAATTCAGACTATCATTTAGCATCCAGCTGGCCTTCCTTCCATGAGCACCACCAGGGACAGAGCCAATAGGGCTCTAACTCCTCAAGGCAGAGACTTGACATAGCAGCCAGTCTGAGCAGGGTGTTCATTCACATTTTCATTAAGGATTATTTCTTCCTTCCCTCAAGCCACCTACCTTCTTCCTTCTCTCCTTTATATCAGCTGCAAATGGTGCCCTCACCCAGCAACTGCAAGACTGAGCACACTTTTCTTGAAACTTCCACTGTTCCTGTAACCACCACTAGCACCCAGAAACTCCAATGATGGGCACATTAGGTACCTAGATGGATAAATAGACACTAGGAGGTGCTAAAGAGCTATGTAAATTGCATCCTCACTCCCTAATCCTGCACATGAGGGCTATTTGAGAATATCAACCTGAGCTGGCCAATAGAACTAGAATCCTAACACTGCTTTCAGAGGTTGGTATCCTAGTCACTGTGTATCAGTCTACCTAGGTATTCTGAGACATAAGGTGTGAGCATGAATATGTATAGATGTGCACACACATATGCATACATGCACACATATGTATGTAATTATATTGTGTTAATGGTGTATTTTATATTCACCTACTTTTGCATACACACTGGTGCATTTATGTTCACTCACCCTGCAAAAATACTGGCATGTTGGCATTCATTTCCTTGCAAAAACATTAGTGCATTGGAGATGACTTTGTGCACACATACTGGTGCATTTGTGTACACCTGGCCCTGCAGAAATGCAGCTGTGTTTGAGTTCATCCGCACCTATACACACATTGATGCATTTGTGTTCATGCCCTTGCACACATGCTGGGTGCACTTTTGGTCACATATATGATAGCTGTTGACAATAATTTAAGGAAGGCAGCAGCTAAAGACTAACTCGAGGGTAAACTGGCTCTGTGATTATTCCAATAACCAATTGTAGTGTAGCGAGTTAGGACAGAATTGTGCTAACATAGAACTTACATTCATGATCCTTCTTCTAAATTTAGCTGAGGAAGGGTTACCTGGTTATACAAGCTGAGTACTGTATTGGGAGTTACAGCTCAGAAGAAAACTCAAGTTGTATGCCATGTTGCTGCATGTAGTTCCCCCATGTCTCCTGAGCTGTCTCACATTTGCTTTTTGGCCCCTGTGGGGTATTGAAGAATACCCTGTGGGTTTCTTGCCAACTGCTGTTTCCACCTTTTGCCCTCCCTCTGCAGGCAAGTGAGACAGAGGAAAATGGATCAGACAGTTTCATGCACTCCATGGATCCCCAACTGGAGAGACAAGTGGAAACAATCAGGAACCTGGTGGACTCCTACATGGGAATTGTCAACAAAACCATCCGAGACCTCATGCCTAAGACCATCATGCATCTCATGATAAACAATGTACATATTGCCCTGCTTAGCCCATTGGGGACTGTGGGAGAACTAGAAAGAGAAGAGAAGAAAGGGAGAAAGACATGGAGAGAAAAAGGAAAGAGAGAGAAATATGGGCGGACTAACTAGCAGGAGAGAGGTGAAAGAGAGAGGAGGGGAGGAAAGGGTGGGAGACAGAGTAAATGAGGATGGGAAAGAGAGAGGCTTTGCAGGGAAGATGATTCAGATGGAGGCTTTAATGGCTGTGATTTCCCATTTCTTCTGCTTTGGTTACAGACAAAGGATTTTATCCACTCGGAGCTGCTGGCAAACCTCTACTCCTGTGGAGACCAAAACACCCTCATGGAAGAGTCAGCAGAGCAGGCCCAGCGGCGCGATGAGATGCTGCGCATGTACCATGCCCTGAAAGAGGCACTCAACATCATTGGGGACATTAACACCACCACCATCAGCACCCCTATGCCCCCGCCAGTGGACGACTCCTGGCTGCAGGTGCAGAATATACCATCTGGACGCAGGTACCAGAGGCTCAGGGGGAGAGCCCCATGGACCTGCCTGATGCCTCTTTAGTGGTTAGATGGGGCCTCCTGCTAGAATATGAAGGCTACCAGGGTGCTGAAGATTCTGGGAGTATTGACAGTTTACGTAAGAGTTGCTGAGGCCTTGAAAATTATGTAGGAACTTCTAGGGCCTTGTGTAGGTGAATTGAACTGCCAGAACCTTGAAGGTTATCTGGAGGTGGGAGGAGCCTTGAAGGCAAACAGGAGGATTGAACAGATATGGAGGGGTGCTGAAAGCAATGTGTGGTTTGGAGGGCTACTGTACATGCCTGTTGCTGCAGTTGAACTTCTCTTTGTTTGTTTGGTAGGTCTCCCACATCCAGCCCTACACCACAGAGGAGAGCTCCCGCTGTTCCACCGGCCAGGCCTGGATCTCGAGGTCCAGCTCCTGGACCTCCTCCTGCTGGTGGACCCACCCTAGGTGGTGCTCCCCCTGTACCCTCCAGGCCAGGTGCCTCCCCTGACCCTTTTGGGCCCCCACCTCAAGTTCCATCTCGGCCAAACCGTGCTCCTCCTGGTGTCCCTAGGTAAGTCTTGAGACTCTTGTGCAGAGGGGGGGATTAAATCTCAGTTTCAGGTGGCAGATCTGGGAATACCTCCCTTCTCTCAGCTTACAGAGCAGTCATGGACCATTTGGGATAGGTGAAGCTTTCCTCTGTGTGTTTGAATCAATTCTGCAGTTGGGAACATTTGTTCCTTTATTTGACTTGCTAGTACTGAGATTTCATTTTATCTGGGGAGACGGTGAGGAGGCAGGTGTCTGAAACAGGGACATCCTCTTCTCCATATAAAACTGCATTTAGGATTTGGGAAAGACCTTGGGTCAGAGGGCATTGCACATGATAAAAATCCCAGTCAAAGCAGCAATACTGGTACCTGTACTCACAAGTGGGAAACGAAATTGCCAGGAGTGAGATGGGATAGGGATGAGCAGGGGAATGTTTTTCATGGCAATGAGAGCCATGTCAGGGGAGCTCCAGTGGATGAGCTCTTTCTCCTCTCCTGATACAGGATGTTTCAAGGAGAGGAAAAGGGGGCTTCAACCAGGATGTGTGGATGCTTTTCCTACCCAGTTTGGCTGCTGCCTTTGGTACCAGTGGCAGCTGGGTAGAAGTATAGTATGAGAACAAGCGGTTGGAAGGTGGACTCCTTCCTCTATGAGCACACTCATCACCCCTACAATTAACTCTCAGTGCCAAGGGCACTTTCCAAGCTAGAGAGCCCACATGTTACAACTTCACAATCTCACAAGGAAGCTTTGTAAAATTGGGTCCTCCCTCAGGTACAGTCACTCTGTGCATACTTCTGACATTCTGGAATGTGCCACAAGTGCATTGCTAAAGAAATTTTAGAAAGAAGCTGGGCTGGAACCAAGGTCATTTCAGAGTGAGATCCTTGAAATCATCCTGAGGAATGGAAATAAGTGGAATGGTAAAACAAATGATAATCAAGAACTTCCCATCTGTGGGTGTAAGGAACGCCCCATTTCCGATGGGTGCTGACGGTGTATTTCAGAGGCTGCCTGGCCCTCTTCTGTTACAACACCTCGTTTCTGCTGGGTGTTCATGGTGTATGTCAAAGCTTCCCAGCCCCCTTGCCTGTGATAACACCCTGTCTCTGGTGGGTAGTGATGGTGTATGTTAGAGGCTGTCTGGTCCATCCCCTGTGATAATACCATGACTCTCTGGGTGCTGCTCGTTCAGAGAGAGAGAGTTCTTTGACAGGTTCTGTATCCAGCCCAGGACAGGAGCAGGAGTGGATGAGTCCGAAGAGGATGCAGATCAGTTTTTATTGATTCTTTGATGTGCAAATGATGTCACCTTCTCAATGCCTCTGCCTTGGCCCTTCCTGTGCCCCTTGATGCTGTTCCCACAGGGACCCGGTTATATGTGCCTCGCTGCCCCCTCCCAGGGCTTGAAGTACCATTGGTAGTGCCTGTGGATATCTGCATGCTTCAGCTATACTGTTTTGGCTCTTATTTCTTGTGCTGCTGCCTCCCCACATGCCACTCCTTTTCTGTTCATTTTTTGGTGTGTTTCCCACATTTCTCTCTTTCTCCATCTCCCTTTGACTGTGTTTAATTTCCTCACTCATGAAAAATATTCTATATACCCTGGCCATCCTGGTAGGATCCCCCAAACAGCCTGAAATGAGCTGAGCTCCTGCCTCTAAGGAGATCCTTTACTCCTCTGTAGCAGCCTAGATTGCTACCCCTGCCCCCTTTGTAACAAGATTTTTATGGTTGATGTGGAGCAGAGAGGTTCTGAACAAAATGATAACACTGGACTAGAGGAAGGAAACTTGAAATGTCTAACTAAACAGGTCACTCTCCCTTGCCCTTGGGGAAAAAATGATGGATTATATTCCGTGCAGATTCATTGCCTCATTTTGGATGGGAATGAGATGGTTCCAAAGCGTGTAGTGAAGCAATGCTCACTCATGCTCTCTCTCTCTCTCTCATTCTCTCTCCCCCACTCCTCCATTATTCCAGCTGTTCAAAGACTCCTCCCATGCCTTATTTCCCGCTTGCTATTTGGGTTTCTCCATTCCCCAGAGAACTCTGATGGCAGCCTTTCTCCCTCTTCTATATATAGAATAAGAAAGTTCCCTGCTGGCATCTGGGCTTGGGTCTTTCTGCCATGGGTGAACGGGTACCATCTCCATTGTTGCTTTTCTTTTAATACCCATCTTTCCCTCACTGGATGGATTACACTGGATGCTATATGAGTGTGAAGTGAAACTTGTTACTTTTACAGCATGAATGGGTCGTGCTGTAGAAGTTGGTGCAATGAGAAAGTGGAATCTGAGATGTGTGTATGTTTGGGTGTACTTATGTATGTATATATCCCTGCATGGATGTGAGTGAATATGCCTGTTGTGTGTGTGTGTGTGTTCATCTCCATCTCTATGAACATCTGGATTCAAAGTTGGTGATGTTGGAGAGTTCTCTGCCCCATACACACTCAGACAGATATAGACACTCATGCATGTGCTGTCACACACACAGTCCATTTTCTTGAACAGGGAGTCTTCAGAGAAGCAGGATCCTTTCCCTTTGATTATGTCCCTGAGGGAGCTTCAGCAGTTTGTCCTTCAGTCTCCTTCATAGGTCCATAATCACTAGCTACATGTGTCTTTGGGAGCTATTTATCTAAGTACATTAGAATAACTCATAAGTCTCTGCCCATGCAATGAAGGCTATGTGCTCTGAGCATATATGATCTGTGCACAAAGTTCTCATTTGTGGAAAATGAGTCTTGTTGAAAAAATGTGATTTCATTTTTTATTGAGATAAGTTTGGCTGATAAAGATAATTGTGTAGCTGTAATATACTTAGATATTTGTAAGACATTTGGCTTAGTGCAGCATGATATTTTGATTATAATACTAGCACTATACAATATCACTAAAACACATCCTAGGTGGATTAAGAACTGGCTAATGGACAGGTTTCAAAAAGTTGTTGTCAAGGAGAATCATCAAATAGTAGTGCCTTTCTAGAAGATATGCATTAGTCAAACACAAGGTATTGGGATCAATATAGGGGTAACTGGGTGAAATTCTATGGCCTGAGTTATATAGGAGGTCAGACTAAATGATCTAATGGTCTCTTCTGACCTTAAAATCTATTAAGCTATGTCCCTGTTTCCTCCTTTCCTGACTGGTACTCAAAACCTATAACTGTACTTTAGTCTTTCTTGCTTTCTACTTCACATGGACTTGGTTTCTTTTGATTAAATGTGTTGAATTAGTTAGTGTTGTGCTATCACTAGAAAGCCTGGATCTCCAATGGAATATGGTGTGACATCCAGCCTTCCCAATCCTCAGACCTGTGCCTGCTAGCATGTTTGTTTAAGCACATGTGAGTGTACTTTAATGCACATGGGCACTTGTGTCACTATGTGAGCATGTACATATGTGCCTTGACTCTGAGTGTCTGTAGGTTGTCAGGGGTCTGACTGAGAATCCAGCTTTGTATGTGTGTACGTGTGCGGGAGCCTATTTGTGTGCCTATGTGAATATGCTAGTGACTGTGTGAATGCAGCTGCATACGTGTGTGCATCACAATGTACTTATGGATTTGTATGCCTTTTTGTGAGCCTATGGGAGAGTCATATGCTCCTATATAGATGTGTGCGCATTTATATGTACATATGTATAAATGTATATCTATGCATGCACACCTGGTTAGGTGTGTGTGTTTGATTTTGTTGGTATGTATGCATCTGTATGGACAGGTGTGTCTGTGAGTGTGTGATGTGCACTCTCCTGTGTAGGTATGGCTGTGTGTAGGGTGTGCTCCTGTACAGTTGAGTGTCTGTTTATTCTCTGTATGTGTGTTTCACCCTCCTGACTGTCTGTGTGGCCTCTGCCTTGAATTGTCTGAACTGCCATGTTGATTTCATGTTGTCTTTCAGAATCACTATCAGTGACCCCTGAGGACTGGCAGCCACGGTACGTTCTGCACTCTCTCCCTGCGATGCATGAGTCAGTGTGTCTCCCTGCCTCCATTCCCGTCACTCTACTGCTCACTTCTCCTACCCAATGCTCTGCTTGTAGTAGACCCCCTTTTCCAAACAACCGTTTCTGCCAGGGTCCCACAAAGGGAGGAGTCTTAACAGAAAGCTGGACAATCAGACAGTCACAGCTGCTTGGAGCTGCAGACGAGGGGAAGGCTGGGAGAAGCCTCAAGAACTGACCTTAAAAAAAGAAAAATTATCAGAGAAGAAAACCTCACCCTTCAGTGTATGGGTTCAGGGTGAGGGGGGAGAGAAAGAGAGAGAGAAGGGAACATGGGGGACATGAGGGCAGTGTCTCTCTTAATCTGTTTAATCCTGCACTGACAGGGAAATGGACTGAATGAACTCGAAATCTTTTCTCTCTCTGTCTGCTCTAATGGCTTCTTCTGAGACCATTACGGGGAGCTATGTGTAGAGAATCGTATTTTACATTCCAGCATGTCTGCCCAAAGTAGTCCCTGCATCTCTATCTAGTGTTCATGGCATTACCAGAGTCCCCAGATATGGAGTAACCCTGCCCTTAAATGCCCCCCATTCACCCAATCCCAGTTAGAGACAAATCCTTCACATACTTTTCCTCTTGATCCACTAGCCTAGATTTTTCTCCTGTTTTGCCACCCAAACGTCCCCTCTCTCTTCCCATGCAAAATGGGGTGTATGCCACAATCCATGTCCCACCTTCACCACTGTGCTTCAGGGCCTTTGTCTGTCTATTCTTCTCTCTTGTGCTTTCTCCTGGCACTTTGCAGCAGAATATTTGCTGAACACCAGACCAACAAGGTGACCCAGCACAAGATCTATAGTGTACTGTGCTGGCCTTACACTCAGGGGCTGAACTTTCTATCTGAGTAAATACTAACAAGCGGAGGCTGTAACCTGAATGGAATCTACCTGTCCTTCCTGAGATCTACAGATTCTTACTGATGAGAGAGAAAGGGTAGAGTGGGGCATCTTTGGGATATCACAGGGTGGGATAGACATGTTTGGTGAGGCCCACTCTTCTTGTCCTTATGTACATTAACTTTCTGCATGATGGGCCTGATCCCAAGAGGTATTGAGCGACTGCAGCTTCCATTGAATTAATTGGGCCTGATCATGCCAGGCACAGAACACCTGCCTGGAGGTGCTGAGCACCTTCAGCTACCACTGAAATCAATGGGAGTTGCAGGTGCTTGGTGCCTCTCCGGGTCAAGCCCTCAGAGTTCACAATCAGTTCCTGTCTCATAGTGAATGGTGACTGTGGTACTGCTGCATGTAGCTGGGCAGAGGACTGAAAGGTGCAGCATCACAGAGAACCAGCACAGTGACTGTTCAGTGGTAAATGTTTTGCTTCAAGAGCTTTATCTCTTTTTGTCAGCCCTCCTCACTGATTACTCAGTTTTAACAGAGATGCCAGAGCAATTAGCAGCTTCCCCCAGTCACCTGTCTGCTACAGACATCTTTGGAAGCCCTAGTAGAAATGCTTATGCTAGAGAGGGTCTCAGATAGGAGGGCTGATTGTTGTCTGTGCTTTGTTCTGGGACTCGCTGTTATGAGGCTTTCTGCGCCTTTGGTCTGGTTTACAAAGAGCACCAAGGGAATCAGAGCTAATCTAGGACGGTGGTATTGGGGTAACCCTCTTGATCCTGATAGAGAGCTATATAGATAGCTTGATCCTATAGATAGCAGCAGTATTTTGCAGCTCAAGAGAATAAATCCAAGTGTTTCCCCTTTTAGTCAGATTCTTGTGATGTCCTCTCTTGTCCTAAAAATGATAAGGTCAATTTTCTAGGCTTCAATATGGATTGAAAGGCAAAATGCAAAGCAAACAAAATAATTGTTTGGCTTGTGCTCTCTTTTGCTCCTTTTACGGCTGAATTCCTCTCCCATTGTAGTCGGTGAAAACTTCGTCAGTGGATACCAAGGGAGCAGAATTTAGTGGTATATAAAGAGAGGCTCATGAAGATCTCTGCTGTTCCCAACCCCAACCTGTAGCACCTGACTTCTCTCTTGTCCTTGAAGACATTGGCAATGGGCAGAGGCCCTTGTAGGGAGGCAGTTTACAGATTCCGATGATGTCGCCATCAGATCCTTTAAAGGTCTCACCAAAGTCCTCTAGAAAAGAGGAGTGAAGTCAAAACCTGCAAAACAGTAAAAGCAACAGCAAAAACCTCTATGAGACCATCTTTGTACATTGAACATGAGCACATCTATTATTTTTGCTTTGCAGCTCACCTTTCAATTCTATATACTGTAGTAGGGTTGTATGGCCCTTCTGTGCCAGAGTGTCTTGTGTCATTTGCTGTCCAATTATTTAAAATACTCTTTTCTGTCTACATTTGGTAAAAACAGCAAGCAACTCTGTCAAAGCGTATGAAATGCAAACAGACCTCTGAACTTCTGAAAAGATGCCTTTCAGCATACAGATGGCATAGTGCAATAGCACCTAGCTAAAAGCTTGATCTGGATCCTATTAAAGTCAACGAGAGTCTTTCCATTTGAAAGACTTTGGGCTTTGGGTCAGGCCAACTATAGCAAATAACACACAAGCCCTCATTGCATCAAGAAAGCCAGTACCTCATGCCTTCACCTTCCCAAGTCATGTCCCTTCTCTATGTCTCAGTTTCCTCCCTGTATAAAGGTATCATTTTAACTACCTTGCAGTAGTGTTGAATTATTGTCAGGTTAACTCAGTCCTGTCATCTATATCAACGGTTCCCAACCTGGGGGGCGGAACCCCATTGGGAGGGTGCCAAAGATTGCAGGGGGTCGATGAGGCTTCAGTAATATTGAGATAATTTTGCTCCCCTGAGCTCCGCACCTGGTACAGCAGCTTCGAGCTCCATGCCGGCTGGAGTGGAGGAGCAGCCGCCCCAAGTCCCGCACCGGCCAGGTGCTCAGCTGGAGAGGAGCAGCCCCGCCTCAGTCCTGCACTGGCCAGATGCCTGGCTGGAGCAAAGCAGCCCCGCACCAATGGGGGC
Source organism: Mesoclemmys tuberculata (assembly GCA_007922155.1). Lineage (NCBI taxonomy): Eukaryota > Metazoa > Chordata > Testudines > Chelidae > Mesoclemmys > Mesoclemmys tuberculata. The sequence goes on from ML675655.1 coordinate 11,787,123, forward strand.
CTGGAGCGGCCCTGGCCAAACCGCCAGAGCCTGCCTTCATTTTCCTCAGTCCATGGGGGATGGGAAGAGGTGGGGCCACATGGGGCATGTGGTGGCGGCTGTGCCAGGGAAGGCTTAGCTTCTGACTCAGGTGAGAGTAATTTATCATGTAATTTAGCGTTACAATTATTATCATTATATGTGTGTTTAGGGGTTGTGTGTCTATGGCCAGTGGGGGGTAGCACATGTTTTACCTAGTGTTAACTAGTGGGGCTTTCATTCAAAAAGGTTGGGAACCACTGATCTACATTACTTTACTTGAAGAGCAACTTACGCATGACAACCTGGGAAGTGGTGGCTTCTCCTGCATTGTAGATGGCTTTTCAGAGTCAAAGAAAAACCAGAGTGTCCAGCAGTTTCTTTAAAAAAAAGCTTCAAGTAGTACAATAAGCCTGGACTACACCTAAAAATTAGATTAACCTAGCTAAATCATACAGGCCTGTGAAAAATTTCATGCCCTGAGAGAGGTAGTTAAGTCATCCTAACCCCCGCTCTAGACACAGCTAGGTCAGCAGAAGAATTCTTCAGTCAACCTAGCTGCTACCTCTCAGTGAGGTGAATTATCTACATTGGTGGAAAAACCCCTTCCATTGATGTAGGAAACATCTACACTACAGCAGCACAGTTGCAGCACCATAGCAACCCTGCTGCAGCCCCTGTAGTGTTATGGCCTAACATTGCCCTAGGCAGGAACCAAAGGGTCAAATTTTGACCCTGTTGTAGGTAGTTGTAATGGCTTTGGCTTTGGTGGCGATGTCTGCTTACACCAGGGCTGTATTTGATCTCGTGTCTGTTAATTGGGAATGAAATGTTCTGGTTCTACTTACTGCTTGTTTAGACTGCAGAAATTCACACCACTATAACTACATCAATGTAGCTACAATAGTTCAACTCTGAATATACCCTTACTTTGTCTGTGCAAAACAAGGCTTGCAACAGTTTAGAGCGTGCAAAAAACCTCAGTATAGAGAGGGCCTTAGCTTGTTTTTGTTTCTTAAATAGATCACAGGGAATCCAGCTTCACAGCAATGTAACACTGTTAGGGTGCAAATTCAATAAGATTTCCTTCTGTGTTACCAGAACAAGCATTGACTATTAAAACGGACAGAATGGCATCAATCTCATTTACTTTCAACTACATCCTATTCATTTGCTCTTTGCATTTCATTCATCTTCGACAATGAAACTAGTCTTGCCATTTGCTGATCAGTTTCATTTTCCAGTTTTCATGCACTAACAGGATGCTGTTGTGTTTTGGCTGCAGACATTGTTGGGGATAGAGTTTAAATGAAAATATACAAACTGTTTTCATTCACTGAGAAAAGTCTGTCTACTTCTATCCATGTTTAGATTATGCACCATTTTCTTTCTTTCCTTGAAGCCTATATTTTCAAGCTGATGTCCTTTTAATTTCCTCCTCATTTAGCCAGATGAAAGAAAGTGACTGTGACCCCTACAGGAAGACAGTCCCATAATTCTGAAGTTTGTGTCCTTTTACTTAGATCAAATTGCTGTCCATTCAACTTATTAAAATACTTGCAGCATAGAAATGCTGGAACAATATTAAAGAAATCAGGTCACAGACAGCAAGAGCCAAATTACCTTCATGAAAGTCAATGTGAGTCATGTTTGTTGGGCCCCATGACTATAAAAACAAAAGGATCAAGTTTATTTTGATAGCTAATCTCAAAGATGCTCCTAACTGTTGAGAACTGAAATCTGCAGACTGTCACCTGCTTTGGTGCAGAGAAAGGGTGCTTCTCCAAACCACCCAGCAGCCTCCATGACAGTGCCTCCCAGAGGGCACTGTCCACATTGTGTGACTGATGCTCACTTGCTTGGTATAGTAGCTTCACTGTTATCGTGTCTATGCTTCTCAACTCTCATTCAGTGCCAGTGCAGTTGCTGGCAATTAGCCTTTGTGCTTTGAGATTCTCAGCTGGAAGGCAACAATAGCTGAGCAGTTAATTCCTCCTCATTATTATTAGGGATCCAGAGTGACCAGAGGTGTGAATGTTTAGCTGATTTTAAAATTGCAAAATTTCTCCATGTACTCCTTCTGATGCTGTGGGTAACCATTCTCCCAAACTGAGATCCCCTTTCTTTGGTGCCCCCACTGGCTCAGATGAGGTGGAGAAGCATATGTGATTGTGACTGTGACTGCCATGCTAACCACGGTGTGTGTTCTCTTCTCGTTTTTGTTTTCTTCTGCTTTTTCACAGCAGGAAGGGCCCTGCCTCACCTACTCGACCCACCATAATCCGTCCAGCTGAACCGTCCCTCTTAGATTTATAACCCAAGGCCTGTAGACAGCTGGCGACAAGCGCCATATCCTCGGCTTCCCCACCCCACAACACCTTCCACAGGCACATTCACTCCTCTCATCCATCCCACCCCCTTCACCTTCCACTGCCCCCTCTGCTGTGTTGTAAAACGCAAGCTAGTGATTGAGCTCTTCTTCGTCTTCTCTTGTGCGTCCTGTATTGCCTTGTAAGCATAGAATAGTCCCCATTCAGTGGCATGGGACCTTGGAGGACACAGGCTCCTTGGAGTGATTAGTTGCAGGGGCATCCTTAAGCCCAAATGGCAGCCACCTAGCCAAGTGCTCCACCTGCTCAGTCTAGCCTGAACAAAGTGTCCTGCCTGCATTGGTTAGGTGTAGCGTCTCAGCACCTAGAACTACTCTGTAGCTCCATAGCTATTTTCTTTTGTTGTAGTTAAGAAGATAAAGCGCAACTCAGAAGAATAATAAGTGATATTGTCAAAATGTGTGACATTATTGGTAACAAAGGTGAAATGTCCAGTGTATGGCTTTGAATTAAGGTGCAAAACTTCATATATTGTTGGGAACAGTGCAGTCAACCTCACTTCAAAGCAAGGCAGGGAGATCAAGAAGGGGGAGCTTTATTGAACAGGGTAATCCTTCTAGAATGAAGTCTGAGATAGCACAAATACACACTTCAAAGTGCACGGAGCAGATGGATCTACCTGCCCTCAGCTCTCCATAGTAGCTGAGGAAATACTGCTGATGGAGAGCTGCTGGTCTCTGCCAGCAGCTGTGTCACATTACTGCCTGAAAGTGACTTTCCAGAAACTGAGAGGAATAGAGATGCTGCTCCCCCCCCCTTTGCAAATGGACAAGCAAATGTTTTTAGGGAGTTTGCTAAGTAATGTTTTATTGCAAATATCTCTGCTTCAGATAAGCACATTTCTTGTACAGTGTTTTTCTTTGGATAGCGTGATGATTCTGGTAACCTTTTCTTCTTGCATGCCTATGGTACGTGTTTGGGGAAATTTGTAACTACTGCAGACCACTACTCATCTTCTTAACAATTTGGGTATTTTTGTTTTAATGTTGTATGTGTAAAAAGAAAGAACGAATTAAAAAGTATATTGATTCTGTGCACTTCAGATGTTGTGGCTCTGCTGAAGCCAAAAGAAACATTCACCCTGCAGGCTTTGAACCAGCCCTGATTCAGATTTAAGTTCTCTGACTCCAGTATTGTTGGTTTTGATTTCTGTTGTGGATCCACTTTGCCTGAGGTTCTAACACCAGTTCCTTTCCGTGTTTTAATTATTGTTTTAATGCTTTTTTTCCCCTCCCCTTTTCCCTTTCTCTTCCTTTTTTTCTTTTTCTTTTATGTCTTTCTTTAAATTCCAGCCGGCCAGGCAAGGCCAGTCCCTCACGCCCAGAGAGTCCAAAACCACCATTTGACATGTAGCCTTGCTCCCTCTGAGAATCTTTGCCTGCTTCTTAGCTGTTCTGTCCTGGAATGGTCTGATTCACATCTCACACATGGCTTGTTCTGTTGTAGTTTGTGACATATACATATCAGATGTGACTCTAGTGAAACTGTTTTTTTCCTACTAGTTGCTTAAAGGAATTAAAACAAGTATATTGTAGTAATGAGAAACATATCCTTGCTATTATATAAATATCTATAAATATATATATAAGATCAAAATATATATATATGTCCAGGTGTTTTAAGCCATTTGTGCTTCCATGTGGATTTTAGCAAATACTTAAGTAGAAATATATATATATATATATACACACCGACCCAACAAATTAACTGAATCCTGACATTGAGTTTTTGAGCTGATTGTTAAATTCTCTGCTGTGTACAGTTGCATTATTGTATTGCCCCAGATGCGTGGGTGAACCATCTCAGTGCTGGTAGTAGCTGTGATGCAGTTTGTGATCTACCTGTCACTCTTGTTTATTGGTTAAAATAAACTATAATTTCTGTATAATGAAGGACTCCACAAGTAGAATAAAACTCTCACTCTCTCTCTCTCTCTCTGGGCGTGAACAAGCTTTATGTTTAATTGTAATAATTTAACCTTTTATCCCAAAGAGCTTTACAAACTCTACACCCACCCACACACACACCAAAAGCATCACTCAGATGCTACCAGCTGGAAGGAGGGTAGGGAAGTGGCACCAGGCAACATAAAAAGTTGGACAGAAAGGAAATGTTGGTCAGGCACACTGAAGCAGATACTCTTCACAATAAGAAGATAAAGCACCAGGCATTATTTTAATGCCCAGGCAAAGAGTGTATGTTTTAAGAACACCACACATTAAACTACTTCTTCTTAAAGTGGCTTCAACACATTTCCACTTGTGAGATATACTGCCCTGGCACTAAGCTGTAGAATTTTTCTAGTAAGCATTGTCTGTTGGGGCCACTTGCCCCTTCTCCCTATGGAGGATTCTGAGGGTATAAAAGTGGGAGTGGTCTAACTACTTTTTAGTTACTTTTTAACCACTGAAGGTGCAGTAATCTTGAATTACGTGCAGGGTCCTTGATGCTTTCCTTGTTTTTAATTTTGATTCTGTCCTTTGGGGCTTTTTTTAAAGGTTATATTAGTGGATAGATAGTACAGATTCTTCAGTTTGAAGAAGAAATAAGAAATGGTACCATCAGGCAACGATATCCTGGGTGATTTGCAGGAACCTAACACATGCTTACTGATGCAGAAGGCTTCGCAGGCCCTCTCCACCTGGCAATATGTAAGGCCAACATAGACTTCGGCCATCAATTAGCTCTTAAGTAGCAATGTGCCCTGCTTAAGTGACATCCTTCATTTTGGTTTTGCCTGGGTAAGCCCAGAGCCGAGGTCCTGATGCCGAGGTATCCTGGCCCCTCTGGGTCAAGATTCTGACACTGTCAACATAATGCCGTGTCTCTTTAAATCAGCATAATTCAGTATTGAGGTCCCAGAATTGATGATGTAATGCCAAGGTCCTGGATCCTTCCAGATTGACCTATTTGTTGATTAAGGCCCAGCACCACTGATGTGGCACTAAGATCCCCAGGTCCTTTAGGATTGACCTATTTGGCATCAAGGTCCCAGCATGCTTGACATAGTGTCAACATCCCAGGATCCCTTCAGGTCAATCTGTTCCCCACCAAGGTCTGTGGGTCTCCAGGGTCAACCTGTCCAGTACTTTGGTCCTGTTCCCATTTGTGCACAGTTGAGGTCCACAGATTGGCTGAGTTTCATGCTGACATCCTGATACCATCAAGTGGATGCCAAGGTTCTCAAGTCCTGGGTTAATCTTATTCAGCACTGACATTCCGGCACCATTGGCATGGCACTATTGTAATCCCTACAGAGTAACCTACTTTAGTACCGAGGTTCCAATATTGTGGACATCAACAGGTCCATCCAGGTTGACTGAGATCCCTATGATCCACCATCATTGACACTGATGAACCACTGTTGAACTGGTCCAGTACCCATTGTATTAATTTTCCCACAACAGTCTGGGGTCACCCAAGTCTTGCTAAAGTTTCAGCACCATGTGCTGGTGTACCACTTGCCACAAGCAATTCAGTGGCAGTATAAATAATGCTAGGTACTCAGATCTTTCAGTGTGATCAGGCTCTAGTGCAGTGCTGCATTATTGACTCTGACAAGCCGCTTGCTTCAAATGGCTCAGTGCATGGTATAAACAGTGCTAAGGTTGACCTTAGTTGAAGTGGTTCTGTACCCAGGCCATGTAGCAATAAGATCCAGCACCATTAACAGTGGTTTGGTGCCCCATATCAACACTATGTGAATCCCCACATTTGCTCAGGACAGCTAGGTCCAATGCTGGTATGGGTCCCAGTCTCTGAAGTACCACTTGCTAAAGGAGTGTTATACCCTCTATTGATAGCACCAAGGTTCCCTGATCTGTGCCAGATTCAGGCAAATCACATATTGTGATGCTTTAGGTCTGTCGTCAGTGGCTTGTTGGCCCCCCAACCTTATCTACATTAACAGTCTTATTCTGAGAACCTGGCACCCTTGACTATTTTTTCTTAAAATCCCCTGATCCTTTGAGGGCTACTGAGTCAGCACCCCTAAAAAATCTGAGTCTTCTATCCTTCCAATAGTTTACTCCCAGAGCCTGCAGATAGTCAATTGAAACTCTAGGTATTCCTTTGGAGCAAGTCCCTCCAGATGAAATCAGAACTGTTCACGTTTCCAAAAGGCCATAGAGGGGCCCTTCAGCTGGGATCTCTAATCATGATATACCTGAGTGCTGAAATATCCTTGGCACTGAAACCAAGGCACAGATGAAGATGTCCAACATTAAACAGTATTAAATAAGACTTGGGGTTTGGCATACAGAGACCTCAGCCTACTTAGTACTATGGCAAACCCATCATTAAACCTCCTTTTATCAAAGATAAAGAAAAGGAGGAAAAACAGTTAAAGACTTTGAAAAGCAAATTATTAAATAAGGTTTTCATTTTAAAATTTTTTGTTCCCTTTCCCTTTAGCTGGAGAGAGTTTTTAAAAGGAAACAAATCCTTGTTTCAGTCTCTTGGATGGTATCAAAGATGGCAATAACTGTCCTTTTTGGGGAAAAGAGAGTAAGTTAGTTTAAATGATCTGAAGCTGTTGTTGGTGCTGCTGCTGTTTTTGAAATCTGATTCCACGTCATCTAAGGTGATTGGCATTCAGTTGTAGTTGGTGGAGGTGGCGATATCTGGGTCTTTCTCTAGCTCATCCATGTCAGGACATCTCTGAGGATTAGGACAGAGAAAGTCCAGGGTCCCAGGAGATGGCGGGAGTGGCAGCCATGATGGTGAAGCTTGCATCAGTAGTCTCCCTCAGTTCTGCCATATTTCTCCCACGAAGTCTCTTTCTTGAAGGACCCACAAAGAGAATGGTGGGTGGAATAGCTCATTCCCTCATTATTTTGTCTACCAATTAAGCCTAATATCTGATACCAATTTTGGTTGATTAATTTCTAGTTCCACATCTGTTTTTATCAAGCACAATTTCAGCATAGTCCTTGAATTATATCAATGTGGCCTTTTTGTTTGGCCTAATTTAGTCTCTCTGTCTGGTGTTATTGCATCTGTTTGTAACATTTATTATGGAAAAACTACTCAATGTGTTTTTCATGGTTAATTTCCAAGTAGGCAAAAGTTATATAGACCAATTGCCATGCTACCATCTCTGGTCTGCCCGTTATCAGAATATCATATGTAACATACACCTGAGAAGGAGACATTTCTCATAACCATAGTTACTGCCTAGACATAGCGAGACAGTTGACATGGTCTGCCCTCTATAAATTGTAGTCTATATGGGAAATGTGATTGGGTTAGTCAGTAACCTCAGATCCCCATTTTCAGTCTCAAATAATCTGTTTACATCACAACAGGACTTTAACCTGCCTGTATTTCCTCAGATCTCTTTTACACCCTTATTGAGACTTGCCAAGTGTTCACTAGCTCAGGAGCTTACTGAACTATAATAATAGGAATGTAAGAAATTACTATAACCCAAATGCTTTTACAACTTATAGTATAAATGGTCTAGAGCTCAGCTTTGTATCCAATTCAAACAATGACACTTCCTGGAGCATAGGGCCCAGATGGCCATGGTTAATAGGTTGGTTCAATAGTTATTCAGCAAGGAGTGCCACCATTGTAATAATATGCTAATACACCTGCCACTGGAGTTTGGAGAAGGCATTCCAGTTTAGAACCAGACCTGACTTCGTGAGATCAGCTCAGTTTGCAAACTGAGCTGCAACTAAAATTTATAAAAAGTGTAAAGACTGTGAAATACAGCCAAAGACAAACCAGGGAGTCAGACTTCACACAGCAATAAATGTTGCTTCAGAGTTTGAATGCAGCAATTACAACCCTACATACATATTAACAGTAGACTCACCAGTTCCAAATAGGAGGCACTTTAAAATGCTAAGTTCTTTTAGTTCTTTGCCCCATAAAGATGAGTATTGACTGCTGAGAGCCAAAGGGATCAGTCTTGCAAGGTTACTCTTCCCAAGAAGTGTGGCATATGCACAACCCCCACTGAAATCAACTGAAGCTCAAAGTACCCCATACGTCTCAGGAGGTTCTTAACAGTTTGCAGGATAGATCCCACCATGGATTCCAGCATCTAGACTGTGGCTCCTTGAGTCCAGAAATCAGGTTATGCTGGATTCCATTGGCAACCATGGAATTTCTCTATGTGAACTACAATTCAGTCTTTAGAAAGCTGTAAGTGGCACAAGCTGCTGCAGTAATAACAGTAAGTACAACAGAAGTATAATGCATTATAAAACATTAATTAACCCAGTGTGATGGAGAGGTGTATTTTCATCATTTTCTATAGCTGAAGGGAAATAAAAAGGGAGTCAGTGTCAAGCAGGGGCTTCCTATGATCAGACCAGTTCTGTCTCTGAAAGTTTTCATTGCTAAATTTAAAGGTAATCTGAACAGAAATCATGCACACAGTCAGTGCTTGCCTGAATAAGTTTATTCAGAATGAAAGAATTTATAACAGGATTAAATCACCTCTGCAGCAGAATGCAAAAATTTCTCCAACAGTGTTTTCCTTCACATTCCTGGAACAAAACACTCAATAAATATTTACCCCCTTTATAATAATAATGCTCTGTATTAAATCACAACCCTGCCCCCTGCAGTTAGATCATTTTTTATAATACAGATTAGAAGCAACCCCAGCAGGCAAAAATGCTGCAACGGGGCTGTCTTCTTTCTTCAAGGAATATACAAAATGTTACAGAGATACACTATGTACACAAACTCGTGCAAACAGGAGCTTGTAGGCCCACTTTGCTAGTGCCCTGCATGATGCCTTCAGCAGTGCACTATGCCCATAACACTAACAGTCAACACCAGGCCTGTTCAACTGAAAGGACTTAAACGTTTACATCCTCCTCTGACGGGCTAACATTCAGCTCTTCAAATTTCAGAGGAGTGCATTTGATTTTATTCTACAGATCCTCCTTCCTCACTAAAATAAAAAAAGTTTAAATTCATTTAAAAAAATCCCAAACATAATGTGCTTTTCACTGGAACGACTGTTCCCTGTACCAGGTTTTAAAAAAGGCTTGATCAAAATAAGACAGTTATAGAAAGGACCTGCAGAATTTTAACTCAGCATCATAAACCACCACAGCTCGTTTGCCAGTGCCTTTTACTTCTAGACAGAATGGTGCTAATGGGAGTCAAGTGTATGCACGTGCTTCTAAGTCACCAACCTGGAATTTGTCCTGCATTGCACAACCTTAGGTAAGTTAGGTCTCTTTAAAATAGACAGTCACCTCAGAGAGTTCTCCTTAGAGACCTGATTGCTAAGCCCATGGACAGCACACAGCAAATTCTAGATTTAAACCCATATGTACTTATCACTTTGGTATTATTCCTCTCTGCCAGCAGATGGAGATGGTTACCCATGGCGGCTGAGCCCCATACACACCACCATTAGTGTCTTTCAGTGAGTTGCTCCATTCATCACAATCCATTTTCTTTGCTGCTAGACCAGGGAACTGTTTCTCCCAGCACAAACATTCAACTCAAATGTTTGTCATCTTGTTCTCTCTTCAGTCAGTTCTGAAACTTCAGTGTGTTTCCTAGGGACAGCTCCATTTCTTGCGTGTGTCTGGAATTACTGGGGATGTGGTCTGGGGAGATGGACAGACTAAGGTCAGCCCAAGAGGTCCCTAATGCACACAGCTCGTGGAAGCCTTGCCCCTGTGGGGATGTAGGGAGAAAAAGGAATCCAAGAGATGGGGGAAACTAGAATCCCAGAGTCCAGAAATTCAAAACAAAGCACGTTTATTAAGTGATTTGCTTTTACTTATTTCTCCCTTTTTTAAATAAATAAAACCTTCAGACAAACAAGGTGAAACATCATCTTTCAAAGTGCAGTTACATTTCCACCCCACCCTGAACCAACCACATAAAGCTTATGCCAAGTAACCGAGCATCTGTCCCAAGAGGACCTCAGAAGGCAACCCCAGGCCACTTCCCCCTTATCTAATATGAATAAAAGTTTCTGTAGTGCTGCCCTAGGCAGGCAGAAAGCCTGTGTCTTTTGGCTGTTTGGGACTAACAAGGCTGGTTTCAGACACAGTGCAGGAGACAGGCTGTAGAGAAAAATGGGAGGTTTAAGATACATACAAATAATCATTCAAAATCCAAAGTGTGTTGCCAGAATAAGTTACTTTAGGAGCCTTTTGGAAGGAGATGGGCAGGTAGCAACCAGGGCTGGTGGAACAAAGTCACAAGCCAATCACTGCTGAGAAGCTGGCTGCCAGCAGCAGAGTCCTGTCAGAGAGCTAGTACATAAGTGTTCAAGTTACTCTGTCAGATGTCATGAAGAAATCCCACCACTTTCATGTGGGCCAACGGGGCAGTGCTACCAACTGCCTCACATGATTACTTCAAGTCAGAGTCTGTACTCAGAGTGCATCAAGTAACAGGAGAGAGAAAAGGATGAGATGATGAGCTCTGGTGCTCAAGTTCTGTCTGATGCAGTATCTCTTATCCCCATGAAGAGGAAATCTGTCCAGACTGAGAGCTCTGGACAGAGATACAGGGTGAGTTTAAGCAGTTTGGGTACTTCACAGGCTCACAGAAAATTGCTGCAAATCAGGTTTCTGATGCTATTTAAACCACCATGATCTTGACTTCATCGTTCTCATCAGCACGATAGAAGAAAGGAATGCAGGGGTTTTCCAACAGGGAGCCCAGCCTCTCCTGAGGGTTCTGGATTTCTCGCAGAAGCTGCATAATTTGCTTAGCAGTGGGGTCCTCCAGACCGGACTGGGGGCCTTTGCTATCACTAGATACATGGGATTGAAGAACAGCAGCCTCCTGTTCTGGCTCATCTGCTAAACTCACCTCTCGCAGTCCTGTGAAGAATAAAGACAAGGCAAGTTACTACTCCCATCCCAACACCGAGCAGTCTGGTTCCATTAGCAAGCAGGAGTTGCTGCTACCACTTTGCCGCACAGACTATTGCTCACCTTCTCCATCGGTAGCATTCAGTTCAATGCGCCTCTCAGCTACAATGGCACTTTCCCTTTCTTGACTTACTAGCAGGTCTGGGTTCTGAACAGCTGCCAAATACTTGCTGTACCATTCATTCCTCTCCCCAACCAGACGCATCACCAACTCCTGGAGCTCTAATAACTTCATCTGTAGCAAGTTAGCAAATAAAGCAAAACCCATGAAACATACACGTCCTCCCTGTAGGAGGGCCCTATTATGCTGCCCCCACCTCTCCCAGAGAGTCTGCCAGTATTTCCAGGTCAACTGCACTCAGTTGCACGCATACTAAACCACACTGCATGGCAGGTGCCAAGTCTCCTGAAGTCAGTTTCCCTGTCAGAATTCCAAGTTGCTTCTTACAATAGGCAGGTTTGCGCCTCACTGGGCAGGTCAGTCATCTTGACAGACACACCGAGCGCTGGTTTCAGACATTTTGGAAATCAGTTTGCTGTACTGTACATCACAAAACCAGTAATGAATCTAGCTCAATCAGACAATCATCTCAGGAGAGACCAACAGCTGAATAGCAGCTGGTGTTGCAAGTCAGAATTCAAAAGACTGGCAGAGTTTTGTGGGAAAGTTTGTATTGTGTATGTCCTCTGGATTCATGCCACTCATCTGCTGCGATCACTTTGTGCGCGCACACATTCCACTTGTGTTTCCTGGCCTCTTATCCATGGTGCGAGTATTATTTTGATGGGATGGATCCCTTACCTTCATCTCTTCCTTATCCTGGGCCAGTCGGCTGATGTATTCCTCTTTCTCTCGGTGCCGCTGTTTTAAGATAGCCCTCTGACTCTGGTACAATGCAATATATTCCCCTGGAACACAGGAGAAAAGCATAAGGAAGAGACAATTCAGCAGGAATTACATTACAAAGCTCCCTCTCTCTGCTTGAACATTTGGTGGGTGAATAAATTATGGGCCTTTAAAATCCAGTTGACAGCAAACCTGGACACTGGACTGGAAGTCTCTTTCCCAGCAGGGTAATGTTAGGGCACCTGGAGGCCTGGCAGTAGAAATCCTGGTTGGTGGCTGAATGGTCAGGCTCCACTAGCAGTGAGAGGCACCTGGAGTTTCAGCTAACTGAGAAATGACACCCCAGGCACTTTGTGGAGGGATCACCTAGCTTGCTCTCACGCTGGCTAATCTTACCAATGGTGTCTGTTTCCCCAGACAGCTGTATGCAGCGATGTTCCAACTCCTCCACTCGGTCCTTCAGGTCAGCCTTCTCACGCATCAAGTCTGTGAAGCGGGACTGAACATATAACCATCATCAGCCTTCTGAACAACTACACATGTACAGGGAACACGTAAGGGAGTCAGTCGTCTCCTGACTGAGCACCTTCAAGGTCAATCTGAGCTTAGGAAACAATACTGTTTTTTCTTCCACACTTGTCTCCTGGGGGACAGCTTGGCTGATTTGGTGGATAAAGGAGAAAGAAACACAGCTAGAGAAAGTGACACCACAGGGACAAGGAATCCTTTAAACTTCTCCCCATCATAAGAGCACAGCTTCCCAGGCACTGACGGCTCCAAGATTGCTGAGCCTCTAACAGCAATTCTTCACTCATCTGCATTGGGGAGATTCAGTATTGAGCCTGTCCCACAATTATGGCTTCAGAAAAAGATCAAGGATCAATGCTAGGCCCCTGTACTCACCCCCTTTGGGGTTAAACTATTGCAAGCCATGCTTAGCCTCCGAAGGCTAGATACAAAAGTGATAAGCTGTTCACAGGAAACCCGGGAAAGGAGGCAGCTCACAGAAACCAGATTCGCTATTTACTCCCTTGCAACCTAGTTTTGGTCTGCTATACAGTGAGGCCTGATGCTGGGCTCCAGAGCCCAGCTGGGAGCTCGGTTGCTCACCTGTAGTTTCTCCATCGCAGTTTTTAAAGCCTCATGAACCTCCACTGGGACAGTGTCTGTAGTGTAACCTGGAAAGGACACATGTAGATTCAGTGTGTAAGGCAGGGGTTCCCAAACAGGTGGTCATGAGGTTGTTATGGGGGGAGTCATGAAGTGTCAGCCGCCCGGGCATGCCAGTAAGGGTGACATGGCATTGGAGGGTCATCATAGCCTGTAATATTTTCAAAGGGGGTCCCAGCAAAAAAAGTTTGAGTACCCCTCATGTAAAGCCTGTGGAAGAGCAAAACTGCAAGTCTGATTCACACTGGGAGAGGCAAATGTGTGCACACGTGTGCGTGTACCCTCTCCCCTCCCCCCCACTCTGTGTGGCTCTTTCTGGTGCACTTCCCCTCCCACACAAAGCACTGAGCTTTACCTCCACCCGATGTGACATTATGTTGCTGCTCCTGCCTCAGAGCTGCTATTTGCTGTAGGAGACCTCTACATTGTCTTTTCTGCTCCGCCAGCTGCTGTCTCATCTCCTCTCGCTCCTTCTCCACTTGGGACATGGCAGATGTCAAGAAAGTGACCTAAGAGACAATTTCAGATGCTGCACTTCAGTGCTTTTCACCTATGAAGCTCTGCTACCCATTCAACCCCCAGTACCCTGTGAGATAAGCAAGCATTATCCCTTTGTTATAGATGGGGAAAACTGCCTATAGTGTGTCAGCATTCTAGCTAGAATCAGAATTCAAGGGGACTTATTCCTAGTCCTCTGCATTACACCTTGGCTCAGGACTCCATATATTCCACAATTCTGCAGCTGCAGAGCTTACTGTGGGATCCATTCCTTACTGCAGAATTGGGCTTCAAAATCTCAGCTTTCATTTTAAAGTTATGATCCTGACCCTCCCTGCTGTGAAGGTAAAATTTTAAAAATGTGACAAGAGTAAATTGAAGCAGCATATAGCGCAAGAGGTATGAATTGTCCAATTCTCCCCACTGGGTTAAATCTGAACCCCAAGATGACATGACCATTTATTTATAAATGAGTCCTATTTTCACTGATGATCATTCTAGCAAAAATAGCCACAGATGCACAACCCCAATCCCAACCTGCCTCCCAAAATAAGCAATATAGGATCAAAATAAATAAAACAGAAGCTGCCAAGCTGATTGGGTTATTTTCATATTTAATTTTTTAACCCTCCATTTTTCATTTAATTGAAACTGCCATGAGATTGCAGTCTGCCACACCACAGTGCTGGAGAATCCTGGGTGCTTGCTGCAGTGCGAACGGGGATTTGACTATGCCTCTTACTGCATATGTGCATGTGCATATTCATTACTTTGGCAGATGACAATCGTACGCGCACAGTCTCCCCACTAAAGGAGTGTGACATGCCCGCTTTACAGGCACTTACATGTAATTGGAAAAAGAAAGTTTTGTTGCCTACTGTGTACTCACCATTTCTTCATGGCTTTCAAAATCCTCTGGGATCATGAGCGAAGGTTTCTGAGTTTCTTCTACCATCTTTTCACTTTCCACTCCATCTCCTATAAGAGGAGGGAAACATACAATGGAGCTGTAACACTAGACAGTTTAGCCCAACACAAGCTTCCACCTAAAGATGGACTGCCGTTACCTTCCACTCGGTGCAACACTCTGTCATCCAACTCCGCCGCTAACTGACTGATCTGGGCCTGCAGCTCTCTGTTTTCTTGGGCTACAGCTGCCAGGCTTTTCTATAAGAGAAGCAGGAAATCACTGGAGGGGCTGGATGGCCTCTGCACCAGCTGAACTAGATTCCCTAGATTTTCACCAGCAACAGGAAAGTGGTATGTTTTGGCCACAAGCAATTATCTTGTCTAATGCAAGAAAGCCCTGCACCCACTGAGGGTAATGCAGAAAGTACAACATATAGAGTCCTGCCTACCATCCTTCAACACCCAGCTCCCCCATTACCTTGGTCTGCTCTAGCTCCTTCAGGTGCATCTCTACTGTCACTTTGCCTTGCACTTCTTCATGCTGCAGTCGGTCCATGAGCTGTGTCTGAAGCAAGTACTGTTTGTGCAGCTCCTCCTTCTCGGTAGCCAGATGCTGGTATGCCACAGTGTACTGCTGCAAGTGGCCATAGTACTGATCCCGCTGCTCCTGCAGGCCCTGAGCCTCCTGCGTTTTCAATTCCACCTGACAGACAGAGTAAGATCAATCCATCATCAAAAGCTCCATCTCTACACACACAGCTGAAGACTGTCCCTAAGGTGGTACGTTCCCTTGCAAATCCTCATCCTCACAGGGCACAAATCACACAGCGCTACCCTTTTTTCAGTACAGGAAACAAGGCAGCTTCTGATTCCCCTATAGACTCTGGGAGCTGGCACCAGATCTTTTCACTCCAGTCAGGAGACAATTGTCAGTATCAGCCCTTGAACGAGCCAGAGGGGGACACTTTATCCTGCTAAACTCCAACTGGCCCTAAATGACAGACAGCCACAGCAGGGTGCAGCCAAGGTACGTTAGTGAAGAGTGGCTCCCAGACCGGGGTGAAAATGAACCATTTCCATCTTTACACCAAAGCTTGTCCTAATTCAGAACCTGATATGTTATCACCCGACTGCAACACTGCAGTGCATTACCGTCTCTTTGAGCTCAGACAGCTTCTCCTGTAGCTGGCCAATTTTCTTGGCCAATTCCTTCTTCACATGCTGCTCCGACTGCAGGGCGCTCGTCACCTCCATATTCTCATTTGTCTGAAATGACAGAGCCACTGTATAAGGACACTGCCCCAAATTATCAAGTACTATAAATGTACATCACACCTTACAACCAAGTCAATGGGCCATACAGTGCTAGCATAACAGGGTGCAATTCCCCTTGAAATGGATGGGTACTGCAGTCCTGGGGTGTAAGTAGCTGTATTTGGCGCAAGATCCCTGCCCTTGAACAGTCAATCCAATTCAAACAGAAGAACACAAAACAGGAATAAGAACTTGAACAAGACAGTGAGGGGACAATAGCATGGGGATCAAAACAGGGAAGGTGCCATAGGGTTTTGGCAGGACATAGGCTCTCACTCCCCAAGCAGCAAAGCAAAGAGGTGAGGAGACAAAAGTAGTAGTTCAAAGAGGACTGATGAAAGCAGGTAGCTAAAGGGTGAACACAAGGAAAGGAGGGCAAAGACATAGGTGACACAAGACTGCACAGAGCCCTGAAAAGGACACTGGGAAGCTACATGCTGCTGCAGTGAAAGGCAAGAAGCCAGCAACAGGATTCAGGGGCAGGAAGAATAACACTGACAGCAGTGGAAGAGGTGAAAGAAGTTGGGAGAACTTGCTCATGGATGACAGGTACAGAAATATGGGGACAAACAACAGGGCCATCAAGGACAAAGAGCCAGGAGAAATACCCAAGGTAGAGAGAAACAGCAGAGTTGGGGTGCGGGAACAGCACCAGGGAAGGAAAGAAGAAAACACCCTTAGGACAAGCAGAGATGTTGAGTGATACCCTGGAAGCTCACTAGGGAGTTGAAGAGACCGCAGGGGATCTGCCATCACACCCAGATCTAACGCTAGAGCTGCAACAACCAAAGCACCAGAGGGCAAGATGAGGACAATGTTTCTGCCAGGTAATTAGCGCCACTGGTCACGCTGCACTGATTGTATCCTGCAGTTCAAAACACTGCATCTCCCAGAGAGCCGTACCAGTTTGACAAACCCATTCTGCAGCTCGGCCAGCTGCTCCTTCAGCTCCCGGTTTTGACTGAGAGCTCGGCTAATGGTGGCCTTGTCACTCTGCATGTTCTCCAGGATCTGCTGTCTGTCTACAGACTCCTCGCTATAGCGCTGCACAGTCTTCTCGAGCTCCAGTAGCCGCTCCTCTTGCTCCTGGTTGAGGTGGCTCAGCTGCTCATTATCCCGCACCTGGGCCTGGTACTGCCCATGAAGTTCCTCCTTCTCTTGCTGCAGCCGCTGTATCTCTTCCTGCAGTCTCAGCTCAGCTTCTGTGGGCCCTTCCCGCAGAGCAGGCTCACTGTCATTGGGTTTAGCTGCTGAGGAAATGGAGTCACAATCAATTGGGTCGGAGGGCTGCACCACTCACAATAGGTTAGAGGTACAGAACCCTTTAATGTGAACAGGCCTTCCCTCAGCCAACCCAACGTTCATGCCTTCTGTCTAAGGGTGTGTCATTGACAGCACTATTCCACCCTCCCTCTGGGACTGCACAGTTTCTAGGAAAAGAAGAAGAGGAAAGAGGCCTCAGGTTGCTGCTGTGTGCTGTTAGCTCCCTCACTTCCCCACTCAGGGGCTTTTCTCCATCCAGCTGGGTGTTAAGGACAACGCAGATGAACTAGAGTCCTCTTTGCTTTTCGCTGGGCCACAGGCACTGGAGGCGGATAAGAACAGACAGACATGGCTGGGTGATGGTTTGAAAGGTCTTGTTTTACAGACACTAGGCAGTACATTTCTCACTAGTCCTTCCTAGCTGTCCTTGGGTTTGGGGATATCAAACGTACTGCCCCTGCTGTGCAGAAGTTCTACATTATGGGGATGGGAAGCCTTGCTTAAGCCTGCTAACGCCCCATAATGCTAAGCTCTGATTGTACCTACCTGATTTGCTTAGCAGCTCACCAACACTGGCTTCCAGCTCCTGAATCTGGGTCAGGTTCTTGTCCTTTTCCTCCATCAGCGTATGGACCTGCGAGGTTCCAGAAAGGGAGGAGTCAAACCGGTGGAGGCAGCCTCCCCAGCTCCTTGGTGTCATTAACAATAATGCCTCCACATATGCCAGAGAAGATGCTGCTGCTTTTACCTGCTCAGACAGCTGCTGTACCCGCTGCTGCCAGATACTGCCTTCCTCCTTCAGCTTCTCCACATACTGATCCCTTTCAACCCGGAGCTGGCGAAGCGACTCTGACAGCTGCTCAGGACAAGAGAGGAAACTGGAGCGTTACTGCTGAGAGTACAGCTGGAGGAGACCAGTATTAATGCAGAGTCTCACACTGTTTTGCCCTGCCAGACAAGTTTCCCTACAAAGATTGCAATATGGATCCTCAACATCTTCCATATGCTCTCTTACCCGAGTAATCTCTGTTTCCAGCTTTGCTCGTTCTTCCAGTGCCATCTGCAACTGCTGGTTTGCATCCAGAATCCCGGACTGACTTGAAAACTGCCAGGAAAATCAAATAAGTTATAGTAAATGCCTGCATTCTACATTTTCTTTTACACCTCTTCCCTTTGATTGCAACCTGTGACATGATCCATGTGGTAATGTCTATGGTTCTGTAAATTCCTTTTTGTTCTAGTTCAACACAGGTTTATATTAAAGAAGCATGGGCTGCTGTGTGTGGCTATTTAGAAACAGGATGACATTAGGATTCTGCCCTGTGCAATAGATCTATCTACTGTATGAAGAAGATAGCAGCAGCTAGCATCTTACTGGGGCAGCACCTCTTTCCCACCTTTCTGAAATATATGCTTCAGTCATACAATACAGTCCCATACAACAGTAACTGGATGATGCTCTCTGGCCTATGTAATACTAGATGTCAGGCAAGGTGATTGAATGGCACTTTCTGGCCTTAAAAAAAAGAAAATCTATGAAACCGAGACACTAGTCCAATCCATGGGGTGTCATGGTATCTACGGAACCAGCACTCCAAACTCCTCAAAGATAGGCTCCATTTCTCCATAAACCTTGATGAAGATCTCTTCGCTCAAAAGTTGTCCCTGTGAAGCACTGTATGTTTAAATGGTAAATGGTACTGGGTAAAAGCTGCCCAGTGGTCAGTCCCCTTTCCCACATTCAGAGTAAGGCCATGCCCTTATATCCACCTCCAAATAACATTGCGATCACCTGTTGAATCATCAGCTCAGCCATTTCCAGTTTCTTATGCAAATCCTCCACATCCAGTTTCATGGCTGAGTTCTCAGAGACCAGCGAGTGGAGCTTTTCCGACAGTTCCGAGTTCTGCTGCTTGAGTTCCTCACTGCCTTTGCTGAAAGAGACAGAAGGAAATTAGCAATAATCCTTACTTTTGCCACCTTGTTATTCATGTAGTAAATTTACAAATTGATCCTTTCTGGTGGCTGGAAAGAGGATAGGTCGTGCACTGGAAGGTGCATCTTGTATTCTAGGCATGAGAGGACAGCTCTCACAAAATTCAACATAACTGACCCTGCAGTAATGAACAGAATAGAGCTCACCTTTGTTTGTATAGATCTAGTTTCAGGCTGTCTCGCTCCTTCACTACCTCTCTATTATGCTAGAGAAAGAGGAAAACATACATGAATCAATACCAGACTCTGACCAACAAGGAAAGCAGCTTAAAACCAACTATTCTCAGCCTTCTGGAAATCAGCTAATGTGGAAATAAGAAAGCCAAGGCCTCATATTCCCAGCACAGCAATGGCTGGAACCTCAGAATGGATTTGCTTGGAAACTTGTTTCAGGCTGTAGCCTGGCAGCATTGGAGCTAAGCCTGTCACCACATCAAACTTCTCACAAATGTGCCAGGAATTCATCTGCTCAAGGAGTCTTTTCAAAACTGACACCATTAACTAGCCATGAGGCTGTGGTGCAAAATTCTGGATTATCATCAATATTAAAGTGTCCTTTTGATAGAGAAGCTCCTGGGCAGAGGCCATGGCTGGGCTTTCTTTGTTTGGACTTGGCAAGACAGAGGAAGCGAGGTGCCAGATCTGAAGACAGAAGCTGTGACCAAAGATTAATGGTTTCAAAAACTGAAGAAAAGTCTGCCTTGATCATGAAGGGTACAGAACTTTGGTTACAGGATTTGTGCCTCCCTCTTCTCAAAGCTGGGACAACTAAGCATGCTGCAGTTTAGTGACAGACAGACAGGAAAGAGCACAACTGCTCTTAAAGTGTAAATGGAGATAGCTCTTACTTTCTCCAACTGTTTCTGCTGTGTAGAGATGGAGGACAGAGTGCGTTCCAGCTCAGATACCCTCTGGCGAGATGACTGCAACCGTGTAGCAAGGTCTTCAGCTTCTCCTGAACAAGTCCAAACAAATTCAAGTAGGGCTAGGCTGCAAACAATTTTACAGAACTGGCTGAACAACACTTTCTACTCAGCCAACAAGTCCTTAAACTCTCCCCCGCTTTACGGAAGGCAGCATGATGCAGTGGATAGAGGCCTGGAAGTTAACAGAGCTGGGTTCTACTCTGGCTCTGCCACGGACTCATGTGTGACCTTGAGCAAGTTAACCTCTCCGTGCTTCATCTTACTCATCTTTGAAATGGAGATGACACCCTCCTTTGTCTGCAGATGAAAAAAGCACTAGGTGCTTATTACTTTTATAATACAGAAAATTGCTGGAGTTCAGCTGAGAACGAAACGCCCAGGAAAGTTTACCTTACCCTGACAGCTGCAGTGTTCAGCTGAGAAGCAGCCAATAAGATAGTAAGAAAGTAACAGCCTGGATAATTATCAGGCCCTAACAGTCATAACAGGGCTTTAGCAACATACAACAGAACCTTGATTTCTCTGGAATCAGTGTGCTCTGATTTGGGGGATAGCTTGGATGACAGAAACAATAATTGTACCAAGTATTTATCATTAAGAAATCAGAGTGTTATGGGCAGCCTGCCAGTGAATACAGAGCCCATGACTCAAGATCCTCGGTGTATTCCAACAACCTCAGCTGAATGTTCAAAGTTGATCTACCTGCTTTCTGCCGGGCAGCTTGCTGTGTATGAGAGAGTGCTGTCTGCAATTCAGATTTCTCAGAGACTAGGATTCCAATAGTCTGGATATGAACCTTTGGGAACAGAAAAGAACCACTCAGTGTAAGTCGCATGTGCTTGGAACTTTATCCCCAAAGCAGTCACAAAAAGATCATTAACTAAACACAGAAAAATTAATATAGATCTACAGGATGAGTCTACAGTCTGGCTGATCAAATGTCTTTCCTGAATGGCTGGATGAACAGGGATTTCAAAAGTAAGAATAATAAAAAGCTAAGTGAAGACCAGATGACATGACTGAAATGGAAAAGTTCTCTCTCACCTGTAGCTGTTCCCTCAATGCTCCTTGCTCCTTGGCAAACTTCTGTTCAAACCCCTTCTTCTCCTGTGTAAAGAAACCAGCACAATAAACACAAACCTTTATTTTTAAGAGGGATAATATTCTCTCTTTTTTTAAAATACAATTGTAACCTAGGTTTCTTGTAGTAATAATAATATCCAATTGACAAAAAAGAATTTTAAAGACCTAATTTAATATAAAGAGACACTTATTCAAGGTAAGGCTTGTATCATCTTTAAAATATCTTGGCAAGGAGTTAGACTAGATAATCTTTGTGATCTCTTCTAACCCTATGATTTTACAATAAATTAATTAATAATGAGAAACTTTACTATATATTAAATGTTTCCATTTCAGGATTTTTTAAATCACAACCTCACATGCACACATTCAGCACTTGTGACAGTAGATTGGAACAGACGCTTTTCCTTTGTTTTTTGCCAGTATGCCAGCTAATTATGTTTGTCTAAAGAAAGCTATTTGTAAGCCTTTTAACTATGAGTTTGGGGTTTTTAAACCAATTTAGGATGGAGTAAAAAGGATTTCTCAGAGCCCTTTATAAATTACATAATGCTATCTTCACACATTTTACCCAACATAAGGCTGAGTCATGCATGTCTGTGACACAGTATACCACAAATATCTGCTCCTCTCGGGGACCAGAACATACCACTGCATCTATCCTAAGAGGAGAGCTTGTGGGAGGCATTTTACCTTCTCCAGCTGATTCGTAGCCTCTTGGTTCTGCTGTTTCTGCAGAAGGAACAAAATTGATGCATCAGTACCAATAATCACTCTCTTACTGATGAGATCGGTAAACTTGTCTTCAGACTTAAACAAAGACATGGGATACATGTGGCTGGCTATCACAGACAGGAGCTCTATTAAATCTTTTAGGCATTTTCTACAAAGATAGGATGTTTCAACTATTAAAACAATAGATTCTGTGTCATGGCATGTGCACTTTGAGAAGTGCATTAGCCAGTTCAGGATATGTTCTCAGTCTTCAATAGAACATCCCTGCTTCACACTAGAACCACTGAGGTAATAAAACCCAAAATGCTTACTTTTTATCTCAACACCAGTGCTGTTAATTTTGCATCCTACATTTTAAGGTGTTTGTTATCATAGTACTGGATGCTGTCTCACATTAATGATACTGCAGAATCTAATAAAAGGATTTGCTCTTTCCTTCCCTCAGATCTATCTTTAGACACTACACTAACAATATGTTAAAGGCTTGCGCTTGCATAAAGACAGACTTTTATACTATTTGGAGCCCCGTTTAAGTCAGTGGGGCTCTGCCAGTGCAAAGGGGTCCCCTGTCCACGTGAATCAAATGAGAGGCCTAAGGCTAAAGCATGGAGAAAGAGGCAGCATATATACAATACTGTCCCAACCTGTTCTAATCTCACAGGAGAGGTGCTTGGAGGTTTAACAGAAAAACTGTGCTGGGTTCGGCCAGGGGAGGGAGAAGGGAACGGATGGACGGACTCATAGGATGGAGACAAAGGCCACTGGACAGTTATAAAACTGATATGTTGAACAATGTTCCTATTTGCTATCAGTAGCTAGCTATTGTTTTCTCCACAGAAGTTACTGACCTCAACTTTGGCTAAACTACAAGAGTTCTGTGGCACCTTAAAGATTAACAAATTTATCTGGGCATAAGCTTTTGTGGGCAGAAACCTACTTTGTCGGATGCATGAAGAAGATGCATGAATTTGGCTAAGCTGTTTATGTAAGTCTACCCAAGATGCATTTTAGGAAGGTGATTGTATATGGAAGGATAATAAATCAGAGGCTTTGATTCTAACAGAGCCAATGGACAAGTGCAAACCAGGAGTGCAGCACAGGCCTTGTCTAATTCCAGGCAAGAGACCATTTCATATGCTTGTTTGGAAGCAGGCAAGCAGGGAGAGCTGCTGGCGGGCACTGCTCTGATACCAGGTTCCACTGCTGCCCAGCCTCAATATTACTAGAGAAAAAAGGATACAAGGGGAAAACAATGCAGCAATACAAAAGGGGCTGTGGGATGCAATGAGGAGTGTCCTGAACTGCAAGGAGGAAAATGGAAAGAATAAAACAGGGGAAAAGCATTTCAAACCAAGCAAGGCTCTTTTCAGACTGAAACCAATCTTTGCAGTTGAATTTCTTGCTTTGTTAAAGCAACAGGCGGAAAAGCAGCAAAACCCATGCAGGTTACAGGACTAATTGGTTCATTCATAGTGCCATAGATGCAGAGAAGATGATCAGACACCAGTCCTTGGGTTCACTCCTAGCCCCATTACTCCCACTCTGCAAAGAAAGTTGGAACAGCAAGATCAACTGGAGAAAACATAGATTTTAATGTTGCTATCACTGGGCCTCCTCCTGCTCCCAGTGAATTCAATTTCTGCAGATCAGGCCCAGTATTAGTTGCTTTACCACGATGCTTATCACCCAGGGCAAAGCATGGTTAACTAAAACCCCATGACTTTATTTCATATGCCTCAGACAAGCCAGTAAATTCAGGAATCATTTTTAATTTGACTTTTTACCCTCTGGATGGGTGTTTCCATAAAATCCACTTTGGTCTCTGTACAATGCTGAGAGAGCAGCTTCCCT
Source organism: Mesoclemmys tuberculata (assembly GCA_007922155.1). Lineage (NCBI taxonomy): Eukaryota > Metazoa > Chordata > Testudines > Chelidae > Mesoclemmys > Mesoclemmys tuberculata. Next base: position 11,810,989 of record ML675655.1, read on the forward strand.
TGAGGCACTGTAAAAGAACCCATACCCTTGCAGACCACCAGAGAGCATGGAGGAGCAGCAAGGACACATGTCAAACTGGTTGGTTGGACTGTTTCTTACCAATTCCTCTATCTTTGTACTGAGCTGTTTGTTAGTTAGATTGCTGGAATCTAGGGCTACTGCCAGCTCCTGGTAACGTGTCTGATGGGCGCATGCAGACAGGAGAAGGAAGGGGGCAGAGGAGAAGGGGGAAAAAAGGCAATAATTAAAGGACAAAATAAATCAATATCACAGTCTTGCTCTAGTTGGAGTCCCCCCAAAACATTTCACTTTTAACAAATATATGTTGGATGGCAAGATGTTCTATCCATTCCACTGAAGGCCTCACTCCCATTTAAAGAGTAACTGGGAGAAGTGCTGCACTCAGGACAAATCCTTACTAGCTCCAGTATCCAAGGGTGGAGCAGCCACAGATGCCTGGCTCCAAATGCTGGGCACAGCTACCCTGTCAGGTTTATGAACCACGCTGCTTTATTGAGCAGGTTCAATACAACAATCACTGATGGCCCCACTGGCTGATCAGCAGTGACATTATCCAAGTGAAAGGCAGGATTAGAGACTGAGCTCTTACCTCCATCTCCTTCATGTTTGTGGAAGAGATAGCATTTTCTCCGTTCACATAGGATGTGGACTACAAAAAAAAAGTCAGAGTAACTGAATTTTATATCCTCAGGGCACAAGCGCAATCCAAAATAGGAAAGGCTGTACAAACACCCTCAACAGCACAATACTTACAGTGCCTTTCATCACCTGAAGTTTATCAAGGCATCTTACAAAGGTAGGCATGTAGTATGACAATGCATACTGGTCTGGGTAAAGATATGCTAAATATGTTGACCTCTGCCCACAGCATCTACAAAAATGGTCTTGGGTGAAATATACAGACTATATACCACAGATTTACTGCCACTAAACCGAGAGGGTGTGTTTCCACAAACGCATGCTGTTCTCCACATCCCGCTCTGGTTCTCTTCCCACTGATCGAGTTTCACATTCCTAAAACAATGGTTTCTGCTTTTCAGTGTTCAAATGTCTTATTGTTTAACGGGCTGGCTGGCCTTAAAGAGAACATTACTGTACTGGCTACTTAACTTCTCCCCCGCCCCCAGCTTTGAGTTTTTAAAAAAAGTGAACAGGATATGAAATGGTACCTGAGAGACCAAGCCATTGAGCTGCTCGGACAGCTGACGGAGACTCTCTGTTGATGAGAGGGACCTGAGAACGGAGAAAGACAATGAATTTCCCTTTAGCAAGGGGTTCATTGAGGGACCTGCCTAGGCTTGGGCAGCACAGAGTACTTTCTGCAAGAAATGTCAACTTATTGGCCCCTTGAGGACCCTCTTACAGGCACTTTTTATTAAACAAAGAGTCTCACCTATTTTCATCCAAGGCATTTTTATGATCATCGACATCTTGTATCTGTGGGGTAAAACACAGGAATCATATGACTACACCAGAGACGGAGAGAGACATACTTGGCTCAGGAACATTCAAACATACCCCAGGACTTGCATCTGTCATTAGCACAGTTCGTCCAAAGGTGTATTTGACACTGAAAGCACAATCCAAGTCAGGCCTAGACCGTAGATAATTTCTGCTAATTCTGGGACTCCTCGTGTCACAAATTGAAAGGACTTGCGTAGTATTTACCAGATGAACATTACACTAGGTCAGTCAAAGTCTTGAACAGTTCCTCAATAACACAAACAGTTTGCCTGGCTGGTGAGTTTTAATATAATGCTTAAACATTTTGTAAAGAAAGAGGGTTATTCCAGTTGGAGGAGACCCTTCTTTTCCTGAGGATGCTCCCTGCTAACAAAGTGGGGGAGAGGAAGGGAAATGATGAACATAGGATAGACGGGCACGTGCATCCTAAAGCTCTTTATGTGGTGTGAAACTCATTTTACTCACAACTGAACCAAGACTGAGAGGAGAGAATTTTACACTTGTTTGGAAAACCTGTGCTAGTCTTGCCAGATCTGTACATCAAATCAGCTCATCATAAACAGGGCATCTTTAGTGCACTGGTGGTATTGAGGATGCAAACGCTCACAAACCTGTGACAGTGGCATGCTACCAGGACCAGCCAAGACAGAGCCACAGCTAGGTAGACTGTTGCAGTTAGATAACACGGGGACATCAGTGAGCTGTTCAGCATTATGAGCGGCAACATCACTGTCAAAGTATGCCTGTCACAAAATATAGCACAGGAATTACAACTTACATGCAGGAGGAAGGGACACAGATAAACAGGTGAATATACCACTCATATGATCTCCATGCACAACACATGCCAAATGAACACTGTGGGCAATTACAAATATGTATGTTAGCAAAAATCTGTTCTCCCCAGAGCAAACCAGGTCAATCAATCCACCTGTTTTTCTTCACTGAATAATAAACACTGCCGCCTATTGTTCCAGTCTCCAGCCTAGATGTGTGGGGGGCTTTATGCAGAATTAGTGTCTGGCAATCCAGCTCACTTCTTTAATGAAGGGCAGTAACTTTGCCAGTCTGTAAACCTGCATGCAGAAATGTCAGAGCTGCTATGTTTACTGTAAGGGAACTACAGCAGGCTGAGCAAGAGCAATGCCAGATCTATTGTCTGCTTTGCAAAGTGCCACGTTCAGATGGTCTCTGGAGAGAACGCTGGTCAAAGAGTACAAATAGAGATGGAACAGAAGGGGTTAGTGACCACTCCAGAACTGGGTTAACTGGACTGAAGTGCTACTCCCCACACCTTTCCCTGAGATTTGTGGGATGCTATTAACTGAAGAGTTTGGCAGTGGCACAGCTGCAGCTATGCTGTCATAGCGTGGTAGTGTAGACACTACAATGACAGAAAGGTTTTTCCGCTGCTGTAGTAAATCCACCCCCTCAAAAGACAGTAGCTAGGTTCACGGAAGAATGCTTCGGTCGACTTAGCGGCATCTACACTAGGGCTTAGGTGAGCTTAACTATGTCTCTGGGGGGTGAGAATTTTTCACACCATGCCGCTAGGTCAATCTAAGTTTTAGGTGTACACCATGCCTAAGAGAGAGGGCATTATAATTCAAAAGACCAAATTAGTCCTAGTGCAAGGAAATGCAACTCCTGTGGGAATCCAGAGGAATGACACCTGCATATGCTAGGGCTGAGTTTGCCATAAGTGGAGAAGAGGGTCAAGAAATTGATTTCTGTATCCCTGTACAGAAATAAGTTTGGCATTTGTGGAAAGGCCATAATCTAACAACAACTACTCCTACCAAACCACAGAGCAAGCCCTCATATATATCTTCAACTTGCAGAACAAATAATCCTGGTGAGCCACAAAGCCCCAGTGCAACGTTCTGGCATTCTGTTGCAATTTGTGTCGTTATACTGCCAAACTGCAATCAGTCATCATGTGTTGACGCTACAAAGCAAATATCTTGACACGGTGTTGACAAGTCCCACAAGCATTCTGTGGCTCTCTGCAACTCCATTTGATAGTCTCCTCTCTTATTCCAGCCACCCCCTGCCTGGCTGCTCAGACAGAAGGTGGAACATTTCTTTCCTCTCTTCCCCCTTCATGACTGCTTGGAAGTGCAGAGAGGGATTTTGCTGCCTCCTGTTTGCTTGATCAGCATTTCTCCCATGTGTCAGGCACCAAGGAGAATACTACAAATACCAAGGTTCAGGACACACTTAATGAAACTAACAAGATCACTGAGCTAGATGGATGGGGGAAGCCAATACAATTTTTTAAAAGTCTTTTTAGCAGGGTTCATTCATGATGTCAGAGTACCACATACTAACCTTCCAAACAACACTTAATATATCCCTCCCCTTTCCCAGTGCTTCCAGTCTCAGGTTATTTCGCCCTGATATTGGTTCAGGAAATCATCAACAGAGACTACAAAATGGACAGAAGGAACCCTCCTCCTCCCCAATGAAATATTTTATTTTAATTTTATTTGCTAGTTTGTCAGGGTAGGATCTTGTCTTTTTACATATCTAGTGCACTATGCTAAAGGATGTGATCAATATACAGTAACAGTAATAGTGACAAAAACTCATTCTCAGAAAAGAAGGCTTGAGAAGAAAACAGCATGAAAAGCTAATTTGCTGAGGGACATTAGAAATACTCATTCAAAAAATTAAACTGTTGTGAAATTCTAATAACTTTGAATAAAAAGCTAATTACTCCACCCAGCCCCATACACGCTAGGATCCATTTGCTTTTTCTCAAGGGTTCCTGTTTTGTCAGGTTCTCTCCCTGCCACACAGCCAGAAAGCTACAGTGGGCGAGGAAGGAGGGATTTGCCTCACTGTGTTAAGACACCAATGACAGCATTAGCTTAGCTGCCTGCATTCAGCTTTTCTGCCTATTAGCATCAAATGAGTGTTCAGAGCAGCATTTCCCTGACTCAGGAGTTCTATTGGCAAGACAACTGGGAACAGAAATTCTCTCTCATTACAGCCTACAGTTAAAGGTTAATTTTCAAGTTGCTGTTGAAGGCCTTGGGCATAACAATGCACAGCCTCCAATATGAAAATTCAAAATAGCTACACAGACCAAAACGTCTCTCTCAATGCAAAGGAAGATAAGAGATGCACTCAGGACATCGAGACAAATGAAAGAGTAATTTATCTGCTTTCACAACAGCACTAAAAGACCAATCATAGGTCTGGTCCTTCATTTGAAGACATCTATTAACCTTAATTAAATTATATCCATGTTTAGTATGTAGAAAAATAGACCTCATATAAAAGGAAAACTCCAGCCAAAGAGAGAACAGTCTGATGCTAGCAAGGCACATCCAATCCCACAGAGAAGGACCTTGCATAAATTTTCCTGTCATTCTGGAACTTGCCCATAAACATACAAGCAACATAGGTGCAAGAGCCTTCTACGTGCATTGTATGTCTTTGAGGTCAGTTGATGCATTATCATGCACAGAAAACTACTAAAATACTTATTTCATCTACCACAGCATGCAGGTTTCATTGCACAGAAGCCATTCTAAGTCCCCCAGTAATTAACACTGCTATTTCTGTGGCTGTAACAAAAAAAGGATCATAATGGTTAATTTGGTGAGAAACTGAATTCAGAAGTTAAGGTGGAGCCCTCTGTAGACACAATGGCACAAGTTAAAGTCAAATGAGGTTTTATGTTGCGTTTTCTGACAAAGTTTTATCAAAACTTTAACTTAAATTAAATGGAATTTTTTATAACAAAATACACTGAAAATGAAAGGCTGTTTTAAGTTTGTTCTTGCATACTTTTCTCTTATTGCTAGTTGAAATCTTCCTTTTCCCTTCATTCTCAGAAGCAGAGGGAATACAAAGACACTACAGCATGTAAACACTTGATATAAAGTATGTCTGACTTCCTTGCCTAGATATATTTAAAACCACATTACTTGCCAGACTGCATCACATGTGCTAGTTTCATCACCTGTCACAAAATGAATTGGCTGGAATAACTACACAGCTAACTCAGGGCAACCGGTTGATTAAAGATGAGCAAGAACATGCCCTTCAGAGATGTGGTACTTATAAATAAAACAATGACATGCAAACAAGAAGATTATAGGCTAAGAAACTAACAAACCCAGCCTGTATTCCAGTTTGAACAATGCTTTTATGCCCCCATGCTATATCTCCCTGGAAACACACAGAGTGGGAAAGGGAGCAGTGGAGTGTCTCTACAGTCAGTCTATTGCACTCAACCTCACCCAAGATTCCTGACATAATCCCAAAGTAGCTGATCTCAAAGTCTTATCATAAGGGAAAGTCCCTGGCACTTCTCACTTCACATTTTAAATGTGACACAAATCCAAAGGAAACAAATAAGAACAAAAAAGCATGTTAAAAATAGCTCAAAGTTAATGACAACAGCAACAAAACTCAAGCTACTGACAACAAATATGCCAGAATGAGGTTCCATCCAAAAATCAAAGCCAGTTTAAATAGAGTCTGAAGCATGCGGTATGGACAACAAGCTAATCAGATGGATTCTGAACACTGCCTCACCTTCCTCTTGTCCAATGAGGGTATGGCTACCCCATTGGATCGGTTAAGGTCTGACACCAGCACCTTCAGAATGTTCTGAATCTAGAGGAGGTGAAAGAAAAGGGGAAAGAGAAATGGCTCAGAAAAGGACAGAGTGGGAACATTGATCAAAGGGTTGCTGTAGCCAAAGGAATTCATAGTAACTATTTCTTTACCAAAAGAAGTCTCAAACTATCAACAATGGCCATTTCCAGCATGGGCTCATAGGGCCCCATATTGCTACACCATATTACTTAACCCCATCATGCAACTTTAGGTAATTTTAGCTACTTTCTGTTCTAGACACTGGCATTGTCAGTATAGAAAATGTACTCTCTCCTTCCCATACTACACTATCAAAATTCTCCTTCAGCTGCAGAAACAAACTGGGTGGCAGAACTAGACAGAAAAGAGGTGGCAAATAATTTATAGTAAGAAAAGAACAAGTTACTTACATTCTCTGGAGACTGTCTGTCATCATTTGTTGGAGTCTCAGGTCTACTTCCATCTTTACTTTTTCGTTTCTTCTTGGCGCCTGCTGTTGCTCCAGGGCTATTCTTCTGCTGATATTCCTTCAGCTGAGAAAAAGGAGGAAGCACCTAAAGTCCTAACTGATTAAGCCTTTTAGGTCTATGATGTCAAACCACAGGACTATAGGATAAAATGCAGAGCAGGTATGAATACAAGAGAAACTACATATATCAGAGAGTGTTTAGATAAGTGCAAAGTGATCAGAGAGCTAAAAGGACTGATTAATGATGAAAGGCTAAGAGATCTGAGTAAATACAGCTTGCCTACACAACAATTAAAGGGCCTGGGGAGAGAAAAATGTGATCACCTACAAATTCCTGATGGGTATAAACAAGGATGAAGAGGAATAATGTAGAGTGGTATTAGGGATATGACTAATGGTAATGGGGTGAAATTAAGAAAAGGATAATTTAACCTGAATATCAGGGTGAGGGAGGGGAAATCCTAATAGAGAGACCTAGTAGACTGTGGAACGGGCTCCCAAGGAAAGTGATGGAGGCCTCAGAGATAGATAACTCACTTGAACAAGTACTGGAGAGAATAATCTTGTATGGGACAGGAGGATGAACAAAATTATTAACTATGTTGTTTGTACTCATTGTCCTTTCTACAAAGGGCTTACAGTAATGGTTATTAATTGAACTTTAAAAGAGCGTATTCTAGCTTTGGTCACTACACACAAAATCCATCTTTAACACTGTTTGACATCACACTTACTGGTTTGGCCATTTGTTATTAAAACCCAGGTCACCACAACTGAATGTCAGCCATGCTTAAGCATCGCTGATACATGTGGATCAAAACACTGCATAGATGGGGCCTATGTCTGATACTTCAACGGAACAAAGAATAGTGCAAGACTTTGAAGACTGCTATCTAAAATCGACCAAATAAATCCTGCCTGAATAATAATTGCTCCCAACCATGGAGAACACTGATCACCAAACAGCATTATCGCTAATCACATCAAGCATCTGTAATCTGTTTGTATAATGTGATCCTCAGACAAAATATCCCTGTTCATGCTGGCCATGCTAAATGCTAGTGTTTGTAGATAGTACAAGATCACTTCCAGTGTGGACAGGGCATTGCTACGGAAGTATCTCAAAGTTAAGCTTATAAGCCATCCTCTACAAGGCCTATTTCAAAATGGAAGGCAGAGCTGTTCCAGGGCAGTTTTCCATCTGCTTGACTTCAACATACAGATGAATCTCACTGTGACAGGTCAGTGATAAGTCATGTTTGTGTAATTATTGCATCAATAAGAGAGAACAAACCAACGGTGAACTATGGCTGCAGGATATCTTAACAAGCCCTCTTTTGTCTGAGTTTCTGAACATATGGCCTAAAACCAGATTCACCCTACAGAGGTTTACAATGAAGGTGTCACCTTGTTAGAAAAATACCTCTGAAATGTTATGCACACCTGAGGCTCTTAAACAGGAGGGTCTCAAAGCATCTTATAGCAGAGGTAGCCAAACTGCAGCTCGCGAGACACATGCTTTTTTCACTGTTAAAGTGCGGCTCGCAGAGCTCCCTATGCCTGCACCCCCATTCTCCACCTACCAAACTGGTGGGGTGGTGGGTGGGGCTAGAGGCTTTTATCCAGCGGGGAGGTGGGTCTCCAGGGATTCAGCCACACTCAGTAGGCCTGCTGGGGCTCACGGTGGGGCTAGGAGCTTCTGTCCTGCGCAGAGGGGAGGTCTCAGGGATTCTACCCCGTGGGAGGTGCCTGCCAGGGCTCACCCCTGCATGGAGATGGGGCTCAGGGCTTCAGCAGGAGTGGGGTTAGCGCCCCAGCAGACACGCTTCACGGGGCGAAAGCCCCAGGCCCCACCAACCCTGCTGCAGGGCTAAAGTCCTGAGTTCGGGCAGGCGGGCGCCCTCCAACCCCTCAAGGCTGCCATCTGCGGCATGGAGGGTCAGCAATCGGGTCCACCCCGATCCTCCATGGCAAGCGCCGCACCCGGAGCGGGGGCAGCTCCCCCTCGCCCTGGGGAGTCTGCGAACCAAGGGGGGCCAGTCCCCCCAACCTTGGCCAAGGTCCGACCCTCCTCCCGGCCGCGCCCACACCGGCTCTCTAGGGCCTCGTTAGCCGGGCCCTGGCGGGCCGGGGAGCAGCCCCCCACAGGCGGGGCAGGTGCGGGGGGTCGGGGCCGTCCCGATGGGGCGGGCTGGGGGCGCGGGCGGGGGGCCCGCCTCTCCCCACGGGACCGGCGGGGCTGGGCCGGGCGCTGCGGGCGGGGCGGGCCGCTCGGCTCCCCCGGCCGGCTGGG
>ML675655.1:11820249-11855541 GCA_007922155.1 Mesoclemmys tuberculata
CCCCTTACACTGCTCCCTTCCCTCCCGCAGGGCTGTCCCCCCAGCACCCGCCCTCCCACTATTCCCACCCCCCTGCATTGCTAGATCCTCCTTTCATGGTGTTCCTCCTGCCCCGTGCTATCTCACCTTGGTGCTGCTCCACACCTCTGCTTCAGTGCAGTCCCCTTGGCACCCCCACAGCCCTCACCATCCCCTCCAAAATGGCCTGCGCCGGTGTGGGGGCGACCAGAGCTCTGGGGCCTGTGTGGGCCACAGGGCGGGGGTTTCTTCCCATACGTTACCAATGTGGTCTCTGAACCTTAACTCCTGCTCAGCGATGTTTTCTGGATTACATGCAGGCAAGAGGATGGTGGGGCGTTATCTCCCCCGACACGCACACTGCTCTCCTGATCTCCACTGCCTGCTCTTTCCTTGAACCTTTGGTTAGCATCCCAGGCTATTTTAGGTGAGCCCCCAAAGTTTCATTTGATTTTTCTCTCCAGGACCTTGTTTACACTAGAGAAGTTTACAGTGATTATCACTGTTTGCTCTCCTTGGAATAGAAAGTGGTTCTCCACCTTTCTGGACTACTCTACCCCTTTCAGGAGTCTGAGGCATGGCCCTATTGCCCAGGACTGAAGAATGTCATTTAGCTTTGTGGGGCCCCCTGTGGCATAGAGCCTCATGCAGTTGCCCTGCTTGCCACCCCCTAATGCCAGCTCTGCACTTGCGACTCCCCCTAAGCCCATCATGTGATCCCTCCTGGGGCTCATGACCCCTCGGTTGAAAAACAACTAGATGAGTTGATGTACCTCCTGGAAGACCTCTGGATCTCTAGGAGTATGCATACCCTGGTTGAGACCCACTGCCTTAGAAAGCCTGTAACACATCTTGCCCCACACATAAAAGTGTTCCTAAAGGAGTGCAGGCGATCATGCCACTGTGTCACTTATATTTGAATCCAGCAGAGCTAATTATTATGTCAGTCTGCACCGTGTTAATGCCAATATGGGCATGTAATGTACAAGTGGTGCAGATATCTTCCCACCGCTATTCTGCAGGACTCTCCTTTTCATTCAGTCCTATCAAATCAGTCTCGTTTTTAATACTATGCTAATTATTGTCCTACCTCTGGAACTCATGGCATGTGAAGGGTGTTGCTTTTTTCTGCTCCTTAACATGAAATTAAAATTCATGCAACCGTCCCAATTTGGCTCATTTTCTTTAAGGGGAGCATACAGCAGCAGTTGGCACACTGGATCAGACCATTGGTTCTCTGAGTCTCGTATACTGTCTCCACTATTTGCCTATTGCTGATATGGGATATGAACACCACCACCATAAACTGAATAGATACAGACCTGTTCAGGTAGGGGAGATGTAGACAGGAATCTCTTCCTACCCTGTGTGCTCAGTGTCCCAAAAGCGGAAATACAAACAGTCCTCTTAACTTGCCTTTGGCATGCTCCATTAAGGTTCCCATAGGGAGATGTGACTGTGAAGTACACCAGTAAGGCAAAACAGCTGACCAGTATAATGCAGGTTTTCAAATGCTGTGAAATGTGACCCATTTTTAACTCAGAGTCTACTTTAACCAGCTGTTTTTTGATGTCATGTATTTTGAACATTTATCCCACGTTTTGTCCAGTTGGGATGTTGAGAGGAATGTTCAGGTAGGGCTATACGTGGAGAGGAATTTTCAGAAGAATACTCAAGGCTTCTAGAAGTGGTGCTGGTATTTTTTCAGGTGTTGTTTTTTCTTCTGAGTCAGTACTGTCTAGAGTCAGCATGGTGTGTGTGCTGTGGGAAGTGGTAATGATGGCACTCTTTTCCCTCTGAGCCAGTACTGAGACAGTTTCCTAAAGACTACTAAAGGAAGTTGTGCTTAAAGAGATACTGTCTTTTGGCTTAAATGTAAAATCAAGGTTCCAGCTACTTGTGAACCTTAAAACTCCTATGGCACTTTTTGCAAGCATTAGGGTGTTTACACGGGTGCCAGGCCACATTCTTATAATTATTTTGATAATTATGATTATATCCTGCCTCTACCTAAAACTCCACCTGACATTTCAAATGGAAAAATACAGTCTTCACTTTGTATTCTTAAATGTTGGGGAGTGTGCTATTAAACAGCTGTAGCATTTCACCCCACTGATGGCTGCATTTCAATCGTGGGTAAAATGTTCAGTATGTGTAGCTCATATATTAATTGTTTGTAAAGTACTCTGATATCTTTCTGGAAAAGTCATTAGGAATATATTGTTAAAATTAGTTATCAGAAAATGAATTTTCTTAAGAACTAAGAGCTCAGACACCGAGGAGATTTTCTAAGCCTTGAGAAAATTGATCATGGAATAGAATGACAGCACAGAGGGATTTCTAGATTTTTGTTTCCAGATTAGTTGAGAAACATGGCATATGGTGCATTAGCTTCAATTTATCCTGTTTCACTTGTGTGTTGGGATGATTGATTGGTTATTTTATAAAGCATTTTGAAGATGGTGGTGAGTGCTACATAAATGTTAAGTATTATTATTAGTAACATCAAATATTCAAAGACCCTAAGTGTAAGGATAAAAGCTTGACACAAAGACTTCAAGTGATGTGAAAAATGCTTGATAAACAGGCTGCTGTACTACTACCACGTGATTCTCCATTGTCTATTTTCATGGCTATGCCAGCACTATTAACACAAAAAGGAAGTTAGCAGTTGCATGGACCTTGAAAGTGTTTACTCATGGATCATATAATTTTGGAGGATTAATGGAAATTGTTGCTGCTGGGCTCTGTCTCCCAATAGTATGTCAAAGGATGAAGTAGAGCTCTCTAAATTTACTGTGATGTGAACAGAATGCTACAAGAACTCCTTCCTACATAACCCTTAGTATATTATTTCTCATCTGTAGACTTCAGAAGTGATTTGTAATAGCAGCAGGTAGGATTTTGAGTGTTGTAGCAGATTGTTCTTGTAACTTGTACTGTTGAAACCTTGAAATCTTAACTCTTTGTCTTGTGTGACACTGACCACAATTTCTGCACTTAACAAATAATAAACAGCTATTACTCAAGTCACTAAAGTCACATAATATTATGTCTAAGAAACTAAGGCTCCGTCAGGGAAAGTGACTTGTCCAAGGTCACAAGCAAGTTAGTGACAGAGCTGGAAATAGAGCCCATCTTCCCAAATCCCAGTCTTCAGCTCTAACAACTATTTAACAAGCAAATACGTTTATCAAAGGTAAAAAAGAATAAATCAAGTTGTGGTCCCGTGACAAAATTTTCACCAATAATAGAAGAAAATGGCTTGATAGCCTGTCTTCAAGGGTCAGGCTAATGCTTCAGAAACTACAAATCCCAGCATGCAATGGGGGTGGTTAATCCGTCAAAGACTACAATTCCCAGAAGAGCCCTCGTGAAATCCTCAGAGACTACAAATCCCAACATGCACTACGGGAGGGATTGCGTCTGCAATTTCCTTCCAGCATGCAAGGAAGTAATGAGGCCCTGGGGGCGGATTCCCGGTCCTCTGTCCCGCAGGCAGCGCTGGATAACCAGGAGCATGGAGCCGCTCTTTGTGGGGAGTGGGAGCAGAGCCCAGGGCTGCGAGGGAGAAGGGGGCCGTCACCTAGACCTTTCCTGAGGCGGTATGAGCAAGTTCAATATAACCCCCTAGGTCTGTCTTCAAGGGATGTCTCCCCCTCCTTAGCTTTTAGGGTGCTCTTCAAGGGGCATGGGTCCCTTCCTCTCCCCAGCTCTTAGGGGACTGTGACCTCCCTTGTGCCTATTGCATATGGAGCTCTTTAAACAGGGATGGGACTTTCCTTTTCCAGCTTCTGAAAGTGCTCTCATCAATGTGCAGAGTGACCGGACCCACCCTTTTCCTAGCCCTGTGGGGTTGAGACCTTCCTGACCTGTTCTGAAGTGCAGCTGCCATAGAGGGATGAATGCCCCTCTCCTCCCTTTCCAAGGGATTTTGTGGGACTGACTTTCCCAAGCCTCAGGGAGGGAACCTCTTCATCGGGTTGGGATGCCCGCAATTGCCAAGCCCGAGGCACATCACAGCTTGAAAATGTCATCAGAGAAAGGTGATCCTTTCTGTGGATATTGAGAGCATCAGCCTTCTAGGGTTGCCACTCTTCTCCCTACTGAAAGGTGCATGCAGGCTAGGGCTGCCTCGTTCTGTCAGGCTACGCTCATGCTTTTCAAAATGGTAATTTTTGTTTGTTTGTTTTAATCCAGGACACCCAGTGGAATCCTGAGAAATTGCAGTGCAGGTTTCAAGTCTCCAGTAAGTGTCTCTATGATCTCTTCAGCCCCTTTGAGAAGACGATGGTTTTACCTCCAAAGTCGATGCTGCCCTGGACTAGAGCAAGGGGGTGCTGTGGACCCCTACCCTTCTCATCCACAGCAATGTCCCAGTCAGGCATCCTGGCCTTTCGCTGTCTCTCTCTTCTAGAGAATAACAGCAACTAAGGCAGTTGGTTACATGGATCACCTTTCTGTCATGCTAGATACCATAGTGAGGCACAGAGTAGAACTTAGATTTTTCTGCCAGTTAATGTGTAGATACAGGCCGTGGTATCCTTCATGTTCAGTACTTCTATCCCTTCTGGTACACAGAGAGAAACTAAACATCACTTAATCCATTACTGCCGTATGAATTTAGCGACTGTCAGTCACATTGAGCCATCAGTATGGAAGCTGTGTATTCACAGAGCAGGCACAGCAAAGGGAGCAGCAGAGCAAGATCCTGCCAACTATTATGTTTAGGGGAATATCTGTACTGTAGAGCATACCCATATCCAGGTTCCCATGCTAGTGAACCTGTGCTTACCAGGTGCACCTGCAAGTATCCGCACTGCAGAGCCGCACCTGAACCACATCCAGGTAGCCAAATCCACGCTGGCACTGCAGTCTCATATTTGGTGCTAGGATGTCTGGGGCCATATCCCAGGGTAAATGGGTTCACACCTATCCTGGAGAGATGGCTTCTAGTGAAAAGGATAGTTTCGTCTTCATGGCTCATTTAATCCTTTCTCTTTTGGCTGAAATAGCAGTTGGTCCTAATATTTGTGGTGGTTCAGATTGGTTCAGCAATAGATATTTTCCCTGGGGAAAAATATTGCTAGTTACCTTAGTGCTCTAGCAGGGTAGATCTGTCATCCAAACAATAGGAAAGCTGCTCCTGAGTTCTTACACAGTTTGAACTACTCAACAAGCGCTGCTACATATACATACACTTCTGGGGCTAGATATTGACTTCTTGAGAGTTTGTTTTTAAACGCTTTACAGAGTAAGATACATCCTCCGCTTTGAAGAGTTCACAAACTACATGGTGCTGTCTGGCATTAAATAGAGTCATAAGTTAGTTTACTCACTTGGGTTTTCACTGTGAGGTCCTGTTTTCCCTTTTCACCTGAGTGATACTTCAGGAATAAACTAACAAATATTTAATATCTCTTCTGATCAGTTCCCTGTAGCACAGCGGCATCTCGCATAGTGCTGAATTAGTGGAATATTAAAAGCAGTCTCTGCTCTACAGATCCAGTCTCCAAGGACCTGTCAATCAGAAGGAGCCAATAAGGAAGCCTTACAACATGAAGTTGAAGAACTGAAAGAGAAGGACCTTGCTCTGGACCAGGAAATTGCACAGCTTTTGGCTGAGTATGTCCTTTAATAGCTTGACATTCAGCATGAGGCCTGGGGGGTTTTTGTTTGCTTTTTAAAACAAAACAAAGCCCAAGTGTCAGAGTTGGAAACTACCCCCTCATATTGGTGGCACTGATATTGCACTGTGACCGAAATCTGTTTAGCTAGGAACAGTGTTCATTTTAGCATTGTTTGAATTACAAGGCCATTCAGCTACAAAACTAAACCAAGCACCTTGTCTGTTTTTTGCAAAGCATGGCTGCATTTAATCAGTACTTGGATTGGAGACCTTTAAGGAAAACCTGAATGTTGCTGGGTGTAATAACTGTGATTCAGTAGGTGGTTCTGTTCTGCATCGTGGTGCTAAAAGGCACAGTGTTACCAGAAGTACTGTCTTGGTGGTGATCACTCTGTCCTGGCCAGATTTCATTTTGGATTAAATTAGAGTCTGCCTTCCTAAATTCCCCTTGATGTTTCACTTGGAAGTATTCATTTCTTGTCCTATGCTTTATGTGAGCTGGCTTAACATCAGCTCACATCTTGTACCCCAAAAACAGCTATATTTCCATGTGGGCAAGTGATCTGTAAAACACCTTGGAATGAAGGCAGCTATCTAAAGGATATTGAAGTCTATTGCATGACTCCCTGTGATGCAGCAAGGGTGGAAGTTATCGTGGGTCTCGCCTACCAGCAAGATTCTTGAGGAAGGACTCTGGTTTAACAATTGGAAGCTGTGCCTTTTGTGGGTTATAAACTGTGAAACCTGAGTGTTCTCTAATACAGATAACAGACAGCGCTTAGGACAGATTGGGCAGGTTCAAATAAAAGGAACAATAACATTTGATCCAAAGATCTGCTATTTCCTTCTATCTTGGATAAGCACCCAATTCCATAACTCTTTCTTTTGCCAACGGATCAGATAGACGTATTAATCATATTTGCCAAAGATTACTTATTCTCTGATTACCTAACTCTGAGAACTATTTTTAAGCTATATTTTGTGGCTGGGAGAGTTGATTTGCAACAGCCCTTGGAATGCAGACTGTGCTCCCCCATTCATCCTTTCTGCCAATGGCTTTTAAAACTGAGCTCTTGCCTTCAGAGTCCTGTAGGCAAGAGGGCATGTTGTGTGGTTTTGGCAGGTTCCGGTATCTCTCACAAATATCTTGTCTCTGCTAAACAAATGTAGCAAAGCAGCAGTATTTGCTCTGTGTGATTGTGACCTTTCTGGGTTTGCTGTTACAGAGGTTACAGCCTGGAGGAATTGGAGAAACATATCTCTCTGCTTCATGAGTACAATGATATTAAAGATACTGGACAGATGCTGCTGGGCAAGTTGGGTAAGAAGGGCAGGCTGCAGCTTTTTTCAATAAATGGTTCCATGTGTTTCATAACAGGAGAGAGAAAATGACAATCCTAGGGATTATCTTTACGATTATTCCATTTTAGAATTCCATAGTTAAATCCCATATTCATGCACAGATACATCTGTCATGAATCCATTGGGATCTTCCTAACAGAGGGGCAGAACCACAGAGGGCTATTCAGTGTCTCTTCCTGATCCTCTGAGTGGGATGTGAAATTGTCACTTGAGTACTGCTAGTGCTTTTCTGTGGATTATCAAAGATGATCTTTTTGTACCGGGTAGATAGCCCTGAGGGTTGTGTATGCTGCACGGCACAAGACTTGGAAAAAATCCTGCAGTTAGGAATGGTGTGGGAGGTCGGGGTTTCTAAGTTAGAGATTTTTGGACTCAGCTTTTAGCTATTAGAAAGATCTAGAACAACTAGAATTGGGGAGAGAAGTCTTTTCTACTGCCTAAACTCACTCTTTAGAAACCATGCAGCTAGATACAACTTTTGCTGACTAATCTGCTTCTCGATCTATAATGGAAACTGTGGTATCGATTCCTTTCTAGCCACGATCAGAGGGATCACCACAAAGGAGCTGTACCCCAAATTTGATCTGGAACTTACTGACTAGCATGGAAACTGAAGACTATTATCACCTGCAAAGATTGCCATTAATGGGGCATCATGTGTTGGTATCCTACATCTTGAGAACTTACACACAAGAGCTGTAAGAATGCACAGACTTCCAAGGTGTTAGTCTTAGAAATGAAACTGTCAATTATCTAACTTCTAGAATGGAAAAGCTATCCAAGCCATCATGGTCCCTGTTTTGGGGGAAGTGGCATTCTTCTCTTTGGCAATGAGAGGAGGTTCAGCTATTTTAGTTGAAGTGTCAGGATCCTCTTACTATTACTTTAGAAACTAAAAGGTTATAATTCATGGTTAACCCCTTTACTGTTGCACTCTGTGATTGGGATTCTTTGAAGTGGTGAAGGTTCATTGGCACCTTTCTAGAAGTCTTATGGGGGAAGCAATTGTTAGATATCAGTGAAGGGATAAAGGAGGCAGCTGTGGAGATAGAGTATGAAGAGCTGTGTTTTTTGTTTGTTAAAAACCTTGTAAGTGGGAAAGGAAACCTGCTACAAGCAAGGTGTTTGAATGCCTCATGCTGAAAAAATTGTGGGTGCTCAGGATCTTAGTGCCCCACGGAATTGAGTTGTGGAAGCTGGCTGAGGTTATGTATGTATTAAACTTGTGCTGCTGAACTGTCTGTTCTGAATAAATGATTAACTCTTATGCTTTTTAGCAACTCAGATACCCTACAGAGATGCTAAGAAAAACACAGAATATAACTGTACTCTCCTTAGACTACTATTTTCTGTATGACACTCTAATTCCAGATCAGAACTTCCCACGGACCCTCAGTAGCATCAGGGTAGCACCATTGCTGATAGTTGCATATCAGATTGGACATAAAGTTACCTCTCCCTCCTTGCTTCCAGATGCAGTCTCCCTTAAAGAAATTAGTAATATACTAAGGGGCTTCCTCAAACAATTTTCCCGTATTCAACATAGGTCACAAAAGACAAAACATACCTCACTCACAAAATAATAAATGTGCTGGCATCCTAAAGGAAGGAGGATTATGGCTGTAGAATTAAGGTAATGGTTCCCATGCAGTTCCTGGCTTTCCTCAGCATTTTAGGGATTGAAATTTGCATTCATTATGTAGGGCACTTTTGTGCAGCTCCACCCTTAACTCCGTATTAATGAAGCTTTGTTTACATTTCTCCCTGGGTACACAACTGTCTGTGTGGGATGTGCACAATTGCATAAGCATAGGTACAGAGGCTCCTAGCTGAATACAGCTGCTTCTGAGAGATCTATGCCAAAAGAAAACTACAGCACATAAAACGCAAGGTCTGTCTTTAACGAGTTAAGATGCTCCACTGCACTATAGGCAGTGTATAAGCTTTAGCCACCAGGTGGCAGAGGTGCTGCATTGCTGCTTTACCTTCATTGCACAAAGAAACTTGGAAGCAGATGAAAAAAATCCATGAAGTTAAAGGAATAAAGAGCCTTTTCTTGTAAACCCACAAGGACAAGAGATGGGACAGTCACTATTGTATATACAGGGAAATGCAGGAAAATTAATCCAAATTAACTAAAAGGTGTGACTAAAGTAGATTAGCTACATTCCATTAAACTGTGTGGAAACTCATTCAGAATTAAATCTCCTTTAAATTCATACTTTTAGTTAATTAGGATCAACATTCCTGAGGGCTTGTCTACCTTTAAAATGCTACAGCAGCACCACTGTAGTGCTTCACTGTAGGCACTACCAACACTGACAGGAAGGATTCTCACATCAGTGTAGGTAATCCACCTCCCTGAAAGACAGTAACTAGGTCAACAGAGAAATTCTTGTCAACCTAGTGCTGTCTACACAGGCTTACCAATGCCACTCGGGGTATGGATTTTTCATACATGACTGCCTTAGTTAAACCTGCTTAATTTTCTAGTGTAAACCAGGCCTGAGTATTCTGTATATACAAGCCGTTAAATACTTCCTTCCCTGCCTGGATTGCAATTGCCGCTGTCACAGCATTACTTCTCACCTTTTAACAGTTGTCTAGGTACATTTTCAAAGGATAAACTGTGCCTACGTGGGCCTCTTTGTACAGGCCTTGAAGAGGTAGGATCTCTTTCGGGAGCAGAAATCCTGTACAAAGTTGCATACTTTGTTGCCTCTGAGCTAATTACACATATGGGGGCTCCTTCCATCTCTCCATTCTCCCCCACAAGCTCCCTATGTGCTGCTCTCCCATCCCTTACTATTTCAGGAATTTCTGCAAACCTTTTCATGCCTGGGATTCTGTATACCATCCCCCTATACCTGGGTTCCCAACTGTGACACTTCCCCCTTCTCCCATAGTTATTTCTCTTCTGTCTGGGAGATAAGTTATTCAAGGTGTCATCATGGATGGCATGATGCTCAGTCTGTCTTCCATTTTTCCCCTTTTGGTTTTCTAATTTTTCCCCAAAATCAATAGGATTCTGCCAATTGATGCCTACAGCATTCCTTGAAATGTTGGAGTTGGCCAGAGGTAGTGTTCTAAAGCCAATAAAATACATATTAGTCTACAAGTTGTTTCTAGCTAAGCGTGGAGTAGAAGATAATCTTCACTATAGTAATAACCCAATGCACCATTTTTATATTTAAAAAATATATTTTTTAGATTCTAAAATGAAAGATGTTACCCTTAATTTTGAGCCCCCACTTGTGACGAGAGTTCTCAATGCAAAGCATAACCTAGATATTAATGGCTGGCACTCCATCAAAGTCTTAGATTGCAAGTTCTTTAGTACGTCTTGGCATCAAACTTTGAGCTTTACACATTTTAGAAATACATTAGCTGATTGCTAATGTAACTCATTGTATATGAATAACAATGTGTAGCTTTAAATGAGCACTAATGGAATCTCAGCTGAATTCTAAAGCTGTGCTTCCTTGTTGTTTCTCTCTAAAGGTAAAGTACAATTTTGCTGAAGGGCAGGAAGAATACATGGTGGATGACTATAGATGCATGCAAACAAAAGGCAGGGGCTTGTGGCCCTGTTAACTTAAATTTGAGTACCAAATAGCATCTCTGGTAAAATAAATTACCTTGGATTTTAATTCATCTCATTCCACTTCTTGTTTTTACATCTTACTCCAGTCCCTTATAATAAGCCTACCTCTTTCCCTCCTCTCTCTTCAACTGGCTTCCTCACTAACCCACTGCAGATATTAGTTACTCTGCATGAGAAATAGCATTACCTCATTTTAGTCCTAGTTGCTTAAATTGTAATTTCCCCTACACAGATCCTTATTTGGTTTGACCAATTAATCTTTACTCCTTTCATGTATTTGAAAATGGGGCTGATCTACAGAAAGTGTCAATTAAAAAATAGCTAATTGGGAAAAGAATGGCTTAGGTCACATTCTGTTACAAGGAGTGTAAGGCCAATAAAGGAGCACAGCCTTCAACACGTTGGTTATATTCCCATCTCTAAACTAATTTAAGGGTCCATTCTTACATCCCTCACCAACCTGACAGTCCCACTGAAGTCAGTAGCAGTTCTGGCTTTGCAAGGAAATGCACTCATCTCAGATGTCATCTGTTTTGCTACAGTGTTGTGCAATACTTACAAAAAATATTCTGCCTGTCAATGGAGAAATGCCTGTCCCGAATGAAAACAAAAGCAACCCTTGCTAAATCAAGACTCAGCCTAAGAAAGGGCTAGTTGTGGATTGCGACCACCATCTTTCCTTCCCATTACTTTCCAGTCAGCATGTGGTTATCTCATTTTATCAGTGAGATTGCTTGCAAACGGTCCCTCTGTACTGTGGAATTCACTCTCCTCAACCTGATCCATATCAGTGGGTCTTTTGCCACTCCTAGACTGGTGGCTCAAGCTTCTCTGAAGCTCCACTTTCACTTTTATCTTAGAGTCTTGAATTGAATTCTGGATATTCTGCAGGTTCCATTGTGTTCGCAGGAGAGCATTGTCCAGTGTGAAAAAGCCATCCCGTGTCCGCCGCACCTGGGTGCACACAGCAGTTGATTTCAGCTCCAAGCCAATCTCGTGAACTATCTTTCTGAGGTACTGCTGGGTCTCATGCAAACACTGGATTTCTAGAGGAGGCAGAAAGACTGCATTAGAAGGGCCACTGCATATGTGCAACAAGACACTGTGCCTGTAAATTCAAACACCGGTCACTGGGTTTAAGGTACAAAGGAAGAATTAGGTCAACAGGAAAGATGCTCTGTTTTTTTAAATACGTGATAGATAAATCATGATTATACAGAGGTCTTGCATGATGTCCCAGGCCTTCAAAGAAGTGAGTTTTAAAACAATAAGTTTCAGATATAAGGTTACATACTAGAGTCAGATATTTGAGCTAGGCAAAGGTCATGGTTCACCTGTATTTGAGTTTGTCAGAAAAACTCACAAGGACTTGGAAGGCTATTAAAAGTGAACCACAAAGCTTTTATAAACAGACAGTTTAGGATCCCAAATTCTTAATATCGGTACAGATTAAGTTCTTTTAACTGTGTTTAATAGATGTTTTATCTTCAAAGTAGGAACCTCAATCCTTCAAATGGCTGTGTGCATGGAGCCCTGGACCTGTGCTGAGCTCTATTTAACTTTAATGGGGCTCTATGTGAGCACCAGGGTCTGCCTGCCAAAAGCCAAGTGCAGAACCAAGGTGCACTGACATAACCCTTGCAACACTCCTGAGAGACAGGTAAGAAAATTATCATCTTCAAATTAGCTGTGAGGAAACTGAGGCAGCAAGTTTATATGACTTTCACCAAACCACAGAAGTCAGTTACTGCCAGGATTAGAAGGTAGGAGTTCTTGTCTTTCAATTCTGAATTTAAACCACGGATGGTGACAAATTAACAGCCTTGGAGACTAGAATACTTTATTGCCAGATCACCTATGGAACTCTTGCCCTCCCAGAAGCCAGGAGTTAAGTAGGTTTTGCAACAAAAAAAAAGTTAAAATTTCAGTTACATTATATAGGATAAAAAAAAAGTTTAATGGGGATATAAACTCTCAAGCTTTAGGTCATAAACTGACCACTAACTCGTTGCTTCCTTTTCGGGAGGGG
The DNA here is from genome assembly GCA_007922155.1 of Mesoclemmys tuberculata. Classification (NCBI taxonomy): domain Eukaryota; kingdom Metazoa; phylum Chordata; order Testudines; family Chelidae; genus Mesoclemmys; species Mesoclemmys tuberculata. Next base: position 11,832,892 of record ML675655.1, read on the forward strand.
GTGGTGCATCAGAGGATAAGTAAATGTATCCATCTTTTGTATCCCCTAAAATGGAACAACGTTCCATTACGTCTTTAACAACGTATGACCCAAATAAAGGGGGCAAAATTGGTTTGTTTTCTGAAGGAGGGCTCAACTTTAAAAAACTTGGAAGACATTGCACAGAAGAATTGTCCTCTATGGGCAAATTATTCCATAATTATCTGCTACAGAATTTAACTGTCCTTTGAAGCACTATCAGAGACAGAAAACTGGACTAGGTGAACTATCAGTCTGATCCAGCATAATGGTTATGTTCCTACCAGGCAGAAGTTGCACAAATTTCTCCATGCTGCTCTGCCAAAATGCTTCAACCCTAATCTAGAGGGTCCATCTAGTGCTGAGATGGTCCTTCGAGCTCTTTGGCAAAATTTAATCATGGGTCTCTACTGAGACTGTCAGAGTTACCCATTTGTACCAACTGGGGTGGTTTTGTAACAGTCACTTGTCCACAAGGAAGTGCTTTGTGCTCACAAACTCATTTAACACAGGCCACTGAAGAACAGATGGATGGTACTTTCTTGCCACTATCTTCATACACACTTCCAACATAATCCTAAAAAATGCTGTAGTTAGACCATACCTAGATGGAATTCTGGAGGTGCAAATTGGAGGCATCGAATTGATGTGATTAATGGAGGGGTTTTTTCCATGGGGCGAATTAATCCTTCAACGGCCAGCTCATAGGCCTCTTGAGTTTTCAGGTCAATGTTAGAGTACCTGGAGAAAGGAACAGAGCAGTGAATTTGCACTTCCATCCCAATTAATTCATAGATTCTCAGGCAGAAGGGACTGTTGAGATAATCTAGTCTGACCTCCTGCATAACATAGATCATGAAACTTCTCTGAAATAATTCCTAAAGCATATCTTTTAGAAAAACATCTAATCTTGATTTTAAAATTGTCAGTGATAGAGAACCCACCATGACTTGTTCCAAAGGTTAATTACACTATTAAAAATGTACACCTTATTTACAATCTGAATATGTCTAGCTTCTATTTCCATCCTGTGTTATAGTTTTCTCTGCTAGATGGAAGATCCCTTCATTAAATATTTGTTCCCCACGTAGGTACTTAGACTGTAATCAAGTCACCCCTTAAACCTTCTCTTTGTTAAGCTAAATAGATTGAGCTTCTTGAGTCCATCACAGTAATGCAGGTTTTCTAATCTTTTAATCATTCTCATGGCTCTTCTCTAAACCCACACCAATTTTTCGACATTCTTTTTGAATTGTGGACACTAGAACTGGATATAGTATTCCAGTAGCAGTCACACCGCTGCCAAATACAGCAGTAAAATAACCTCTCTACTCCTACTTGAGAGCCCCATTTATGCACCCAGGGATCACATTAGTCCTGTTGGCCAGTGTTGCACTGGGAGCACATGTTCAAAGAGCCTCTGTTTTGTTATAAAAAAAGATGCAACATTCATACTTCAAACTAAAGATTTTTTCAGTGTCTGTAGTTTCTAACTTCCCCAACACACACTTTTTAATCTTATAATTGTGTCTGATGCACTCATTGTCGTATAAATGCTACAAACGCAGGTACTATCAATAAGGTGCTACAACGGAGAGGGAAGGCACACTATCATGCTCAGCAGAAGAACTTGCATTTTACCAGGGTGTTACGTATAGGTCCTAAAGTAACAAGGGATTTCAGAAGCCAAAGGCAGCCTCATTAGTCATAGCTTGACTCCCACTGATGAAGTAACTGATTTTCCTGTCTGAGGTGCAAACCTTGACAATCTCATTACCGTAAGCAACAGACTAATATCATTGGTTCCAAAGATCAGCAAATGGCAGCATGCAAGTCAGATCATTCAAGGTTTCTGACTGGATACATACATCAGTAGAGCTTTATGATTGGTGCCCTGAATGACAGCAAGAATCCGCTCCAGCTTGTCCCTCGTGACATGATCTGTAAATGTTCAGAAGATGGACATAAATTTTCATTTATACACCCAGCACCTGCAAAGCCTTTCTTAGTCTGACATGCACTATTAAGATGTTGCCATCTCCTGGTCATGTTGTCCTATCTAAATGGGCTGGTCAGAAGACCATGAAAGATGGCTTTAGTGTAACAATACAACAGCACTGAAAACTGACCCAGTCTACATATATACCATGCCAATACTTAAAGCGAAGCAGTCCCTGGAGCAAAGGGAATAGAGTTCGCATTGGTTTCAAGATGGAGGTCACAGTTCATCTCATGAGATATTTCAAGACTTTGTTTAATATCAGAACCTTTATGAAAGCCTCTGATTACTTCTTGAGGGTGTGGATACTGTGTCTCGAGGTGCAGGAAGCTAGGGTACACCCAATTTTTAAAACACAATGGGAATCAGTATGATCAGCACTTTATATCAGTGTGTTACATATTGTGACTGTATTTAGCATACTACAGGCTAACATGTTTATTGTGATGAGACTGTTTGGGAATAACAATGAATCCTCGTGAATGAAGATTATAGAACTCTGAAAGGTGTGCTAAGTGTTGTTCAATCTGGCCACATTGAGCCATTTACTTTCTAATTATAAATCTTTGTTTACACACTGACCGACTCTCTTACCAAATGTTGTCTTCTCTATTAGCCTGCCTGTGTCTGAGAAGTCATCCGTGGCTTTGCCGAACAGTCCACGAACAGTGTACGCCTTTAAAAGGGAAAAGTGCAATGTATGGTAGCAACAGTTTGCAAAACAGCTGAGAAGCAATATCCTGCTATGAAGCAACCACTGGGCATCACAGGCCACGAACACAGTTTCTCTAAAGGAAAACTGCATTCTCTGCACAGTGAGTGGTGCCTCTTATCTCATATGAGCTGCTAATGGCTTTTGGAAGCACTGGTGATTTGTTTGAAACTCAAAAGTGGCATGTCAGCCACTCCTGCAGGCAGCTGCTTCAGCAATATAGAAGCAGGCATTATGCCCTGTGACAGCAGGACAACCTCCCCAGGCACCTCATAGAAACGGGTTCAAGATCTTATCTGGCTTGGAAGCTTTCTTAGCTTGGAGCTTTCTTAAAGCTCACATGGTTTCATATGAACAGACATTTAGGACTCCCATTTGTTCCCAATCTGCAGGCTCGAGCCACTAGAATGATGATTTCATTGCAACGTCAATAAAGATCATCATTAATATTTACTTATATGGCTGATGCCTAAAGGCTTCAATCAAAGGTGAGGGCCCCACTGTGCTAGGTACTGTACAAATGTGTATACAATAATCTCTGCCCCAGAGATCTCTCAATCTAGGCCTATAACATGATGCAACAGCTAAACAGATAAATGGGAATGAGGTAGCGTGCACACTACACCAGTATATAAAGAACATGCTGCAACTTGTACACACACAGTCTGTCTCACAAATCACAGTACATATACACCTATACATACTACTGTATCTGTCTCTCTACTGTCTTTTTAAAGGTTATTGCCCAGTATCCCACCATTGCTATCACCAGTTCAGCTTCAGCAATAGTAATGGTAATGGTGGGAGCAGTAGTGTGTGGAAGGTTAAAAATGCCAGTGTCTTTTCATGTCATCTATACCGGCACCGAACAAGGTTAGGATACAGTTGCAGCCAGTTAGTGCTTTGTTCATGGAAAATTTTAGGGAGGAAATCCCCAGAGTCAATGTATTTCAGTTCTAAGCTGGAGGAATTACCACATGCAGGAAGAAGGGTGGTCATTTTCCAGAGCTGTGCTGCCTCTGGCTTCTGTGCCATGACTGTCAACAAACAGGGCAAATGCAGTTTGTGTAGTGTGGACACCTTCCTGCTCACTACAAACAGACTTAGACCCAGGTGGTTTTACAGAAGCCTCCAGATAGCAATGACTTTTGCTTGGTCCTGACCAGGCAAGATTCAGACTGGTGACTGAGAGGTAAAAGCTCCACATCGCATTACCAATCCCCAGGTCATTTGTGCTGTTTCCTCCTCCCCCAAAGGAATATTTAATATTACTTAATCTCAGTGATTTGTGTCGGTTCACAGTTGTGTGTTATTGGTTCTCATATGATTTAGTAAGAGGTCACCTTTGCCTCTTCTTTCTTGATGCAATTGTTATCTGAACCGTGATCGCTAACGAGAATGGGTGTTACACACACACACAAATCCTCCAAAAGGCTTTAATGCCAGTGCATACCCTAGTAAGATGGGCGTTGTACATGTCAGGGAGCAGCTTGTTCCCATGGCCCACTGCAAGCACTGAAATATAAAAAACCAACATGAGACCATTAATCAGTCAAAAAGAGTTATTTGTGCATAAGCATTTTATATGGTACCACTCTCTCCCATGGCACTTTTCAAAAAAACAAAAAGCAATATCTATGTACTCAAAATTTATAGTCTGTTTCTGCCTTCCTCTTTGTTGAGAGTTGCCACAACACACCCAAAGCTCTGACTGCCATTGAAGCCAGAACTAATACATAAGAACTAAGTGTAGTGTTATCTTGGTCTTTTCATCTGTAGACCACAAAGCACCTTACAAAAGAAGGGCAGTGTCATTATTCCCATTTTACAGATAGGGCAACAGAGACACTTGAGCAGTCAGCTTCATACATGGCAAAGCCAAGAAGAGACTATAGGTCTCCCAATTCAGTGTCTTATCCACTGGACCACACTGCCGCTCTGAGAATAAGTAGTTATTCTCATCTCCCTGTCTTATAATTCCTGACCCTCTCAGAACAATCATGTCTGATTTGTGTGTTTCTCCTGTAGCTTAGCATTTATAACTTTGCCCTTGCCCTACAAAACCCACAGATGCTGCTAGTAGCCAGCACAGTGTTCTGTGAGCCTATCCTATATTAAAATCCCCTCTATTCTGTACCTAGGAATTTCATGACGAAGCTGTAGTCTTCTCTTTCAAAACAAAACGTACCAAATACTCCAGATGACTTTGTATCCAGACGGTGACCTGCTCCAATTTTCAAGTGAGTGAACTTTGGTCCTCTAACTATAAGGGAAAGAAAGAGTGTGTGGTTTGTGGAATGCACAAAATCTAATTTCATCATAAAGAAAAAAAAAATATACCAAGCTTTTCTGAACTACAGTGTGATAACAGGCAGTATACACAGTCCCAATGCAATTTAATCTCGCTGATTTCATGTTGTTAAAAATCTTACATTTATCATGCACATAGTGAAACCACTTCTAGTAAATCACTGCCTAAAATGGAATGAAAGTTCTCAATCTCTCCAATGGAATCTCACGCTTATTATATTAAAGCTCCTCTCCACTATAAACAGGTTACACTTTGTTTATTCCCTTTGAATGCAGTGATTACCAGCTGCTGCAATCTAAGGGAATTAACGTCACTTCCTATTCCTCTTTTACTCTGGGTCTGTTTTCTCACTGGGCAAACCAAATCTATAAATGATAGTAATGGTGTATCAGCTTTTCCATAGACCTCAAATTCTTCTCCAGCTCTTACCTAGTGGGTGGGCAGCCAGGACAGGCAATTGGGTAGGAATGAGGGTCAGCTCTTTCCCAGCATTTCCTTCTACAATGGTTGGCAGGAAGCGTATTTGCTGCTGCACAGCTGGCTGTTCCAGAGAGTTCAGTTCTAAAGGAAACAGTAAAAATATAAACAGAGGTTTTCTTTAAAGTGTCTTATCTTGCAAACAAATCCAGATAAGACCCCCTGATAGTCTTCCTGGAAAACAATGGGGGACTGTCTGAAAAGAAAACACAGTGAAGGGATTGATAAACATACAGTTTCTCTTCAAAACCTGGTCTACACATAGATTTAGTACCAGTATAACTGTTTTGGTTAGAAGTTCCAGAGGGATAGCCGTGTTAGTCTGTATACGGCAAAAACAACTAGAGTCTTGTAGCACTTTAAAGACGAAGAAAGAAATTTGTTAGATTGCTTAGGGATGTGACTTTTCCCCCCTGAAATAGTTACCATTACAACATCTTGTGTGGATGCAATTATATCAGTATAAAGGTCTTTATACCAGTAGCTTATTCCTCTTCCCGTAGGGGAACAAGTACTACTATATAATTAAAGTGGTACCACTTTTGTGTGCAGACAAGGCCCAAGTGTCTGGGGCTCATGGTTAGAGTCCTTTAAAGCCATGTATGAGTTCCATTTTCCGTGTCAGGAAGCAACATCCTCAGAGTCCCTGAAGGGAGCTATATGGGACATGGTACCATACAAAAGACATTACCCTCTTGCGTTTGAAAGTAATCTAAATCCTCCTTGTAGCTGCAGTGCAAGATGCATCCTTGATGCGCAGAGATAGGTATATCATCTTCAGCAAGGAAGAGGGATTCCTCACTTAAAAAAAAAGTCTTAAGGGATTGCCAGCCTAACAGTTGTTAGAACTGAGACAGATATTGGCTTCTACAATGGCTTTCTCCAACAATGCTTGTCTCGGCCTGCATGTGCATCATACAGTGACTAGTCTTACTGTCTCCAACAGTCATTTTACCAAATTGTGAGAAGTACCCTTTGCTTCATCCTCTCTGTGAGGAGGATTCAGCTGTCAAATCAATTCACACAAGGATTGGGGCTAGAGCTTCTGAACATTGGTCACCACAAGGGCTGCCAGCAGCAAACCAACAGAAGTGAGTCTGAAGTCTTTGCTCAGGCTTTTAGAAAAGCCAGGATCATACGCACTAGCGCATGCTAACCCTGGCCTGAGCCATTAACATAGGGCAAGTTGCCTGAAGGCGTGGAGTGGAGGGCATTGTCAACGGACAGAGGTAGCCCCTCTCCCAAGTGCAATCCATCCTGCAACTCCTAATGCTGCTAGGGACTCTGAACTCTCCCATTCGGCCCTTTTTTGCCCATCTCAGCAGAAAGGGCCAGGACCTAACAGCCTCCTCCAAGTGCCAGCCTCTCTGAATTGTGATTGCAAGGCAGTGGCGGGAAGGGAGCTTGGAGGCAAGCGGGGGCACTTGGCATTCTCAAAATGCCCCAGATTTTCCAGTGGACAGATTGACAGTCCCCTCCCAGCCCCCCAAGTGTGTCGGGGGGGGGAGTCCCAGAGGAGGCAGCTCCCCCATGGGGGGGGGTCACTGAGGCGGGTACAAAAGGACCTGGACCCACCTTTCAGGAGCAGGGTCTCCACGGTGTCCCGCACCCTGATCCAAGCCACCCCGGGGGGTTTGTACACAGCAAAGAGCCCATTGAGCCCGGTCCGGGCCGCCCGCGCGACAGCCATGGCCGTGTCGGAAGGAACTCGGCGCTGTACATCCGCTGCCGACGAGGTGTGCGCTGAGGAAAGCGTTCCCCCCGCGCGTGCCGCCAGGCGCTTCCGCCGGGGGGTGCGTTGAGGAAAGCGCTCCCCCCGGGAGCACGCGCGGCGAGACACCCGTTCCGGGGAGTTCTCGGGCCGGGGGGGGGGCAGAGACGTGGCAAGCAGCAGCTGGGATGGTCTCGGGACCCCGTTCTGGGCACCCCCAGGCGTCTGCTCCTTGGGACCCCCCCGCCGCCAGGGCAAGGCCGGTCCCAGCAGAGGGCCCCCTGCCGGGCCTTGGGGGGAGGGGGGGGAACTGGCCCTGCCCCGGCCCATGATGCACCAGGGCTGCGGCGGCGGACGGAGTCGAGGACAGGGAAGGGAGGCGCTGCGTGTCCTGGCGGCCGGGAGCGCCGAGGCCGGGGCGGCCGCTGTCCGGAGGCTGGTCTGGTGGCGGGTCGGGGCACGCATGGGCGGCTGCTGGCTGCCGCGGGCTCCGGGCTCGCTGCGCGCCCTGCGGCGCCTGGCCCGGCCTCCGCCGGCCTCCCTAGGCAAGTGGCGGCCTCCCTGCCCTGCGTCCCGGCAGCGGGCGGGGCTGTGCCGCGGTGAACCGCTCTCCCTCCCGCTCCCCGCTGCGAGCCGGGGGCCCGGGAGGGGCTGGTTCCGTGGCGGGGGGAGCGAGCGATGCTGCAGCCTCAGGTCTAGTGCTCAGGGCAATGAGAGGCTGGCAGCGTCCGCCACCTGCTGCTCCCCCAGCCCTGGGCCGCCTCCCAGCTCTGCCAATGCACCTCACACTTGATTTGCATCGCCTCTTTCTATTTCAGGCCTGTCTGCACCCCACCCGCTCTGCCTGTGCACCTGAGTCTTGAAATTACAGCATGCCCTGTTGGTGCAGTCCCCCGCCCCCAACAGCTCTGCCAGTGCACCTGTGAGCTGATTTGCAAGCTGCAGTGTCCTCTGCTTCCTGTTTCTCCCAGTTTTGCAAATGCACAGCAGTCTTGTCAAAGTCTTCAGCTATTCCACTTTGTCCCACCTGCCCTAAACTCTGGCACTGCACTTCAGTCCTAGCCTAGAGCACCCCTCTTATTCTGATCTTTCTGTATCTTGTTTTTTGTTCTTATAGTAAGTATATTCCAGGTTATACAAAGAGTAACAGTAACTATGCAGATTTAGTGTTCAAGCCAGTGAGATCCTAGCCACAACTCCCACCCTGGCTAGAACGCCCAAGCTTATGTGCTTATAATGGAGTATAAATTGCAAATCATGGGCCATGATGATACTATAAACACTAGTGGTATGCAGTTATTCCTGGTCAACAAGGGACCTTGCATCAAACTGAATCAGGAAAAGGACAAAGGAGGCCAAATTGGGAATTACGCACTGTCTCAGTCTTTGAGCTGAGCTGTATCCTCTGGTTAACTCACTGCCCTGTATGGCTATATTTTGCAGGTAGGGGATATCGACTGCCCCACACTGACCTGACAGCGACTGCAGATGAGCATGTGGACGAGGAGAGGTATTACCAGCTGTACCCTGGGCACATTCCCACCAGCCCTCTGCAGAAAGCACTGTTGGCTGCTGGCTCGGCATTTATGGCACTCTACAACCCCTATCGGCATGGTAAGCTGAATCTTGCAGCATTTGTCCAGCCGTGATTGCCTCATTCACATAGATAGTATTTCCCTCCCACCCCAGGAGCCAGATCTGTGTTTTTGTTGGGAGTTTCCCTAGGGATTTTCATTCTTTTATTTCCCCCTCTTTACATTTTGGGAGAGAATTTTAGTGTTTAAGAAACTGAGACACAGAGGCTGGCGCACAGAGACAGGCGTAATGCAGACAGAAAGTGATAAAGAGTCCCCTGCACATCTCTGCTAAAGCATTTCATTCCCATCCCTTGTTGTTCCAACCTCCCAGCTCTGCTAACTTCACTCCCAACCTGCAGCACTCCATCTTGTTTCAGTCCTAGGCTTCATATATAGTTCCACTGAGGCAGGCCACTTGAACCCTCCTGCCCCACTTAACCTCTCCGGCTCCGCTTTTAGCCAAGAGCCTCTATTATCTTTCACAGCAAAATAAGGTACCACTATCACTTTGGGTCATTATGGTATGTACAATAAAACTAAAGTGAGAGGCTGGCTTCCATCTTAAGTGCTAAAATAAGGCCAGGAAGGCTCAAAACCCTAGACAAAGAAAACTATACTGCGCACACTCTCACACATTCCTAAGAAATAACCAGAAGGCCCAAAACCTTAAACAAAAAAAAAAACCCACTGCGCATCCTCTCACACATTCCTAAGGTATGGTAGCCACCTTATCAAAAGTAGTAAAAGCCAATCATGTTATGTAAAATGTAGTAATGTCATGTATAAATATTCATGTAATCCTAAAAATGTATATAAGGCAAAGCCCCAGTATAGTTGGGGCTCAGCCTTTAAAAATTATTCCGCTAAGCTGGTTGCCGGCAACAATAAACTGCTGTTTTCCTCACTTCGGTGTCCGTCTCACTACGTGTACCAAAAATCTTGCTACACCACGACCACATCTCACTCCTGACCACCAGAATTCTCTCTTTGTAGCACTTGTGACTAGTTGCATGGTAGTGGTTAGTGTGCTGCACCACAGACTTCCTCTGTGACCTCAGACAAGTCAGGGTGGTCTCTCTGTGCCTCAGTTCCCCAGGGGTGAAATGGGGATAATAGGACTTCTCTATCTAGTGGGAGTGCTGTGAGAGTAAACACATTAATGATGTTGAGGTGCTCAGATATTGCAGTGATGAGGGCCTGTGATGTTCCCCTCTGCAACCTGGACTGGTGAATCGGTGGGTCACCCCAATCCCCTACTCCTGGAATCCATTTTACTTTGCTTTGCTGGGTGAACTCCCTCTCCTGGGCAGCTCACGCACAGCCACCAGCAAGCAAGTTGCACCCAACTCAGCGAGTGAGTGGCTCTAGCCAGCCATTCATGGGATTATGCAATGGTAAAAACCAGTGAAAACCCCCAGTCCCAATTGCACCTTAGGAACTGCTGTTTTACAATGTTCAGTGCTGTCTGCTGAACACTGCAAGTTCATACGTTCTTCAGTTTATCAAAGAAATTGATATGCCCCAGCCTTGTCACTTCAGATGGAGTCTCTAACACGCCTTAAACCAAATGCACTTTGTTAGATCAAACAAACAACATTTATTTAGTACAGAAACGTTAAAGTATTTTAAGTCAGAGGAAAGCAAGTCAGATTTGATCAAGAAAAGAAAAGCCAAAGGCATTCTGAACTAAATTTAACACTTTCAGCAACCTTACAAAGTCAGAGGGTTCTCACCCCAGGCTGGCTGATCTGCCTCCAGCTAGGGCCCTCCCCCCATGATCAGCACTTCAGTTGCTTGGTGGTGTTTGCAGATGGAGGTAGATGGTGGAAGAGAGAGTGATAGCAACGTGTCCCTCCTTTTTAAAATGTTTCCTCTCCTCTTGGGCCTCACCCTCCCCGTCAGGGTCAGGTGACAAACAGTATCCATTTATGGTTCCCTTCATGCCCTGAGTCCTTTGTGAATTCATTTGTTGACGTCTGAGCCAGTCCTTTGTTCCTGGAATACTGAGCTGGGTTGTTCTATACAAGTCCTAATGAGGTGTGAATTGCTTCTCAGCTCTAGTTTTGCCGAGATCTGTCTCAAGCCATGAGACATATATTGGAATATTACATAGCGAAGCCTCATAACCATACACATGAGCTTGCAACAAACATATTATTATAACAATAATGTTCAATATACCATGAGCATTCCAAAAACATCTTACATGACATACTCTGCATTAAACAGCACACAATTATACTATAAGGGTGGTACATGGGGGTGCAGTGCGTAACAGGGCAACATAAGTATCTAAAATGTATTAGCCCTCCTGTCTTATGTCCTCAGGATTTTCATTCTTAACCAGAACCACTGTTTGCCTATTGCTGTTTTATTGTCAGTCAGTTTCCCATCCACTCTCTCTCTTTCCCCCTTTTTTCAGATATGGTGGCAGTCCTTGGTGAGACAACTGGTTCTCTAGCCCTGCAGAGCCTGAGGGATAGAATGAGGCACGACCCTGAAGGTTATCAGATCCTACAGTGCGTTATTGTCCATCTTACATAACTTGTGGCAGGGAAGGAGACAAGCTTAGCAGCTGTCTGGAGCAATCGTACCTATACAGCACACCTCTGGGTAGGCAGTGCTGGCTCATGTCCACAAGGGGAGGCTCCTAGAATCATTGTACTTACAGGGACAGAATGATTGTTTTTTAAGTCCCAAGGGTTTTTCCACTCCCCTGCTGATGTTTATAATGGTCTTTTTTGCAAGTCCAAGCACAACAGTAAACATACTTGAGCATGCTTCTACTTCAAGTGTGCAGGTCTGCCTACTTCCTCTTCAGTTTTAGCTTTGCCCCTGTGGTTACTGGTGAACACGCTCTTTCAAGGTGTGGAGAAGCGTGTGTAGGTGAGTTCTGCTCACAGCAATTCATGAGGACCATGGCACCTCCCACCCTCTGTACCTGTTGCTGGATCTTATTGCAACAGCCTGCCAACAGTTGTAGCTGCAATCACCTGTTTGTCCACTTCTCTCACAAACACCTTTTTGCTTTCTTCCATGCCACCCCCTAAACTGGAAACCCCCTCCCCAAACTCATTTGGAAAGATACTAATCCTGTGCTTCAGATCCCTTCTTAAGACCCACTCCTCCCGTGATGACACTGGCTCACTGCAAGTGCACATTCTTATTACTGTTTCCTTTTTCCTCCCTGACCTGCTCCTTCTGATTACTCATTACACCTACTTCTCATGCATTGTCTTAATTACACTGTAAACTCTTTGGGGCGGAGGCTGCCTTTTGCTCTCTGTTTGTACAACTGCAGTCCTGACCCTGGTTGGGATCCCTGGGAGCTACTGCAATGCAAATATTAAATAATAATGGGGCATGAGACAGAAAGTGAAGCTGAGTGTCAACCAAGCCAAGAAACTGAGAATCCTCAGATGCACAGGGGGGGGTAAAATGGGGAAATTTATTTCAGTTCTGGGAATTTCTGGGATTAACCGGTGTACAATTTATGGATAGAAATATGATATTTCAGGTTGACACTGTCCCTTTCACAGCAGATCTCCAAGGAAATGTCTCTGTCCAAGGTGAAATTTACCCCATGTAGAGACTGGTACAAATCATAGGCACAACTTAAATCCCCCTTAATCCTTATCTGGAGAACTTAAAGATGTCTAGGTCTAGCCTGTATACATGGAGAGTTTCCCCCAGGATCCAAAGCTAGTATGCATTGTCTTTCCAATTCTTTGAATTGCCTCATCCATTGGATTTCTTTACTGAAAAATCAGAGGTGTCCTGGAAATGGGGCCATCTGTCTATGGGTCTTCTTCCCAGCTGTGGTCTGTGATAGGTCCTGAAACTATTAAAGCACTAACAGCTCAACAGGAGGGGCATTCAGTCCGCATTCTAGACAAACTCTTTTCTTTCCACTGAAATCCTGCTTGCTTCGTGAGGGCAGTATAGAGGCCAAGGTACTTTTGCTGTGAAGCCTTTGGCCAGAGTTTACCCCTCCCCACACCCACTGTTGTATACAGTGCTACATACCTGTCTCTGTTGTCTTAGAGGTGGCTGCATTTCAGAGGTGCTGTGCAAAGAAAATTAGCATCCTCAGAGATGAGAGGTGCTGTAGAAAGGTGAGAGAGTAGCTTTATTGCCACTAGGGTTCCTTAAAACTCTCTGGGCCCTGGAGCCCACAGGTGTGAAATGGGAGTAATAATAGGCTGGGAGGATAAATTAGTGTTTGCTGGAGCCAGGGGGGCAAGGTATCAGCAAAATCCACGTGCCAAGGATTTGAATTCCAGCAATACAGCTGACTGGAGTTTCCTTAGCTTCTCTGTGAGTTTCTGTGTTTCGTGGGGTGATTTGGCCATTTTGTTTTTAATTTGCAGAGAGCGGCCGCGGATCCGGCTCTCCACGTTGGACATGAGTGGGCTCCGGGGGCTGCCAGATGGGACATTTGGCCGAGAATATGTCCGCTTTTTGGATGACAATGTGAGTAAGGGACCTAGTGGCCCTTGGGAGGCAGCAGGGCATTTGGGAGCTGTGGATGGCTTTAGCTGATCCATCTGGTGAGAAGAGCATGGAAGGGCATGGGAGGCTGTCCACGGGCAGAGGAGCCTAAAGAGAGTCTCCAGTGAAATTAATTGGACCTAGTGGATAGAGCACTAGATGCCCCTACTTTGTGCCTGAGTTTCCCTTTCTGTAAAATGGAGATAATGACCCTGATCTCCTTTGTAAAATGCTTTAAGATCTCCTGATGAACAGTGCTACGTAAGTGGTAGGGATTATTATTATTAAAGATTCATCATGAAACATGAACTCCTGGAAGGCAGCAGCGGGTGAGCCTAGGATGTTTTGATTTTGCAGAGGGTTTCTCCGGACACCAGGATGCCAGCCAAGTTTGTTGATGATGAGGAGCTGGCCTATGTGATCCAGCGGTACCGTGAGGTCCATGACCTGATGCACACACTCCTCAGCATGCCCACCAACATGCTTGGTGAGTCCAGACTGAGTGCGACCGAGAGTCATTACCATCTAGCACACAGCTGTGTGGAATGAATTGGGGAGATCTCAGCTAGGCTGTCAGTGGCCACATGTCCACATCACAAAGCCCATCACTGCAGCTTGGCCACTTTGTTGGCTGCCTTATTGGAGAGGCCGAGGAGTGAATGAGCCATAGAGGCTGAAATCCTCCAGGTCAGGGCTGGAGGCCATTGGTGGGGCAGGCTGTGTGGCAAGTTAGCCTAGCTGCTGTTTGCATGTCACCTGCTCTGTGGATAAAAGAGAACCTCAGCCTCCAGGAACAGTCAGTCTGTCACCCGTCACCTAGATGAGAGAGATGCACGCTGAGTCATTGTCATTGCTGAGTAGGAAGAGGTTGGGTGGGCACAGCCTTAAAGGGCCGATGATGAAACATGCAGTGCAAGGAGGGTAAGTTCATGGATAGATTGCTTCCTAAGCCAAAACGAGCTCTGAGCAATTGTGGGCTGGATGCATGAGAAGGGAGTTGGAGGAGTCAGGTTCGTTTAGTTGGGCTCTGATCTGCAAACCAGCTCTGTTTATTCTTCTGACTAGCAAGTGGCAGGCTGACACTGCTGACCTGAACTTAGCTGGACGAGGTTTTAGGATCTTGCAGGAGCTTGGGCTTCCCAGTGTTTGGATGTCTCTTTTAAGAAGGCCTGGTGCAGGCTGAGAGGCCTGACCTTTGACCTACTTCACCCTCCAACCCCCCCCATCTTTTTGTGTCACGTGCAGAATTTATGAAGCCGCAAACCTTGCTGTTAAATAGAGCACTGGGCTGGTACTCGGGAGACTTGGAGTCTGTTCCTTGCTCTGCTGCCAGCCTGTTGGGTGATCCTGGGCAAGTCACATCATCTCTGCGCCTCAGTTTCCCCGTCTCTGTAATGGGGATAATGGTAGTGACCAGCCTTGTAAAGCACTTTACGACACAGCCGTCACCTGGCCAAACCCAGTCATTCCTGTGTCGTATCCAGAATGCCTGTCTGAGCTGTTGATGTCCATGCCATCAGCACATTCCAGTGGGCGGCCCCTCCTGACCTAGGAATAGGGTGACCAGATAGGAAGTGTGAAAAATCGGGACACTTTTTTCCAGGGCACGGAGGAAAGGGGTATAGTTGCCTATATAAGACAAAGCCCCTAATATTAGGATGTCTGGTCACCCTACCTAGGAAGCTAGGATCTGATTATTTCTAGAGCCCACAGAAAACATGTACTCCACCCCACCACCACTTTGTACAATCTGAACGAAGGCTCAGGCAGGCAGTTGAGGAAATAATTCACCTGGAAGGGGAGGGTAAAGAATATGATGACTCAATTATTCTGTTTCGGCATGCATCTAGATAGGGAGCTCTCACTTTCCTGTGTCTTCTCTGGCTTTCTAACAGGGGAGGTTGCAGTGAAGTGGTTCGAAGCTGTTCAGACTGGCCTGCCCATGTGCATTTTGGGAGCGGTGTTTGGTCCAGTTCGTCTCAATGCCCAGTAGGTTGATCAGGCGGCAGGCTTCTGTGTAGCCTGTGCCAGTTTGAAAGTCTGATTAATGAGGTTTTCTCTCCCGTAATGTGTGTCTGCAAGATCACAAATGAAATGGCAGCAGATGGGGATGACAGAGGGGACCTTTCTGCAAGTGATGGGAAAGGGGCACTTGTATCCCACTGATGTTTATAGGCCAAGATGGTCTAGTGTGGAAGGAGATTATCCCTCCCAAGAATATTAAAGCTCTCATGGCATCTGTCCAACATCCCTAAAAGGAATTAACCTGTTTGTCTAGGTCTGATTTATGCCATGAATCCTAATAGGGTCTCCAGTCTGGAACCACTGTTCCTACCAACACCACCCAGTGACATGTCTGCATGACTGAAAGCACAGTCTTGTCTAGTAGTTAAAGCAAAGGACTGAGAGTCAGGACTCCTGGGATCTACTCCCATGTCCACCTCTGCCTTTTCTCTGCATCCTTCGGCAAGTCACTTCCCTTTGTCCATATCCCCAGCTGTAAAATGGGATAACAAGGTTTGCCGGCCTCTGTGCTGTGGAAGTGTTCCGCATCATTACGTACTCAGCAACTGGGTCCCAGCACTGATGCCAGTCAGCCCCGAGGCCTCAGATCATTCCAGTGGCTCTTTCTAAGCACTCCACACATTGGCTTCTGGGAGGCAGCATAGTTTTGTGGTTTGAGCGTGAGAATGAGAGGAGATGGGGTTCTTGTTCTGGATCTGTCACTGGATCACTGTGACACCTTGGCAGGGCACATCCCCTCTCTGTGCCATAATGGCTTCAGAAATTAAACGGGGAAAATGAGATTGCCCTGCCCATGGGGGGTTGTGAGTCTAAATCAGATAGTGCTGCTCAAGTGCTTTAAGACCCGCAGATGGAAGGTGTGTATAGGTGCATTGTGTACTGCTGAGTATAGCAGTATTGTGTTAGGCTGTTGGATTTTATTCCCAGGGAAGAAAGTAAAGCCATTTCCACACCTTTATTGCAGGAAGCTGCAGATCCTGACCACAAAGCTTATTCCTTGGGCTGTTCGGAGTGGACGCAATGCCAGCTGTGTCCTGAATTTCTACTATGAGAACCGCTGGGAGCAGATGGTGGAGTCTCTGAGGGAGGAGATTGGAATCTTACCTCCCCCTACTATTTGAGTGTGAAAGTCTGGGGAGGCCAGGGGGCATAGTGGGCTTCTCACCAGCGGGGCACCATGCACGAGGACCAGTTAATTAAATCCCCTGCCGGTTCAAGTCTCTTTCTGGGAATTCTCCTACAGCCATTGAGGGCATCAGCCTGCCCATATGAGATCACCTGGGCTGGGTTGCCAAGAATGTAAGTGCTGCACCTAGGGCCAGATTCATTGCTGCTGTAAGCGGCTGCAGCTCTGCTGGCATCAGTGGAGTTGCACCTCCTCACACCAAAGGTAAATTTGAATCTTGTGCCTGTCTTAGTCCTCAGTGTAGAGGTGTGCCTTAGGGAGATAAGTCCCACCATACAGTATGACAGCTCAATCTCCGTGAAGGCTGGAACATGGAGTCTCCAGACATGGAGGCTGGAACATGGAGTCTCCAGACACTGCAGTTCTTCACAAGACTCCATGATTGGGCCCTATGGGCTGCATTCAGTTATCCCTGCCATACTGGGGGGGGGATGATGGGAAGCAGAGCACTGAAGCAACCTTTGGCTTCTGGATGCCATAAGACTGCCTACGTGAACACCTATCCCATGGGGGAGCTGTGAGACTTAAGTCCCCAGGGGAACATTCAACCCCAGTTAAACCCAGTTGATTTACAAAACAGCCCCAGGACAGACTCATTGCCTATGACAAACCACCAGTTGATCAGCTCTAGTTCTCTGCTCTGCCCCTGACTGCACCGATGGGCGCTGATGATGGATGTAGGACTGTATTTTGCGCCTCCCGTGCAGCTTGATCGATCAATTGCAAACCCACTTTAAGCAGCTGAGAGGCAGTTAGGGTCTTGTCAAGTCACAGCAAAACCAAACCCCACTGGGTTGGGAGGCACATGTGTCACAGAGGCCAATCACTGTGTGCATTTTAAAATAAAATTGCACCATTTTGCATCCCTCTCATTGACTGTTTCAGCAGACAGGCCAAGGAGTGAATGGGCCACTAGACCTGAGCTCCTTTCTCATCTCCAACTGGAGCCCTTCCAGTTTACAATAGAGGCATGGGGACAGGCTTGCTCGGGGGGGGGAGCACTTACTGATCCTGTCCAGGCTCTGCCTGCTCCAAGGAGAGACGATTTCAGCTTGCAGGGCTCCCAGTGGGGTCCTCGCTAGTACCACATGATTTTTTGTTTGTTTTAAATAGTGAAGCTCTCCGTGAGCTCCAGTGGCGTGAGGCTGCTGTGTATCTGCAGAACAGAGTGAGTGAGAATGAGGTGGTGAATCCCAGCGGGAGTGGAACGCTCAGACTTCACAAGCTGTTCCTGCTGGGCCAGTGTTCATAAACTGATTTCTGTCCAGTGTAACTAACGTTGAATAGTTATCGGTGCTGGGCTGGGATGCACCAACGTAAAATGTAAATGTGGAGTTTTGAGGCTGACGTTCTTTTTTCATGAATAAAAGACATAGTGAAACCTGCAGCTTTGTCTCCCCATGCACACAGATCAGACGATCTGATGTGTAACCTCATCCTGTGGTGGGGGTGGCGTCTGTTCTTTGTACATTTGCTGCAGCCAGAAACAGAACATCAGTGTGTGCATGCAGCATGCATCCCAAGTGGACTGCAGACAGAAAGCAGGCTGTGTACGTGCATCTCCCCCAGTGATTGTGCTAGCAGAATTACCTGCTGTCTGATAGGGCTGCGTTGGTGCAATCGGGAGCCAGACCTGGTCGCCAAGACCCACGCTGCAGACTAGGTAACCTGGGGTTTAGTCATGGATCAGCATCTTTTCAGCCAACGTTCACAGAAGCTTGTTGGTGTTAATCACATCTCCCTGTATTCGTAGTTCGCAGCCATAGGCAGACCAGAACACATGCAGAGCAGGACACAGTGCCCATAGAGTGCAGGGTGCCTTTGCAAACATTAGTTAAGCTTCACAACTCCCAGGGAGACAGATATTATCATCCCCATTTTACATATGGGGTAACAGGGTGACAGAACTGACTTTGCCAAGGGCCTCCCAGTGAATTGGAGGCAGAGCTGAGGCTAAAACCTGGGAGTTCAGAGGTCCAGCTCCACTCCCTACCCACTAGACCACACTCCCTCCTCACAGATCGCATACCCCGCAGGCAGCATTTTGGCTTTCCACAATGGATTGCAAAGAGCCTTCCAAAAACATTGGCAGTGTCCCTCCAGTGATGGACACAGTACAGCGTCTGCCTCCCTTTATGCTGCCAGCATGTGTACCTTCCGCATGGGGGACTAGCGCAGTGTGGTCTAAGTCCTCTGTGAGTGGAAGCCACTGCAGGTGGTTGTGGTGTCCTGCTCACAGTCTTACTGGCTCTGCAGCAGTGCTTAGCTACAGGTGATAAGAGCCAGATGGACTGTTGTAAAACTGCCTACAGCAGCCCAAGGAGGCTAGTAAACACCTGCACCTGGCATTTGTCCATTCTGAGGCCATAATCTGTGTTCTGTTCATGCTCCCTCTTGTGTATTACAGCCTCCTCTGCTCATCTCTGCCCCTGCTGTCCCTCCAAAATGCATCCCCCTTTCCCTCCTTGCTGCTTCCGTTGCTGCACTGGCTGCTTCTCAGTTCTTTTGGAAACTGGCCCTTTCAGAAACAGGGCTGTCCCCTGGGAGCTGACTCAGGGTAAGGGGTTCCTCACAGAGGCAGGAGGGGTTGGAAGGTCTGTGGCCAGAGGAAGGGTCCTTGGAGGACAATACTTACCTGCAGCAAGCTTGGCCTAGCCCAGGACAGCCGCCACCTGGCTAGGAACTTCCAACTGTGCGTTGCTGCTTGCCCTCCCCATTTCTATTCTCATGCCAGGAATCAGCAGAGGGGCTGGTGATTCTGTTCTGCTGGAGAAGTTGGAACAGGGATGAGAAGATGGCATGGAGCCCAGAGTGGCTCTGCACTGACAGGCTGAGCAGGGAGTACAAGTCTCCCGTGCTGCTTGGGGAACCGTGTGTGTGGGAGGGAATGCACTTTAAACCGTCGGTGAGCTACCAAGGGAGCGAGACTGGATTGGAGTCTGCCCTTCGGCCTACTTAAATTAATCCCCACAGCAGATATTCGTCCACAGGGCCTGTGGGTGGGGGGAAGTGTCATCTCTTCATCTACAGAGCTCCCCATTACCTCCCCTCTTTACCCTCCTTCCGAGCCTCTTTCCCTAACCCCTCCCTTTGCTGTCTCACCCACTTCTAAACCTGTCACACTGGCGTAGCCTCCCAAATCAATGGAAAGGCCAAGCCCTGTCCCTGCTTCTGTGAAGTCCCCACACACAGTGCTCCAGTGCCAATGGCCACATCCCAATCTGGGCCTCAACTGGTACAACCTTGTGGCCTTAGCCTGCACCATAAACTCTAGGGGCAGCGCCCCATTATCTGGTTGTCACCTGTCAAGAGATGTGGTAAGTCCACTTATCACTTACCTCTGCATTGATCTCGCTAAGCTATATGCAGGCTGCATATATCTGTTTGCTCATCTATACAAACACAACTCGGTTAATGCCATTCCTTGATAAAAAATTAGAGTATAGTAAACTCCGAGTTTCAGATTCTTTCTCAAAAGTTGTGAAATAACCACTGCATGTTTCATATGGGATAGTTCAATAAACCCACTCATGATCAAAGAACATGTAGAATCAGGATTCTCCTTTCACACTGGTGTAAATCAGGAGAAGCCCCACTGGTGTAAGTGAAAAGAGAATTTGGCCCTAGGTCTGTATCTATAAATGGGTTATCTTTGAGCTGTCTCATTTTTACAATGTTAAACGCGACGGGCACAAAAGAATTGCTATAAATCTGGTACAGACTTTCAGGAAGGAGTCTGATAGACTAAGCTCTTTGGGACAGGGTCGGGATTGACGTTTATTGTGTTTGTACAACACTGAGCACCATGGAACCCTGAGCTGTTTGATCTTGAGGTGCTACTGCAACATAAAGGTTAAATAATCATATTAAATTTCACATGTTCAGCGGCACCACTTAATTTTCACACAAACTTAAACCTGGGCCCATCAATAAGTGGGATGTGTTTAGGAAGGAAGTACTGAATGTTTGACATATACATCCATGAAAATAAAGGCCTGATCCCTTGTGATCGACGAGAGTCTTTCATTTGAATTGAATAGCAGTTGGACCGGACCCATAGTCCACCCGTGAAATGCATTTTTCAATACAACTTTAACTGGAAGTGTTAGAGCCTCTATAATAATAAATACTAATTCATTAATACCTAGCTTTTATCTGGCACTTTTCATCAACAGATCTCAAAACACTTTACAAAGGAGGGCCAGTATCATTATTCTCATTTCACAGATGGGGAACTGAGGCCGAAAGCAGTGAAGTGACTTGCCCATTATAATGAAGGATAGAAAATCACAGCTTGGCTGGAGGGAAAATGGATCAATGTGGGTAAAGTCAGAGAAAATGCAGATGTCCTAAAGTATTCCTCCTGTCCGCCCCTGCTGGCCTCCTCACATGCCCTGAAGGAGAAAACATTGCTCAGAAGTAAAATGCTGAGGCTCCAGTCGGGCAGCAGCATATGCACATCCTAACCTTTGCCCACACAATTAGTCCTGTCTATAAGAAGGCCCATGGAAGTCCTTAAAGTTATGTGTATGCTTCAACGTTTGCAGGATTTTGGTCTGCAATCCTGTGGTGAGGGGCCTGATCCAAATGGACTTCGGTAGGATTTGGATTAGTCCCTAGTTGTGCAAGGCCCCCAATTCTGAAAAGTTTGATGTCAGTGCTCACCTTTAAGTAGCTGAGAGAGAACAGTTGCACGAGTAAAGTCACACAGTGCCCCAGTCTTCGCAGGTTCAGGGCCTCTGACATCATTCAGAAAGTTCACAACTGGCACACTAGATTCCTAGCCAGCGAGTTAGCTGAACACAGACATTAATGAATCTGCTGCTCTAGTGCACTGATCCTTGATTAAATGGGCGAGCTTTTGGTTAAACCGTCCTTCTAGGTTTGTTACATGATTGTTGCTCATAACTGCACCATCAATTGCTGTTTCAGGGATTCAGAACTTGGTCATCAACATACTAGAAATATCAAGTCTTGGCTCAAAGTTACTATGTCTCAGTCTAAGGTATTGGGTTTTATTTTATTTTATTTTCCGTGAGTGTGGATGAACAAAAAGTGTTTCTAGTCTCAGAAACCCCTGTAAGATTTTTAAAAGTATCCTTTATTAAAATTAATTTTCAGCCACGGAATATCTTCAAATTAGATTCAAAGGGATGTAGGGACTGGATCCAAAGTCCAGTAAACTCAATGAAAAGGCTCCGATTTTCTTCAGTGAGTTTTGAATCAAACCACTGGTCTCCTCTGAGTATAGGGAAATGTCATGGAGAGATGAACGTATGAAGTGCAAACCCCCACATCTGCCACTAAAATAGTCTCTGATCCCGCAAACACACTGCAATTCTCTAATACTAGTCTCTGTGCAAATCTGCAATTCACTAATACTAGTCTCTGTGTCCGCTCCACAGGTCACCAGCATGCAGACAGGTCAGGACTGGGGCTTTAGTGGATGGATTTAATTGTGGGGCTACTCCTTTAACTAACATTTCCCACATGCTTAAGAGTTTGCAAGATCTGGGCCTCAAATAACATCCTGAAAACAAACTGATCCAAACACAGGAAAGTTTCAGAAAAGTTGAAAACCTGCATTTTTCACTCCCTACCTCTTCTTCCCCTCACAACCTGCCTTCGAAATAACCTCTTAAAAACCGAACAGCCAGATTTGGATGGGAAAAACACCAGCCCCTTTGATGAGTGTCCCTCAGTCCCCCCCTTTTAGCAGCCTAGACAGGCACCAGCTTTACAACAACTCCCTGCCTCCCCAGCTCGGACACTCCCCAGCACTTTTAAAGTAGCATCGCCCAACACCAGACCCCTGGGAGCTAAACCCGCCCCACGGCGCCACCCTCCAGACAGCCACCGGGGCCGCGCTCCCAGCGACCTGCCAAGCCACGGGCACGAGCTGGAGACTCCCCCCTCCAAAAACCCGCCGGCCCCACCAGCCAAATCCGGCCTGTGCCCTCGGAGGGCTGCAAAAAAACGCGACTCTGGTGGGACTCGAACCCACAACCTTTGAATGACTTCGCCCAGCCAGCCGCCTAGAAGTCCAATGCGCTATCCATTGCGCCACAGAGCCGGCCGGGGGAGAGGCTGCTCCGCCGCTTCCCCTTCTTGACCTTTGCACAGACTCGGCTCCCCTCCCCCCC
>ML675655.1:11855941-11962408 GCA_007922155.1 Mesoclemmys tuberculata
GGCTACCCGCCCCCTCTTGCTTGTAGCCCTCCCTGGCAAGAGTGGGAAAGGCCGGGGCTGCAGCTCTCCTTGCAGACTGCACGCTCGTCCTTGGGTGCCAGGTCTGCCTGTGTGGCTCTGCTGCAGTTGGTTCATTTGGATGGCGGGTCAGGAGGATTGCTGATGTGACAGCCGAGCAAGAGGGCAGACCTCTAATTTCCTTGTGGTGAGCAGCTCTGCTGGGTCTGAATGGACGGCCCCTTTCTGAAAGAAGCCAAGGGGAGGCGCAGGGTTTGACATCTCGGAACAGGGCAGTGGCCAAAAGGGGGACAAAAGCCTGGGTCATGCGTTGTATTTTTAGTTCAACCTCCACGGCGCCTTAAATACAAGAGATGCTTTTGTGGCAGCACGAAATGAGGCCCGCTGTGGTTTGCTCTTGCTTATAGAGCGCCCAAAAGTGTGCTGGGCTTTCTGCAATCTAAAGGGAAAGGCAAGTTTTTAGTTGCCAAAAAAAAAAATAATTAGTTGAATGTCGTTAGTTATTCTCTCTCTCTGATGCTCATGGGTCCCATCCTGTCCTTGTCTGGTAGGCCATGAAGTGCTTCCTTGTACACTGCCATTGATTTCCACACTCTCTTGCTTAAGTTACTTTTATCAGAGAAGAGTGAATCATTGATCTTCTGCATCTTTCTTTAACATAGTGCATCTGCGAGGCAGGCCCAGTTAAGCTCAGCTATCTCTTTTTATGACTCTGCTAGTGACCCTTGCACTTGGCTGGCTAATGTAAGAGATATGATTATTGCCATTATCCCAGCCCCTGACGAAGGAGCAGAAACAGTGTAGGTAAGAATGTGGCTCAGTTGAGAGCTGATAACGGGTGTCTGCAAACTGGCCTCTTTAATTAGCTTCAATAGAGAGAGAGGTCCAAATCCATGGGCCACGTCAGCATGGGCTGCAGTCTCTGGGGTTGCCCCTGTTGACATTAGGACTGAGTCTTGCTCAAACTTTCTCCGGTTCTCTGACCTTTGCAGGCAGAGGGGTTTGCGTGTTGTGTATCCTCGGCCTTGCTCAGCCTGCTTTGGAGGATGTCTGTCAAAAGAAGTAGTAGGACTGAGAGAGTTTATTGAACTTGTACTTTGAAAGCCTAAGTTGAAAGGTTCTCTGCATGTGTATATTTATTTATACCCTTATTTGTTGCTCCTGTCTGGGAGCGATTAATAGGATCCATGATATCCACTGTAGGTGTAGGAGAGAAGGGGAGATAAGAATGGCCGTACTGGGTTAGACCAGTGGTCCATCTAGCCCACTATCCTGTCTTTTGGCAGTGGCCAATGCCAGGTACTTCAGGGAATGAACAGAACAGGTAATCATCAAGTGATCCATCCCGTTGCCCGTTCCTGGATTCTGGCAAACAGCAATTGAGATGGGGTGACCCGATCTGCATGTAGTGTTCAAGATGTGGGCATGCCAATTATTTATAAAAAGGCAATATCATATTTTCTGTCTTATCTATCCCTTTCCTAATGATTCCCAATATTCTGTTAGCTTTTTTGGCTGCCACTGCACATTGAATGGACGTTTTCAGAGAACTAGTCACAATGACTCCAAAATTTCTTTCGTGAGTTGTAACAGCTAATTTAGACCCCATCATTTTATATGTGTAGTTGGGATTAAGTTTTCCAATGTGCAGTACTTTGCATTTATCAACAGGAGGGAATGCTGGAGGAGATGGAATGAGAGATGTGGGCATTGAGTGCAATGATAGTGAGCTGTGGAAATGAAGAGAAGAAGCCTGAACTTAATTCAGTAGAAGAACAGAAGTCAGTGGAGAGGTTAAAGAATGGGGAAGACGTGGCCAGGGCAGTAGTCTTAGTGGTTGTATTTTAGCTGGTGTGGTTGGGGGAAAGGCATGGCATAGGAAGTGCTTGCAACTGAAATTCCCAGAGGATGGGCTGTCATCTGGGTAGAGAAGAAGGGATGGATTTTTGGAGGTATTGCGAAGAAAGAGGCAGCGGGCTATGGTGAGGTTTAGGTGCCAGGGGAGGAGGGGAAATAGGAACCAGAGCCAGCCAGCACCGAAGTTGTGAGCTGGGGTGTGGGAAGAGTGCTAGCATTGCTGATGGGGAAGGGGCAGAGGAGGCAGGTGTAACAGGATGCGTGGAGTCCGGCCTTGACTCAGCATTCTGTCACTCACATCCCCACCAGTAACATTACTTGGGACCTGATTGAAAGACAGGAAGCTGGCAGAGGGTGCCAGTTAGCTGTGTCAGGGTCTAACTGGGTGGAAGTAACCCCAACAGCTGGGACTATATAAGCAAACGGGAAAGACATGCCTGGGAAGAGTAGGGAATCGGAAGGCAGGTGGGCTGGGTAATACTGAACTACGCCAGAAGCAGGTGAGGGAAGCTGGCTACTGACTGTAAATAGCACTCCAGGCGTGGCTTGGTGAAGGGATATAACCAAGCTGGGTGGTGGTTCAGAGCGCCGGAAGTGCTGGTGGTGATCTGTTACTGAGGCCGGACTACTATGTGACAGAAGAGTTTGGAAGGAAAGAGGGCGCATGAATGAGAACAGGGAGGTGAACTGAATTGTGGGCTCTCCTAGTAACCCGGCCACACCGTCACAGACCGTTGGGTTGTGCCCTTTCTGGCTGGGTGCTGACATGAAGCGTAGCAGGATACAAGATCCTGCTCAGATCGCCTTTGATGTTGGTGCATTGTTCCTGAGCTTGGCAATGCAGCTCATGAAAGATGTGGAAGCTGGAGTCGCTCCAGGCAATTCAGGCTTCATTGGTACACACGTGCACCGCTGGGGAAGGGAGGAGCAGTTTGCATCACTTCCCTACCCTGGGGGGCAGATGACCTGGCTCCATCCCCTCCCTGCCCGAGCTCACTTTTGGGGCATTGGTGGCTGCCTGGGTGCCCCACTCAAATAAAGGGGTTGCAAGCACCTTGCATAGTGGTAATCCTCTCAAACTTTGGGTGGCCCTTTCCCCTCAGTGCACCACAATCCCATTCTTTTCCCTGTAAAAATATTAGGATCATCAAGCCTGTCCTGCCCTGCTTTTGCTGGGGGCTCTTGGGGGGATATTACTGGGTAGCTCTCACCCGCTTAATGGATAGGAGATAAATCTCCCATGGGGTACCTCAGCTAAATAAGTAGTCATAAAGGCAAGCTAGCAGGAAAGAATTGGAATCTGCCTGGCTAATTGCCTCTCCCCTCCCGGCTGCTTGGCTCCTGGGTTGATGTTTCTCACTGGTTCTCCAGTCCCCACAGGTTTCATCTGCACTAGAAAAACTACGACCTGTAAATGGCCATCCGGACCGCATTCTCCTTCCACCCCCCAGGGAGCAGAGTTACCAGCCCTAATTTTCCTCATGCCGGTGCAGCCGGACAAGACCTGAATTCCTAATGTAAAAATCAAGCGGGCGATAAAGCCCTGGTTGAGCAAAGCCTACCGGCCTCCGCTTTATTCCAGGCAGGAACGGAAACGGGCAAGGCCCAACTTCTCTGCCTGTCATCTTGGGAGCAGCTCCTGCACCTTTGATGCTTTGTGGGATGCCCTGAAGGGTTCCAGGAGGTGGGACTCAGGTTTTTTTGCTCCTGGCTGAGTGTTGCAATCCCAGCGCCTCCATATCTAATGATCTGACTCTCCCTTCTGCAGGAATATGGAGTGACTTGGTTAAGTGTGTGTCCAGCCCAGTCTCTGCTTGGCACAAAGCCAGCTTGGGGGTGGAACACCAAATGCCTCCGAACCCAGGGGGCCTGGCTGGAAAGGGGCAGACAGACTGGGTGCCCGTGCCAGCCTGTGATCTGCATTAAAGGCTGGTGTTTGCACAAGGCTCATTAGTCTGATACCCATGGAAAGGGGTTAACTATGGCTCAGGGAAAGGCCTTGGTTCTGCAGTAAAACCTACATGGACAGACCCCTGCATGGAGCTTCTCAGAAGTCAGTAGTGCTCCCTGTGGGCCTAAGGGGTTTGCCCACACGGAGCAGCATGACCTGACTGAGGCCTGTAAGAACTTCTGTAATACAAATACCCACCTGCCTTATATTCTTAGTATCTCTGATATTCCCCATTGTCCCCAAAGCTCAGGGAGGTTCAGTGGAAAAGTCAGGAACAGAGTCCATGAACTCTGCTTCTCCAGCCCTTTCCCCAACAGAACCACTGAGTTACAGCACAATGCGCAGTTAGCGACTGAAGCCAGACACACAGCAGGTCCCTGGCCAAGTGAAAGGCTCGAGACAGACCCTGGGAATGTTCATTACAGCCTCGTGTCTCCGGGAATGGATGTGTTCTGGGAAGCTTTCAGAAGGAGGAGGGTAAGAAGAGAGCTTGGAGGGTGTTAGTATGGAGCATGCATGGCTGGAAGTAGGGAAAGTCTGGGGTCCTTGAACTGCGGGAGGGATTGTGCACAACATTCCCAGGACATCTGAGTCCGTGATCACGTATGGGTGTTGTTATAGCACCTCGGGGATCCAGTCAACAGCCAGGGTCCCATGTGCTTTATCATTTCATAGGCATCTGAGATGCATATCAGGGCATATGTCCCCTGGGTTAGATTCCTGCATTAACAGCCTGTCTACAATAAGCAGGGTATTCTCTGTGGCCCTCGGCCCTGCTGTAGCTAACCTCAGAGGGCAGGGGAGCAATGTGTGCTCTGGCCCGGAGCACTGCCAAGGAGATGGTTTCCTTCAGGGAGCCCAAAAGCAGTCAAGCTCCCTTGTGTGTGTCTGGGGAGAGTGGATCCCAGGGGATGATTGCACAGAGCATCCCTCCTGCCCCAGGGACCAGAGAACTGAAAGGGTCCTGTACAGAGGTTGTAATTGTGAGGGCATCCCCTGCTGCCCCCATGACTGCGGGACAAAGGAGTTTGCCAGTCCAGTGACGTTAAATCTTTGCAAGACTGAATAGGAAATAATGTGTTAATTTCCTTCCCTTTCACCCGGTGCCTGTGTCAGGAAGGATCAGCCTTATCTGTGTGGCCTTGAGCTCGGGGGTGGCGTGGGAGATTAGCCTGTGGTTGCCTTCCCCACTTGCTGCAGCAGCTGCTACTGGGAAGGATGATCCCTCTCTAGATTGTTACCCTTGTGTGCCACTGCCAGCGGGAGCGTCAGTCCACTGGAGTGGCCTCCCCATCTGGCCTGGCTGCTGGGATAGGTGGGGAGCGTGGAGGTTTCAGAGGAGAGTCACAACTGACCTGTGTATGGGAGAGTGTCTAGCATGTGAGTTGACGTGTGCTTGACTGATTCCTAGCACTGCCCCGTGCCCCTTGGGATGAAGGCAGGAAGGCTATGACAACACAGCATTGTGGAGTGGGCCCCCGAGCCCCAGTCGCCGCTCTGCTGCCCCTCTGATGGCATGCGTCTGGGACGCATGTCCTGATCTGTTCCTCACGCTTGGGCACCCAGTATTTCCATCAGTGGCCACGTTACCTGGGCTCTGCTTCCTAGATCTGGTGGCTGCACCTCCAAATAGGCCAGGAGTTCTCAAACTGGGGGTTGCGAGCTGTCAATCCCCACACATGTTGGTAAGGGTGGCATGGCATGGGGGGGGCGGTCAGTCAGTCATCACAGCCTGAAATATTTTCAATATTTTCAGCAAAAAAAGTTTGAGAACCTCTGAACTAGGCTAAGCTAGGACAGGGCATGATGGTATAAACGCTTACAGAGCTCCAAGGGCTTAGTTCCTGTTTTCTGTCCTAGTTCCTTGTCTGCGGGTGGGTTTTTTTTGTTTGTTTGTTTTTGTTTTTTTTTAAAGTCTGTCAAAGGTGCATGCACAGAATGATTTAGTAGGCTATGCGGTCAAGCACTTGGAGTCAGGGCGTGGGGTACAGGATGAGCTAACCCCAGAGCCACCAACTCGGCAGGGGTCGTCTGGCGAGTCGAATCACGTCAGTCATGGCAGAATTGGGTTAAAGTGGAAGCAGGAGACTTGGTATAAATAGGAGGCTGACACTGACCTTTCCTGGGTCTGTAGGTTTGAAATATAATACTTGTCACTGATGCAGTGCTTTCCAGCCACCGTCTGACATCTGCACAATGAGCCCATGTGTATTGTACCCATTTTACGGGGGGGGGGGATATTGAGGCAAGGAGGTGGTGTGACTTGTCCAAAGCCACTGAGAGAGCCACTGTGTCAGAGCTAGGATTAGACCTCTGTTTCCTGGTCTTGTGTTCAAGGTCCTGGTGCACAGGTCTCCGATATCTCAGTATTTGTCAGCGTATGTCCTCGTGTTCAGCTCCCCAAATGTGAAAGGTCATCGCTCCGGCGGGTGTAAATCAGCATAGCTCCGCCGACTTGCCAGGAGCCACTCTGACCTACATGAACAGGGGACTTGGCCCATCAAGTTTAACACGCAGTGCTGTGGAACAGAAATCTTCCTGGGTCCCTATCTAGGAAATTTGGCATTCCTGCCCTTTTCCCCTCTCCCAGTTCCACCCTGTCTTCCCTTCTTCCCCCGTGAATTTCATTATGCTTCTAGTTCATGCCTAATGCAGTGTGGCTGAAGTTATGGTCTCCGTCCCGGGGGGACACCTGCTCTGCTTCGAGCAGGATTAGACAGCAGTGGCTCATCTCAAACCAGTAGATGGAGCCCCGTCTGCGCCAGCTTGAGGAGCTGTGCTGGTGGTGACAGTGGTAGGAATCTCAGAAGGTACGTGGCTAAGTGAGGGCATGAGAAATACTGGCAGTTGTCGTTTCAGACAATGCCTCTCGGTAGCATGTGCTGCTGCCAGTCAGTTTACAGGGAAGCCCAGCTGGACGCCGTGTAGGGGCTGAGCAAGTGGAGCAGGATTTGGCCTGTGTTGCACTTCCCAGTCCCACCTTGACACCTAGCAAGGCAGGGAAATTGCAGTTTCTTTGTCACTCCTAATCCAGGTTGGCATCTGCCTTGGAGTCGCCCAGGAAGCGTCGAAGGGAAAACAAGTGACTTTCTTCAACACTTTCTTTCTCCCATAGGCCAAGATGTTGCGTCTGGCTGCCCTCACCGTGCTTTTTGTGCTCTTCAGGCTAGTCCTGAAGCTCTCCTGGGTCCAAGTAATTCCTGCCCTCTTCATATTCTACTTGGGCTCTGGGGGATGGAAATTCCTGCGCATCGTCTTCAAGACAATAAGGAGGGACATCACGTAAGTGTCCTAGCTGGAAATCTCCCACTGTCTGCCCTGATTTGCATTAGGGTCACACCCGGCGTGCCACATGGAACTGGGTGGGGGAAGCAGCCAGCTGTGACTGGGGCAACAGGGATGAAAGTAGAGAACTGGCTCCTCTCTTCTGCACGGCTCTGAAACCCAACATCTTGCCTACAACTCAGCCCTGTGCTGAGGTTACTGAGGCATTTTTTGCGGAGGAACAGCTCCTGCCAGGCTAAAGAGAGAGTCACTCTTGGGACGTGAGATTTCTCTGGACTCTGGAAAGTCTCCCTGAGATAAGATTGCAGCTGAGATCTTGAGTCTGGTAACTGTCTCTGACCTTGTACTTCACTTGGTCGCTAAAAATGCTGACTTGGCAATTGGGAGTCTGCACTCTGGACCTCGTTCTCTGAGCCGGAGTCAGGAAGACACAAAGCATGTACCCAGCTCAGGGATGAGCTGGCTTCTAGTCAGGAGTCGTGGGGGCATTGCCTGTTGCAGAATATCTGCGGCCCCATGGTGGCAGGTCTACTCCTTTAATTCATTTGGGGGTGGGGGGCCATTTGGAACCCAGTTTGAGGGGAACGGACTGGGTCCTAACCCCTTCCCTGAGTAGTGGCTTGTGGGGTGTGATCAGTTTCTGGTTATAAGTGGTTTCTATGGAAAACTCCCTCCTACCCATCCCGTAGACTGTGGGGACACTGCATCCCTGCTCCCTCCATGTCCTGCAGATCCCCTAAACGATGGGAGAGAGATCCATTGTCTAGGCTTGGTCTGGTTGCATAGTCACCGGGTGGATCACTGCAGAGAATCCTCTGTCTGGTTTGGTTGGCAGCACGGGGCTAGTCCTGCTGAGGGTAAAGTGGCAGGTGTGGAGGCATGTCAAGGGAAAGAGCACCATCCCCAAGATCTTCCAGGAGACGGCCCGCAAGCATCCGGAGAAGACAGCGCTGATCTACCAAGGAACGGGTGAGAGCTGGACCTTCCGCCAGCTGGATGAGTACTCCAGTCGGGTGGCCAACTACCTGTATGACCAGGGCTTCCGGTCCGGCGATGTCGTGGCCTTGTTCATGGAGTCCCGCAACCAGTACGTGGGCCTCTGGCTGGGGATGGCCAAGATTGGGGTGGAGGCGGCGCTCGTTAACTCCCACCTGCGCATGGAGGCCCTGTTGCACTGCATCAACATCTCCAACTCCAAGGCTGTGGTGTTCGGGGCCGAGATGATGGAAGGTGAGAGGAGTGGGCAGGTCATGTCCCCAGATGTGTGCCTGTCTCTCCTAGTGTGAATCCCTGAGCTGCCATGAAGGGTGAGCGGGGTGGTTCCAGAGTGGCTGCTGAAATGAGACCCTCTGGCTCTGTTGCTGGAGGGTGAGACAGAGCTGGCCCTAGAGGAGCACGCGTGAGAGGTGGGGCTCCAAGAGGCTGCTTAGGAAGGGGTGAATTCCGGCTTAGTGGAGGGTGCATGTCCACAGGGCCAGCCAGCGGAGTTGGCAGGGAATAAAGGACTGTGACGTGTCCCTGCTGTGAAAGCTGCTGAGCCAGGCTCTCTAACGCCAGGGTATCCAGTGGGGGTGGTTTGCCTCCATGAAAACAGGCATCTTCCTAGCAGCCTCCCAGCCCTCTGTGGTCATGGCTGGGGGTTTTGCCCTGTATGCCAATGCCTTTGTGATGATTCCATGGGATTGGGGAACCACCCACAGAAATCTGAGCTGTGTAAATGCCCAGGAGGGAGAGCCCTTGTCTAGAATGAACCAAGGGACTAGAATATAATAACTAAGGCAGTTGGAAAAACGTAGGAGGAATATCAGGACCTGGCGGACTACTGTTAGGTTATGGAGCAGTCTCTAAAAGGAAGCTCCACCCTGGAGACGTTTAAAACTCAGGGAGAAACAGCAGTTGTTCGGGAGATTGGTCGCCGGGTATTAAGCCTCTCACTTCAGGCTGCTCGTTCAAATCCAGCCCTGGTCAGGAGTGACTGAGGGTCCCAGTCACCTCTGCAATGATGTTCTACCAGCATAAAGAAGGCCTTGAGAGCTGTTACCATCTGCTGGCTGTACGGCCACTTTGTGAAATTAGTTTTCTGGGTCTCAGCCCTGTCCCCAATGGACGTGTCACCTAAACCATCACCCCAGTTGCCCCTTTGCAGGGCGACCCAACATCAAATAGGCAATGGAGAGTGATGTCTCTTGTCCTGACAGTTGGTCCCTCTAGCGTAAGGATGAGGCAGGCTGGCAGGGCCGTGTGGGGGAAGCCATGGCACCTGTACGGTGGATAAACTGAGACCTGCTGCTTCCACGGAGCTCCCTCTGTCACTTGCATGGCTTCACCGTCACAGCTGGGGGCTTGGTCACACAAGTGAGTCAGATCAGGAGAGCCGACGAAAGCAAGCTCGTGTCATGGGGCTAGCTGTGGTCCTTGGCACGTGTCGGTGCTGCCGATCTCTTCTCCCGGGACAGGAGTTCACAGTGGTTAGGAGTGCTTCTCCCCTGGCCGCTGGC
Organism: Mesoclemmys tuberculata; assembly: GCA_007922155.1. Classification (NCBI taxonomy): domain Eukaryota; kingdom Metazoa; phylum Chordata; order Testudines; family Chelidae; genus Mesoclemmys; species Mesoclemmys tuberculata. The sequence goes on from ML675655.1 coordinate 11,865,551, forward strand.
AGCCCCCGTGTGCCCAGGTCTCCAGGTCACTTTGCAGTTTGGCTCCATCTTTGCGTGCCTCTGTCGGGGGGCAGGGGCAGGAACGATTTTTATGGTAAGGGTGCCAAAAGCCATTGCACAGACCTGCAAACCATGCCTGAGGGAAGCCAGCATTCGGTGGCTGCTGTTACTCCACGCCAGGGGGTGTTGCCACACCCCCAGCATGCTTGTTCCAGCGCTCCTGGCCTTCATCCGCTAGCTCCCAATTTGGTGTTGTCAGCCAACACCGGTGGTGTTGAATTCGCGCCTGAGAGGCACCTGGCTGGGGGCGGAGAAGAGAATGGGAGTTTCTGACAGATGCCTCCCTGTTGTAATGGCTGCCTGAAAGTGCTCTGTGGACAGCCTGCGTCGCTGCTCTAGACCAGACTGAAGCAGCCTCCGGGAAGCGAGTTCCTGAGCTAGTTGCCTCTCAGGCTGGGGAGAAGGTGGATGTGGGCTGGGACCAGGCAGGGGTGTAATGTCAGCTGGGATGAGCGAGGAGGGTCTTGCTTTTTAAACCTTGCCACCTCTCTCCCTGGGCACCCGGATCTGAATGTCTCATAGGTGTCCTCTCTCTGATCTCCCATTCCGTACTCTCCTTTCCTCCCAGCCATGCAGGAGGTACAGCCCTCCCTGGGGAAATCTATTCGTCTCTTCTGCTCCGGGGAGTGGAATCCAGAATCCGCCCCCCCAGGCACAGAACACCTGGACCCCCTCCTGGAGATGGCTCCTCAGCACCTGCCAAGCCCCCCAAAGAAGGGCTTCCTAGGTACGTCCCATGTTGTGAGGTGTGGAGGATGAGGGCGGGTTATTGAGCCTCTGGCAAACAAAGGAAGGGTCTGTGTGCTGTTCCCATGTGTCATCCGCTGATGGCAATGGTAATCCTGGGGGTGAACGAGCCTGCTCTGATACAGGTTCGCCTGGGGTGAAACACATCCAGCCATGTGTGCTGCCCATGCAAGCGGCAGGGAGATGGAGCGAGCGTAACTCCCCAGCCTGCTGACGTGTGACTCTTCTACACCAGCCTCGGGAAGCTGTTGCTTAACACTAGTGCGCTGTTGTGCAAGCCGGGCCCCGAGCTCTGCGCTGACCTCGTTAGAGGTCTCCCTTCCCTGCCTGACCCTGCTTCGTTTGGGGAAGACCCTGTGCACTCTTGGTGCAGTGCAGATAACAAGAGCGGCTTGGGCCAGCTGACTTGACCACAACCTGAGTGGGGAGGGTTGGAGCGAATGGGTGTTCAGTAGCCTGGCTTGTTCCATGAACGGCCCTCCTGGCTCCTTGGGGAACAGTGCGAGGCAGCTGGGGGTTGTGTGGTGCTGATATGATGCTGAATCCCGCTTTCTGCCCCGCCCTGCTTGCCCTGCAGATAAACTTTTTTACATCTACACCTCCGGCACGACGGGGATGCCCAAAGCAGCCATCGTAGTCAATTGCAGGTAAGGCGGGGGGGCTGCGCAGGGGCAGGCCATTGCTGGGTGCAAGTGAATGGGGGTGGGATCTGGACCCCGCCAGCTGCGGAGGGCTCTGCTGGGCTGTCGCTCTGGCATGGCCACTGAGGCGCCCGCTTCTCCTGCCCCAGGTACTACCGCATGGCATCCCTGGTGTATTACGGATTCCGCATGAGGCCTGAGGACGTGATGTACGACTGCCTCCCTCTCTACCATGCGGCAGGTACCTGAGCCCTCTGCGCGCGCTGAGCCCTGCCTCTGTAGCCCGTCTCCTGGCCCGCGACGGTGGCAGTCTCATGGTCCAGGGGCCGCAGCGGTGACCATCGTTACGTGACTGCCGGCTGCTGCCCTGTACTGAGGAGGGGCTTGCCCAGCCCCCTCGGATCAGTGTGAGGGACTGGCTCTGCACAAGTCCCGTGGTAGCCACCTGGCGGCATGGTTAGATCAGGAAACATTAGAATGGACCCCTGGGGGCTGTTTCTGATTCTTCACTGGCTCCCTGTGTGACCTTGGGCAAGGCCTTGCCTGGCTCTGTGCCTCAATTTCCCCATGTAGAAAACGGGTAATGCTTCTCACCTTCCTCTGCAAGCTACTTGGAGACCCAAGTGGTGGTATTGAGGGAGCCCATTAACACCACTAATGATGGTGACTTTGGGGAGCAGACACCTGCCCACTGAGAACCTACCTGAGTCCCTCCAGCTCCCCACAGCCCTGGGATGGAAACACTTTCCAGTACCTACTGGATCCTGGGCTGGATTCATACCACATGCTTCAAGTCCCCAGGCAACCCATCCCATTTTTGGTCTCAGCCACCCTCCCGGAGGGCTGGAGCGAATGGTTTCCCTGCGCTTCCTTCTCTCCCAGGTAACATTGTTGGGATTGGCCAGTGCCTCCTCCAGGGGATGACTGTGGTGATCCGCAAGAAGTTCTCAGCCTCTCACTTCTGGACTGACTGCATGAAGTACAACTGTACGGTGAGGCACTGGGGGCGCAGGGACCTCACGGCAGGTGGGGGTGGGGGGAAGAGTTGGCCAAGGAACCCCGAGAATCAGCTGCTTGCTGAGAATCCTGACTGTTGGCAGCAGGGGCCTTGGAGGGCTTTGCACGAAGATAGTGGCTGTCTGTTTCCTCTGGAGATGCCTGTAATAGCAGCAGGGTCCATGCTCAGCTCCTGTGATGGACGATCGCTTTCTATGTCTTTTATTATTTTGTATTGCAATAGTGCCGGGGAGCCCCAGTCCCGGACCAGGCATCTGCTGTGCTAGGTGCTGTACAAACACAACAAAAGTGGTCCCTGCCGCAAGGAGCTTACAATCCAAGTAGTTCCCCATCCTTTCCTTGTTCCTGCTCTTCATTGTCTAGCGTTCCAGAGGGCAGTCAAGGTGTTGCCAAAACAGGGAATGCCAGACTGGTTATTCCACCGTAGGATGTGGCTGCCAGTTGGTGGGAGGGACAGAATTGGCCAGCAGGACTCCTGGGTTCCATTCTTGTCTCTGCCACTGACTGAAATCTCTTCTCTGGACTGTGCCTCAGTTTCCCTGTCTGTACAACGGGGCTGCCAACACCAACCCCCTGTCTCCTGGGGGTTTGATGCTGTTCAGGTGCTCAGAGCTCCCTGGGTGGCAGGTGCTGTGGAAGGGCACAGTGGGCCATTCTTCCTTCCCTTCTGCAGATTGTCCAGTACATCGGGGAGATCTGTCGCTACCTCCTGAACCAGCCGTACCAGGAGGCGGAGCGGCGGCACCGCGTGCGCATGGCACTCGGGAACGGGCTCCGGATGTCCATCTGGCAGGAATTCATCTCCCGCTTCGGGATCCCCCAAATCGCCGAGTTCTACGGTGCCACCGAGTGCAACTGCAGTCTGGGAAACTTCGACAACAATGTACGGCCCCATCCGCTGCCTCTGTCCTGCCTGTCACTGCAGTGTTTCCCGCCCCCGCTGCCCTGGCCTTTCTCCCCCTGGCTGCCGAGGGTGACGTGATGTCTCACGCAGACTAGTGGCCTCGGTGCACCTGCTGTGATGGTTCATGTGCTCTGGGCCCTGAAAGCTGCCAGAACTGGCCATGTCAAGGACCTAGGGGTGGGAGCAGGTGGGAGGGACCAGGAGGCACCCCTTCTGATCCCAGGGAGAGACTGAGCTGAGTAAACATCCCCAGTGGCCCCTCTATGGGGCAAGTGAAAGGGCCTCTCCTCTGACGTTAGCAGGGAGCCCTGTGTGACGTGGGAAGGCCCCAAGTGCACAGGCAGCAGACTCTGGTCTCTGGGGTGGGATAGACCCAGGCAATCCCTTGGGCTGCAAGGCAGGACTATAGGTGGGAAGTGAGTTTGGGGGGCAAAGAGATTTCCAGCTGCCATCGGGCTACATCTGAGTTTTCTCTCTTCCAGGTTGGTTCCTGTGGCTTCAACAGCAGGATCCTGCCTGGGATTTACCCCATCACTTTGGTGAGGGTGGACGAAGAGACCATGGAGCTGATCCGGGGGCCGGATGGACTTTGCATCCGCTGTAAACCAGGTGACGGGATGGGGTGATGTGGGGAGCAGCCTCTGTCTATTGCAATGTCCCTCAGTCTAGTGCAGCAGGAGCCCTGAACTAGAGACATGATTGTGATTAGCTGCACAGGAGTTTTGCTGGGTGTTAGAAACATCCTCTGCTGTCATTAGAAACCCTTCCCCCTTTTGGTAAAGGGGGTGGGGCTGTCTCCAGTTCAGCAGTGACTGAACATTGCTAGCAGCCCCTGGCTGTCGGGTGTCGTGCGACGTGATCGTGGTGGTTCTCAGCCCATTTCCCATGTCGCTGCAACCACTCTCACAGCTGGCACTCCCTGGCCATCCCGGAGGCAGGTTCAAGAGAGCCCCCGGACTGAATGGGCCCTGGAGACAGGTTAGAGAGGGGAGCTCAGCCGGAGGTGCCTTCAGGTGACATTGAGCCACATAGGGAGGGTAGCATGGGGGAAGCTTGCTGAGCCCATTCTCAGGATAAACAGGACACAGGTGTCCAATCTGACCCATTAGCGCTAAGGTGCTTACACCGGAGAGCCCCTGCGTCCTCTCTAAAGCGTCTCCTCCTCCCACGCTCCAGCCTGCACCGAGACAGGGCGTGTGCATCATGCAGAGCTGGCCATCTCTGTGTAACCTTGTTTCTGAGCCAGCGAAATGGCAGGGGCTGAGCATGTCCCCCACCCTCTCTGCCCGCAGGGGAGCCAGGACAGCTGGTAGGACGCATCATCCAGAGCGACCCTCTGCTGCACTTCGATGGGTACCTGAACCAGTCAGCCACCAGCAAGAAGATCGCACATGACGTGTTCACCAAGGGGGACTCGGCGTATCTAACCGGTGAGCGCCCTTCTCCCCTGGCTGCAGGGCGTGCGCTCCCAGAGGAGGGGGGTGCAGCTGACAGGTTCGCTTGGTGTCCAGGGTCCCTTTGCTGTCCCCAGCCGTAGCTGGCGATCTCGTTCAATCACCCTCAGCCCTTCCAGAGCCTCCCAGCTGGCAGCTCTACCCACTTTGCAGACAAGAATTAAGAACCCAGCCCCTTCCCTGAGCCAAAAATTGCTTCAGGATTGTTATCCTGAGAGGACATGACTTGTCCAAGGTCACCCAATGAATCCAGGGGCAGGTCTTGGTACGTCATTAAGCCCAGGCTGTTACTTTAACTTCTAGATCACGCTTTCTTCCACTGTGCCGCATAGCCCAAGCGTCAGGACTCCTGGGCTCTGTTCCCAGCTCTGCCCATGGCTGCCGGTGGGTTGATCACTTCCCCTTTCTGTGGCCCAAGTCCTCAGCTGTTGCATGGGGCTAGCAATCATGACCCACCTCGGGGGGGGGGGATTGTGGGGCTGACGGTCGTGCAGTGCTCGGCGGGCAGTTCAGAAGAGCAGAGGGTTATGGCGAGTCCGACCCTGGGAGCCTGCAGGCCCCTCTGATTTCTCTGGCTCCCCCAGGAGACGTGCTGGTGATGGACGAGTGTGGCTACATGTACTTCCGGGACCGCACCGGGGACACCTTCCGTTGGAAGGGCGAGAACGTCTCCACCACGGAGGTGGAGGGGACCCTGAGCCGCATCCTCAACATGGCAGATGTTGTCGTCTATGGGGTGGAAGTGCCCGGTAAGCTGGGCTGAGGGGAGCAGTTCTCCGGTCTTGCCAGCCCTCCTTTGCCCTGTGTTTGGGGGAGGCTGGTCCTTGCTGAATGCCAAAGGGGTGGCCTTGGCCCTGGCCTCCACCCTGCGAGTTGTATTGATGGAAGAGGAAGGAGCAACGGTCAGGACTGGGGTGCAGAATCTCCCGTCTTCAGGCTGGGGCAGGGGTGTGAAACAGTTTAGGTCAGTTTCTATCTTGTTAACACAGTTTCGGGGCCTGCACTGTCCCAGTCTTGTGCCTGGGGGCCGTCCGTGACGCCTACCCAGGGAGTGTCAAATGCAGCTGTTTTGGTTTGCCGGGGTATAAGTGACGACAGGATGTGCAGGGCAGAGCTGGCCTCACTCTGATCATGGGAGTTAACTCAGCCGAAGGCAGCTGTGATGGGATGAGGTCGTCACTGGTATCTTGGCTTGCAGGGCAGCGGCATTCAGCCAATGCTATACTCGACGATAGGGGGGGCAGTGCGGAGAAACCAGGACTGACCCGGGTGTGTGTGCAAGCCTGGGGCTAATGCTGGGGACATTGGCAAGAGGGTCATTGTCGTGGGGCTGTGGTGTACGTGTGTGGTGCTGAAGGATGGAGACTGTAGGTGTCATTATTTAAGGGGAGCCGTGGGGCTGCGTGTGCGTTGCCTCTAGCTCTTAAACACGTAGCTCAAGGTCTGGGGTTCCAGAGCCTTCTGGCTTATCTGTCTGGTTGTGGGCTTCTGCAGAGATGCCTTTGTGTGTTTGTGTCTACCCTTGCTACAGGCCTGGCAAGCTGTCCAGGGGCAGCGGGAGCACCGATCTTGCTGGGGGGGGTAAGGGGGGGAGTGTGAGTGATTGCACCAATCCCCTCCTACTGTGTGCATCGCCATCCTGTCTTCCAGGCACTGAGGGGAAGGCAGGGATGGCAGCCATCGCCGACCCCAAGAATTCCTGTAACCTGGAGAACTTTGCCAGTGAGCTGAGGAAGGCCCTGCCCTTGTACGCACGGCCCGTCTTCCTGCGAGTGCTGCCAGAAGTCCACAAGACAAGTGAGCCTGCCACGGCCGGTGGCACAGTTTTATCTTTCCTTTTTCATGGACAAAAAGCCGGGAGTGTCGTCCGGGCTGCCGGAAAGAAGTGTTGCTTAGTGGCTGGAATAGGGGAGACGTGAAGTCAGGCTTCTATTCCTGACTTCACTGATTCCCTGTGTGATCTCGGGCAAGTCACGTCACTGGTCCATGCCACAGCTTCCCCATCTGTAAAATGGGGGGGTGTAATGACCTAAGGCGGGGAGGATTGGGGGGCTTAATTATCCGAGTGCTTTGGGAGAGCAATGGGACGGCGAAGCCTGGCTGGTTAGCAAGACTGTTTTTCTTCTGCCTTTTCGCTCCCTCCACTCGCTGCGAGGGCACTGGGCGTTTTACGCCTACGTGTGCTGGTAACCTTGCAAAGCTGGGGGGCCCCAGCTCTTGGATGGCCTGGCCCTGCTGGTTGACTGACTGTCTCTTTAAACGTGGTTGTCGGGAGTGGAGCTCTAGCATGGGGGACGGGGGAAGATGTCAGAGCTTTCTGAGGGGGCATGGTCTGCCGTGCAGGCTGGCTGGCAGAACAAGATCCCCCTCTGCGCTGGAGAACGGTGCTCTTGCGCCCACTCCATGTGGTGCAGTGTCCTCCTCTAGTGGTGGCTGGGCCACATAGCAAAGGGTGCTGCAGGCTTAGCAACCTCTAGCATACGTGAGGCTTTGAGCTCAGGCAGTAGAGACACACGCTGTGAGATCGAGAGGCCCTCAATTCAATCCCTGACGCTAACCACTGACCCAAGGGTGTGGGCTAGCCCTAGAATCCTGCTAGCATGGGTTATGTCAGCTAGTCCCATTTCCGCCATGGTGTGTGAAGGGTCTTACAAGGGGTGGATGGGCTGATTCCCTCCTTGTGGGAATATGCAGGGGCCCCAAGGGGTGCCAGGCTTGATTTCCAAAGAGGAGGCACCTGCTGAGAGTGGAGTGGAGACGCAGGGAGCAGCTGTGATGTCCACAGAGCATCTTCCTTCCTCACCACTGCCCCTAACCCCTTGCTGCTTCCACCCCAGGCACCTACAAGTTCCAGAAGACGGAGCTGCGCAGGGAGGGGTTTGACCCCACCGTGGTGAAGGACAGACTGTACTTCCTGGACCCCAGACAAGGCTGCTACCTCCCACTGGACGTGGAGGCGTTCGGCAGGATCCAGTCAGCACAGCAGAAGCTGTAACGGGCGAGGCTCTGCAAGTCGCTTCTCGAATCCCTCTGCTGTGTCAGGACAGGGCGGGCGCTGGGAAGGAAGGGGTAAAAGGATGACACGACGGGCACGCGAGGGCTTTATTTAATGAGTTGTACAGACACAGATGGGTGTGTTTGGCGGGGGGGAGAGAGGGAGTTACATACCAAAGTATAGAATCATTACGGCTTTATTTTCTACTTCATACAGTGAGTGGGGGGTCTTCAATTCATCTGTAGCTGGGGGCATGAGACCTTCGCCAGACCAAGATGGCAGATATCACTTTCTACGGGCCTCCATTTCCCTGCCTTTGTTTAGATCTCTCCCTTGCTGCCCTGCTGACACTGCAGAGTCCAAAAGGGGCAGATGGCAGAAGTGCCTCACGCAGGCCTGGGGGACGAAGGGGTGCTGGCCCTCCCCCAAAGCAGCCAGGCTGAAGTGAGCTTTGCACCCAGCAGGCTGGGGGCCATTATGCAAGGTCCAAACCTTGCCCCCTTTGTGGGTCACTTTTGAAGTATTGTGGCTTTGTGGGAGTGGGGGGTGGGGAGAGCATGGGAGGTGTTGTGGGACTCTGAGGAAAAAAGGTCAAGTGTCTCTGCCATGCCTCATTCTTTCCAGGGGATGATTTTTCTATTTTCATGATCATATTTTTTGTCTTAATTTATTGTAATTTTTTAAAAAACAAAATCTGCCCCAGGTTTGTGTGCTGGGTGGTGGGGCATCCTGCTGCTAGAATATCCGTCTTTCTCTCTCACACGGGAACATCCCCCTTCAGCGGGGCCTGGTTCTTCCCTTCCAGAAGTTAGGGCACAATAGCCGCAGGCAGTCGGTGTCCAGGAGCGGGAAGGGACTGGAGCTGTGATCTTGTGGGATTCTGCCTCCTTGGGGCTGCTCTCAGCTGGAGCATACACCCCTGGTGAGGGGGTGCAGTGCGGCTGATCTCGTGTCATGGTACCCGCCAACCTGGTGGAGCGTCGCGTCACCTCACAGTTAAGACCCAGCCCGGCTTTTATTTTCTTTGAGGGGGTGAGCATCTGCAAACCCTTGTGCTCGCCACCTCAGAAAATCCAGCTGTGCACGTTTGACGTGCAGCCCCTTAGCTGCATCTGAGTCTGTGAGATCCGTAGGAGGGCTGGATGAGGTAGCGGGAAAGATCTGTTCAGGGAAAAGCCCGTGTAGTTTTATTTACACGGTGGCAGGGTGAGTCCTGAGAACAGCGTCTCTGTATGTCCGTCTGTCTGTCAGCACAGTCGGGTAGGCATTTGCTTTCTTGAATATGCTTGGGCAGGTCCATGCCTGCCCCTCCAACCTGTGCTGCCCTCAGGGCTCAATCACAGCATGAGCAATTTGGATTTTCCCAGGTGCTGCTCGCTCTCCTTGGGTCAACCCTGCTGCTGTAGCGAGGGGCGGGCTTGGAAAGTGGCACAGGGAAGCAATTTAATCTGACCAGAGGATTGTCTCGTTGCTCCCCTTGTCAGAAACGTCCTTGGGAAGGAGGGGACAGTTCTTACGTGGGCCTGGATGTGAAGAGCCAGGCTCGCCAGTGGGTGTGTTTGCACCGACGATGCCCACGCTTGAATGAAGGCGCCTGATTTTTGCTCGCATACTCCCATGGCTGACTCCCCGGTCACCCAGTGTTTCCCCTGGCCAAGCTAGAACGTGGGACCCTCTGCTCCAGAACCCCCAGTCTCTGTGATGTGAGCTAAAGGAGACTCTTCACCTCTCGCAGTTGTACATTAGGGTGTATAACTATGTCCTTCAACCATCCACGGTTGGGGCAGTGGCAAAACACCACTGTCGTGTGAGGAGAGATGGGTTTGCACACAGTGCAGGCATCACATGGCGCCTGTGTGCCTCTGACCACACGACAGAAGAAGATGGGGGGTTTACTGCATCGTAACTTGTGCGGTAAAATCCTAGGGTCTGTCTTCACTGTACGGCTAACCTGGGGGATTAGCACCTAGGTCTGGGCTCTCAGGTTAGCCTAGCCCGGCTGTGAGCATCCCCACAGCAAAGCCCTGTCCCCATTAGTGTGTACTCGTTGTTTCTGTGTTCACCCCGGTGTGGCAGGGGCCGAGCCCATGGTTTTCGGTGCTGACATGATGCTCTAGGATTTTTTTCTCAGTCAACTGTGGGAGAACATGTCTGTCCTGAAGGGGGCATTGTTGGAAGGCATTGGTGGGCAACCAGCATGGGAGTGATTTTTGTCTGTGTCCTTACTGCAAAGTGGGGGGGTTCCAGCCCAAGTTAAAGCAGAGCACTGGCTCTCACCTTCCCCCCCACTCCAGCCCAGTCCACTAGCCTGGGCTTAAAGCCCCTGCAGAAACAGCTTAGAGGTCATTGTGCATGGTAAGGGGCAGGGGCTAGAGCCCAAGTTAACGGTGTGGACAAGGTGGTCTGTAATTTTCATGTTAGCGGGGCCAGGAAACAGCTAAACTCAGGCTTCCCCAGGTAACAGGTATGAAAGAAACGCCTCTGTTCCTAGCGCACCCAGGGCTGCTGAGTCAGCCCTCCGCATTTGCTGCAGTGCATTGTGTTAAGGAAAACAGTTGTGCAGCTGCCAGAATAACCCGCACTGTCCCTGGAGAGAGCTTTCCAGGCCAGTGCCACGCGAGAGCCCCCCACAGCCAATGACTGATCTACACACAGGATCAGCCGTAGAGCACGGGCGGGTGGCTCAGAAAGATCCCAGGCTGCTCGCTTCGTTCTGTTTGACTACAACGACCCCTACCCCGTCCTTGGCGAGGGAGGAGAGAGCTTATTCCTTAAAACTGGTGTGAGACTAAATGGTTCCCAAGATCAGTGGGGAAGAGGAGGGGAAACAGGCCCACAAGCTCTGCCCCAGGGCCACAGGTTTAGCCCTCTGCCATGGTGGAGAAGAGTGAAGGAAGGCAGATTTTCTTGCCGAGCACCGCAATATAACCAAAGGAGCCCTTGCTTGCTCTGAACGTCATGGGGTGCGGGGGCCCTTGGATGTTCTGCTGAGGAGGGCTATGCCAATGGATGGATAGAAGCTGCTGCTTCAGAGAGCTCTGAACACAGGCCATTTCCCCTGTGGCCCCAGGCGGCCTCTGGCTGGGGCAAAGCTGACTGTGACGATGAATGAAACAGCTAACGGCAAGGGGCTAGGCAGCAACCTGCCCACGCTTCTCTCCACATCGGCTGCCCACTCACCTCAATGAGACTCTGACTTCAGGGCAGGGCCAGGCCTCAGCCAGGAGAAGATCAGCCTTCAGAGCCAAATGTTGCCTAATACACCAGTTCCACAGGTGGCCAGGTGTTATACGGGGGGCAGGCTGGGGGTTGAACGACACTCTGCCAGGAAGGGAACACGTGGCAGGCCACCCTCCAGAGCAGAAGCCAAACTGAGCCCCTCAATTTTGCCTTCAGGGGAGCAATTGCCCCACAGAAGTAGTTCCCTGCATGTGCGGCCAGTGTGTTTCTGTCCTGGGCAGTGGGGTTCCTTTCTCTGCTCTGTGAGACAACTCCCGCCCCACTAAACCAGAATGTTTCTCTGTACCCGTCTCGTCCCTCCCTTTCGCCTGTCAGAATGAATCCGTCCAGCAGCCAAACGTGTTTGTTTGCCCTGCGCTGACTCTCGTTATTTCAACATCTACTCAGGAAAGGGCTGGCCTGGGGTGGTGCGATGAGGTGGCAGCCTACAGGACTCTCCATGATCAGCGTGGAGGAGGAGGAGTGGGAATTTGCTTTCAGGTCCTCTGACGCTATCTCATTGTCACACGACCTCTTCTGTTTCCACATGTTGAACCCAGTTCCTTGCATGCCCTGCTGTGAAATAAAAATGTGGGATCTTTGTGGCCACCAGGAGAGGATTTCACATTCTCTTGCTCTTGAATTTTAGGCTGGTGTGGTATAGCCTATTTCCCACACTTGGACTGCAGGCCTGGAAGCCTGAAATTGAAGCTCACATCCACCTTCACCATCCTAAGATTTACCCCCTTCAGCTGCAAAAGAAGGAAGAAACATTCAGCTAACCTTGGATTGTATGAGGGCTGGGGCAGACAGGAGAAGGAAGGGGTTGATGGCTAGATTGGAGCCTGCTGTTCAAGCATCATTGCTTCTATTTTGAGCTGTGCTGATAATTCAGTGTGAAAGTATGGGCAAGTCACTGTCCCTTACTGTGCCTCAGTTTCCCCATCTGGAAAATGAGCTTAACAATACCTATGGGGCATTACAAGGCCCCATGAATGTTTGTAAAGCATTTTGAAATCCCTGAGAGAGCGAGAGATATACAGAGACAGGTGCAAAGTATTTATTATACACAGGCAATATTTCATTTATAGAGAAGTAAACACCCAATAGACCCTACCGTTATTAAGATTGCAATGTTGAGCACTCACAAGTAAGGAAATGCCAGAATTAAGGTTGCCTGTTGGCCCTTTTGTGTGTGTACGTTATGATACAGTCCTTAATTACATGATCATTCTATCTTCCCCAGTACTCCTGCCTCACTGCAGTCCCCCCTGCTCTCAGATTGGTATCAATCTCTGCCTCTCCACCACCATCTACTGCCTCCTACTTGTCATCCCTGTCCCTGTCTTTGTCCAGCCACTTCCCGTATCCGCTTCCCCCAATGCCCAATCTGGCAATTTCCTCTTCCAGAGTCTGAATGGTTTTTTTGGCTGAAATTTTCCAAAATAATCATTAGTAATTCAGCCTGAAGCAAACACATGGAATAGAGAACTGAAAACAGGGATTTACTAGGGGAAGTGTTGGGCAACCTTACTAAGAGCAGCCCCACCTATAATAATGGCCCTAGAGATAATCTCGTTTCTATAAAGACTGAAGCCCTCACAGTCCCCATTTGTTTTTCCCCATCGCTTTCCAATCTCCCATGTGCTCTTTTTCTATTTAGGGTTTTCATCAGACCACAAACTGAAATTGGCTTTAGGATTAAATGTTTCCCTTCCAGCACTTGCTTTGCAGGATTGCCAATGGCTGTTGACATTCCTTCCTCTTCCAAACCCATGGAGGGCTCCCGTCCTTCCCCCCGGGTGATCAGAGCCTTGCAGAATGGCAGGTGGGGCTGGATTTGGAATTCCTCGTGGGGTGAATGGACAGGATTTTAGGAAGGGGAAGGAATGAAGCGGGTGGATGAACCACTGATCAACTCTTCCTCTCCAGGCAGGAGTACTGCAGGTGCTGTGGGGACTACCTTAACCCAGAGACAACCATGAGGGGCTCTGTGGAGGAAGAGTTCCTTCTAGGGTTGCCACCTCCACAGCGCAAAAAAAAAAAATAGCCAGTGGCCTCTCTCCACCCCCAACAGAAATGAGGAGATTCAGCCACCGAATAACAGATATTCCCCCCCACTACCGTCCTCTCCCAGGAGACCCTTCCTCTCTCACTTCATGCCTTACCCCTCCCTGCTTGCGCCCAGTGGGTTTTTCCCACTCCCTGGGGCCGAGCGGAGTGGCCGCCATTTTGACAGGCTGAAGGTCAGGCAGGCGCCACAGGACCTGGCAGGAGGCTGCGCTGGCCACGTTCCTGCTTCCTGCCACGTGCTGTGCATGTGCGCGGTAGTTACACGATGGCTGTGCACATCTTACACATGGCATCTTGTTCCCAAGTGAAAAGCCCCCCAGCACCTCGCCCGTCGTCTGCGGCAAACGCCAAGACAGGACCAGCCAGGCCAGTGAAAAACTGGCCAGGTGACAACCGTATGTCACCACCATCTTCACCCATGAGCTCCCCAGGGCCCAGCCTGGCTCCTCCACTTGATGTTGGCAGCAGAAGTCGAGCCTGGAAGAATTATCTGGATTTTACACACACAGAAGGGAAGGGAACAAATTGCGGGGCCTGTTTCCCCTCCACTTTCCATTTCCTTTGTAGCTGCTGCTGTACGTGCCAGGGAGGCTGTTGTCCCACAGCAGGATGCGTCCAGAGACTGGGCCAACTGGGAGGGTCCTAACCTCTGCCTCTCCTTGGGTGTGAACTCAGTGCAGCTCCGACAGCTGCCAGTGGAGGGCGTGCTGAGCATGGCTAACTCGCACCAGCTCCATAGGGCCTGCGGTACTGGTTTGCGTGTGCTCTGCTGGAATTTCAGGTTCAGCTTCCTTGAGCAGATCCGAGGGGCGCAGGGTCAGAGGGCAGCGCTACTGGCTGGCGTGTGGGTCTGCTATCAAGGGAAGGTGGAGAAAACAGAAGCAAGGCAGATGAAGCTGGTGTGTAAAGCTGGTGCAATAAACTGCTCAATGTCCTGCTGATCGCGTCAGGAGAAACCAGGTCTCCAAGATAGCGGCTCTGTCCCATGCCTCCCTTGCCCCCGTTACCATGCATGGACCTTGCAGATCAGCTTGTCGTCAGCCATAGGTGCTGGAACTAGCGCGCTGGGGATGCTGCCACATGCACCCCGCAACCCCAGCTTTAAATGGTTTCCATCATGTACAGGGTTTGCAGTTTAGTTCAATGGCTCTCAGCACACCACGCCCCCCGTACGGATTGTTCCAGCGCCCCCGTCCTCAGCAGCTCTTCCCACTGACACCCCTTTCCCAAGACAGAGGGAGCCCCCAGAACAAGGAGGCCAGAGGACCACGTTCACACCAGCACTGCCCCTGGCAAGGACGTTGCCACAGCAGTGGAGTCCTGACATGGGCTAACAGAGGTCTGTGCCCACAGTGGTATTGGAATGCCAACCTCTGGGCTGGCTGTAAAAGGCTACCCGGCAGTCAGAGGGCCAAACGCTCTCTGAGGGGTTTTGGGGCCAGCCGGATTAGCAAGTGGCCTTCCTAAAAGCACAGGCATGCAGAGAGCATGTGCCACTCTAAGTCAAGGGCTGCAAGCTGCCTGTGCTCCTGCTTCATGCGCATCCGCCTGAGGGAGGGGAGATGTGAGCATTGGGGCTCCATCCTCTCCTTTATTATACCAGCGCCTAAGGTTGTGGAGCTGCTTCTATAGAGCACCGCACAGTACAATTCAAATATATGCAAGACTCAGGCCCATCTTAGCCAGATGTGACGGGAGATTGATTGACGAGGACACAGATTCAAGATGGCAGAAATCCCCCATGAGCCATCAGTCTCATAACATTTCCACCAGCGGGGAATGAAATCTGGTGCTCTTGGCCTGCAAAATTTCAACTCCTGGTTTGGTTTGGAAGTGCAGCTCAAACTGGGTCTCATTCCAGAAAGGGTCTCCTGAGGCCATCTCTAAAAATAACAGGTGACATCATGGCTTGACTGAAATCAATGGCAAAACGAAGAGCTGAGGTGCAAAGTTACCTCTGCTGTGAATGCTCTCTAGGGAATATGGCACTTAGAGATGCACATTTTTAATCTGTGCTGGAAGAGATGGGAGCATTTTTCCTTGAGGGCAGGGATGTGCTTTTCTTGTAACAGACCCCAGGCGACTGTTACCTCAGAAATACAGCTAGTGATCAGGTTTTGGTTTTTTAATTCATCTAATCAAAATGAAAATAAACTTGTGCTATTGGTGCCAGTGCGTAGCTGGAGACGTGAGATCTATCAGAACAGCCCTTGGTTCAGAATTTATTTAGGTACCAACATGGGAGCTGAGTTCTTTTCAATCCCAGACTCCCCACTGGGGGTGCTGGGCATTTGAAAATCTGGCCCCACCTGTCTATCTAGATGCCTATCACGGTGCTACTCTACTATACCTGTCACACCTAGAGTTGCCACTTGTGTTACTGAGCTGTTTGGAGCCATTACTATAGAATATTGTAGCATTTTTTTTCCCTAGGGTAAATCTGTGCGCACAAGCCAGATCGCATGCAACTTGGGCTCTTGTGGCACTTAGTAAAGGTTGCTGTGTTGCTGTAGATGGTGTAATGGGGCTTGATGCAAAATCCATTTAAATCAATTGGAGTGTTTCCGCTGACTTCACTGGGTTTTGGATGGTGCCTTTTTTAAAGCCCTGATTCTACAAAGTGCTTAAGCGCATTGGTCGCTGGTACTTGGGCATGTGCCTAAATGCTTTGCGGAATCAGGGTCTAAATGCGTAGATTAAATGGTTCCAATGTAGGCAGTGCTTGGCAAGAATCAGCCAGTGGCTAGTCTTAATGAAAATTGATGCCTGTACTTTTTAAAAATAAAGGAAATAAACTAATTTCATCCCATCTCTATTCTGAAGGGCACTGCGTGGGACTTGTTTCTCTTTTCTGATCAATTAGTTAATGACTGTACAGCCCTGAGTAGATGAAAAGTGCTATATGAATGTGAAATGGTATTCTCTTTCTGAATTAAACTTTAGTAAAAGTGATTGCATAAGGTTCAAAATACTACTTTGAAATGAATCCATTTCTTGGTTACTATTAACCTGTTAGTGAGACAATGCGGGTGTGGTAATATCTTTTATTAGACCAACTTATGTTGGTGAGAGGAACAAGCTTTCGTGCTCTCACCAACAGAAGTTGGTCCAATACAAGATATCACACCCACTTTGTCTCTAATTTTCTGGGACCAGCACAGTTGCAATAACACTGCATGTTAACCTCTTAGTTTATGAAAAGTGGAAGAGTTTTACAAATCTAATTTATGTTTCACCATTTATGCTGATTGCTTTTTGCACCTCTCTCAATTTGGACTGTGAAAATACTATTAAAATTAGTACTAATAATAGTTTTAACGTCTGTTTCTAGTTAACTTTGCTGTCTGGCTGTCATGCACTAGCCTGATGCAGCCAGGTTTAGTTTGCACAGTCTACAGGGGAATAATTCAATATAGATGAATGATCCAGTCCTGTGAGATGTTCAGCAATTGCAGGAACAAGTCTTTGAAATTTCCAAGAAAAATAATGAAACATCTTTATTACTTTGGAAGTCTGTAAAACTTTTTTAAAACCCTTATTATTGGGCCTATTCCTGACAAGATCACGTTACATTTTTAAGTCTTTACACACAATGAAATGCACATACTTGTATAATGCACTGTGCAGACTATCACTGCCTTTAAGTTTTTTAAACATGCAGAAGGCGTGTGCAGGGCTACAAGGATGGACTGTATTTTGATGCATTCCTTAGAAATGTAAATACATGATTCCACTGAGTAGTTTCAGTGTCATTTAGGCCAGATAGATTCTCTGCCATTTATTCCGGATCAGTGTTTTGCTGCCACAGAAATTCCACACACTCCTTACTCTGTGATAAAACCTGGATCTCAGGTGGTGCTGCAGTGAGGGGTGGGTACGTTCTGATTTAAAACAAAATAATTTCTCATGACCAAAGAAGGAGGCAACCCCACTGGTCAAACATGAATGGCTCTAGTCGGGCGGCCTGGGGGGAGATTTTTTTTTTTTAAATACTCTACACTTGGCACAATCTGGGCCATTCCAAAAGCATATGATTTGCCTTTCCAAAATAATTTGGGGCTTGATCCTGCTCCCACTCAAGTCAATGGGAAAACTTCCTCTGACAAATGGTGTGGGAGCAAGGCCTTGAAGAGCACGGGGAAAATTCAGTTCAGTCAGGGCTGATTTGGCAGCATTCGGGTGGGCGACTCTGTCAGAAGGAGAGACATCACTACCCCACCCTTGCTGTGCTCTGGAGGTGGGATTTCAGCATGGCTCTCCCAGGACCTCCTTCCAGCTCATCCCTGTTTCTTAAGGCCTGTGAAATAGAACCTGTGTTACTGCCATGGCCTTCTCCATCCAGCATGATTCAGTCTCCCTGAAGCCCTAAGGAGACCACGCCCAGGGTGGTAAACCCCTGTAGGCCTTTGGGGTGGACTGGACAGGCTAGGGATTGGAGCCTTTGCATGGCACATGCAGGTTCTAGTAAAGGGCCGTGCACGCTCGTCCTGCTTAGAGAAATGATTTGAGCGGCCTTCCCCTGTGAAGAAGCCCCTAGCCATCCAAGTGGCCTCTGGCTCAGCAATAATAAGGGGCTAAGCAGCAGAGGGTTAGCTGTGTTCTCAGCCTGGAGTATCACTTTCAGCTATTCTGAAGGTTAAATGCCTGTTTAGAGGCCCCTATTGAAGGTAGAGACGGGGGTGCGGTATTGTTTCATGCCCTCCGGCTTTGTTTAGCGGCTTTCAGCGCTCCCTTGAATTAAAAAGCATTGCACTCCCCACAGCACAACACCCCAGCCGGAACATAAGTGCCTCCTGGGGGAGGCAGGCAGCTTCCTGTGAGCTGTAATGACCTTCAGTGCTCCATCGGTTCAGCTCCCGCTTTCTTTTTGCTGCAGTTTAACCCGGGCACAGAGGCCGGGCTCCATCTTACTGATCTCTGCTTGACACCCAATTACCACATGAATGGGAGAGAAAGGCTGCAAAAGGCTTTAACTCCCACTGACCCTCCCTCCCCTCTCACTGCTTCCCCCCCTTCGCCCCCCAAGCTCCCTCTCCTTTCTCTGATGCAGAGGGAGTTCACAGACTGGGAAATCAAACAAAGACCAGAGTAAGGAAACCCATTGTCACTGCTGCAGAGATGGCTCCAGTTTTCCCATCTATTGTTCGCCTTGAAGTTTGACTTGCTGTGTGGAGGGATGCAAACAGCTGTTTGTGGATTCCCCTGATGCTTTATGGAAAAATAATTGAATCCCCACTACAAGGTCCGTTTGTTAAAATGCTTCCTCAGAGCACTGGGCCTCATTGTAAATCCCTTATTTATAAACTTCATGTCCCTGAAAAACGCCACGACAAACCAAAATCATTTCCTCTGAATAAACTGTTGTCCAGGGGAGGGGGCCTGTCCCTTCCATGCTCCAGAGGAGAGAGAAGAAACAAACAAGTAGAAAAGCTTGGACGAAAGAATCGAAATCCTTTTTTGAAGGTGGTTAAATTTTCCAACTGAGCACAAATTTGTGACCTTATCTTTTGTTTGGTGCTGTTGAATCTGTGGGTGGGAAACTGGGATGAGCCTCAGAGAGGTTGTAGCAAGCCAAGTTTGGGCTGTTTCCATCCTGTTACAAGCAGAAGCACATCAGGCTGGGGTATCCACTTCTACAATAACACTTACATGGCTATGAATGCTAATGGGATGCTTCTGGGCCACAGTCCACTCTTGGTTACCCCTGTGCAATTCCAGTTAAATCAATGGCAGATGCACCCTTGTAACTGAATAGAAGATTTTGCCTATACATTTTTGAGCAAACCTGAGCTTTGATTAAACAATCATTGAATGGCAAATACACATTCATCAGCTTGAACCATAAACCAGTGGGTTACATTCTTCTGAGTTTGATGTATGTAAATTTCTTAAGCCAGGGGACTTTGTCCTATTCACATATTCATTGAGTATCATGTATGTTTACAGCACTTTATAAATAATCAGATCAATATCAATTTTATTAAGTGTGGTAATTTTCTCCTAGCAAATTTAAGAGGATTTTGCGACACAGACCGCTCTGATTTCAGAATCAGAACCTTGTTCTAAGATGATTTCCCATGTCCCATGACGCACAATGACCATGAAAATTAATCTATAGTGACTCAAATATTCAGTGACTGTTGTACCAGGGTAATTTCTAGGGCTGTGCAGTTGGGTACTTGAACAAATCTAAATAATTCGGTGTTCATGTTTTTACTGGTTTTTCTTTTTTCTTTTTTTTTTTCTTTTTGAATGGAGAGATATTAATACATGAAGATGTTCTTCTGGTGATATTCCTACAATCCAGGAACTGAAATTCCATTAAAAACAGCTCTCCTATTATGTTGGACTCATATATAAATAAATAAATAAACAAACTAATACTTGGAAGATGAAACACCAGACTCTGCACATACCCCCGATAATTGCTATAATACAGTGCAATTATCGTTAATAGTTTAAGGCTGGAGCCCAACTGCTCAGCCACACTGGCTGCTGCAAACACATCTGACCTGTCCACTGCTCCCTATGCTGCCTTTGCATAGCATATTGAATCAAGTTCAAGCTCTTCATCCTTATCTTCAAGGCAATCAAAGCCTGGGCCCAGGGTATCTAAAAGATCAACTAATGCTCTGGGATAAATACCATGATCAACAATTACACTCCTCTGGCACAATGGAACTCTCTATTATAAGAGTGAAGCTTGTGTGTGCAGGGGACAGCTTTCTTGGGGGGCTGGTCCAGATAGTGGAATGGACCACCCCAGGAACTAAGGACCATCACAAACCTCACCATCTTCTGCTCTAAGTGCAAGGTGCATTTCTTTGACCTTGCGTTTTGTAACATAAACATAGAGCTGTGTGTATGAGAGAGAGAAAACAGATGTTGTTATGTTCCTTAATGCATGACTAGAAGGCACTCAGATATTATGGTTATGAATGCAGTATAAAAACCTATAAGAATAGAAAGTTAATTTGCCAAGACCTTTAAGATATACAAAATCACACCTTCCTTTGGATTGTCTGACCACTGTCAGTGACAGCAGACTGAATTAGTCAGATCCACTCTGGTTGTTCCTATTTTCCTGTTAAAAATTAGACTATAACTAGACATAGATGGTAGGTGATGGTCAATCTGAGTTCACCACTGAAAAATAGCTGGCACGGTTCTTTTCCATTGTATTAGTAAGAAGCAGAGAGTTGTTGAAGAGATGTTTCAAGAGGATGTTTGACTCTCAGGTTTTTGTCCTGGCCCATTTCCATTCAGAAAAATTCCTAAGCAATCTACAAAATATCCAGCTTTTGTACCGAAGGTTTTGTTTAGCTAGGAGCTTTGCTGTGGAAGGATTATGCGTGCTCATGGCTGACAGTAGTGGCATTTGTTGGATGACTTCTAAAATGAAATGAACACAGAGGATATAGCCAAGAGTGTAAGCCCCAAAAGGTGAATAAGGCCCACTTACTGTGGAAGGAGATAGGAAGTTAGTGAAAGGATCTGGGGAAAGGGGAGGGATGACATGGTTGCAGCAGCAGGAGGGAGGAATTTAGTAGAGGCATTTTGGATCATGGCATCTTGGAAGCTTTAAACATTCATCTGCCAATCAAATGCCCTTTCTCATGTAAGCATCTTGGGTTTGGTTGTGAACTGCACTTATGCTTGATAATGAGTGCCCTTTGTTTACTG
Source organism: Mesoclemmys tuberculata (assembly GCA_007922155.1). Lineage (NCBI taxonomy): Eukaryota > Metazoa > Chordata > Testudines > Chelidae > Mesoclemmys > Mesoclemmys tuberculata. Next base: position 11,886,344 of record ML675655.1, read on the forward strand.
CTTGGCTTGAGTGTGGTGAGCACCATGCTTGTACACCTCTGAATGCCAACAGGTTCTCGGTCACTTCCATCCAAGGAGCAGTGCTTGTGGCAGCCAAACCATTGCTATGGTGTTTCTCCTTTGGTGGCTGCATCTTCACTCGGTATGTGAATGTTAATGAAAGTGTAATTAAAATAGGTTCCCCACTGCTGTCTCCTTCCTGATTACTCCACCGGTAAGGAACCATGCCCTGAACCTTTTCTACCTCAAGCCAAGTCCTGGCACCATTCCACACCTCTTTTCCTTTTGGATCCTCCCAGCTATAGTCTGGTTCTTGCATCTAGATAGTTATAACAACCAGGGTGTATTTGAGTCAATTGCACATAGCTTAATACTAGATTTTCAGTTCAACCCTCAACATGGCAAGTCTTTACTTATTCATAACTTGAGCCCCACAACAAAAGACTCCAGGAGTGGCCTTTCATGGTCCAACTCACAATATGGGGCCTCTTCTTGGGTGGACAACTCAGACCACATATATGTTGCATTTTCCACTGGCTGAATAATGGTGGCCACTTTCCTTGTATTTGAATGCAGATGAATGTTTTGGTTTACTACAACTTTTAAAGCAATGGGAGGATACAGAAAGTGCTCAACCAGAGGCTTCTTCAGTTTGGAAGGTAGGTGAGATGTTGAGCTGGTGAATGTTGGCAATGCCATCTTTGCAATAAAGTATTTAAAACAGGTGGAAAAAACCCTTCTGACAGCCTCTTTTTAATTGCATGTCAGGATTCAAAGCTCTTTGTTACTTGATACATCACAGCAGTCAGTAACTCAAGTATAGGGCTGGTAGTACCATCTATTGTCAAGGTTGCCTAAGATTGCCCATTATAAGTCCATTTTTAGTTTGCCAAACTTTAACTGTTTGGATATACATTATTCCTGCTGGGTGTCTGCCTTGGGATGAATTATTTTTGGGAAATTTCACCCAAAACAGTTCAGCTAATTTTAAGAACAAGGCTAGTGAAAAATAAGTTGCTTTGTCCATTTAAAAAAATTCTGGTGACATTCTCTTTGAGAAGCTCTACAGTCATTATGCCATGGAGCAGGGACTTGAAATTTGTCTTTGTGTCAGGGATGTGCCTTTTGCTGTCCCTCTATCCAAATCTGGCCAAGTTATAAGCTTTTGAAAAATCATAGACTCATAGACTATAAGGTCGAAATCAGTTTTCACATGCTCAGTAGTAGGAGCCAATTAGCAGAGGGGAACACTGAGACTGGAAACCAATGGGCGGGGGGGGGGACTAGGAGGGAGGAGCTGTGATGTGAAAAGGACTAGGACTGGCTGCACGAAGAAACTGGGACAAGAAGCCTGGGAGTGGGGAGACTGGGACAAGAAGTGGGGAGGAAGTAGATAGGGAGAGACTGAGATAGGCGTTCAGGAAAGGAAACTGGGACTTGGAACTGTGGCAGGGAAAATATGGGCATTAGTGGAATGACTGGAGGCCAGGAGAGGATAAATCAGATGAGGAACTGGGACTGGCTGGGCAAGGAAAACTGAGAATGGAGGGAGGAGAGGGTCTTGAAGTAGCGAATGGAGATTATAATGTAGATGGGAAGCCTTGAGAGGGAGACTAGGCCTCACTGAGCAAGGTGACTTCACAGGGATTAGAAGCCTGAGGAGGGGAAAATGGAGACTGGGATGAGGACCGAAGAATGGAAGAGAGAGAGGGCTGGGACTATGATAGTTTGAAAGGGATGGGATAGAAAAGGGCCAAAATGGGAAGAAATGGGCAAAAGGGTCTGTGACCACTTGAATATATTCATCCCAGAGCCGAGAAAGGAACTCAAGATTTCTGAGTCTTACCATTCCTTTGCTGTCAGCAAATATCTATGAAATCTACTGCAAAGGGTGTATTTTCAGATTTTCATCCCCCTCTAAGGCTGGTCCTTATGGAGGAAAACACTTACTATTGCTATTAGTTACTCTGGTACCTCAAGTGGCAGAGGTCTGTGTGGTGGATCTAAGGTTCTAATCCTGTTCACAGCTGCAGTTGAAGTCAATGACAGCAGTGCTTGAATATATAAAGAGCTATATAATGCTAAGTACTATGAAAAATCAAGTCCAAGGCATCTTAAATTGAGAACCTAAAAGGACTGGATACTTTTAATCTTTCTGTGCGTCAGTTTCTCATCTGTAGAAAGGCGTTATGAAGGTAAATGAATTAATGTGTGTGAAGCACTTAGATATCACAGCAATCAGTGTCATAGAAAAGCCCACGAGGAAATTTATTCTCTCTTCACAGGGTTTAATGGTGTGCCGTAAATAAGACCTGGAGCCACACACTGAATATTTGTGATCAAACGAATATTGATTAGCGGCTCATTAAGTGAGTACTGTCCACTCTGTGCACTGAATGTCACAGGAGTCCTGCGGGGGGGAGTATGTGGCTGTGTAAAGACTATCACGCTGCATTAGCACCAGGCGTCTGAATGAAGATTGTACTGGCAGCCCTAATTCTGGCATGTCCTAACTTCTGGGCGCTGGACTTTGCAACTTGAATAGTTCTGGTAACGGCGGTTCACACCCATAGACCAGTCAGACTCGAACTGAATTTTACACCCCTCGCCGTGTGGGTGTGTTAGTCTGTAAGGCGCCACAGGGCTCTCCTGTTCTCCTCATGTCACTTCCCCGCGGGCCATGGCTTGTGAAGCGCAGCAAGGCGCTCAGCTCTGTGTAGACAAACAAGGGCCCAGGCTCTAATTCGGATTCCAGGGCCCAGGCTCTAATTCGGATTCCAGGCTCTAATTCGGATTCCAGGCTCACACGTGGCGCGAGCCAGGCGGCCGCTACCAAGCTGCCCGCCCAACGGGCTCTGCCTTGGGCACCGGGCAGCCCCTTCTCTCCGCCCCCAGCGCACCACGGCTCCGCAACGGCCCAGCCGGCTCCTGGAGCAGGACCAATCAGCATCCCGGCTGCCGCGCCACGTGACAAGCCACCCGCGTCCCCCCGCTCTGGGATTGGTTTAAAACCGCGATCCCCGGGCGTTGGCTCCGCCCCTCGCTCTCAGGCAGGCCGCGCCGCCGCGGCTGCTACGCAACCTCCCGCTCCCGGAAGTGAGGCGGAACTTCCGAGAGGGGGTAAGAAGGCACTTCCGGGTCGAGCAGCGTCTGTCCCCTCCTCCAAGATGGCGGCGCCCGTGTCCCTTCTGCTGGAGTTTGGGTGAGTGGGTGCGGGGCGGGGGCCGGCCTGCAGCGAGGCGCCTGGAGCGCGGAGGGGTCCTTGGGGGCGGCTCTGCCCTGGGGGGCCTGGGGCGGCCGGCACCGGGCCTGTGGGCGCTACCCGTGGGAAGGGGTCTGCGGCCCGCTGCCTGGCCACGGTCCTGGTGAGCCTGGAGCTTGGGGGGTGGAGGTGCCGGGAGGCGCTGGGGCCTGCGGGTGCTAGGGTGTCTGTGGGGGGAGACCAGTGTACTAGGGCCCGTGGCAAGGTGGTCTGGGGAGCCAAGCGGGTCCTAGGGCCGGGGGCTGGGGTGGGTTTGTGGGGGAAGGGTGGAGCACGTGTGAGGGTTTGGGGCAGAAAAGGCGGTACCACGTGCGGGGGTTTGGGAATCTGGACATGGGGGGGCACAAAATTTGGGCCTTGGGTCAAGATCCAGGGTCCTTATAACCTAGGACTTGAGAACAGGCTAGGCTGGAGAATGAGGCTGGGGTAGTGCTGATAGGGCAGGAGTTTAGGAGGTTACTGGGGCTTGGAGGGGTAGGGATTAGGGCTGGGTCTGTGGTCCCTGCCTTGGAGCACAATCTAGAATGCTCTTCACATTGGGTATGAGAGGAAAATAAGAATCGCCTGCCCTGCTGTTTGGAGCAAGGTGTCATTCTAGATCCTGCATTTTGTGTCTCTCAAAAGCTTAGTTTCAGGGAATGTTTTCTAGGTGGGCCAACTGACACGAGGAAGATTTTAAATATTTTAAGGAAACACACATAGGGGCCATCATAAGAAGGAGAGGCTTTAAAATGTGTCTTAAAAGGAATCCACTGTGAAGGTGTGGCTTGGATCTGGCTGGTCTGCACTATTCAATGAGGAAACCAAGTGTGAGAGAGGCACTGGGTTTTCAGGAATGTTGAATGGACTGCAACTAATGTGACTATTCAGAGATTTCAGAAAATGTAGAACTTCTGTCGTCATTGGTTGTTGGCAACAGGACAAATTACTTTAAACAATAAACACATTTAAGGAGATGAGACAACGTGTTTTACAAAAACGGTTCCTAAACTTTGCTGTAGTTTCTTTTTGTATTGTAGCACTCAAAGATTCCTGTAAGGATGAGGGGGCCTCTTGCTCTAGGTGCTGTAGAAACACAGGAACACAACTTGTTCAGAGGCATTTGCCATTTAAAATAAGAATCAGGAAGTACCAGTACTGATATTCCAGGGTTTTGTAACATTTATTCTGTTTCTTCTTCCTATGTTAATGACAAGACTCTGTTGATCACTACTTTCTACCTCCCATTTAGTTTTGTAGGCTCTCCGTACCACTTACAGCCTCTCACCATTAATAGCCCCAGGTCCATGTCAAATTAGAGCATGCACAATTGAATGGGCAGTATTGGGCATTGGTGGTACAGTTGAAGTCTTAGTTCAATAGACTGGTATAGTTGCCTCAAAGTTTTTGTTTATTTAATGCCATAGTTTATTTGCTGCCATAGTTAACAGACAGAATTACTGAGATGGTCTCGTCTTAGAGGAAAATTTTGTTTTTCACTCACTGAACAATGAATGGGAGGGAAGTTGTTTTTACTAATGGATTACTCCAATGTAAAAAAATAGATTATAAATAATTTCCTTTTCCTTTGTTACAGTAAATTAAATGAATTGAAATAATTTTTATAACTTTAATTTGTTTTTCAATATATACAGTGTTTGCTTTTTGCAGTTTTCAGCTCCAACAGAGTAAACCAGTAAAGTCAGTTTCAGATTATTTATTACTACATTTTATTTTAAGGTTCTCATTGCTGTAATATCTCAGTTGCTAGACATTGGAAACTTTAAAACAGTTTGTTTAAATTGGAAATTTACAAATTTGTGAAAACATTTGTCTTGGTCTTACATTTTGTTAAGTCTTTTTCTTTCAAAAGCTAAATAATCTGCTTGGTTTCCCCATCCTTACACACATACACAACCTTCATAACCCTTTAAATGCCCTTCTCTGTAAGAGGCCCTTCCTTAATCTTTCCCCACTTCCAGCTGCAGTAACTCTCCTAGTTTTCTCAGAGGAGTGAGAAGCATTTTTGCTTTCTTTGGAAATGCATAAATGAGCTCTCTATGTGTAAATCACAGCTGAGTTCTCCACAGCTAGCGCATTACAGAAGGACCTTATCTCACCATCTACATTTCTACAGTGACACTGTGACCTTGTTTTCATTACATAAAAAATGTTTTTCATATAATTACTGTGACTTGTTCTCTTACAAGAATCTCAGCTAAAGTTAATAATTGTTGCTTCCATTTTCAGATAACTATTTTTTTGTGAGCTGGTGGAAGAACACCAACAGAGCAGTCTTTAGGAGTGTCACAGCATATAAGTAGCGCTGCTGAGAGCATAACAAAGGTTCTGTTGTGCTCTTCCATAGCAGAGCCAAGAAAAACGCCTCGTGTGACATTTTTAGATATTGGATTTAAAGGGACTCAGTTACATATAGACTCATTATTTTCCATATTATTCACATATTTGCTTTTAAAATACATCATTTAAGGCAATTTTCAACTTATGTGTTTGTAAGAAATGCAAGGTAGCAATGACTAATACTTGTACATCTGAATAGTAAAAAAGTTATAGAACATTTTCTGTATTTAAGACAGAATCTTTCCAAGGATTAAATGGCATCTGCATAGTTTGGTAGTTTTAATGAACCAAATGAACCAATTAGGTGAATCCATCATCAAATATATTTCAAATTCAACTACTCAAGGCTAGAGTCCAACAGGACCTATACTTCAGGCAGAATGACTCATGCCAAGATTTTTAAAATTATGTCCTTAAAGTTAGCTGTCTGGCTAAGGATTTAGGGAGATTAAATTACTTGATTTTCAAAAGTGATGAACAACCAGCTAGCTTCCCTTGAATTCAGTGTGAGCTACTGGTTGCTCGTTTCTGAAAATCAAACTGCATACTTAAGTGTCTAAATCTTTATTTAGGCACCTAGTTCTTAAATTCTTGGCCTTGTGAAGCAGAATTGAGTCAGTAGCTTGTATTGACCTATGTTGCACTTGCATAAAGTTGTGACACTTCCTAGGCATACCCACAGTTGAGATACCTAGTTACCATCTGCCCTTAGCATGAGGAAGCCTTGTGCCTTCCTAGTGTCAGCTACCTAACTCCACTGGCAACATAAACTCTCCCCTCTTAGCCTACACAGCTTCTGCTGTCTCTTTGCAGGTTAGTGATAGGTACTCTCCAACCTCTGAGTGTCCCCCTGGAGTGGCCAGCTCCTATTCCACTGGACATTCACAGACTCACTGCTCCCAAAGAAACAGTATCCCTCAGCTTACTAATTATACCTTAGGTCACAGCTCCACTATTAAAGTGGCTGGCACTTAGATACGTTTATAGTGAAAACAATCAAAAGTTTAACAAAAATAGAGATTAGAGATGTAGCAAGTAAAAGTATTGGAAACAAATGGTTACAGGTACAATAAAATCATAACACACATTCCAGAATCTAGACTTCATTAACAAGATACTGTCCTGTCTAGTGAAGTTTAGCTCATCCAGTATCTTTGTAGTAATTTCCATCTGGGTTGGCTGCTACCCTCCTTTCATAAGACTGATCACAATGATAGTTCATCTCATCAGTGAAGGATCTAAGATGTACCTGAGTACCTCAGTTATACCCCAGATTAATTGTCTTTACTCATGAATAGGGTACCCCCACTGCTGTTTGTTTGTTTCCTGCAACTCTCCTCTCTTGCATTTTGCAGTCTCTCGACAGGCTTAGTAATGCAAACAGTCTTCCGTTGTAATATGTACAGTGCACAATTCCACACCTGACCAGACAGAGTGAAGCCTCTCCTACTCTCTACCTGCCTGAACAGAATCTGTTGAGGCCTGTCATCAACTGGTGACCTGCTTTTAACTTCAAGACTTTGAGCATGATTTCCAGTATAGATATATAACTTCTTAAATATTACCTATCCATGCATTTTGCAATGACTATGATGACCAGTAAGCTACTGGCTCTTACCTTGCATGTCTACCTTACATGTCTCCCTTTGGTAAATTATTATGCATATACCAGACCCAGTGGATCCCTGTAAAACTCCATGCATCCGCTCTGTCAAATGACATCAAGAGGTCTCTTGGTCGCACCTCCCTTCTTACATCCCTGCAGTTTGGTCAGCCCCTGGCTAGTCCATATGCATAATCTTGGAGCTTTCTTGCCTGGACAGTGCAACTGCCACCACCTTTTCTTTGCCTTTAATATGTACAATTTTCATCTTCTGTTCCAGCAGTGGTATATGCCAGTGTCATAGTCCGGAGTTGGTACCTTTTGTCTTATGTAGACATACCAATGGCAAGTGGGTAGTTAGGACCTGAACTTCTTGTTAAATAAGGCCTTAATTGCTTGACTGCCTCACAACTGCATAACCTTTGGTTTCTATGACAGAGGAATTCTGTTCTCTGTGGGTCAGGTTTTTACTTATTAAAGCAATGGGATGCTTTTTATTGTCCTCACCTGCTTACATCAGTACCACTCCCAGGCCTATGTCAGAAGCATCAGTGCAGAGTTCAAACCCCTTGTCAAAATCTGGACTGGCCACAATAAGCTTTCCTGACAGGATTTTCTTTGCCTTATCAAAGCCTTTCTGAACGACTGCTGTCCACACCACCTTGTTAGGTTTTGACTTTTTGCACGGGTCTGTGATAGCAGACACCATGTTGTTGAATCCTTCCACAAACTGGTGGTAATAGTTCTCCAAGCCTATAAAAGACTGAACTTGCGTTTTGGTTTCTGGTACAGGCCAGTTAATGAATTCCACTTTCAATAGATCTGGGCAAATCTGGCCCCCTCTTCCTAATGACCTCCTATATAAGGACTTTGGCTGCATCCATTTTACACTTTGACACTTTTATCATGACACTAGCATCTTTGAGTTTCTTCAACACAATTCCCAAGTAGTTTTTATGATCTGACCAGGAAATGATGAAGATGGCAATGTCTTCTATGTAGGCTCGAGCAAAATCCTGTAACCCATCTAACACCTGGTTAACAAGCCTTTGAAATATGTCTCCTGCATTGATTAACCCAAAAGGTAACACTTTGAACTCAAAAAGTCCTAAATCAGTAACAAAGGTGGATTCCTCCTCCCCTTATCCCCCCCACACTTTTCAATGTCTAAGGGAATTTGACAGTGCCCTTTGTTAAATTTAGGGTGCTCAGGAACTTTGCCCTGCTTTTGGTGTCTAGCATGTTATTGATCCTGGGCACATAGTATGCATCAAGACAGCCTTAAGCTTTCTGTAATCAACACAAAACCCTATAGTCCCCTCCTTTCAGGAACCATGCTGGAGAAGCCCAGGGACTCTGCAATTATTCCCATTTCCCGTATGCTTGCTATTTCCTTACAAACTTTCTCCTGTGTTTTATCAGTTGTCTGGTGTATTCTGCTGGGTACAGGATGAGGTTCTTTAATTATAATCTCATGGACCATTTCGTGACTCAGTTCTGACCTGGTGGTGCCTTTGATGCACAGCCAAAATCTCTGCCTTTTTGGTTGAGGTTACCCCTCCAGATATATCAGTGCTTTCTAATGGGGTTTGACTATGACATTGAGTCATCAAATCAATAAGAGGGGCTGTCCTAGAGTCCACTTCAGCCCAGTGCATTTCATAAACAATAAAGCCTCAACACTTTACTGCCATAGTTAATTTTCTGCTATTTTACAAACGGGGAAATTGAAGACACAGAACAAGTTAGTGGCAGATCCAGAAATAAGACCTGGATTCCTGGTCCAGTTTGGTAACCCTCTTCATACAGAGGGTTCTTACAGTCCTGTATCCTGTGAATTGATTAGGGCTGCAAAGTGGAATAGTATTTTCTTCACAGGAGAGGCATGTATGTGAAGAGTTGGAGGGAAGTCTAAGCCACAGAAATGAGTTTGCATTTACCCTGGGATTTTCAAAGAGGCCTGAGGGAGTTAGTACCCAAACCCCATGGAAATCCCTAAATTGTCATAGTCTGCAATCAGCTCCTGGGAAAATTCTGCCTCTTACACTCACAAGCCTGTGCTTATTAGGCAACATTTTAATTGTGCTGGAGGATAGTGATAGCCTAATGGTTGCAGAGGGAGAAGCGATCTCTCTGGTAGCGAGGGCCAGTCCCTTGATAAGCTTTAAATATCAGGACAGAGACTGTGAACTGACTTCTTCAATGGGGAGCAAGTGCAGAGGATGGAGCATGTGGTGTGCGATATTTTGTACAACTTGCATGTAGACTCCCTTGTTTTACTTGCTGCTTACACTGCATACATTTCTGCTGTAATGCTTGGGACGGTGAGTCATGTACTGGCTGAACCAAGAGGGACTACTAGGACTCCAGGATTGCCTCTCAGCTCTGCCTCTGACATGCTATGTGACCTTACATGAGTTGCTTCTTCCTTCTCTTCCCATCTGTAAGCTGGGGATAATACCTATTCCACAATACAATCAGTGCCATTTTTTCTATCTGTATTTTTACCTTGTAAACTACCCCTTTTATAACTTCTTTCACTTGAAGATAAAACAAAGAATGAGTTGTTCATTTTCTTTTTATTTCAGAGGTGGAGCAGAGCTCTTGTTTGATGGCATTAAAAAACATCCAGTGACCTTGCCCTGTCAGCCAGAGCCTTGTGAGTATTAGAGCTTTTCAAATAAGTTGAAAGAATGACAGTAAATGAAATGCCTGTGAAAAAGAAAGTTAGTTTGTACGGTAATTATTGCCACTGGAATCAGTGTATTTTAGGGCAGTTTCAGCCAGGCTACTATTGATTGGCTAGCTTGACAGACAATAGTTGACCCTCAAAGTAAATACAAAACATATATAGACTGAGCATCTTTCCCATCCTCCAGGCAACCACAAAGTGGGTTCCTTTCTTCAAAGATTTTTGGCCTCCCCTCTGAATGCTGTTAGTACTCAGCAGCCTCTTAAGTATTTCCATGAAGTCTGCATTCTCCTAGATCAGTCCGTGAAGCTGCCTGTCAGCCAGTTTCCTCTGTACTTGTATAAGAATATCACTACTTTGGTTTTAATTTAAAACAACTGAGTATACTTAAACCACACAGACAAGAATGACAAAGCTAGGGCTTGAAAATTACATGCATCTTATGTGCAGGACATCCTCTACTCAGTCCTGCATATAATAAAAAATAAAACACTGCTAGACTGAATGACCTGTGAGTGTTCCAGTCATATACAACATTAATTTATTTTCTTAGTGATCTGAGTTATCAATAGTAAAAAGCATATAATTCTGATTACTATTTTGCTTCCCTCTACACTTGCACACGCTTCATTTGCAACAGTTTTAGCAGCCAATATATCCAAAACTCTTAGTTAGATACAGAGGCATGTGCAGCACATTTCATGAGGGTGTGCACCCTGGGAATTTAATTTAAAAAAAAAATTTTTTTTTCAAGGTGAGTGGGGCTCGTGGCAGAAAGTAACAGGTCTTTTACTCTCTGCCGTGAAATCTCATGGCAAAGTGAAATTTGGTGGTAGAGTAGGAGAGTGGGACTTGCAGCAGAGAGTAATGCCGTAAGATCTCGCATTCCCGCACGCTGACGTGAGATCTCGCAGAATTTTACTCTCCTGCGAGTCCTACTTTCCGGGGGCAGCACACAGTGCCGCAAGGTCTTGCAGTGGCATGCGCTGCAGCCACGGGCCGGACTAAAAAGGTTTGACACCCCTGCATTAGGGTGTGCCTGGGCACACCCCGTACACACGCCTATGGTTAGATAGTAAAGCTTTGTCATTTGAAAGCTGGAATGATACTTTTAATAATTTCAAAATGTATCATTCATCTTTAGCAGTTCATACTGTGTATTTGAAGGCCCAAGGTCCTCCTCCCATGCCTGCAAGTATTTAGAGACCAGTGCAAATGCTTTCATGAAAAGTAAACTTTGGATCCCTAAATATAAACTATATAAATTCTAAAGGAATAGAAGTCTGGTGAAGGAGGAGGATTGTGAAGATCTGGGCTCTGTCCTTGAGTCTGACACTGACTTGCTACGTGACCTTGAGGAAGTCACTTAACTTCTCTGTCCTGCGCTAAAATAGGGGTATTACTTCCATACATCACAAGGGTGTTCTGAGATTAAATTCTAATGTCTGAAAGGGACTTGAGGTCCTTAGTCTGACACTTCTTTAGCACTTACCATCTATCAATTTATTTGGATTGTAAACTTCTTGGGGTAGGAGATTCTGTTTCAAATGTTATTTGGCTTAGAATATTTGTTCGTGGTTTAGCACACTCAGTATTCAGGCAATGAAAAAGCATTGGGTTAAATAAAAACGTAATTTATAATATAGTGTATTCTAATTCTATCTGTGAGTAGCGCAGGGCACCCATACCTAGCAGAGGTAAGAGTATAATGAATACCCACAGGTTATTTTCTGCAGCCTGGTAGATGTCAATGGTGCACCATATAAAACACACAGGGACGAATCCAGGGTCTGGTGAAGCCATTGGGAAGATTTCCTTTGACTTCAATGGGGGTTGGATTGATCTTTAAAAAAATAAGTCACCTCCCTGAAGATCTTACTCACTCAGGCTCTGTGTACATGGGACAGTAGCACAGGTGTGGGAAGCAGTGGGGACACAGGAGGCGAGAACATCAGCAGCAGGGCCAGATCAGGGAATTTACACAATTTCTTCCTCACACACTTTTTCTGATTTATAGTGTTAATAAGGAAAACATTTGGCATTAACAGTAAAAAAGTTGATACAGCTCTCTCTGGGGAAATGAAAATATATTTCTTGGTGAGAATAAAAGAGCACTATCCACCAGTCCTAACTAAGGCAAAACTCACCTTGACTTTGCTGGGAGTTTTGACTGAGTAGGGACTGAATGGCTGGGCCTTGTGTAGTTAAAGAAATAACAAACTCATCCATGTTCAATGTTTCTTGTCTACTCGGTTACCTTACACCATATATTCATCTCCTAATGTGTTTAAGAAAAACAATACAGATTGCATGAATACTAGGACCAAATGCATACAATTCTCATCCCATGTTAACTGATTTTATTAGGTTTCAAGCTTATTTTTGGTCGTTTGCCATCCCTTACTCCTCCTTTCCTTTTGGGTATTTTTGTCCTCCTTTTTACAGAGCAACTGCTTCTCTCTGGGACATTGGGCCCAACCATATAATAGTTTATACATTTTGTATATCACAGAGGCAAGGGGAGCTAGGTGAAGAAATAAGTAAGAATATACAAATGAATAAAATAGGCTGTGTTCCAAATTTGACCTGGGTAATGCTCTCTGAATAATAATAAAAAAAAATTGATTTTATTTTTTATTAGTGAAATTACCATGTATTAATCTCCTGATTCTAGACACTAGGTGAAAATGTGGTTGGATTCCAAACTTGTCTAATGTGTGCATGAAGATTTTTCTCCATTCCTCCTCTTGCATTGACTGGTCAGAGGGAAGGGGTCTGGAGGAGGTTAAGGAGGGCAGATGGGAGGGAGCTGTAAATGGGACCACAGCAAGCCATGTGTGGAGCCATGTGGCAGCACCTGTCCTTGCTATCTGGGTTTCAGATGTCTGAGGTCCTTCCTCTATCACATTTGAATTTACAGTGCTGGATTTGTCTATGGTCATGAGAATTTAATTGACTGTTGGAAGGATGGGAAAATAATTAACATCATTTAACCGCTGCAGCAGAGCCACAGTTTCTAATCAGTGATGTTATGTTGGCTAAGAGTAACTAGAAAGACTTATTGCTAGGCTCTCACCACCAGCTCTTGTGTGCTCAGGTGAGAGCACTGATTAAAAAGGCTCTGGCTGTTGTGCTAGGAGCTGCTCAACTCTGTATCATAGGCCCTGCTAACGATAATGAAGATTTGAAGCGACAGGGGCCTGTGCCTTTGGAGCAGACGTTCCAAATGTTGATAGTGTACACTAATGACCAATCTGAAGCTTCTAGGTAGCCATAGATTTGTTAGAGGACTTGGAATTTACAGGTTTGGAAGGATAAAATTTTAATCCATACATTTCAGTAATCGTATATTTTTTGTCACTTTACCCAAAAGCTCCTGGGGGGTGAAATCCATTGTTAATCACACTTTTGAGAGCAGGAAAGTTAAAGTAACTTATTTGTTGAGTTTGAATGTACATGGTGCTATATGAAACAGAGAAAATTCTCTAAGGGATTTACAGTTCAAGCACCTGACACTGCAAGATGTTGAATGCTCTTTACTTCTGTTGAAATCAGTGGAAAACAAGGTCACTCGGCATCTTAAGAGGCCCCAAGATATAGATTGAATAGTTCAGATATAGTACACTAGGTGATAGTCAGATGTGAATTTGTACCTAAGTACTAAAAAGACAGCTAGAATTAAAAGTACAAGATGGTGCCAGTTGCCTACAAATGCAAAATCGTAGTGGAGATGTTTGGCTGTCAATAATAAATCAGTATTTTGGGATCATTTTATTGCTGGGTTGATTACTGTATAAATGTTCTCTATAAATGTTTGAAAATATTCCTGGTAGGGCAAAGTTTTGTCAACTTAAAAAATAATTGTTGACTTAATCCATGGAAATTCAAAAAACAACTAAAATATCTAATCCTTCCAAACCACTTTGTGGCACTTCCCCTCTTTAAAGGGCTATGTGAACATTCTCTTCTTTGCAACTCCCCAATGGGCTGATTAAGTATATATTTACCTCTGGGCCTCTGTTTCCCAATCTGTAATGTGACTTACCAGAGAAAGCATCTCAAGTTTGTATAGAGGTAGAATTAGAATTCAGGAGTCCTGATTCCCAGACCCCTCTTTCACAAGTCCAATCTGCACAGGCAAATTAGCTGTGTCGGGGGAGAACCATTATGATCCTCTCAGAGCACTGTCATGTTAATATTAGCTTTGGGCATTTGACCGGTTCAGAAATAATTGGTCAATTACCAGTCAAATATTTTAAAGCAGTTATTTATTAGAATAGTAACAACAGTAACAAAAAAGAATAAGGCTTTATGGTCTCCAGTAGGTTTTGGCTTAGTCTTAGATCCTTATGCCTAATTACAAAAAACAAGTTACTTAGCGGAGTTATTTTAACTCTGAAAAATGCAAAACTCAGTGAAAATGAAGTTCTAAGTAAATATAAGAATGACACCGTGATGCAATAAAAAAGGTAGGTCGCCATCTACATCAGGGTGTTCTGGTTGGAATGTTTGACAATATTTGACCATGGTCAAATAGTCAAATAGGTGGCAACTGACATTATTTGACAGGTAAATTGACTGGTTTACCAAGCCTGGTTAGCCCAATCTACCATGGTAGGGGAAATACTGGGTGGATGGGCCCTTAATCTGTTCTTCCTACTTGTGACATCTCCCCCATCGAATCAGTGGGGTGCAGTGTTTCCTGGCAGTTGTCCTAGTGAAGCAGGTGTGTCATTTATAAGGGGCTGATTGAGTAGATTCAGTTGTAGTTCTGATTTATTAGAAGGGAAAATGGAAACATGAACATTATTTTGCGGGAATCATTTGAATGATTTCCTAGTAGACTTAGTGTAATGGGAGCTGAGTTAACCCTCTGCCGTAAATCAGATTAATCTGAACTCATTGTAGAAGGAACTTCCCAGGCACAGAGAAACCCATTTCTCTTCTCTGTTCAGACCAAATCCCTCTGATAACAAAGCTTGGCTTTTCTGTCCTCCTTCCCAGCCAGTGTGTTCTTGCGCAGGCACCTATTAAGATAACCTTTCTATCCCTTACCACCCAACCCCCACCCCTCACTCCTTTTCTCTTGGTGGTATTTGCTGTCATGACACCACTGTTTAAAGGATGGCAGCAGAGCATAGGCTGATGAGGAGGTTCCTGGCCCTTTAAACTGCTTAGCATGCGTTTCACACGGTTCACGGTGCCAGCTGTTCCTTTCTCCTCCTGCCCTCACTCGCAGGAGCTGTTTGCTGAGCTCAGAGCTCCTGTGCAAAATTGCTTTTCAAAAGAGCCACTTTCTGCTTAATTAAACAATGAGACGCCGTCCCTCTGCACATCTGTAAAGCTCCTTCTGCAGCCCCCTTTATCCCACAAACTGCTCCATTCTTACCTC
Source organism: Mesoclemmys tuberculata (assembly GCA_007922155.1). Taxonomy (NCBI): domain Eukaryota; kingdom Metazoa; phylum Chordata; order Testudines; family Chelidae; genus Mesoclemmys; species Mesoclemmys tuberculata. Next base: position 11,901,633 of record ML675655.1, read on the forward strand.
CATTCAATTGTAAATCTTCCCCCCTTCCCCCATTCCGGATCATCTCACTGCCTCTTTCTTTTCCCTTTCAAGTAAGACTGAGGGGGTTGGTATATCTGTGGGGGTGGCTGGGCTGGGTGGTGGGGAATTGGTTTAATGATCCTCGCCGCATATGAAAATATAACATTAGCAAAGTAACTGCTGAAAATGAGAGGCAAGGACTGGTAGAGATAATTGTGTCTTTATATTGCAGAGGAATAAGGTCATGATAGCTATTGAATGGGACATTGGCATAGTGGGGGAGAATAACTTATCCAAGCCATAAAAAAAAACAAAAAACCTAGATCTTAAAGGTTATGGAAAGGGGATGAGGAGTCAGTGCAAGAAACTATCTCGCCCAACTGGCAGTGCCAGAGTGAGCCTGTACCAGGGGAATCCCTCTACAGGCTGCTGTATGATGGGATGATGCCAGGCTGCAGGGCAAGTGTGAACCAGAGGGATCCCTCTACAGTCTCTGTATGAATAGTTACATTCCTCCATGTGCAGTGTCTCGGATGTGTAATTCCACATAGTCTGTGATGGTAGTGGTTAGATTTCCTCTCTCTGTCAGCTCTTCCCCTCCCTTCCCTCTTCTTCTCCCCCCCCCCGCGCCCCAGCAGAGTCAGAGAAATGTATGTAACAGGAAAGTTCAGTTCCACAGAGAGTTTAAGATGGGCTTTCCTTAACACTTTGAGTTGTCAGGGAATTTGCCTGGGCGGCTTACACAAATTAACCATCAACAATTCCAACTTGAGCAGAATAGATGAATGGAGAAATATATGTGGGACCTGTGGATAGGAGGCAACACCCACTTCTTTATGTCATGGAAGAAGTTATATTTAGGGTAATGCAGTATCATATAACTAGGGTTGATAGGATGCAATTAAGAAAACTAAAATATAGACATTAGTAAAAAAATTCCTAACTGTACAAGCGATGGCACAATCTCCCGCAGGATGTGTTGAAAGCACCACACTCCCTGAACCCTTTAAAACTAGATTGGATAAAGCCCTACACAGTCTTCTGTGGGGAATAATCCTGCATTTGTAGACAGAGAAACTGGCAGAGCCCTGTTAACTGGTCATCATTTTTAACTTCTGTGATTCCTAATCCAGCACTTCACTGCCTATTGAATACAAGCCCCACCTATTGTCCCTTCTTCTTGTAATATTCTCCTTAGCGCTTTCCTTTGACAATTTTGAACAAGAGACTGGACTATGTACTGTCGTCCATGATCCTGAATAAATGCCTGTGCACTAAACTGCCTATTTTTATTAGAAGTCTGAAGTGCCAATAGCATTTGGTGTGATAAGCTTAGAACCTCTGGTTTTGGCAGTGTGGAGGGATTAGGTTTATACAGGTGATTGGATCAGGGTCCCTTTTTAGTGACAGGAGCTGATGGAAACACTTTGGATCTAGAGGTTTGCTGCTGGCTGGCAAATGGGATTGAAGATCCCTTGAACTTGTGATCTCCCTACCAGCTAGCTGGAGGGAATGCGAGATTCTGTATCTGAGTATTTCCTTCTAGTTTAAAAAAGCAGACAGAAAATCCCAAGATCTAGATGTTCCTTGATGACTGACAGGGCCTAGGACCCATCTGAATGCACATCCCAGGATCAAGGTCTTCCATCCTAACTAATAGAAGGGTTATGGAAGAATACAGGATCTGGTCTCTTCCTGTGCTGTGAAGAAGAGGGAATGGAGGAAGCACTGATGTGGGCCTCCGGCCCCTCCCTTCCAGCTAAAAGGGGTGGGGGATATGGAGAGAGTTATCTAGGTATTCTGCCAGGTGACCCAGGCATTCTCTTGTAACATAGTGGAGCTGATGGGGTCCCAGTATCTGGATTCTCTGATACCTGACCAAAATCACCAAAAGCTCCCTGTTCATAGAATGCAAATTGGAGTCCTTTGTTCCTATAAAGGTCAAAAATGGCTCATGTGATGTCAGTGAAAATAGATTCCAAACTTCTCTCTCCCTTGCTGTGGTCTGTGCTTAGTCACATTTCTTAACCCTTTTGCCTCTGATTTTGCTTATATAAGCCATTCCAGGCCTTCTGCTGCAGCTCATGGTACCCCCACCATCTGATTTGGGGTTTGTTTTGCACATTGATTGGGGGTTGGACTAGCCTGAGGAATCCCTGGTGTCCATGTTTATAAGGGTCCTTTCATAATATGTGGCCTTGTGCTAATTAGAATTCAGTAAAATGGGCAAGGCGCTCACCTTGCCGAGGGGTGTGTTTTGGAGATGTTTTTTTATTTGAAAAATAAGCCCCCTAACCTGGCAAAAGGGTTGCAGATTCTCTTCCCATCCAGGCAGAGGGAATGATAGAGGCATGCAAAGAAGGGGCTTTGTCATGGTTACAGGCTAGTGGCTGAGACAGTGGGCGGGATGGAGCTTGGCCAGAGTTAGTGACCTCAACAAATTGGAGCTCAGCCGTGGTCAGTATGATAAATGATCTTATTCTGGGTCAAAGAAACGGTACCCCATAGGGAGGTGTCCACAAGGCAGCCTGAGAAAACCGGCTGTGCTGTCGGTACGCTGACCCCTCGGTCATCAGGGCTGCGTACTTCTTATTTATTACAAAACCAGAGAAGAACTTTCCAGCGTTTGGGCCTTAATAAGAGTCCCCTGTTTTCCTGAAATAAGCTTCCTGTTCTGCAGCCAAGACAAGTATATTACTGGAAATGCCCTAGCGGGAGGATTGAATTGTGGATCCGCTTGCTAATGTGTGATGGGGGTGTGTGTGTGGAGATGCATATGTGTGTTGTATTAGTGTGTGTAACTAGTGCCAGTAACACACAGCCCCCTGTGTGTAAGTACAGCTTCTTTGTTAGTGGAAGACTGTGTTTTCATGTTCATTGATATGTTAGTGCAAGATCTGTGAGTGTGTGTCTCAGGGCAATGGTTGGATTCCCATATGTTTACCTGGTTGATGAGATTTTGCAGTGAAAACCTGGTCCTATGTTTCTTATTCCAGGCACCTGTCTGCCATGACTATTTGCTCTCTGCTCACAGCAAGTGTGCTCTCTGCTGAGTTATCACTGATGAATCTGTCAGGTCCAGGAGGTTTTATTGACCTGGGAATGATCTATAGGGTTCAGTTATAATTTTAAGGGTGCAAATGAGCCCAGTCGTTTATACAAGGCAGCGCTAAGATGGAGTCTCAGATCACTTTCTCTTAGAGCGTACTCCACTGATTCTTCCTCAAAGAAAAGTTAGATATGACAGAAGATCAGACCCTGGAGGGTATGAAAGGAGTCCAAGCTGAAGACTATGCAGATCTTTCCCACATTCAAAAATATTTATAATGCAGCTTGTGTGGATTGAAACTGAGCCTATGGATTTATTTATTTTTTGTACACTCACTGCGACTCTCAAATCCCGTCCACTTGTATGACAAGCTAGGGGCTTTGTGTCACTGAAAATAGGCTCATTTTTGTGGAGCTATTCATTCCCATTGGACTGTTTGTTTTGTGCATGTGCAGTGGCCCTATGGCTTTCAGCTCCCATGTTGCACTTGGATGGTCAGTTCGCTCATGTTTGCTATGTTTTCTTGGCTTTTCTGTTAACTTCAGAACGTACCTGTGAATGTTGTGCTGGTGAGCGACAGCCCTGGAGACTGAGTTCTCTCTGTCCACAGAACAGAAACAGGGGTCCCCATCATTGTACGTCAACCCCAAATTGCAAAGACCTTCTCTGAGGTCAGAGGGTAGTTACTTTCCATGGCCCATTCCATCCTTGGCACCTCTGCTGAGGTTGCCAGCAATGAGGCCAATTAGTGCTAATTATGGTGCGTTTTATGGTCTGGGTATTTGTCCACTGGGAACTGGACTGATCCTACCAAAGTAATTTCACTGAGGCCATGTGATGGCAACAGATTTTGGTCGTCATTGAACTGGGCTGGATTTGAACTGGTGACCTAAAGAAAAACAGCTCTAGATCTTCTTATCAAGCCTCTGAGCCATCATCCAGTCCCCTACCTTTTAACACTATTTTAATTGTATAAAGTACAATAAGCAGCATAGAGTTGCATTGTACAAAATACATGATCTGCCATCTCCGAAGGGCAGCATACACTGTGAAATTGCACTTCTGTAAATATTAAATACTCCGGTACTGATTATGTGGGTCAGCTTTCCTAAGCAGTTTAGATAAAGTATAAAATTGGTGGCCCAGTTGGCAATGGATATGAGGGGTGGTTAGTTTAAATGCTTTCCTTCCAATTTATTATTTCCACACTTTTACATGGTGCTTTACAGACAAACATGTTCTCACCCCAGGGAGTTTACAATGCAAATTATACATACCACAGCGTGGTGTAACAAAAACGGAGGGTAGGTGTTCTGTAGGAAAGATAAGGGTCATGGTAATAAAACAGCAGGTATAAAGCAGTGCTTTAGTTTATAAATTATTATTTGTGGTATTATGGTAGAGTCCAGGAGCTCCAATCACAGACCAGGACCCCATTGTGCTAGGTGCTGTACAAAAAGAGAACTGATAGTCCCTGCTCGAAAGAGTTTACAATATCAGTAGTCTTATTAAATTTTTGTATTTTGTCTGTGCATGCTTTTTGGATCTGGTCAATTTTCATTCTTTAAGTTATATTATTGGTAGTTAGGAGGAGCAAAGATGAATACGAGGGCAGGAACAGAATTAAGTGCTGGAAGAACAGCTGAAAGAAGTGAGTCCTGAGGTGGGATTTGGAGGAAAGAGAAGTTACATTGCCCTTTAGATCAGGGAGAGTACTTAAAGCATAAAGGGAGGGCACATTAATTTCTCCATATTGTATAGTTCTCCTGTGCACATGCCTGTGTCAGACTTCTGGGGCAGGTGCTGGTGTATGTTAGAAGTTTTCTTCTCTGTGTGGGTGCAGTTGTCTCAGCTCTGTAACTGCTGGCTCAGATGGAGCTGAAAAAAATGTACTTATAGAAGGGGGGGGGAATCTTCTGATACACTCTTGAACTAAGTCAGCCATGCCCAGTTGCAAGCTTTTCCTGGGTGGCTATCCTCTGTCCAGAACTGTTTAATTAACATACACCACATTACACTTAGTTTTAGTTACATATCAAAATTGTGATTTCATAAGGCAGTAGAGTCATAGATTAGTTTACAAATAAATAAATAAATACTTTTTATTTGTGTTTATTTTATTTGTAACACCACAGTGGACATAATACCATGCTATCTAATTACAGTACTGAACACCAGAATGTCTGTATACGTTTTGGTTTGGTGTTTTCTCAAGGCAGTTATACATGTTATCCCTCATATTTCAGTTTTCAATATTATATAAATAAGTAAAAAACATTATTGATTATACAAAAACCACAACGCAGAGCGGTAAGTTGGAGCACTAAGCAGCCAGAGGCATGCAGAATTGCAGGCTACGAGTCCATTTGGCCTTATAGTATTCTGTAGCAGATCACCAGCTGATGTAGTGGACAGACCAAGCTTATTCTCTGGTTTTGCATGGCTGTATCCAAAGTTTAAAAAGATTAATTCCGAACTTGCTGACGCTGGTGCAATTGTTTTTCCCAGTTTCCTGGTTTAAAGCGTGTTTAAATTGATGTTTACCAGTGCCCTGTCCTAAACTAGTTATTCCTGGGAAATTGCCAGCCATGGTACAGTGTGCTTCTGTTTAAATGATCTATCCTGAAGGGCCCTAGAGGAGGAGGCTGTTTACTCTATCGGAGCAGAATCATATATCATCCACCTCATTGTTTTGTGCCCTCATGCAAGTGCACTGCACACAAATAGAAGATCCTCCATAGTGTTGCTGTGGTGGGGATGGTTTTCTGTTTTGCACTCTTCCTCCTCCTGTAGGGATGTTTCTCATTCTCATTCCCTTTGTGTCATTGCATAGTGATGGAAAGCAAAAGCAGTTTGGGGGTGAGCTCCTGAGGGCTGTATATTGCAGCAGCATTTTTCAGTGGAAGGTTGACATAGTTAGCTCTTGTGATGCTGACTGACCAGCATCTTATGCCTTTTGTGTATTGCTTACTGTCTTCAGGGAAGAGATCACCTTAGAGGATAGTATATGCCATGTTGCTAAACTAAACTTCTCTAAATTATATTTCATTAAAAAGAAATTGGTGTTGTGACCCTAGCTGGCGATCCAATGTACAGAGCAATCTGCTGCCATGAGACACATCTTCCCTTCATGATAGAAACTGTCCTGTTTTAGGAAGCAACATCACTTGGCATCAATCTCTTGAGAGTCCCCTCTGGCCGCCTAAAGCAGTGAGACTGGCGTATTCTAGAGGAAGTCAGCAAAATAGGACCATAGAGGATGTGTGAAAGAGAAAAATGGAAGGAATCCTAGAGGACATGCACCTTCCTGGGAAAAAATTCCCATCTGTTGTAAGAGGGGGTATCTCCAGTCACTGTAATTGACTTACACCTTTTTACAGCCGAGCAGAGTTTACTCTTCACGTGGGGGGAGTCACAGATGTGACAGAAGTGAAAAAGAGCACCCACCTTTGTGTAGATTTACTTTAAAAAAACAAAGCTCTATTCCAGGTCACTTCCCTGACAACACAATGTGCTGACACAGTGCAAAGACTGTCACCCCATTACAACTGCACCAAGAATCGTTTTTTAGCTCAGCCTGTAAGAGAGTTGTGAAAATATTTACAATGACTAGGAACCATTTTTGACACGTGCAAACACATCCTGTTATTCCCTAGAGGGGGTTCAAGCCCTGATATCAGATAGGTGGATTTGTCACCGGGAACTTTTCATAGCGCCTTTGAAACAAATAAAGCTCTTTTCGGGCTTTCAAAAGGATCTTTAAAGAAGCCCTGGGAGAATAACTGATTGTGGATTCAGAATGATGAAGTGGATTGTGGAACAGTGAAATATAGAGGCAAATGCAGGAGAACTCCACATTGTAATTTGTCAGCTTCTCCAAACCCTGTAATGGATTATTCTCTCTCTCTGACGCTTCTCACCTCTCCAATAGGAAATTAACTGATGCTATCGCTAAAGAAATTGTTTTTGCCTCACAAACTAAAATTGTTACTATAAAAACCTGCTAGCAGTGTCTCCTCCTCCTTTTACATGAAGACAAATCCTTCTTGTCACCTACTGAAATAGAAAGATAAAGGCTGAGATTTAATAAAGAAGCTATCAAATAAAGCATGTGCATGGGGGTGTGGTGGGGGAGCAGAAGGTCACAACTGAAGGTGTGATGCCAAAGGATATTGCAAATGGCCTGAGCATGTGTGTGTATTCATGAATATGTTTGCCTGTGTCTCATGGACTGCCTGGGGCTTACATTTTCAAAAGTATGAACCTTCAAAAGTGTCTCCCTTCAGACATCCTGGGCCTGGCTTTCAGAGATGCTGAAAGCTCACATCTCCCACTGAGCTCCCTTGCCATACTGGGTGTTCTGCATTTCTTTAAAACACACCCCCACACCAACCTAGGGATGCCCAAAAATAGAGACAGCCAAAATGAGCGGACATTTACAAATGGAATCGTGTGTTTATATCCTGCATGTGTCTATCAAAGTGACTGTTATAGTGAGGGTCACATTCTAACCCACTTGTTAATTTCCTCTTAAATTTCTCAAACCAATTCTTATAGGCAGTGCAAGTATCCATTCCTGTCTCAGCCCAAAGGTGAAGAGTCTCGAGTGAAATCAGATCAGCCATTTTTGAGTTATGCTGTCATTTGGTGAGGGGAGAAAGGGAGACACTTCATTATGTGTTTCAATCCATTTTAGTACAGTAGGACCTCAGAGTTACGAACTGACTGCTCAACCATACACCCCATTTGGAACTGGAAATGTTCAGTCAGGCAGCAGCAGAGACCAAAAAGAAAAGTAACTACAGCACAGTGCTCTGTTAAACGTACACTACTAAAAAAAGGGGGAATTTTTTTTTTAAATTTTTGATAAGGTAAGGAAACTTTCATTTAAATTAAGATGATTAAAATCAGCATTTTTCTTCTGCATAGTAAAGTTTCAAAGCTGTATTGACTCAATGTTCAGCTGTAAACTTTTGAAAGAACAACCAGAATGTTTTGCTCGGAGTTAGAACAACCTCCTTTCCCGAGGTGTTTGCAACTCTGAGGTTCTACTGTATTTGCTTGAGACAGCCAACACTAGAAGCTTCAAATTTAGCTTCTTTTGTAATCCTCATTGAGACTACTGAACTCATCATCTTCACGCTTGGATGGTTTTAAGTTCTAAACATTTAAATGCTGGAGTTTGAATGTTTGGTTTCTCACTGTTAATGTTGAATTTTTTGCATTTACTGTGGTCAGGTATGCACGTACAACAGACTCTGTATATGGGGGTGAATGTGTGCGCGTGTATGTGTGTATGCTTCCTCACAAAGGAGATGGCCCTTCCTGGTTAATGCTGAGCTGTATGGGTTCTCGAGGATCCCTTCTGTTATTTTCTTGACCTCACATCATGGTTACATCTTGTGACCATACAGACTGAATGGAGCATTGTTCCCATCATTTCTCCTTGTCCCAGGAGGAACATGGCATCTCTGCTAACTGGGGAATAAGGACTGGAGCCCTGGTATTTAAACTCCTGTGAAACAGCAATGGATATTTGGTATTGGTAAGGAAGCTAGTCTATTAACTGTACTCCTCTCTCCTATCAGGGGACATCAGAAGCCTGTTAAAATGGATCAAACAGAATCTGTTAAAAGAGAGACCAGAATTATTTGTTCAAGGGGACACCGTGTAAGTACAGATTTTGCTTATGTTTCCCTGTCAGTCCCAATACAGAGGGTATAAATCTTACTGCTGGTGGCAGGAAGAAAGTTTATATCCATTGAAATATGGGATATGCTAGAAGGACTTACAAGGAAAAGGTTCCCCATAGATTTGAATAGGGAAAGTGGGTCAGCTCTGCTACTGTCTTGCTATATGACCAAAGGCAAATCAGTTAGCAGCTCTGTGCCTCATTATTTCCATCTGTAAAATGGGGATAAATACGACCTCATGGGAGAAAGGAACTATGCATGTACAAAGTAGTACTGTGGTGGGTGAATATTCTAAAGAATTACCTGGATGGGGGAGCAACGTGTCTGTTCTTTGCCAGGTTTGACTGTGAGAACGCCAACTCCTTCCCAACCTAACCCCAACCCAATTCCACAAAATGTCCATCTCCTCTCCTCCCCCCCTTTAACCTGGAGTCCTGACATTGTCTGTAGAGTGCAGGGTTGAGGTTTTAACAAGTAGATCATCTCCCTGTTCCAGCTGTGTATCAGTGTTGCACAGCTTAGTCTCTGTTCACATCACCGAGCCTGAACCAGTCACTCTGAGAAGGACCAATAAATAGATCTGCTGGGAAATTTATTTTATTTTTAAAATGGGGCCAATCTCATGGAAAAAAGCCAGAAGAAATGGAGCACAATGTGCTGTGCAGGCAGCTGCTGCCAGCTGCAGGGTGGAGGTTGGGGGTGTTTAACTTTCCTCACGGGCCTCTATGAGCTGAAGTGTGTACCAGGTCCCCTGGTAGCAGGAGAGACAATTGCAGGACACTGAAGATCAAAGAGGGGGAATCCCTTTGCCTCTAATCAGGGGCTCTGAGTTGATCCTGGGTGTTTACAGCCTTTAGCAGGGGCACTACAATTGCTTTCCTTAGCTCTGAAATGACCTCTCTGCACTAGATTGCAGTGCGTAGGTTTTAATTGCCTGGCTTTTCTATATTGTACTGAAATGTAGTCGTCACAGAAGCTTCTCATGAATGGTGTCTTTTGATTCAAATGAGCTCTGGGATCAATCTCGTTTCCCCTTTATTTGATCGAGAAAGGGCACTGCCTGTACCTATTTCCACCTCCTGTGCTGTGATTCCCTTTTCACATCAGCTTTACAGACAAGCTTGCCTGTGATCTGCTTTTTAACAGCCAGTGGTGCTAACTCTTTGTGCAGCTCTTAGCAATCCTATTTCTTGACAACTTCTCTGTGTTCTGCAGGCGGCCAGGAATTTTGGTGCTCATCAATGATGCAGACTGGGAACTAATGGTCTGTACTACTTCAGTTTTATTTTCTTTGTTATGTTGCTGTGTCTGATTTGAGGTTGTTCTTGGAGAAGCTATTCCAGATTCTTACCCCCAAGCTAAGCATCTAGTATCGGGCGGTGAGAGAAAGGAGTTCCTCCATGTGTTGTATTGGCTGTGGCTGTTCTAAAGCCTGGAGCCTTTATCTAACCTGCCAAGGCTTAACCAGCATTCGGTCACCCATGGTCCCTGACCTTCAGCCGTGACCTTCACTCCTCTGGGAACTGAATTGGTGTCTCATCCCTGCTTGAGATAACCATTTTCTTAATGGGGAAGCCAGATGGCGACACAGCCTTGGGTAGTTGCAAAAGCCATTCATTATAAGGTGGGTGCTTAGGAGGTGAAGACTGCGTGGTTTGCCTAAGATCATGCTCAGGTGAACCAAAGGGGGATGCTGATGTAGAACAAGCAGAGCTGGCCCTTGGAGTTTCTGCTATGCTAGGGCTATGTCTACACTTAAAGCAGGGAAGAATTCTTCTGTCAGCCTAGCACAGTCTAGACCGTGGGTTAGGTTGGCTTAACTGTCGCTCAGGAGTGGATTTTTCACACTCCTGATCATCATAGCTGGATCAGCGTAACTTTTTAGTGTAGATGTGGCTGAGGCAAACAGGTTATCTTCTCTTCTCAGCCCCCTGTCACAGTCGCGCAATAAATAGTCACTAACTCATATAATCGTCAGCCCTGAGAGTGGCTGACTCCCCATGATGGTGAATGTATGAGCGTTCCCTCTCCTCTCTACCCCACCTTGCTAATTTAGGACTAAAGCTCAGTCTTCCCCCTCTGTAGTCCCTCATGCTCTGGCATCTGTTATGGACCATTCCTCTCTTGAAGCCTTGGTCTGGAAATGCTATTAAACCATTTCTCATTCTTTCTCGACCTGCAGGGCGAGCTGGATTATAAACTCCAGGACCAGGATAACGTGGTTTTCATCTCAACTTTGCATGGTGGTTAAACTCCTGGAAGACACAAGAACATAAAACAAAAGCGCTGGAGGAGAACCCTCACCTCTTCTGAACTGCTTGTGCCTAGCTTACAAGCCATGGCAAATCGTTTTACACTGTCATTAGACATACAAATAAAACCTACACCAGTGACTGGCATGGAGTGCACTTTAGGTGCTTCTCTCCTTTGGTTCTACTTTAACTTCTCCTGACTGCAATCCCAGGTGCGTGAGCGATGGGAGAGCATCCGCTGCATTTGGTCACTTGATTCCTCGATCCACGAGGGAAGGGCTCCTGGACTAGGTGCTGAAAAATAGTTTCTTTAAGTGTGGGACAGAGGGTACCTTTTTGCTGGAGAAAGATGATCTGGGGGAATTGTGGCTACTCTTCAGAGCAAGGATGGGCAGACGTTGCATTGGGCTACAATAACTGTTTCAGTATGACATTTATGTGATGGCGTGCCTTTCATATGAATTGTATCCCACAATGCCTTGCAGCATTAGCAGGTAAGAGGAAATGTGAAATACAAGGAAGGAGGGAAAGATGACTTTAGCTGTGTCCTCACATGAAGTGGAGAGTGGATGGCAACATATATTTAAGGCAGGGATAGTCAATAGGTGGACCATGGCCAAATCCAGACCACCAGACGCTTTCGAACAGAACATGAAATCTTTTTATTTACTTATTATTATTATCATCATCATCATTGCTGTTTTTTAAATTATTTTCTCTAGAGTCTGGACTTGACCAAGAAATTTGGACCTTGAGAAAATAATTGACTATGCTATCGCAGAGGGTAATGTCTACACTGCAATTAAAAACCCACGGTTGGCTTCTGCCAGCTGACTTGGGCTAAGGGGCTGTTTAATTGCAGTGTAGACATTTAGGATCAGGCTGCAGACCAGGCTCTAGGACCCTGCAATACACCACACTTAAACAGTCCTATAGGCTGAGCATCTAGCTGTGAGTTAATTGCAATGTAGACATATCTTTTAGGCTCGGGCTCTCCACTCACCTGCATCTTGTCACTATTTACATCTGTTGAAAGTGGGTGTAAAATTCTGAATTCCTAATGTTTTCCACCTACCTTACACCTGACCAACGGAATGTAAACCACTAGCAGATGAGACTGTAGCACCCACCCGAGTGCCACTGACTACACAAAGCACAAGGCAGTGGAGAAACAGGCCCTCTGCCTATGAAGACTGGTGCAGTGAATCACATTGTTTCTCAGATAAGAAGCAGACGTGTAATAACTGCATTGGATGTGGAGCCAGAGCTGCTGCAGAGCAGGTACGCGCCAGCCATCCTGGCCTTTCTGCAGCAGTTCTTGATAAGCAATCTAAGGGAGAGGGGCTGGAATATACTGGAAAAAAATAATGAAAATGCTGAAACAGCAAAGAGTGTGCATCTTTTAAATCCTTCCCACAGATACCCAAAGGGAAGGGGAGATTTCCTATATTTGTTTACCTGCTGAGAATGTCCTGTTATGGCTGGGGCTGAAGTGGAGAGAGTGTGGAGGTTTCAGTGTTTAAAAAAACCAAGGATGCTATTTGATTTCCAGCAATTTTCCTGAAAATGCAGATTGGTCCAAACTTCTCCTCTGCACTTCCAAACTGCCAACCAGGCCCCAGTCAGGAGGGGCAAAAGATGAAATACATGTAAATAAAACTGAAGTTGATACCACCGGAACAAACCAAGGTTTGGAATACGTTGTGCAAGCTTCCTCCGTATATATCGCTCTAGTGATCTTTCTCAGTCCTTGCCTATCGGTATACCCTCTATCCCACCTCTTCCAGTCCTGGTCCCATGTTTCTCTGCCAGTGCACTTCCATGATGACTGCAGCACTCCTCTCCTTTTTGAAATGGCTCTTGACCCAGGGATTGCACTGATTACAGCAAGATGCAATACCGCCGGGCACTGCACAAGCTTTTTCAAATATTTGTCACCTGAACCATTCCCTGCTCTGCCAATCTTGAGTCTTTCCTGAGCTGCTGTGTTTTTCTATCTCACCTACAGCAACAGTCATGCTGCACCAAACCATAGGTCTAGCAGGTTGGGTTATCATGACACTGACAGTGTATGTGGCCAGGACATGAATCCTGCTGTATGCTGCACTGAACAAATCTGTATTCTGTGTGACAGGAAGGGAGTGGAGACGCAAACTCTCCTGTTTTGACCTCTCAAGTGCTGGGTTTAAGCCAAGATGTGTTTACCCTATCATAGCATACATGGCTAAAACCACTCCTGAATTATGATGATTAACTTGTTAATGTTTTTGAAGTGCTTTGAAGGTGAGGAGTGCTAAGCATTATGGGTAATAAAATTAGTCATCAGCTTCTGTCAAATCCAGCTGCAATTGGTGACTGCTATGCCGCAGCTGTGAATTACACAGGCCAAAGGCTTTTATTCTAAATTTACCTGTCACTAATTTCACTGAGTGACCTGCTGGGCGGGAGGGGACCATACAGATTCTAGATAAATCTAGGAGCTAGCTGAGAACAGTAAACTTGGAGGGGGGGGGAGTGAGAGAGAGAGAGAGAGAGCCTTAAAACAGACAAGCAGAGGTGGAAGGAGGTGTGTGTAGCCCTTCATCAGAGCCCCTTCCTGCTCTAAACTGTATTTATGCCTTAGGCTGGTTTTCACTAGTCTGATGGATTTTCCTTTTGGTTGCTTATCATAGGAGGTGTTTCTTCATGGGGAAATCTTACTCACCTTAATAGTAAAAGTACAGAGAGACCTGAAACGATTATCTGCTGCTTCAGTAAAAACTGCCGATCAGTGCAAGAAAAGCTAGAAATGCCAAGGTGAGGGAACCCGCGTAAGGAATGGGAGATGCTGCAGCGAGTTCTTTCCATAGCATACGTTTCTGAGACAAGCCTGTTTAATTCTTTGCTTTGTAAGAATGGCCACACTGGGTCAGACCAAGGGTCTGTCTAGCCCAGCATCCTGTTTTCTGGCCAGGGCCAATGCCAGGTGCTTCAGAGGGAATGAGCAGAATGGGGAATCAAGTGATCCATCCACTAAGCTCTGTCCTGCCTAGATTCTTGATGAAATTTTGCTTGTCTTTAGGGTGACTGGATAGCAAGTCAGTCTGGGGTACTAGGTGCCCATATAAGATACAGCCTCCAACTCTGGCCTGTGTTCCTGTAAAATCAGGACAGCTGGTCACCCTCTGTCTTACCATTTGTTCCTCTTGTGTTTCCTGGGTAGTCCTAGCAGAGTCCCTGGCTTTGGGGGGCTGCTGCCTTGCTCATTAAATCACAGTGGGGGGCTGCTGATTGTAGTAAGTGGATGGATGATTTCAGACCCAGTCCTTCTACTCCCCAGTTGCTCCTCTCCCCCATTCCCCTGGTCTCCCCACTTGGCTTAGCAGCTGGTGGGGCGGGGGATAGGGGCTATGGAATGGGCTGCCACCTGTGCAACAGGGTGGCCAGCCGTGGAAACCAGGCAGTGGCTGGGGCCTGGTCCAGTCTTCCCCTCTCCCTGCTGTTAGCAGCAGCCCAGGTCCCTTCTCCTGGCTAAGGGGTCTTTTCTTTCCCCGGGGCCCTGCGGCGCGTGTTCCCCGGCTCCGCACGCCCAGCCAGGGGCTGGTCTCTCTCCCTGGCGCAGAGCCCCTGGCCTGGGTGGGCGCGGCTGTGCCATGGCCCTCGGGGAGGCTGCAGCAGAGCTGGGGCTGGAGGGGCAGCTGATAACGGGGGCCGGGGGGGACTCCCCTCCACCCTGACGTCAGGCTGCGGCTGTGCACGGATCCGCAGGGCTGCTCGGCTTGGAGAGCAGCTCCCTGTGACCTTGCCAGGGGCCCGGAGCTGGGGAATCCCCCCTTGCACAGGTGCGGGGAGGCTCGTGCGGGAGTGCGCTCCCGGGGGGCTGGTGAGGGGAACCCGGCGCAGAAATCCTCAGCGCTCGGCGCTGCAGCTTCGTTCCCCGATCAATGTAATCGCCCCGCCCCGCTGCCGGGCCACCCGCGGCCAGACCCGGCCCCTACGGCGGGGACAGCCGCGCGTCGTGGCCGGGGGCTGCCCAAAGCTGGCGCGCAGCCCCGA
Source organism: Mesoclemmys tuberculata (assembly GCA_007922155.1). Lineage (NCBI taxonomy): Eukaryota > Metazoa > Chordata > Testudines > Chelidae > Mesoclemmys > Mesoclemmys tuberculata. The sequence continues at coordinate 11,916,662 of ML675655.1, forward strand.
AAATGGAGAGAGAAGAGGGGCCGCGGGGGGGGGCTGGTTTTTTTCCACACGTGCTTCTGCGGGGGGTGGCTGGGGGGTGGAGAATCTCGGCTCCCTGGCTCCGATCCCGCGATGGTGCTGGAGGAACTTTCCAAATAGGGACCGACCCCTGCTTTCAAAAAGGGGGCTGGTGGGGGGTGTGTGGCGAGATCAGGACCCGTCGAGTCAAAGGCAACCTGGAAATAGCGCCCGTAAGGGCAGAAAACAACCGCAATGAAAATATTGCCCCTCACAGGCACTGTCTGCCCAGCCCTTTTCTTGCAGGGCGCTTGCCGGGACCCGGAGAGTGAAAGATCCGAAAGAAATCCCCAGCTTTGGCAGCGCTAGGGACTTCCCCCTTTCTATCAGCAGTTATCTTACGGGAGCGGGGGCATGGAAACTCCGTTCGAGAGAGGGCTTCCCCCCTTGCTGAACCCGCACAGCCCATCTTCCAAGGGGAGCTGAGGTCTCTTCCCAGCGGATAGGCACCAAACCAGGATGGGCAGGGTGTCCCGGGGGAGAGGGCAGCGCAGAAGCTGGTGTTACTTGATCACCTCCACTGTAGAGACTTTCCAAATCCTTCTAACTTCTCCTGGGCCCGATCCAACTCCGTTGCAAACAAAGTCGTGGTTCTTTGGGGCTTCCCCAGCGATCTACCCTCAGCGAAGAGGAAATTAAAGATTACAGTGGCTGGCTTGCTGTGTTTTTTAAAGTAATTCTCCAGAACAATGCTAAGAGGGTTCATTTTTTCGACCCCCTTTGGATCAGAGCTATATAATCTGAGTAACGGGGAAAGTCGATTTTATTCCTCATTCTGATTATTCTCCAAATGTTTTATTCCTTAATCTTTCTACCTTTGTTATTTTTATTCATGTGGATTTTTTTGTACAATTTCAGCTGAATAAAATAAACACAACAGCCTTAAAAAAAAAAAAGGAAAAAAAGAAAAGATTTGGAAAAACGTTTTAAAAGGACCTTCTTTTCCTTCAATAGTTTTGATTTTAAGGAAGATAAAAAGAAAACCAGTAGGAAGGTAAACTGAATTTTTTTATTAAAATCTTAAATGTTTTAAACCCAGCGAGCTAGGCTTGAATTAAATATATACGCAAAATATCTTCATTTGTTAAAACGTGCTGGTCGTTTCATAGAACAAAATATTTGAGCAACATCAGCAGCTTTTTACTAGCAACTATCTGAGGCATTAGAACTGAAATATTTGTTAGGGTTAAAAGTAGGGAATTGTTATTTTTTAAAAAGAAAAACATTGAGACCTACAAACGCTGAGTGTAGATATACTCTTTTAAAGATCCCTCTGAGATGAGAGGTTTTAACAGTTGCCAGCTAAGAATATTTATTACCTTGGTGTGCACAAGAGTCCAGGGAATGAAGGTTTTTTGTTTGGTTTTTTTTGGCCTCAAATCAACTCCCTAAACCAAAACGATGAAGTGGAAATCTCTGCCACAGATGTCCAGACACAATTCTTGGTTTATATGTTTCCATTGCACAAGAATTGCGTTTGGACAATCAGGAGCAGAGATTCCTGCATTCCAGGCTTGGCAAGACATCTTCAAGGAAAATCCGGGCTGGTTCCTAGAAAACACAAACGCACACACACATACACCCCCGCGTCCTTCGTCCCCACGCCGGGCTCCCCTAGACACTGAATCTTCTCCAAAATACTCGTGTCATCGCCTCTTCACACAGCCCACTACATCAATTCCGTTAGAGGAAGGTATAACATGGAGATAACACACTCGCTGCCTGCTCTCCTTTCATCCAAAACAAGTTTCTGATCATAGCTGTAAAGCGTCTATCCCTATTTTTATTTGAGAGATTCCATTTTTACCCCCAAACTCCCAATTATTTCATGATTTAGAATATATGCTAGATTCCTTAGCATCTGAACCAAGAGGGTTTTATTTTTGTAGAAATAATTTGTGAAAAAAACTAGACGTGACTTTGAAGGGTTACTATCTTTCAATATCTCTCCTTTTGGGGGAGAGGGGAGTGCACAGGAGAATTACTGTAAATAATAAAAAAGAGGAACTCCACTCTCAGTCTTTGATGGCAAGTTTGCATATGGACGTCCCCTTCCCTCTACACAAACCCGGCAATCTGAGACCAGCCTGTGATTTTTCTCCTAATTCCATCTATCAAATCGTGACTCAAATCCCCTCCTTTTTTACAAAAAACAAATAATTTCCCACAGCATATTTTTAAAATCCGTGTATTTTAAATCTCTCCATTAAGATCTGCAGACGTACAAGTAGAGAGGAAAAATCCGAATCGGATTCTCACCAGTAACAATCCTTCCTTCCAAATGCAGCTTCTTCACTAAGTTAAGAACATTTCCCCTCTTTAAATAACGCATCAGTCTTAAATCCCAAAATGTTAAACCAAAATGAATATGCTTCTCTGATTTCCCTCTAAAATTATGTACAATTTGCTTATTGATAAATATCAGGATCGGCTCCTGTGCAAAGAGGTAAACTGGTTTTATTTTTCTGTCTTAAAATTGTTGGCTTTCTAATTCCACTTTAAAATTGAACATGCATCTTTGTGGTGGCTCAATATTTTCATATACATATTCATACACGTGTGTGTGTTTCAATAGCTTTTCCAGACAGCTAATGTATGTTATAGATAGGTAGATTATATAATCGGATAAATAGCTATCTGACTCCATGGGGACACGACTGAAACGCTAACATATATACACAATTCAATAAAATAGATATAGATTATAAATAATCTCTCTATATAATCTATCACATGGCAAACGATCGAAACATTACATTATATATAATTGTAGATTTGGAGGATATAAACTGATAGCTATCTATCTATCTATATAGATATGGAATCATATATATATACACACGCACGGATTTATATTTATGTATGTACATAATGGAAAAATATTGAAACACCACATTTATACCCATTTCCATCTGTCTATAGCGATACATAGTTATAGACAGCGATCTAGAAAGAATATATATATATAAAATCTACAGATATCTATTCTTGTATTAACTGGTTGAAAAAAAAAAAAAAAAAAAAAACCTAGCCAAAATGCCAAAGTACAGGGATTTCCCCCAAAGAAAACAGTCTATTTCGAGCAGGTGTTTGAACCCAAGCAATAGATCTGTTTGTTCTGCACCTGTTACCCCCCATTTGCTAAAGTCATGCAGAAGAGGCATGCACATCCACACACACTGCTTTCCAATACCTGCGCTTGCAGCTCCTCACAAACATGCCCCAAGTGACTTTTTTTTTTTTTTCATTTTGCTGGGGGAGAGAGATTTAAGCTTTTCCCATTTAAAAAAAAAAGTCTCCTGCTGCTGCTGGCCATCGGCTGCGTCTCTCTCTCGCTTTCCCCTCCATGTTGTATCCTTCCCACCCAAGAGCTTCCAAAATTCGCCAAGGCTCCTGGCTCCGTTGCTCCTGATGCTAGCGGTGGAGACTGTCCTCCTGGAAAGGGCTTGAGAGATGAGCAAATTTCAGGAGGCTCTGGAGGCTGCAGTTGGGTCCTGGAGGGTTTTTAGTGGAACCCCACAACAATAAATGTGTTGCAGAGGAGGCTAGAAAAGAATGGGGATGGCCTTCAATTGGTACTGAATTTGAATAACACCCCAGGGTGATAAATGCCCATTGTGTTTTAGGAGTAATGAATCTCCACTGTCTCCATAGCACAGAAAGAGCAGCTGCAACCTGGAGCCAGCCATCTCTTAAAGACACAGCGCCCCAAATGTGTGACCGCGCTCAGAGCAAAGCAGCGAAGGAGGAGGCATCCTTAGGCTTTTTGCAGGCGGAGAGCCGCCTTTCCGTGAAGCCCTCACCTTCTGCTTTCTCTGTAGGGCTCACCGCAGGGCGAAGAACGCAATGAAATAGCCAAAGATTCCTGCTTGTACATTAATGGCTTTAGAGAACTCCAGCTCCCCCGTCACATTCTTTGGTGAATTTCCTAGCGCTCGGAGCCTTTTGCGTTTCGATCGCCAACTAGCTGGTTGTTGGGTGGTTTGTTTTAAATCTTGCTCCCTGGTTGTTCATCGACACCGAACCGAATCAGTGGGCTTGACTGGTGCTTGGGTTTTGATGTTTATTTATTTATTTTCAGATACTTTGAAGTCTGATCACATTCCCCAACTCTGCTTGCTTCTTTTATATAAAAAAACCCCACACACCTCCCTTTCCTCACTCCCTTACTCACACTAGCGCTAATGTTAATTGCCTGGGGAGAGATTTGTAGGTCTTCTGCCTGGAGAGAAATGGTGTTTTTGGAGCATTTTGTTGCAGTTTCGCTTTAAGTATGTAATAGACTATGTATAGGTCATGTGGTGGTGAAATCCTGGGGATCTAAGGAGTGCTGGAAAAAGTGTAACATAAAGAGCTCATTGCGAAATCATCTGCTCCGAAAGGAACATTTGAGATATGCGTGAGAGTTTCAAGTCACTCTGTTTTTCCAAAGGGACATCAAGGCAGTTCTCCATCCCCTCCTCTCCTTCACCCCTCACACAGCATCTCTGCCCTTGGTTTCTTATCTTCATAGCTCTCCTGAGATGTTAGCCCCTTTTGCAGTGAAAGTGTTAAAACGATCCACTCCGCTGCTTGCCCTCCTCCACCCTACATGGACTGTTGTAATGAAAACAGATAAATAATGCTCATTGTTTTCAGCTAATGAATATTATTGACTTTTAAGCACAGCAGCTGCAATATCCTTCCTTGAAAGAGAACAGGGCATCGTTTGCTGCTCTCAGGAAGCTGCCGAAGGGGGCTTTAGGGAGGGTGGGCAGAGAGATTGCAGCCAGTAAATACATACAAAAATGAAACAAACAAATAAACAGAAGCAAAGTGATCAACTAACCGTCCAGGCAAGAAGCCATACTTCAAAACTACACACCCTCTTCTGCTTACAAAAAGTTGTAGGCAGACTTCTCCCAGATTGCTCCTTCTTACTGAACTTTCTAAAATGTTGGATTTTTTTTTAAATGTAGGGTTCCCCCCCTTCCTTTGATCAAATGAAATTAACACACAAATAAAACAAATGCAGGGCAACCCTCATACAGACACAGGCCAGTTCCCTGTTTAAAAATGGACATTGCAATGCTAATAATAAAAAGGGGATCTTTAAGGAATAGCTGTTGCCACAATTTTTGCTAGCGATTTTAAGTGCCACTGAAATGAAGTTTACATATAATTAACTGTTGTGATTTCTTTCAAAGATCTAACCAACATTTTATAATCTACCTACAAATTTTTCAATTATTTTCCTCCCTCTTACCTCCCCCATCTACACTGATTCTGTCTTTGGCCTTAGCAATCCAGAAAGGCTGAGCTGTATGTATATTGTTCAACAGCATTTTAGATCCAGGTTTAGGAGACTTTTTATTGCATATCAAATTTGATATTAAACTGGTGATTGCAACAACCTTAACTCCTTCAGTAACTTTTCTCCCATGTATTTTGAGGCTGCAGATGCCATGAATCTATAGCATGTGCCTCCTAATGAAGCCTGGCATGCAGCAAGAGTAGTGCTGGTGTAATAAGAAATAATAATTGTTTATAATGGCTGTATAGATTGCAGGCTGATGAAGGAATAAGATCAAACAGATGGAGAGAGAGTACTGGAGAAAGATTTGACCTTAAAATATTCTGCTAAACTGCTAAAGAGAATTGAACAGTTGTACTTTTCTCCTATCTCTTTTATTCCATACAATTGCTCCATTTTAAGAACTGTCCTCACAAGCTCTTTACAGAACACCAAGGCCTTTATAGGGACCAGGGAGTCTCAGAGCCCACAAGCGCAGTCTGTGAGCAGTAAACAGTTAATGATCAGGAAGAGACACAAACTTAAACACATGTGTGCAAAGCATCTCACCAAGCTGGACTGAGTGCTAACACTGCAAACATTCCAACCACTGGACTAGCTTCTGAATGTGGGGCTCGATTCTGCCATTATAATCACCCCCAAGGAAGTCAAAACAGCACTTGTGCATGCATGGCTGAAGGCAGGGTTGGATCCAGGAGCCAAGGAGGAGTTAGGAATGGAAAAGAGCCATAAGGTCACTCAGTCCCATGGCCGTGCAGACATGCTCCCTACAGAACTGGGCCCAACATTTTGTCCAGTCCAATTTAGAATGTCCCAGGTGCTGAGGATCTTAGGTATTAGATTTGAATTACAAAGACTTCTCTGCAAGCCAGAAACCAGCACAGTGGTGGCAGGGTCAATCCCAAAGGGGCCCTGATTCTGCATTCTTGGACATTGTAATTTCCCATTGACTCTCAGCTGGAGTTCTAAGTAGGCAAGGTGTGCCAGAGGAGGGCCCTCATTTGATAACAGATGTTATCACTGATTACTTTAGTGTTAAGCAAAAATTAGAGGCCAAGATTTCCAGAAGTGATTAGTGACTTGGCGTGCCAAACCAGAGACACCTTAAAGGAGGGGCTGATTTTCAGCGGGTGGGTGCGCAGCACTTCCTGGAAATCAGGCTTTTCAAAGTTTCTCAAGTTGGGCACTTTAAATCTCCAGTCATCTCTACAAGCCAGGGAAAGATGAAAGCGATTTCTAAGCTGTCTCAGTGTGCAAGAGCTGCCGTGTACTTTCAACAGCATCAGAATTTCAAAATGAGAAACATCTACCCAATGCCAAATGAAAATAAGGAGAACTTTGCTCTTTCCTTTCAAAAGAAGTCTGATTCCTCAGCCTCTGCAAAAGCCGCCCCGTTTCTCTTCTTTTTTCATATTAAACAAACCAGTGTTTCAAGGTAGAAATCAGAAGTAAAAACTCCAACAACCACCCAACAGCCTGCTAACAGACTCCAGCAGGAATGCCAAAATGGTTTTACATGGCCTCTGGAATCTTGATGAGTGTCTTTAGGAAATTAAAGCCATCTCTTCCTTGAAGGTTGCAAAGCAATGGGATGCACCCATTGTTATAGCTTTGAGCCTTGGAATTGTTTTAGAGCCCAGATGCTGCAAGCCTTCTTTTGACTTTAATTCATAATATTCTTTCCTCCTCCCCCCCCCTTTTCATAATACCGGCTGAGTTAATGAAGTTATGTGATCCTATAAATGTTAATTGTCTAAACTTCTCTTCTTTTTTTTATCTCTCTCCTTCTTGCTGCTTTCTGCTCCACTTGTAATAAAGAAAATATCTTGGCTGGACTTAGCTAGTTGCTTGGCAACTCCAACTGAAAAAAAGAGAACAAAATGTAACCAATCCAAAGACAAAGCAAAAGATTTTGGTGACATGTGACCCTTCTATGAAAAGGGCAGCCTTAAACTGTCCCTTATGTCCTTTGCTCCTGACTAGTGAGGCTATTCCCCCCCATTCAGTTTCTTACACCAATAAATATGGATTAGTGAAATACTTTTTCCCACACTGCTGAAAAGATTGGATTGATCTTTCCACCTCTTTTATGTACCAACCTGACAAGTTTCTAAACAAAATTAACAGGGAAGAGTCAAAAGAAGTGAACCCAGGTTCTGGAACCTCACAGGCTGCTGGGGGTTGGGTGGGTGGGGAGAGAATTGCACAATTGAATTCAAACCTCACAGATTTTCAAGGTGGAAAAAAGTGCTCCTCTTAAAGAGAACTTTTCACTTCAGCTGGTTTATTCTAAAGACTGGGATGTGCTCCTTCAAACTGCAATATAACAGATTCTGATATTTGATTTATAGCTGCTCTGCCTTTCTCTCAGATGCTTGGATAAAGGCACTCTTTCTAGTCCCAAGTAATATAGATGGCAACTTATAAAACAACCACATAATACATTTCAGCAAAAGAAATCTACTTTCTTGCTAGCAAAGACAGTGTGTCTCATTCAGAGAAATTCTGTTCCTCTTTGCTTTAGAGCTTGAATACTTCCAGTCTATAAAAGAAGTCATCTGCAAATGAAATTTCATCCTGGAAAAAACATGATGTCATTGGCTTTAGTTTTGATTCTGAGTAAACACAGCACAGCACAGTTTGAAAGTCGCCCTTACACCTGACTTTAGTCTCCTGGTTTCAAATAAAAATAATATCCCAGCTATAAGGAATGGGTAGAACATCGTCTCACCTTCCTCCCCTGCCTTCTATTCTCCCCACACTCCAGGACTGACCCTCCTGTTTTGGAGATAAGATAAAATGCTGAATTTTCCCAGGCTCACATTGTAGTGAATGCTTCTTTCACAATCAGTTCCCTTTCCAAAAAAGCATCACCTTGCCAGCTGCTTTCCTTCCTGAGGCTGCCAGGAAAAAAAAATAGGGCAAAGAAAAGAAAAAAAAAAGCCAGTGAACTTGTTTCCATCCTTTCCCTCTGACGATCCATCCAGAAAAGCGAAAAAAATATTTCTCCTGTTAAAAATCCTTTCGTTCAGCCCCAAAGCCCTTCAGCGCTGGAATGCTGGTGGCAGGAGATGCAGGCTCTGAATGCTAAGGAACTCTCAGTAAGTTGGACATTTTCTTAAGCTATTTTCTTAGCTTTCTAAATGCTATGGAGGCCCAAGTTTATCCCCAGGTGTAACTCAGAGGGTTTAAGACTAGGGGATGGATTGGGCTCAGGATGTCTTTTGGATGGGGGTGGGAAGAGGGCAGGGGGATTAGGGTGTCAAACCACTTCTCTGATGTATACAATATTTTATGAAATTTCACTCTTAATGTTGCGTGGCTGTATCTGCATCTCCTTAATTTATGTGCCTCCGTATTAAAATCTCTCTATCTCTCTAGCATTGCAATGGCCCATTTCCCAAGTCCCAGTGCATGCGTGTGACTGGCAGTGCTGGGAGCTGATGCCTCCGTAGCATGCCAAAGGGTTAAGAAGTTCACAAAGCCCCTTTGATTGGAGCCCACAGATGAGTCACTCTTTCTCCTCCAGCATGTGGATTCTCTGGTCCCAGAAGGAGGCAAGTGGCAGTTTGATCTTGAAAAACCCTGAGCAGCGACTGAGCAGTACGGGGGAAGAGGGTTCACCTCTTTGGGGCTGTGAATGGTTCCCCAAGGAAAGGGAATTGTGGGCTTTTTGTTTCTGCCCCTCCTGGGGCTTTTTCATGAGTCGGGGAAGTGACTCTGAGAGAATCATCAGAGGCTTTTATTCTGAGCGATTCAGACCCAGGGGCTTACTGAAGCCCTGATTCCGCAGAGCTCCTTGTGGGCACAGGGATGGAGTGGAGCAGTTTGCTGGATCAGAGCCTTGGTCTGTGCCCAGTTTTGGTCAGGGATAGCCTCTCCTTGCCTTGTGGGAATGAGGGTTTGACCCAGACAACGTCTGGAGGCTGCTTTTGTTTAATCTTCCCCCTGGCCCTCAGGACACAATACTGACTTCCAGCAAATTGAAATGTCTTGTTTCCGCCTTGGTGAGGTCAAGATGCCATCATACCTCAAGTGCCTGAGATTTCATACCCAGCTCCTTGAGCTTTGCCAAAGCAAAAGGCAAACACCCTCTGTGAGCTGCTCTGCAGTAAGCAGAAAAGCCTGGCTGGGAACAACTTGAGCATGCAGCACCTTGCACACACATGCAGCAACTACCCCTGGTATCTTCCCAGCATTGGTTGTAGCCCCTGGATGAGGGCGTTAGCTCAGGCCAAGGACCGCCTGCAAATCATAAGCATTGCTACTGCACCAGTTCAGCTGGACCTCCTCTCTCCATCCCACAATGCAGTGCCTCATGTCTGAATCTTACCCGAAAATGCCTGCTCCCAGCCGCTGCACCCAAAGAATTCTGGCAGCAACAGGGTTGCTGTGTGGATGGCGTTGGACTGGCAGGTACCAAAGTCAGGCAACGTGGTTGATTTTCTGACTACCTACAGGCCTGATCCAACCAAAATTCCCACTGTGTCAATGTGGAGTGTGAGGCCTGTGTGAGGCCTAGAGTGTCAGCCCTGAGTTTGCGACCTGTTAAGGAAACGCACATTAGAATCAATGTAATTTCCCCTTCCCCTGTACCGCATCCTTGTTTTGACTCAGGAACCCGCCTGACACCAAGGGAGTTGTGGGAGAGCTACTTGGTAGCTGGGTGGGAAGACCTTTGCTCTGTTCTGCCAGAGCAGACCCAGCATCGATTGCTGGTTCCACTCTCTCCCTTCCGGTGGTGACAAGAGATGGGAGTGCCACGTGGGCCCTTCGCACTTCCCACTAATCTGCAGCCACCCTGCTCCGCCGAGCTCTGACTGCTGGTGGGAATTAAAAGGGAAAATGGAGGTGCTCTTGACTCCATTAGGATCATAAGCATCTTAGCTCCAACACGTAGGGGCTTTCCCTCTTTCCATTCCCGGGGAATGCAGAGTCTTTACCATATGCTCCATGGCTCATGCGTTGTTTCCCTCTTGGGTGTCACCATGAGCATGTACTCTCATGCCCAAAGTCTGCTGCGATCACACTTGCCCTCTCCTCCCACAGGGGGTCACATTTGCTTGCCCCTCCCACCCTGCTGCTCTCACATCCAGCGCTGGAGGGAATCAGCTTTTAGCACAAGAGAACTCCCTTTCCATGTGGGTCACCTCCTATTTCAGGTACCGAACTGCACATGAACACTGTGATACAGGCAATTTCACTCCTTCTCTTTTCCCCTCAGTCCAAGTCCTGCGTTCTCTGCCCCTGCTGTGTTCTCCCCAGAGCTGGACCCTAGGCACTTGCAGAACCTGTGATCCTAGGACTCCTTTGGCTGTGGAAGTGCGGCTTATGGTGGGTGTAGCTCCCACAAGCACACAGAAGGTGTGAGGGCCCGTTTCAGTGTTCTGGCCTCAAACTGGCCCTGCCTCTCAGCAGGACTATAGAGGAAAGAGGTAGCTTCCTGACACCCTGTGTCAGGAAGACTGGCTGATGGATCCCCACCCTCAGCCCCTCACTGTGGAGACGGGCTCCATGGTGTGCGGATGTACACAATCTTCACCCCTCCCACCACTGCCCACAGGAACGGCACCAGTCCTGCTGCAGGCAGATCCCTTCATGCCCACGTGAGGATGGGGCGCAGGATTTCTCTCTTAAAAATGCAACTTGAACAACATGAAAAAGAGACAGCTGGGGCTACTTTTTGCTGCCCTCTCCTTCCGTTTTTCTGGCCTGAGCCGCCTGTTTCATCCCCGCTTTCCCAATCTCCCCGGAGCGACAGTGACCCCAGGGGATCAGCTCCACTTGAGGGGAGCCTGCAAGGGGAAACTGGGTTGTGGCCTGTGTTGGAGGCATGGCAACAACACATACTATAGAAGCCCTGAGCTCCCAGCAGCTCCATCGCGAGTCCTTCACGGTGACTCTGGAGGTGAGACATTCACAGCTGAATGCCACAAGTCCCCTTGCCCACAAACCCAAATTGCCTCAAATTCCCCTCAGTGGTGGGCTCCCTGTGGGAAATATGCTGGGCTGGCAAATGCCCTTCTGTGCATGGCAAGAAGGGGGTCTCGTCTCAGCCCTGTCCCAGGGACACAAAGTGCCACAGCTTCGACTAGGAGCCAGGCTGTTGCTCTGACACTGTTCGAATAAGCGAGACTCCAGAATTGCTCTGCGTAGGATTTTTAAATGTCTCATTGGACTCTGGCAAAATCCTCCATCCTGACGGGGAGAGACTTTGCCAACCGTCTCTGCCAGTGAGGGAGGCTTCTTCTGTGTGGGTGAGGCTTGGCAGCTGGTGCTGTGGATGCTCCCTCTCACGCTAGCCCGGGTGTAGGAATTCCGAGGCGCTCGAGACCCCGGCTTCTTCGGGCCCCATGACACTAAAAAATGAAGAGAGCTCCAGGCCAGGCCTCTGAAATCTCTCACTGCCACAGCAGCGCGGCTTCTACTTAGCAGGCCAGCTCCCTCTCCCCCCTACCCTGACATGGGAGCTGCAGGAGGATGCCTTCAGTGGAACAGAGGAAAGAAAGAGACCTGATTTTCACTCCTGTTCCTTAGCTTTGGGGAGTGATTCTGCCGCAAGTTAAAGGTTAGCGAGCCTGAAGGTTAGCCTTAGATTAAAACGTACTACATGCCGGCAGTGCCAGGAGCGTGCAGGTCAGGAGCAGAGGGGCAGCTAGGAGGTGGAAGTCAAACCTCACCCCGCCCCCATTGGAAGATGTCTCCTATAACACAGTAATTCAGTGCCCTTCCTGAGCCGAGAGCCGGAGCCCCTTTCCCAGCACCGAGCCCTTTTGTGTCTCCTTTGTGATGGAAAGAGTCCCTCCTAAATCAATTCCATGACACTGTTATTGTTTCCTCACTAAGAGTTTTTAAACTTTTCCCCCCCAAGGTCAGGAATGTGGCCAGTTGCTATTGGGACATGGTGCATGGGTGGGTGGGGTGGGGGGTGAAGGGTCACAGTGGCTCTGCGGGTCATCTGAAAACAAAACCTTTTGAAATACCTACTCTCCATCACTGCCAACATTGTCTCCTGCCAGCAGGGGCCTGGCACGGCCCTTCAATGGCTCCAGCCCTAGCCGCTGTCCACCGCAGCGGTCAGCATCTGGGAATGGACAGAAGGTTATTGTGTGTGAAGTAGCTTTGTTTTCAGTCACAGCTGCCCGGGTTTGGACTGGAACTGACCGAAAGTCCTGGTGGGTGGGAGAAGAGGGAGGGGAAGGAGAGGTTGTGGGGGGGGGAGGGGGATTGTGAGTATGGGTCACTGAGTCCTAGAGGGAGTTCCCACCTCGCCAAGGCAAAGACATCTAGAGCTCAATTTTAGAGCCTGGCTGAAGAATTCCCTTGAGTTTTGCCCCTAAGAAAGTGGAGAATTTGTTATAAAAAAATAAAAAGTATCCCCTCCCCCCCTTAAAAAGTGAAGCCATCTCAGATGCTCCCTTGCTCGTATGGTGCCATGTCACCAAGCCCTGGGTTTGAGGAGAGTCCCGGGAGCTGGTCCAGCTGGGCCTTTGGGTCCGATCCTCTAGGTCTGACTGAATTACAGATTCGCGGAAATTGGATCTCGAAAAGCCCTGCTTGGTCTCATTGACTCCATGGCCCAGCGTCCCGTGCAGGGTTGTGTCTACACTACCTTTGCCAGTGTTTTAACTGTCCCAGGCAGGGACCTTCCACTTCACTCTGTGGCTGATGGTTCCACAGTTGAACAAGCCTTGTTGCCTGGAAGCGTCTCCTGAATTGTTGCCTATGTTTCTGCTTTCTTAAGTTAGACTCATGACTCCCCGTTATCGACTAACCCCTTTGTCCTGGGAACGATCCTCTCATGGCCCAGGAAGGGCCAGGTTCAAAGAGGAGCCAGTTTCTTTGCCTTCTGATTTGTAACACATCAATTAGTCAAAAGCAGCCTAGCAGCTTGGGGCCAATGCCTCTCTGAGCAGAGCTGGGGTTCTGAGCTTTTCAGTGGCAGCGTCTCATGTCCTCTGGCTGATGAAGAGGGCCCCTGGCAGATTTGCAGTCTGGAGGCCTGATATTCCTGTCTCAGGATACAAGCAACCCTTGCTGGAGTCAACGGGAGTCGCTTGTACCCCTGGTGGGAGAACTGGGCCCCTGGCAGTGTTGGGATTGTGGCTTTCTGGTAGTGATGGAGAATCTCTTGTGTCTGTGACGTTGGCCCCAAATTGTGGGCTGCATTGCAGACGCTTTGCACGATAGCACAAACCCTGCTATCTGCATCGAGGCCCAATAGCCAAAATAACCAGCCATAGGAGGATCACCACACGGTAGGGGATCCCCTGGTGGCGTAGAACTGATGTAACAGAATCTACTCTCCCTTCTTGTCTGGTGCAGGGGATGTGGCAGAGGGGAAAGGATGTGGCAGGGTCCTCCTCAGCTGCCATGCCAGCCCCTTGAAGGCTGCTCTAATGTATGGCAAGGAGCTTGTCTGGTGCATTACGGGTCCAGGATCGGGAGGGCTCAGAGGTAGCTGACAGCCACATTTGCACCCCTTTCCTGACCTGCACTGTATGCAGCTTGGCCACAGCGGAGGGACTGGATCACTCTGGTCAATTAAGCATCCAAATGGTCAGATGCTAAACCAAAGCTTATCCAAATCACGTTGGGCTAAAAATCAGACTGAGACACTCTCTCTCTCTCTGCCTTCCATCAGCTCTCCTCCAGACTCTTGTTCAGCTGACTCCCGTGTCTCCCCCAGCTACTGCCCTTGTCTAAGGCAGGCTTTTTAGTTTCTCAGGACTTTTATTTGAGGCTTTGCCCTATCCCAGATCTGCCTGCTGCTCCTCCATCACCTGGCCTGGACCTTGGTTCTTATGGAGAGGAAGGCAAGGGCTCCAGATGCAGTCATGTCTGTTGTTTGTATGCATGGTGCACAGATATGTCTGCCAATGTACAGGGTTAGAAGAAAAGGGGGCCCCTGCCTTGAGGCTCATGCAGTTACAGGAGCCCAGACCTGACAAGGCTGATTCTCTTTCTTTACTTGGTCTAAACAGCAGGCCTGGTGCACCGTCCCCCCCTCCCCTCCCCACGCTCCCCTTGACCCCTCTGATGTGCTAATGACAGCTATGGCCAGGAGCCCATGGCCAGCCTGTTTGTGCTTCATGTGCTTGGTTGGTTGTGGAGCTACTCCCTCACACCACCTGCATCTGGTCTGCTGAGCTGTAAGACCAGCCAGTGGAAGCAAGCTGAGCTCCACAAATGAGCTGGCACATAGCTCTTTAACAGCTGCCCCTCTTATATGTGGGGATCCATTCATGCTGGCTCTGGATTCCTCTGCTCAAACAGGCGTCTTTGTAACATCCTTGTGCATCCAGTATAAGAATAACAATACCATGCATGTCTGCAGCACTTTGTCTGAGGACCTCAGTATGCTTTACAAATGGATGAAGCCTCATGATCCCCCTGTGAGGCAGGAATCATTCTGCCCACCTGAGAGATGGGGAAACTACGGAACAGGGTGGTTAAGTACCTTGCCCAAAGACACACAACTCAGTGTCATAGCTGGGTATGGAACTCAGGACTCCTGCACCTTAGCCATAAGATGATCTTTCTGCCCTTTAACTGTTAGCTAGGACCACTAGGAAATGGCATGCTGGTTTTCATCTTGAGTCCTGCCGGTGCTGGACTTAACGGGATGTACTTGGCACGTCTGCCCAGACTCGAGGAGCAATGATGTGGGTGAGCCTCTGTGTTGTTCCAACATCACTAAGTAGCTCTTCCTCTCTGAGCTGTTGGTGGGCCAGGAAAACCTCCACCCACTCAGAAATCAACCTCAGCTTATCTTCTGATTGGCTAGCACTCTGCTACAGCAATGAACATCAACATGCGGCTGGGGGTGTCTGGCTTGGCTGTGGAAATGTGTCTGAACTGAGTACAAATGTCTCAGGTGACTTTCAAGATGGGCTCACAACAGCAGCACAGTCCTCCTAGCTAACTATAGCTGCCATCCACATTGTTCCTCCCCTCCCCTGTCAGACAGAACCCCATTTACCATCCTGCTGTAGCTCATGTTAGCCTTAGTTATACAGATCTCCGGGGAGATGGTGGAAAATGCAGGTTCTGGGACCCTTAGGATTTAATTGCACTTCTAATTGGGGCCTCTCCATCTGGGTTTGACTCCATTTGGTCCTACTGAGGGTAAGTGTAATACACCTAAAAATATCCTGATTAGAGCGTGGCACCATTATTCTGACTTGCCCTGGAGAACAGGCTAATGAAGAACAGAACAAAACAAATGCACAAGGCAACAGCTCCTGGTGAAGAGGAATGGATTTAGCAGAAAACTGGAATGAAAATTCAGTCCTGGCACTCATAGCTGGCTCTAGCTTTTTAATCTGTGAAACAGCTGGATTTTGGAGAAAACAGCTGGAATGGATACAGATTTATCAGGAGTTATCAGACAGATTCTCAGCGGAGATTGTGTGTGCCCTTCTCTGCATGCTTCCTTTGGAGAGGGAGGCCTTTGAATTAACAGATCAACAGGATGCCTCCGTGACCTTCTTTTCCATCCATCCCGCATCCTCCATTAGGGGTGGTAAAAAGTGATGCTGATGTCCAGTCGCGTAAAGGTTCTTTATTGACTGATCCGTCCCCAATTCTGAGCCTCCTCTTTCTGGTTTGGTGAGGAAGGCCCAGTGTGTGGACACCTTTAGAACTTACCCAGGGAGCTTTTCCTGCATTACAAATGGCTGCATGGATAGAGATGGAGGGGAGGGCTATATTTCCCTTTCCAATGGTCCAGTTTTGTGGTTTTCCCATATAATTGACTGAATTGTCTTCTTACCCAGGGTATGTAGCCGAGCCATCGTTACGTTACAGTGAGGGGGACTGGATGAAGAGGACTGCACATCGGTGGTTCGGATTTAGCCCAGGCATGTAGTGACTGACTCTTACAATCTGATGGCTGGTGGCCTGTGTGAAATATGCTTGATGGGTCTCAGCCCAGCCGCCGGCTTCTTTCCACATCACGCAACTCCCCCCACCATAGTTGGCCACTAATTGGCAACCTTCTGTTGTCAGGCCTTCCAGCAGCGAGCATAGCTGACTGTCTGGGTAGGTGTGTCCTGCAAATGAAGGTGTGATTCCAGCACTTGGGCTAGCGCTCATCTAGCCACTAGAGCAACAACAGTAACGGAGACGTGGTGGCCTGGGTTTCAGAGTCGGCTAGCAGCCTGAGTGCATCACCCAACTGCTTGTGCCACCCATGTCTTCACGACTACGATCACCATGTGTACCAGGGTGGCCTGCCCCTTTAAGGGCCAGGAGGCCTTGGGCCAGCCCAGCTGTTCAATTAACCCCACCTGTGCAGTAATTCGCTGCATCCCAGCCAGAGGGGGTGGGTCTAATGGGATCAGGTGATAGGCTGGGGAACACCTGGGCCCCATTAAAAGGGCTGCCATGCACACTCAGAGAAAGGGAGGAGTTATACAGGAACCAGCCAGGGTGGACTTAGATTGGAGGGCCCGAGGTAGTGTCTGCAGCGGGGGAAGTTGCTAGTCTCCTGGAAGGGAAGATAGGGAGAACCTGCTAGGAAAAAGGGCTTCCAAGATAAGAAAGCCCTGGGAGGCAGTGCTCAGCTAAAAGCAACACACTCAGCAGGGGTGAGAAGCCTGGTGTTCCAGTGAGTGATCCAGAGTCAGTGCTTCATAACAGAGCAAAGGAAGATCTGAGCTGGGGAGGGGGACCGAAGAGGAGGAGACAAATCTTCTGCTTGTTGAGACTCTTAGGTGGCTGGTTGTTGCCCTGGAAGGGGGTACATTTGTTCAGTGACATGGCTGCAGTGTCCAGTCATGTTCCCTGGCCCTGACCTTCTGGGGAAAAGGCTGAGGGAAGCCCATTTTGGATGGAAGTTGAGGTAGGAAACACCTGCAGTGCCATGTTTGACGGGAAGAGGGTGTGAGGGGGAGGCTGAGCCCGGTGACACTGTGTAAGCTTGATGAAAGCTAGCCCACCATGCTGCACTACTACAGCCCTCATCTGTAAAGTTAATAAATTAAAATGTTTTGGTCCAAAAAACAAAGAAACCAACCCTATGCTTCCTGGGCAGCTCTAACCTTTGTTTGTAAGGTTCAATGTAAACGTCCAGTCCTGCCTGCATGATGATCATCTTGCTGAGAGAGAAGCCAAGGAACGGCTCTATGGCTGAGGCACGTTGGCAGGGCAGGGAGTGGGTGGGCAGCTTGTGCCAGTGCCCATGTTGTGCAGAAAAGGATCAGGCTCCCGGGGCTGTCACTCAGGGCTCTGTCATCAGCACCCCAGTTGCACTGAATAGTGTTAGAGTTAAGAGGTGATTCATACAGAGTGAATCTCAGCCATGTCCATGCCTGGACTGCCAGCCACTGCACACTATCAGGATCCAGCCCATTGCCCTGTAAAGAATGTTAGGGTTCCTTGGGGTGAGAGATGCCATGTGCTGTCAAATCCTGTCCCATTCTAACAGAGCAATCTGCCCTTGCAGATGTCAGCTGCTACTGCTGAGAATAGATGGATGTGCTACAGCATCTGTGCGTGACCAGGCCAAAGGAAATGGTGAGTCAGCAAGAGGTTCAAAGAAGTGGTGTTGGTCTCAGAAGGTTATGTGATCCTAGGCTCTCTGGTCTTGTAACTTAGATCTTCTACCAGCAAACTGACCCTTGTCCTGAATCTTTGTTTCCAATGTCTTTAAGGGCGGGGGCTTTTAGCTGTGTTCTTCCACATCACCCAGTATAAGAACCTTTGATTTCTTATCTGAAGTGAAATGTGGCAAAAGTCCTCCAATGACAAACTGTGTTCTGGGGAGGGGATATAATGTGGGGGTGTGCAAGTATAGTGTCATATATAGATGAGCTGTGGGAGATTTTTATGGCCAAGGTGTGTATATGGGTGATCTGTGTGTGAGTGAGTTCTGTATCCACAGGTGGTGTGTGTGTGTGGTATTCCTGAATATATGTGTTTGTGCAAGGGGGGAGGTGTGCAGTGTGCATGAATGGGTATGTCTGGTTGCACAGAGGAGGTGTGATATAAGTAACTCTGTTTGTGCCATACATGAGATTCCACAGTCAATCTGTACACAGGACAAGCCTATCGTACAATACAGCATCCTAGGCCTCGTCTTCTGCTGATGAGTTCAGGAATACTGCAGGGTTCTAGGGCTAGAGTTACAGGGGCAATTTTGGTCTGGATTAAGGTCCTTAGCACAGTGCATGGGAACCCACGTATGGGACAACGGGCGTGCTGCCTGTTCAAATGGCGGTATTTGAGAATTTCTGTGTGGGGAAGCTGACGTGGTGCTTTTTGCACTACAGCTGCCTGACACCAGTGCTCTGACTGCACAACGCTCCTGCATGCAAAATGCACTCCTCCATTTGGAAAGAGACACAGCGGTGTGCCTGCCGCCGTCCTGTGACGGGGACTGAGAAGGCCCTGATAACATGGAGAAAGGAAACAGCCCTGAGGAGCGTGTGTGTGTGTGTGTTCGTTCAGTGAGTACAGCTCATGCTGTAATGCTCCTCTCTGTTATAGATCAGATGCTTTCCAGAATGACAGAAGAAAGCACCTGACCAAGCTGCGGTAAGCGGTGGTAAGTATGTCTTTGGGAGCAGATAACGGACTAGGACACAATCAGCCCCAGCTGCCCACCTTTCCTGAAGGGTGATGTCTGTCTGTCTGGAGGGGGGATGCTTTAAAGCTGTTTTTGAGGGTCATGTTTTTTCCCTCTCCTACTTTAACTCCCTTCTCAGGCCAGCTCTCCTACCAGCCAAAGAGCTGCTCCCTCTGGTGCCTGTCAGTACTATTCCTGTGTCAGCCGTCAGAGCTGCTAGAGAGTCGGGGCATGAGCACACTGCGGGAGGGGGGGTGACTCTGCTGCGCCGCCAGCCCCCACTGGCCTACAATCAGTGATCTGGGTTGAGTCCTGGATTCTGTCTCCCTGACCTTTGGGGAAGTGCTGTGCAGTGTCGAGAGGTTGTGACCCTGATTCTTCGGTGCTTTTCTCCTTATGTTGTCACTTACGCCTGTCAAAGTGGGTGTGATACCCTCAGAGTTCAGAATCTCCCACTTGCAGGAATGGTTGGGTTCTGTGCCACTTGGCCCTTGCTTTGCACGTCATTGCACAAGGTTCAGGGCCAAGGAGAATCAGCTCCGTAGGCTTACATCAAGGTACCAGGATGCCAGTCGCAAAGATACAATGACAGCTTGGAGTGTTGGGAGGAAGCATAGCCTAGTGGCGATGGCACAGAATCAACTCCTGGGTTCCATTTTCAGCTCTGCAGATCTTGTCATGTGACCTTGGCTAAGTCATGGCACCGTTCTGTGCCTCACTTTCCCCCACCTGTAAAATGGGGATGATACACTGGAGGAAAGCGAACACCTGTGAGGCGTACTGTATTAACATTTGTAAAGGTTGTTGAGATGCTAGGCTGGAAAGTGCTATAGACGGGCAAAAAGTGTTGATTGAGGATTAGAATGATGCAGCTCAAAGCAAATCCTCTGGGTTTTGGGTATCTAGCGGCATGCAGACAGTTTCTATGATAAAAGTAACAGCTAGATTTCCATGAAGGATCCAGTTCTGCACTCCTTGCATGCTCCTGGCCCCCATTGGAGCCTAAAGAATTCAGGGCTGCAGATTAGAGGTACTCAGGAAAAGATTCTTTTTCCTGCTGAATTTTTTTCAAAGGAGAAACCCACCGTCATTTTTTTCTGTTCTGTCAACAACCAAATACCGAACGTTTTCCCACTTTCCAAAACAACCAAGATTTTGTTTTCAGTGTCTCAAGAAAAGTCTGAGAAATTTAAACGGAAATGGAAATCTGGAAATGGCAAACATGTCCCTGTTGTCAAAATGTCATTTTGGGTATTAAAAAAAAAAGCTGTGATGGAAAATTTCTGGCCAGCCCTGATGTAGCACAAGAGCTGAAGTAGCCTTTTTAACTTGCCTGCTAGGGTTCATTTCCCAAAGGCAATGCTCAGTCCCGACTGCCCAGATGTGATATACACATCTGGAGCACCACTCACTCTTTGTGGCTCAGCTCTCCTGTATCCAATCCCATGGGCACTCTGGCTCCTTGCCACCAGTCCTCTGATACCAATACCCAGGGCAAGAATCAGCCCAAGCCGTTTCAGCGATAAGAGTTAGTTTTTCAGGTCTATTTAGTCACTGGAGCTGATTCCAGATGCATTATGGCAGGGGGCAGCTTCTGCCAGTTTGGTGCTGCTGTGAGAGCAATTGTCAGCTTTGTGGGCCTGGGCTGGTGCAAGGAGGTGGTTTGGGAGGAATGTTAGGGCTGATTTGTATGTGACCTTGAAATGTCCTACTAAAGTGATGGATGAGGTGGGAACCTGGCGTATGGAAACAGAGTGAGATACAGAGAGGAGAAGAGAAGGAAGCCAAGGATGGCAGAGAGGGATGACGGAGGAACTGGGGTATTAATGTGAGAGCAGGTATCTGGAATCTGAGTATAAAATCTTGAGAGCCTGTCAACAGAACCTCTCTGCTCTGCCCTGCCGTCCTTGGTGGGACGTGTGGATTGGAAGAGATGCAGTGACTCCCTCTTGCTTTGTGAGGGAATCCTGGGATTGATCGTATGACTGACTCTCTTATAACTGATCATGTCCCAAATGTGACACATCCACATGTATCCTTAGTGCCTCAAATGCTAAACCTGGGGCACTCGCACCATCTACAGGCTGCAACTGGAAGTGTGCATAAGTGACTTGCTCTTGGAAGGAAAGCCCAGGTAGTCGGTGCCCTCCCTATTATTAAGTTTGCCTATCACTTCTCATTGCAAGACCCTGGGTTTGATTGCTTATAACTGTGCCAAGATTTAACTGTTTAGGTGTCTGCTTCAGGCTTTTTTAAACCTTAGCCAAAATGGTTCCATTATTTCCAAGAACGGGGCTGGAGAAAAGGACAGTGTTTGCCCATGTTAAAAATTCTGGCTTCTTATTATTTGAACAGTTCTAGCACTCCCATGCTTTGGATCAGGACTTAAAATTTGGCAGGGGGAGGGTGGTGGTGTGTCAGGGATGTGGCTCTGCCATCCACTTTGAAATCTGCCAATACTTGGCCAAGCTATAAGCCTTTAAAAAATTGCAGTTTGCACGTTCAGTAGAGATTCAGATTTTAGCAGCTAAAATTACTGAAGATTTCATCCTCCCTGAACATTCTCAGCCTCTCTCAGCTCCTAGGGCTGACCAGTCTTCACTTGTGCCATGCTCACCGAGCTACTGACCATACGCATGCCAAGGCTGAATTAAGGCGGCTCAGGCAACCTCATTTCTGACACGTCTTAACTTCTGATTCAAAATGTAGGTTCTGTTTTTTAAAAAATGAAGACTTTACAGAACCTGAGCTCAACAGAAAAGTGTCTATTTAAATAAATTAATTGAGATATGAAAAATAACAATAGTGCTCCTATAGTGCATAACAAGTTTGAAGTTTTGTACAGGCATTAACTGATTAGACCCCTTCCCCTGCGCCGTGTGATTGGCTTGTCTATTTAGATTGTAAGCTCTTTGGGGCAGGGAAGTCTATTGTATTTATATAGTGCCACATGCATTGGGGCCCTGCTCTGGGTTGGCCTTTAGGCTCTTCTGTAATAAATACGATTAATAATCCCCACAGCAGTTCTTCTGGGTAGCTCTGGTAAGTGTTAGTCTCTTCTGTGCAGATAAAGAAACTGAAGCACCAGAGTTCGCAAGGTGAGCTAGTAGCAAAGACAGCATTAGGACTTGGGAATCCCTGATGCCCAGCCCTGTGCTCTCATTTCACCATATGCTGATCCCCTGTGACTTTCGTAGTCCAAATATTGCAGCTTTGTGCTAGTGCCTGGGGACCAGAAAGTGGGACGAGCAATGACTGTAAACTGGCTAATAGGCACAAGCAGCAATGCAGTGACAGTTAACTTTGATTTGGACAGTTGTTTGAGCTGTCGTTTGTTTGGTTAGTAACCCCATCTTTAGCATATAATTTTTATCTCACCAATGTCGCCTTTAGGGTATCTCAAGATGGCTTTGGTTACTCTGCATGAATATAGAACCCAAGTCCTAAGGCACTTGTGAGTATGGAAAAGGTGTTTGTCACCTGAGAGAGGCTGTCTTCCTGGAACAGGCAATCTGGGCTACGAGTAGGATGTAATAAAGTAGGCGTGGGAAGCGAGTGTGCGTGTCCCCGGAGACAGTCAAATCCCATCCACTGTGCTTGGTTTAAACAAAAAATTCAGAAAGTTTTAATAAGAATCATGACATCAAACACTTTGTAGGCACTGTGGGCTGCTGGACAAGGGGTGGGAGTCCTGTGTTCTTTCCCAGCCTTCCCTATTGCTGTGTGACCTTGCCATAGTTTCCTCACCGGTAAAATGGGGCTAATGAGCCCCATCCTTTATAAAGCAGTTTGGGATCTCCTAAAATGATTGAATTGCTGATCACTAATAGCAGTGCGGGACAGAGAGGACTGAGGTTTCTTGAGGGCTGCCTCACGTAGGCAGTTTTAGCTCTCAGAAGGTGTGCTGGTGTGGGACAGAGAGAGAACACCCCTATTTAGGCACTTCACTAAGGCTGTTTCTGGTGAAGTTATTGCCAATTGAGTTGGCAGCAGGTGAGATGACTCTCTCACTCTTGCCCTGTTCCGCCCTGGTGCCATGCAATCAGATTTCCCAGTCTGGAGGTTCTAAGGGATGGACACAAGCAAGCACATTATGTTTCTTGATTAGCTGCCAAATGGATTATTCCATCCTTTCTCTTCACCCTGCCTCTTCCTTCCTCCAAACCAACCAACCCTTCTTTGGATTCACAGGATGCTGTGGGCAGTAGTGATACCTGCTTGTGGAAGAGACCATGTCCTTTTGCTAAAATATTGACTATAGTTTTGCTGTCCCATGATCAGACAAGGGTCCGGACACTAGATGGGAAGGGCTCTGAGCTACTAAGGCGAATTCTTTCCCAGGTGTCTGGCTGGTGGGTCTCGCCCACATGCTCAGGGGCTAACTGATTGCCATATTTGGGGTCAGAAAGGAATTTTTCCCCAGGTCAGGTTGGCAGAGACACTGGGTTTTTTTTTCACCTTCCTCTGCAGCATGGGACATGTGCTGGTTTGAATTAGTGTCAACGGTGGCGTCTCTGTAATTTGAGGACTTTAAATCAAGATTTGAGGACTTTAGAAACTCAGCCAGAGGTTACGGACCTGTTGCATGAGCAGGTGGGTGAGGTTCTGTGGCCTACAATGTGCAGATGGTCAGACTAAATCATGATGGTCCCATCTGACCTTAAAGCCCATGAGTCTATGGGGTGGGTTTTTTTAAAGCAGATGAGCAATTTCACCCTTCTCTCTCCAGACTTTAAAAACCATACTCTTTGGTAGCTAACACTGTAGCATTTGCAGGGCTTCTCACTCCTCTACCACACTGGCCTCCTCAAATCCCCTCTGAAAGCTAAACAGAGGAATATTGAGGAAGCAAAACAGACCAGGACAAGTCCTGGGGTGAGGCGCTGGATGGGGTCTCAGGGGACCAAAGTGTAATTCCTGCTTTGTCCTAGATTTCAGGTGACCATGGGCAAGTCCAAAGGGCCTGACTTCAGAGGGATGGAACATCTGCAACTCCAATTGGAGCCAGTGGGAACTACAGGTGTCAGCACTTCTGCAAAGCAAACATTAATTTCCCTGGGGCTCAATAATAATAATATTTGTGCTGGGGTGTGGTGTCCATATACATCCTTATATAACCCCCCACAACCACTGTATGGGGAAGCCTAAGCTCCTCTGACATGCCTGGCGTTAAGTGACAGTGAGGAGAGCAGGGATGGTTGTTGGCAGGTACACGAATCCCACCCAGCTGCTGTCTGATTTCTGTGTCCAAGTCCCTCTGCTCATGGAGGATGTCAGGGTAGCCCCAGGAAGAATTACCATCCTCCAGGAGTGGAGAGCATTTACTTGTACAACCCTCCTGCCTTCTGCATGCCTGGGAGACACAAGAGCAAGTGTGGGAGGCAGTGTGTCTAAAAGCTTAGAATAAGGGCTCAGGGAACCAGGCTTGTTAGGTTTTATTCCTGGCTCTATCACAGACTTACTGCATGACCTCAAGCAAGTCCCTTCCCTGCTCTGTGCCTCAGTTTTCCCATCTGTGAAACAGGGATAATACCTACATCCCAGGTGTCTTGTGATGTGTGGGCTAGTGGTGTCCTCAGCCAGACCCAGTGAGGGACTGGGACTAAAAATCAGCCCTGGCACTTAAAGCACACCAGCCAGGGCACCGCTGGGCCCATGCGGTGGAAGAGGGGCAGGGCTGGGAGGAGGGAGCGGCTGTCACACTCAGCCAGGCCCAGCTGGAGAGCCTGATGAAAGCCTTTCACTGTGGGCAAACTGGCCCACCATCCCTTGAGTGCACCAGTGCCTCTGGCGTTTGCCAGACCTGCCAGGTGGCCAGTCCTTTCGTGGCCTGGCCATTAGCAAAGGTCAGAGCTGCCTGGGGGCTATGGAAGTGCAATATTACAGTGCCATTGAGCCCCGCTCACTTGGTGTGGTGTGGCGTTGGGAGCAAAGTTTAGATCCCACAGTGACACATGGGGCATAAAAACCTGAACAGAAGCTAGAAAAGTGGGAGTCTGCAGTAGTCTGCTCATTTGTTGCTGTCATTTTGAGGACTGCATTATCTCAAACATCCTCTTATTCTGCAAGAACCCGTCCTCCTTTCTCAGCTCCTGGCACACATTTGAAGGTGGCTTCTACTGGCAACAAGGATGAGTGGGTGGATCAGAAGGACTAGGCAGATGATACGCAAACCTCTGTGGGTCAGGAGCCAAATTAGTGAGCAACAAAACTACAATCAGTTAATAACGCAGTAAAAGCATCCTTCTTGGTTAATAACTTAGATTGGTCAACAATTGAAACACAAGATGTTTAAATATCTTGGGCTGCAAAGAGCCGAAGGAAACACACTAAAGAGCCACGTGTTGTGTGCCCGCCTCAGTCTGCGTATCACTGGACTAGGCCCTTCAAACTGCCGACATTGCTTAGGTTTAAAGTGGGCTCGTCGCTTTCTATGCAGGGGGCTCTTGGCTGTAGCTGAGAGAGGCCTGATGCTGGTGTGACATGAGATCCCATCTGCTCCAAATGGCCTAAGAAAACCTCCTGGCGAGGAGAGTTTCTTGACTCAGCTCAGAAATGATCCCCTGAACCATTTAATAATCTCTGCCACATCAGCAGGGGCCTCAGGCATGAATTGTAGACAACAGGCCAAGTTCATCCCATGCTTGACCCAGGCAGGGGCGTTGTCCCATGAATTTGTAGGAGTAAGGCTGAACTATTGTGCTGCTTGAATTTGAGCTAAACTAATTGACCACTAGATGGCAGCAGATTGATGATTGAAAAAGAAACCATCCCTGGGAAGGATTTCGTGTGTGTAAACCCCACAAAACTGCTGCTGTTCAAGGTGCAGAGCATCAGGGATGGAGAATAACATGGCAGCTCAGAAGCTGAGGTATTCAAAGGCCTGCTGTGGAGATGAAATGTTTGTAACTCTGAATGAAACATTACGATTATTCTTTCCAAAAGTTTACAACTGAACATTAACTTAGAACAGCTTCGAAACACTACTATGTAGAAGAAAAATGCTGCTTTCTCTCTGTTTTTGTAGGCATTTGTTTAGCACTGTACTGCACTATATTTGCTTCTTCCCAGCCCGCAGCTGCCTGATTGTGTACTTCTGGTTCCCAATGAGGTGTGGTTGACGGTCAGTTTGTAACTCTGAGATCCTACTGTAAGTTAAACTCAAAGCTCTTGATTTTCCAGTTCCTGGAGAGGACCAGGGTATGTTTGTAGGAGGAACTGTGATCTGGTGCTATCTGAATGAACTATCCACCCTTCCCAAAAGGCTCCTTACTCACCAGTCCAACATGTAAGCCAAGAGATTGAATTGAAGCCTGCTATGACACTCATTTTGTAGAGGAAAAGAGAGGCTATTTCGATGTGTGACCCACTGGAAAAATGTGTGTTGTGTCCCTTTGTGGTGGCTGGTCCTCTAGAGGATAACAGTTTACTACTGCTACCAGCTAACAGCGTTGCTTCTTTAGCTCATATGGTAGAGATCTGGGAGGGCAGTGCTGAAATTACCAAGTGCAGACACTAGGGTGACCAGATAGCAAGTGTGAAAAATTGGGACACTTTTGGGAGGAGAGGGGGCATGGCTGCGTCTATAAGCTAAAGCCCCTAATATTGGGACATCTTGTCACCCTAGCAGACACTGCTGATGACCCATGTTGCGGTGGAGGTTTTATATGCTGTCTTTCATACTCAGAGGTGATACTTGGCCTTGATGTAAATATGATTTTCATTGATGTTGCAGGAATATGTCAGGATTTCATGAAAGGCACAAATGCCATTTCCCTCACACCCCTTCTGTTTTCTCTTCCAGGGTCTGGCTTGCCTGCATGACTGTCATGAGTTTTCCCCCCATTGGTTTCTGTTTGTTCCTGTTCAGATGTCCCAGAAGGTCAAACAAAGATGTCTGGGCTGTGAGGAGCAAGGATGGAAGGCATGTGACTAGTCTTTCAGGATAGCTGGGTCCTTCAAACCACTCAGGGATCAGTAGGACAGGTAAGCTAGAGGTCTCTACTCTTGGACTCCAGTATGACACTGGGAATGGTCTAGGAATTGTTTATTGTGAAAAAGTTATTTATCTAACAGGTTTAACCCTTTTTCCAGTTTGCAAATGGTCTAGAGAAGCAGACTATGATATTTGCAGATCTGTTTGTTACATAAAAGTGTTTGCTACAGACATTAAAGCCAGTGGATCATTGGCTAAATGTGTGCTGCAAACATCTGAGTGATTGGACTTCAGAGTCATGTGGGGTTGTTTCTGTTCCTTGATTGGATGAATTGTTTTGTTTCTAAATTAATTTTGTTTTTGTCATGAAGTAAATATTATTTTGCAATTAATCGGATCTTGGCAGTGGGCCTGGAATTTGCTCTCTGCAAGCATCGGTGTGAATGAAGCTTGGCTTGCATGGATGTTTGTGGGAAAGGGAACATGTGAATGTGGCTGAACCAAAATGTGATGCTGAATTCTCAAAAACATAGGTGACTTACTGCCCCTGATGCTTGCCCAGCTCTCAGGCAGGGGAGGCAAGAGGGGTGTTTGCGTTGGCTGCTCTTGCTAGATGGGAATGTGATTCTGCTACATTTGCAAACAGTCTAAAGGGAAGAGAAGGCACATTCCACAGTCCTAGCTCTCCATGAAACCTGGGCTGTCTTGCAGGCAAAACTTCTGGAATCACAAGACTCATAGCTGTTAAAGGTGGAAAGTCAGATCCCATCCAGCTACTAAAGTATTGTGCCCGAAGGGGCATTTTCAAAATATCTTCTCTGGTCTAGTTTTAAAAATACCATGGCCATAATTTACCTGCTGCTGCAACTTGGAGGGCTCAAAGCATGGTGCTCCATGGGCCCCTTTACATCAATTTGCTGGACTAAAATGACCACAGAGCTATTGTGAAGGCCCTACTGTGGGGCTAAGACCCAGTGTAGGGGAGTCCCCAGCCGGGAAAGGGTCAGGGGAGCCGGCCCTATGTCACATACCAGCTCTGGGGGCATATTGGGGCCTTCTTAGGAGAAGAGGTCTGGCCTGGACATTGGAGTCCTGCTCCATGGCTAGCATTCCTAGGCCTATGTTAATGCCAACACACAATCATTTCTCCATCTTGGCTGTCAGCCAAACGCGGGGCTCAGACTGTCTTGTACAAGCCGGGGCAGATGTCCAGGAGGCTGCTTTGACCCGTGCAGCAGATCTGAACCGGCCCTTGACAGTCTCAGCACCCGGGTGGGACTGATGGAGCAAGGAACCTCCTGCTCCAGCCGTGGGGTGGAGAGGGAGAGCCCAGGGGGGCAAAGGGCTGCGATGCGAATTCTGGAGGTGAGCTGGGTGGGTCTCCGCTCAGCAGAGCGGGGTCCAGCCCAGCCGGAGGGAGCTGGCTGGGGTGGGGAAACTGAGGCGCCCTTATGCCCCAGGTAGCCCCTGGGGCCGGGGAGAGGGCGGCCAGCCCTGCTGATGCCAGGTGGGGGCACCAGAAGATGGGCCCCAGCCCCAGAGCCCCCAGCATTGTCCCTTCCCCACTGGGGCGCCCCCTCCCCTCCCCGCCCGGCGCTGATTCCCAGCCCGGCCCCTCCCTCCTCCGCCCCCTTCTCCGCCCCGCTCCCAGCGCGGCTCCCCGGCCGCTCCCCTCTGCCCCGCCGCCCGCTCCCTCCCCGACATGAGCCCCGCCGCCGCTCTGCTGCGCTGCGCCCTGCTGCTGCTGCTGGGGGGCTCCCCCGGGCGCGGGGAGGGAGGGGGGAACCCAGCCGGGTCGCAGCGGGAGCTGCCCACCGTGGCCATCGCCCTCCTGGCCCGCAACTCGGAGCACTCGCTGCCCCATTACCTGGGGGCCTTGGAGCGCATGGACTACCCCAAGGGGCGCATCTCTCTCTGGTAAGGGCTGCCCCGGCCGGCACAGGGGGGCACCGAGCTTCCTGGGCGGGGGGGCAACAGTCCAGGCGTGCCTCCTACCTGCAAGGGGTCCTGGGGAAAAAATCTAGGGCTGGGGTCCGTGCCAGGGGCCGCCAGGTGCTGCAAGGGGGCAGCAGGGAGGTGAAGCAGGAATGTGCTGGCGCAGGATCAGTGCCATCTGTTCTCTCCTTCCTGGGATTGCCAGACTGGGGAAAACCCCGTCAGATTCTCTCTAGAGACTTGCCTCCCCGACTTAAAGGGATGTTGGGGTGGCAGAGGGGCCGGTAGCCCTGAGTTATGGGCTAGATGGTTTTTCACAGGCCAGAAGAAAATACCCCCTGCCCCAGGGAGAAAGGAAGGTCTCTCTCTGCGCCCCCTGAGGGTTATTGCTGTCCTCAAGCCCCTCTGGATACCCATGAGATGCCGGTGTCTGGAGTTGGGACCCTCATCCCGTCTGCTCTGCTCCATGCAGCCACCAACCACCGATCTGACAGCCTCTCAGATGAGCTTGTAGGAAATATTCTCCCATCAGTATAATCATTGCAAAGAGCAGCTGATCTCTCTGCCCTGAGTGAATGTTTGTTCGCAGCTGACATGCCCTGCTAGACTCTCCGCTCTGGGAGCCATCGATCCAGGCTGCAGCGCCAGCTGGGCGACTGTTCTATCGTTCCCTTTTTCCACCTCGGATGCCTGAGGTTTTTCATGTGGTTTGACTCCATGCGTCTGGAATTCCCAGCGTTGTGGCCCGGAACAGCAGTGGGGTGTGAGAGGAGACCCCAGTCCCAGCCTCTTCCAGCAGGAGGTGCTGTAGAGCAAGTGCAAGCACCTTGCTCCTGGGGGAGCCGAGCTCTCCCATTGGGAGTCACTGTGGGGGATGGCTTGCTGCTGCAGATGTATTACTCTGGCAGTCTCAAACAGAGGATCGTTGGTGGGTCCCCTTTGATCTGTTGTCTCTGCTGGGTGTGTGGTGATCTCATGAGGCCAGGAGTGTGTGGGAATATTTACTGGTCTCCGTGAGTCAGCATAGACTTGTCAGTGGGGGATAGAGTATTTGAGGAAGAGGATGTTGTCCTTCGGGGCATGATCAGGACCATGAGAGCAAGGACGTCTCTGCCCTGCGTTGCTGGCAGGGGCTGAGAACTGGCATTTCCAAAAGGTGTCTTCTTTATTTCTTACTGTTTCACTTGCACAAGAAAGAACGGGAGAGAGAAGCTAGAGGAGAGCAGCTTGGATGAGAAGAGGGTGAGGGGAGTGGTGAGTAATTGGCTGATCTGCTCAACTCTGTCCTGCACGGCTGACTCCCATTATATGCGCTGTCTGTCCAGCCCCAACCTGTGCTGGGCAGCAATACGCTATATTAGTCAGTTTCCCCCGTCTCAGTTGGAACAGGACTCCCCACTTAATCCTGGCCATGTCCTGCGGGTGTCGTCATGGCCATGGCCCCAAGGTGGGGCTGAAAATAAAACCGGGAAAGGAGGTTGTAAGCAGTCTGTGCAGCTGACAGCCCTGCATAGAGCGCTACGCAGCAGGGCCCCGAGCACTAAGGTTCCCTCCAGGCGTGTTGCAGTGTTTGATGTCTGGGCAATATGGGACGGAGATGAAGCGATGCCTTTCTCTCTGTCTCTCTCCTGTTACACTGGGTTCTGCTGAAGCCCAGCAGGCTGGAAGGTCCAATGTGGCTTTTAAGAGTGGGCACGCTTGTGTGCTATTGCATGGCTGTCCAGTCCCGCACTAAAGACTGTGGTGAGCAGGGTGGGAAGGTGGCAGAAGGACTGGAACAGAAAAATTAAAGGATGAGATTGGCTAATTTCAAGTTGGGAAGAGCCTGGTCTGGAGACAAATAAGCCCTTGTGTTTGGCAGCTGCCCAGGGACAGATAGGGCAGCTTGTGCTAGTCGCAGAGTCTGCAGTTTGGAAGGAATTGTCCCTTTACGTTCCCTCTCCCAGTAGCTGAGTTTAGATTTCTTAAAATTATATGTTAATTCTCCAAAAGCTTCCTGCTTGCTGCCTTTGCTGGTGCCAGCATACCCAGGAGGTATTTATAGCACAGAAGACAACCTTATGTGACCGGGTTGCTCATGGTCTCCTTTTAAAGGGATAGCAGCACCTCCAGGGTGGAAGCAGAGCTCACAAGATGGTTTAAGTGCTTCTGTGCATGGATAGGAGCCTCGTGGGCTAAATGTATTCCTGTGGCGCATACAGTTACATCAGTGATGAATCTGGCCCATCTGGTCCATATTAGAAAACTGGTAAATCCGTATACTACTTTGAATTTACGGAGGCCGTGTAATCCCCATTTAGCAGATGGGGAGACTGAGGCATGTAGAGGTTAAATAATTTGTCCGCAGAGCTGGGATTAGCACCCTGGAAATCTGATTGCCTTTATTCCCTGTGTAGCCATTAGACAACACTCCCTGCAGAAACGGGGGGTTTGGTTTTGTGACAAAGGAGAGCAGGGAACCAATCGCACTCTTAGAATTTCTCCGCAGAGCGTGGTTGGCATACTGCCAGCAAGGGTGGGCAGTCTTGGCAGCTGCCAGAGGGAAATTCCTGGTGGAGCCCTGCTCCCTGATAGTCAGCAGTCCCAGTCAGTCTCAAGATGCCTCTGCCCATGAGTCCAGGTGGTGATCCAGGTTGCATGGAATTTTCACACTCAGCTGAGAGCACTTCAGGAAGAACCTGCTTTGGTATGGCTACGAACATCCACTTATATCAATGGAATAAAAAATTAGATTTAACCCCTCATGCTTCAGACGGGGGTCAGGAAGAAAACCTACCTGCAGGGGAAGTATTCCATAGTTGTCCACTGTGGGTTTTCATGCACCTTTTCCTGACGCACTGAGCACGTGCCACTGTTGGAAACCGGACTCTGGATTAGGAAGACCATTGGTCTGATCCAGGCAGGCAGTTCATGTGAACTTTCAGAGGCTTCTTCCCCAGTTCTGCCTGTAAGGCTAGCCCTGTGCTTGAGACACTCAACCTCTCCTTCATTCACACTCCCTGTGCCTCTCTGGCATCATGAGTCTTCTCAACTCCCGGGATCCTTGTTTGTGCGGTAGCTCTCTGCTGATGTCCAGTTGTGTGGGCTTTGGCGGTTGGGAGGGGGTTACATAGGAAAGTTGGGGACAGGTATCTCCCTGAGAGCTGCCACTGTGGTTTCCTTTTGAGTCTCATAGGGCTGTGTTGCTGGATTTGGGGCTGGAGACTGGAAGGTACGTGCAGCAGAAAATGCAGCTGGGAGAAGTGAACATCTCCTCTGCTTTCTGATTTCTCAGGTGTGCAACGGACCACAATATTGACAACACGACCCAGATCCTGTGGGAATGGCTCACAGCCATGGAGAAACATTATCGCTACATTGAGTGGAGGCCAGTGGAGAAGCCCAGGTAAGGTGCATGGCCTCCTTGGGCTTTTCTGTAGCAACACGTCCTAGCAGAGGGCGTTCTGTCCATTTCACACATAGGGAAACCTAGGCCCAGAGGGACTGAGTGACTTGCCGAAGGCTACAAGGGAGTCAATCGGAGCTGGAACAGAACCCAGAAATGTCTGGCTCCTGTCTCTGCACTCAGCATGCCCAATCTAGTCACTATAGTGTTTTCCGTACATGCAGCTGTGTGATTTGCAGCTCCAGATCTGGGGCAAAGTCTTTGCGTGGAAGTGGGTCTACCATCTTCTTCCACCCTATGGTGGTTCTGATCCAGTTTAGGACAAGAGGCACAGATATTCTTCTCCAGGTGGATGGCTTTCTCCCAGCACCTTCACTGGTATAACAAGCCCTTTGGTGTCACCATTAAGAAGGCATCTGAGGTTACCTACCCATTGGCACTGTGAAGGTCTGCCCACTGCTCAGCAGGGCAGCTGCTGTCTGCCTGTCCTATTCTGATCTGCCCAAACCTGCCCTGCCTAGTTCTGTTCTCTCCTGCCTTGTCCTGCTCTTGCCTGGAGCTGACTGCACAGAGAGATCCCACAGGAGCGAGAGGCCCTGCACACAGATGGAGACAGGGAGAGGTTTGTTTCCATACAGTCTCCTCGCTGCCGCTGGGAATGTGGGCGCTAGGGTAAAAAATTCCAGAGGGGTAGCCGTGTTTGTCTGTATACAGCAAAAACAATGAGGGTCCTGTAGCACTTTAAAGACGAACAAATTTAATTTCTGCAGGCATGAGCTTTTGTGGGCTGCAACGAACTGGGCTGCAGCCATGAAAGCTTTTATGCCTGCAGAAATTAAATTTGCTAGTCTTTAAAGTGCTACAGGACCCTCATTGTTTTTGCTCTAGGGTAGCTGAGTGCAGCCTGATCCAATCCTGACCCTGCATCAGTAGTCAGTTTCATGTTTCTCCTCTCCCCACCTCTGAGGAGTGGGCCGGGCAGAGCAAGGGCGACGGGAGCTGAATGGCTCTTCAGTAGGAGATTCCTCCCCCTGCCGCCCCAGAGGGATTCCAAGCTCAGCAAACCCTGCCAAGATGAGCCCTTAGTCAAGACTGAACTGATCTTGCCCTGCCAAGCTTCTCCGCCATCAGGCACGCACATGCAATGAGTCTGTAAGTTCACAGCCAAGGGCAGGTTATTAACTCTTGGTTTGCCTGATGCAGCTCTTACCCTGACGAACTTGGCCCCAAGCACTGGACAGACGAACGTTATGAACATGTCATGAAGCTCAAGCAGGAAGCCCTGAGCTTTGCCCGGGCAGAGGGAGCTGATTATCTCCTGGTAAGAGAACTCCGTAACAGGCCCAGCGGGGCCCCCTTCCCTCCTTTAGCGCAGGAAGAATTTCAGCCCTCCCTGAAGGCCTGATCTGGGGGAACGTGACCAGCTTTCAGATGCATAAAGTCCTGCCCATCCACAGGGGCCCAGGGCAGAATTGTTCCTTGTGGCAGATTCTCCAGGGCTGCATCCAGCCTATGTTGACATGACCCCACTCTGGAAGCCTGTCGTCTTCCTAACTTAAACTTTATGGCCCCGGCTCCTCTCTGTTTTGTTGGGATTGCTCTGGAGCCATCATCCATAGATAACATCGCTCCCCAGGCACCCTGCAGGGCTGTCGACATTCGTCTCTGAGAGCCCTCTGCTAGGAAGATATCCTCAAAGGTATTGAGAGGCTGGCTGTCGAGGAGGGCAGGGGAACTCTGGGGCCATGGAATCCTGCCTGCTCCGGGCAGGCCATTGCAGGGAGGGAGCTCTCCCTGCTAGTGCCCTGCTGCCAGAACCTTCACCTGCCTGCATGTGTTGTGACAAAGATGCAGGCCCTGCTTCAAGTATATTGCTCCTGGTAAGCGGGATGTGTTTCCGCCCCAGTTCACTGATACAGACAGCATCCTGACCAACGATCAGACCCTGACCTTCCTGATCTCCCAGAACAAATCGGTGATCGCCCCCATGCTGGACTCCCAGACGTATTACTCCAACTTCTGGTGTGGGATAACTCCTCAGGTAAGCCACCTGGGGCAGGCAGGGGGAATCTCTTGTTCTGGAGGATGTCCTGTTTGCTGTCACTCCACCTGGGTGCTGTTGCCAAGCAGTGGTGTGTTGTTTCCCAGGGTTACTACCGCAGGACGGCAGACTATTTCCCCACCAAGAACCGCCAGCGTGTGGGCTGCTTCGCCGTCCCCATGGTGTACGCCACCTTCCTGATTGACCTGCGAAAAGAGGGGACCGCCGAGCTCGCCTTCCACCCGCCGCACCCCAGCTACACTTGGCCCTTCGATGACATCATCGTCTTTGCCTACTCCTGCCAGGCAGCGGGTGAGGGCGAGAGGGAGGGGGCAGAGTGATAAGGGACAAGGTGGAAGACCCAGGACTGTCTCAAGGCATCCCCGGTCTGGGGGGGCTCGAGAACAGGTAGATGTTTGCTGTGACATTTGAATCAGCCCCCGTGTAGATGTGGAATTTATGGATCAGACAGAGCAAGGCATTGCCCGAGGAGCCATCTCCTGCCCCAGGCCGGCTGTGCACAAGCCCCTTCGCTGAAGGCAGGGTGGTGGGTGGAGGTGGTGGAGCGTGGGCCTGGTTGGGGCATTAGGAGGGGCCCAGCGATTGTGCTTTGGGGGTGGAGTGACACGGGGAAGGCTGGCGTGCAGAGCTCTCAGCAGAGAGGTTGGGAGCAGGGCCTGGTGGCCTGGGGTTACTCTGGCTGTTGCTGCCTTGCAGGAGTCCAGCCCTACGTCTGTAATCAGGAGCGGTTTGGCTACATCAACGTCCCGGCGAAATCCCATCAGACGCTAGAGGACGAACGCATCAACTTTGTGCACCTCATCCTGGAAGCCATGGGTAAGAGTGCAGGGGGCCCAGCTGCTGGCACTGGGGGAAAGGCAGGGAGCTTCATGCTGGGGTCCCAGCCCTGGGGCCCGGATCAGCCTTGGCATGAACAGGAGCAGCTCCACTGAAGGGAGTGGAGTTTCACCCGCTTACACCAGTGGTGAATCTGGCCCACGGACTTGTCTGAGGAATGGCCGGACAAAGCGTAAGCAATTATCTTCCTGGACGTGAGGGAAGCTCACGGGGCCTTGGGTGGGTGTATGTGCCGTGTGGGCGCTCACTGGCTTTCTTGCCAGGGGGTCATAGCAGCAAGCCTAAGGATGGAGTGAGCCGTGGAAAGTGGAAGACCCCAGGTCAGCCATGAGGCACGCTGGCAGGGGATGAGGGGTGCCGCCTGCACCATTCTGGGGGGCTCTGAGGACTTTAGCCTTCTGAGCTGTCCATCCAGCCCCAGCCCACACTAAAACTCACTTGAACTGAGAGCTCTGATGCCAGCTACCAGCCTGAACCAAAGCTGGGGGGGGCACAATCCCCAGGCGGCTTTGAGGTGAGGGCATTGGTGCTGTCTAGGCCCATGGAGTGAGGGCTGGGCACAGTAACTCATCTTAGCCATTGCTCCGTCTCTTGCAGTGGACGGCCCCCCGATGTACCCCTCCGAGCACGTTTCTGTCAGCCCCAAGCACCTCAGTAAAATGGGCTTTGATGAGGTAAGCAGCCGGCCGGACATGAGAGAGCATTTCCCCTCCCTGACCAGCCACAGCCCACTCCTGTCCCTCCACCTCTCCACGCCCTCTGGAGCCTAAACCCTGCGGGACTGGCCGGCAGAGATGCTGCAGGGTGATGTGAAGTGCCCCCAGCCTAGCTAAGCGTGCTGCCCCCATAGCCCCTGTTGGATGAAGGATACGCTTCAACCCAGATGCCTACCCTGATAGCCTGTGGCTGAACCATTAGACCCGCGTGCTGGGACCTCAGGGAACAGCACGTTCAGGCCCAGCACAGAGTTGAATTATGAGAGAGGACGGGTGGCTGGCGCGGGAAATCTGGCAACAGCCCTGTCCCAGGAGCAGAGGCTCCTGTGCTCCCATCTTGGGGAATGAATCTGCTGTTGTTTCAAAGAGGAGGGTCCTTCCTTCATCCCGCTCACTGCCATGGAACAGAGCCTGTTCCCCTCCGTGTGCCCCGCTGGGGTAGAGCTGTCTCTCTCCTCTGTGTGCCGGTGTATCGCTTTCCCTTCCGTCAGAGTGGCCTGCCCACTGCTGGTTGGAAGAACTCCATGTAGACTGTGTCGCCTTCTCTTGGCGGCTTCCCTTAGTGAGCGTGAGCCTGCGTCCTGCCTGGGTCTCTCTCCTAATGTTTCTCGGGCTGGGATATTTGATTCTTTTCTTTAGATTTTCCTGATCAACCTGGTGCGGCGGCCGGACCGGCGCCAGCGGATGCTGAGCTCTTTGTACGAGCTGGAGATTGATGCCCTGGTGGTGGATGCTGTGGATGGGAGGTGATTGCTCTGAGCCGGGGTGGGACGATAACGCCCCATGGGGAGACGTGTTTTGAATGCTGGGTGCGGGCCAGTTTCTTGCTCCTAAAGCTCAGCATGCTCGTTGCTGCTTTGGGTGGACTTGGGGGATGCGCTATTACGCTGCGCCGACAAGCGAGAGGGCTGTTAGTCTGGGAGGGAACAACACTGTGTTCCCAGCTGGGTTGTCTCCTGAGCAAGGGAATAAACAGGCAGACGTCCGGCACGGTAAGACACACGAGTCCCTGGCCCCAGGCTCAGCCTGCCGGCCTCTCTGAGCACAGCCCACTGAGCCCTCAGGATCCTACCACAGGCAGCAGCGCTGGAGAGCTCCACTCCCCCAGGTGTGACCAGGTCCCTCTTGTGAGGCGCTATTGGGGTAGTGGGGGGGGGTGCTCCCCTGGTTGAGGAAGCATCTGTGGGAAGGGAATAACCTGCTCCAAACTGGAACTAGCCCGTGTCTGTGGTAGGTAGAGCTCCCGTCAGAGGGTGGTGCTGGGAAGTGGAAGTGCCTGGATCTGACTGGGCCGGGAGTAAGGCTAGAAGAAGGAGGTGTTTATTGCATGGGGCAGAGCGGTGGGAGTTTGAGACGGGAAGAATCTATCATGGCCACCTCACTTCGCACATGCCACCCCCAGTCAGTGCAGGATTGTGCCCTATGGCCTGGTCTCCAGTGCAGCCCTTCTCTAACCATGGCCTCTTGCCCTCCAGCGCCCTAAACAGCAGTGACATTAAGATGCTGGGTGTGGATCTGCTCCCAGGATACTATGACCCGTTCTCGGGCAGGACGCTCACCAAGGGGGAGGTTGGCTGCTTCCTCAGCCATTATTACATCTGGAAAGAGGTAAAAACCTAAGGCGAAGGGAGATGATAAACAGGGAGGGGGAGATTACACCACTGCCAAGGGGCCCTATTCAGAGTGAGAGACAGCCCCTGCCCCACAGAGCTGACAGTCTAAACAGATGAAGCAGGGAGGGGAAGCCCAGGGTCACCCAGAAGGTCTTTGTCAGAGCTGGGACTAGAACCCAGATCTCCAGAGTCCTAGTCCAGTGCCTAGCCCACTGGAGCTTGTTGAGCAGCTCTGCTGGTTGGAATGTTGCCGTCAGCAGCAGCCCCTTAGAGGGTGGTGTCTCCTCTGCCCCACTCCTCTGTTCTGGGAGGCTGTTATTCACAACATGCCCCCATGCAGATTTAGTTTCTGGATGGGTGCCACCGTCCTGGGGCAGGGACAGGAGGCCCAGGAGGGAGTGGCAGGGCCTCTAATGATGGCCACGCGGGTTCTCCCTGCAGATCGTGGAACGGGGGCTGGAGAAGTCGGTGGTGTTTGAGGATGATGTGCGCTTCGAGGCCCATTTCAAGGGGCGGTTGATGCGGCTGATGGAGGATCTGGAGTGGGCAGAGCTGGACTGGGACCTGATGTACGTTGGATTAGCCTGCAGTGAGGCGCAGGGGTGGGAGAAGGGACAGGGCTGGGTGCTGGACCCATCCTGAGTTTGCCTTCTGAGTGCTATCACTTGAACCCCTGAATGCTCCCAGCGCTGATTGGAGCCAGCCGCCTGGAGATGAGTCTGTCCCATTCCCAGCCCCTTTAGCCACCTAATCCCCTGCAGCGTGGCTGCTTCCTGGCATTGCTGTGGGCCCAGCTCCATCCCTTCGCTGATGGGCGACTCTTGCCTTTGCAGCTACCTGGGCAGGAAGCAAGTGACGGCGGAGGACGAGGAGCCGGTGGAGGGCGTGCGGAACCTGGTGGTGGCAGAATATTCCTACTGGACCTTGGCTTACATCGTCTCCCAGCGGGGGGCCCAGAAGCTGGTCGCTGCCGAGCCCCTGTCCAAAATGCTGCCAGTGGATGAGTTCCTGCCCATCATGTATGACAAGCACCCAAAGTAAGGATAGGCTCTGGCTGCTGATCGATCCCTGGGCAGGGCTGGCTGAAAAGGGGCAGATCCCAAGGAGCCCAGTGCCGGTGGGCTCCACTCCATGCAGATCCCCCAGTCCTGGGAAAGGGTTTTGGATCTGGTCTCCTCCCCAGTCAGGTGTGACGTCCCTTTACTAGTTTGGTTTGCAGCTCAGGCTCCATTAGCAGCTTGGCTGTGTAAGTGAAGAAACATGCACCCACCCCCACTCCCCACCCCCGTGTTATTCATGAGCTGAAAGAAAACATCTGTTACCATGAACTCATTCCCCTCCGACGTCGCTGCGCTCTGGTCTGTGGAAAACAGCCGTCAGTGAGCTGGGGGGAGGAGGTGCAGAGCTGAGAGAACAGAATCCTTGCTGGCTGAGCATGGGCTGTGTGAAATGAGTTTAAGAACATGAAAACAGCCACGGTGGGTCAGACCAAGGGTCTGTCTAGCCCAGGGTCCTGTCTTCCAACAGTGGCCAATGCCAGGTGCTGCAGAGGAAATGAACAGAACAGGTGATCACCAAGTGATCCATCAAGTGGGTTTGGAGGATCTCAGCTCCATTTCTAATGAAGGATCAGTCACATCCCCCTGTCCTACCATCATGGCTGATCTCTCTCCCTGGTTCTCCCTGTTACTGGCTGACTGGGCCATGGAGACTGAGCCCCCCTGACGCTCATAGGTCATCCCCCTGGGTTAGGTTTGAGGCCAGCCTACAGGACACTTGCTCTAGACCATGTTCTATGGTAGGTGGAGGGCTCTTGACCAGATGCTGTTCAGCAGCACTGAAATCACACATGGGGAGTGAGGCAGGAGAAGAATTGCTGAAAAACCTGGGGGAGCTGAGAGTGCAGTGTGTTTGGCTAAGGAGTCTGTGCATGCATGTCTGAGGGTCTCCGTGCATGCTTGTCAGTGGATCACGGAGCCCCTTTCGCAGATGCCAGGCTCTAAATACAGCATGTGTACAAGGCCACCAGCTCCCCCACAGCATTGCGTCCCCTGTTCATCCCCATGGAATGTGCAGCCCCACAAATATTCAGTCAAAATCCCTCCCAGCCACTCCAGGATGGCCATGTGGCTTGCATCTTCTGCAGGTGCTCTCCGATTCTCATCAGGCTGTTGCAGTGGGCTGGAGCGCCAGTTTCCCAGTGCTGGTTTCCTGCCCCTCCTGTGGCTGGTGGGAGGGTGCGGGAGAGACATGCAGACTGAGCTGGGGGGAGAAGGATGGGAAAGTTTGAGAGAGATGGAAAAACGGAGGCCTTAAAAGAGTAAAGGGAGGGCTGGAGGAGGAAGGTGGATAGATTAAAGCCCTGGCTGTGAATCAGGAACCATTCCAGGTCCCAAGCTAGCTAGAATAACATCTGTATAGGCCCTTTGGCACTGGGCCAGCCCTTTGGCAGTGGGGCCAGCTGAGCGCCCTCCTCTGAAGGAACCCCCTAGTTCGATATGAACAGCACAAGGCAGGGCTGGGTGAGCTGTGGAGATGGATGTGACCACCATGGCCCCCGGGGGTAGAAGGTGGCACCACGGGTCACTCCAAAGCGACCCCTCAGTCCTGCTAAGGACTGGCAGGAACCCTGCGCAAGAGGCATCAGGAGGAGGAGGAATAGGAGGCGAGGAAGCCGCTGGCTGCCCAGCGTCCCATTCCTGCTGCACATGGAGTCCTGCAGCCCTGGCAGCCTGTAGGGTGAGCTCATCTCGGGATTCCTTGTTTGCTGTAGTTTAACAAGGAGCCTGGGAACTGCTTGGCTCTGCTGCGGACATTGAGGAACATGTTTCTGGGCAGTCGGCCCAAGCCAAGCGAAGTGCTTTGGCTGTGGTTTTTGAGCTGCTCCACCAAGGCTGGGGGATGGGTAGACTCCTCTCACCTACAGACTCTTACTGAACCAGGAGTCCACCTGGAGTTCTTGGCTCCCATCCCCAGCAGGAAAGGCTCTTAGTGATCCATCTAGGTGCTGTGTCCCTGGGCACTTCCTCCTCTTTGGTGTCAGAGGCCCAGGAATGTGGCATTAGAGGGGAAAGGGACTCCCCCTTAGCCCACACTATGGGCAGACCCTGCCGTCCCCCCGGCTGTATGGATTTTGTTCTCCAGCCCCTTTTACGTTCTTACCCAGCCACACAGATTTTTCCGCTCTCCCTTTTCTAGCAAGGATTACAAGAAGCATTTTGCTAACCGAGACCTGCTGGTGTATTCGGTGCACCCCCTGCTGGCTTACCCAACTCACTATGCCGGGGACACCAAGTGGCTTAGCGATACAGAGACTTCTACCATCTGGGATGACGACGCCAAGAAGACGGACTGGAGCGGCTCGCAGAAAACACTGAAGGGTTCCAGAAGCAACACTGGCCATTCCTTCCGCTCGACCTCCAGGGATGAGCTCTAACATCTGGCTGGTAAGCCAGGCCCAGCAACAGCTGCAGTGCATGTGTCTACACATGCACGAGTTTGTGCGGAGTTCGCTGCCAGGAAATGCTGCCCTGGCAACATGTCTTATGGCGATGTCTGAAATCATCCTTTTCATCTTCACTGTTCAATAGCAACTTTCCCCTTCCCTACCCTCTTTCTTTATGGACACTGGGGAATTAGCCTCCCCGCCCTCTCCCTCTGGGAGCAGCCCCTATTGTCATCCTCATTCTTCAGATGTGGGTACCTCGGCCCTGAGCTGGATTTGCACATTAAGACAGTGGCAGGTGAACAGAACCCAGGATTCCTGACTTCCAGGCCTGTGCTTTAACTACTAGACTACAGCCTGTCCCACTACTCCCCTCGATGCCAGTCGCTCTCCCAAGAGGGGATGCAGGAGTATCCAGGAGGCTCTCACTCCTCATTACCCAGGGTTCTGACATCTGACCAGCTGCTGCAATGTTATAGATAAATTAGCAAGAAACTCCCTATTGTTCTACCTTCCAAGGGTTAAGGACTTGGGAAGGAAGATACAAAACCAAACCATAGGAGGTTACGTCAGTACTAAGTGTACAGTTGGGAGGCGATGTTCTCTACTGGCTAAAGGAGGGGACTGAGAGTCTGGATTCCTAGGTTCTGTTCCTGACTGCCACTGATTCTCAGCGTGACCTTGGGCAAGTCATTTTACTGCTGTGTGTAAAATGGGGATGATGTTCCTCTGCTTCCTGGAGTGATGGTGAAGCTACATTTAGCTGTTGTTTGTGAAGCGCTTTGAGCTCCTCAGGGGAAGGCGGCAGTGGGAAAGAATACATTGCTCCTGGCATCCCAAAGGCTCCCTTCACGCTCTGTTTCCTACTGGCTAAGGAGTGTGGATGGT
Source organism: Mesoclemmys tuberculata (assembly GCA_007922155.1). Lineage (NCBI taxonomy): Eukaryota > Metazoa > Chordata > Testudines > Chelidae > Mesoclemmys > Mesoclemmys tuberculata. The sequence continues at coordinate 11,958,399 of ML675655.1, forward strand.
ATAGTTCACAGGGCTTGCACTGTAATTGGAATATGAGACAGTACATGATGCCAGACAGCAGAGCAGCCCTATTAAAAACCTACACTTTGTCTGCCCCAAATGTAGCACAGCCATTGTTAATCCTCTGTCAGAATTTGCAGGACAAAGTCCTGCTGGCTGGCATTTTTAATGCTAGAAGGAAAACAATCCCTGGGCAAGAGTCAAGCATTGAAAGGCTCAGGCTGGGAGCAAATGAGCTGGGCAAAGTTTGAAAACAAAAATAACTTGCCCTTATTTCCATGGTAAGCACATGGTGGGTCATGCGGACGGTCTGGAGTTTAGTGTGCTAATACATCCCCTCTTCTCCCCCTGCTCTGCTCTGAGCTGGCTGGCACCCTCCTCCTTGGAGGTCGCTGCACAGAGTTGGGGCTGACAGGCTTCACTAAGGGGGAAGAGATTATCTTTCACACCAAGACTTGTTAAGTGACCCTGTCCGGATCTGAGATGAGCCAAACCGAGCAGGAAATTCAAAGTGTGACTGCTGAGACGCCAGCCTGAATGTGCTGCCTTGGGCTGCTACATCAGGGGAGAATTGGGTTCCAAAGAGTGGGCAACTTTCCTCCTTTGCTCTCCGGCTCTTCTGTTGGTTTAAACTGGCTGTAGATGGTGACCGTGTGGTGGGGATTCTGAGCTGTATCCAGCCCTGCACACTGAGGTCCCATCTTCAGCCTCAGAACAGAGGCTGCAGCTGTAGCAATGGGGCAAGCTTCCTCCACGCAGATCACCCACCACCAATCCCTGACCACCTGGGACTCTGTTTGGGGGCAGAATGGAATCTGGGCTGCGTGGCCCATTTACACCTTGTGCCTTTTATTGGCCTTCTCCAGAGAGGCCAGCAGTGGCAGAGGAGATGCACAGCAACACAGCCAGACCCTCTTGCAATGAATAGGAGGACAAGCGTGCTGTGGGACACAGGGAAACCCAGTGCCCAGGAGTTAGGGACAGCAAAGTATTTAGTTTCACAAGCTGGCGCTGCATCAGCAAAGGGAGCCTTGCTGCCCCCAGTGGTGCAGCAACAACCCCTGCTTTGCACCAGTAACACGGGGCTCTCACTTCCTTTTCCAGGGATGTTTCCCATTTCCTGAGCACTACCATGGAGGAACACTGTGGACCCTCTGCCCAGCTGCAGATTCTGCTGGTTGCTGGCTGAAGATGCAGCTGTGTTCACTTGACCAAAGGCGGGTCTTTAAGCTGGGCTCATAACCTTCACTCACTGTAATAGACCACATGCAGGGTTTGCACCGAGGATCATGCTCGACTATCTGGACACCTCTGCTGGATGGTGAAGCTTTCGGTCTAGCCCTTTGCAACCTACTACTTCTTGTTCCCCATCTCTCGTGGTGCCTCTCCCTGAAAGGACAGAGCTGTTGGAAATGTACAAGGCTTGGTAGTCTTCCAGGTCTTGACTTGCCTGGTATTTTCAGACTGAGATTGTTCCTGTAGGGACACAAGAGCCCACTCGGCTGAGATCTGCCTGGCTGTGGAGCCAGGGGCCCTGTTAGAGCCGGTGGCTTATGCTGTATATTGATTCTTTTGTAATACTTATTTGGATGTTGTCTTATTTGATCAGTTCCTCCTTCTGCTCCAATGGAATCAAAGCTCTTTCTCTTCTCCACCTCAAGTTGGAGCCGATTATCACCAGCTGTGCCTTGCTGAAAAGGGGCTGGCACCTAGACAGGTGATGGGTGTCTAAGCAATGCTTAATCGGAAGAGCCTCGCCCCAGACAGACTTCGGGTTGTGGTGGAGAATCCGGAACAGGGCGAAAGGAATACAAAGTTCCCCCCAGCTGATTGCAGGTTAGGGTTCTCTTTCCATTAGGCCAGGCTGTTTGCGGGGCTTTTCCCTCCTGTGTGGTATGTTTTGACTGAAGTAAGCAAGCCAGAAGGAGGCTTAAACAGAATTTAAGCCAACTCACCTATATCTTGTCACCATCTTGTTCCCTGTAGCCCCTTCTAGTGTTTTCTAGTGGGTATTGCATTTGTTCTTGCCTGTGTGCAACTAGCATGTGTACAATAGTCTGCAATGCCCAGCTTGCCTCCCTTCCCCTGTGTACAGTGCACTGGTAGTGCTCACAGAATGCCTCTGAACGCCACGTGGAAGAGGAACAAACGATTCCAGTATAAGACATCTTTATACCAGTATAACTGCAACCACATGAGGGTCTGTGCTGCAATAACTGGTAGAAAAATCATACTCTTAACTGACATAGTTACAATGATGCAGTATATCTGGGTTACAGTGGAGGGATGCCAGGGTGTGAGAAACCTTTAGCACCCTCATAAATAACAACGAGGCAGTGAGTGGAAGAGCAGCCTGGGTATTGGTGCTCTGTGTCTTGAGGGAGGGAGCTGCCTGCCTTCCGTCTGTGAATTTACCCCATGGGTTGGAGAAGAATTTAATGCCAGGTCTTTGGGTGACGTCAACGAAATGGCTCCTCAAGTTTCTTGTGCCATGATTGAAAAATACTTGCTTCAGCCTGCCTGAGGGCCTGGAGCAATCATAGGGTGCACCCTATCTCCATGGGCCGTCAGTAAGGGCACCAGGGCAAAGGAAGCTACAGACTAAATGCACCAGGCATAGAACAATCCCTGTGCATGTAGTGTAGGTGTCAAAGTACTTTACATGTCATGACATCTTTTTACATCCAAAGCGGCTGTGTTTTCCTGGGCCTGTATAACCAAAGTCCGAGCTGCTGCGTTTAAACCAAACTGGGCAGGGCCGGTGTCTTCATTGCAGCTTTGCCCCCTTCTAATCTGGTGCCCTGGGATGGGGGAGGGTCTTCTCATGCTCATTCCCAGGTAAAGGGGTGGTACCAGGGGAGTGGGTATGAGGTGGAGGGGGTGTGTCAGGGACTCAGAATCCCTGCATCAGGGATGGTCCGTTTAGCCCCCTCGCCTGTCTTCCAACAGTGGCCGAGGCCAGGTGCTTGAGGGGGAATGAACAGAACAGGCAATAAGCGAGTGATCCCTCCTGTCGCCCATTCCTAACTTCTGGCCCCAGAGCCTTTAATCGCTCATTGATTTTTCAGGGGGGTCGGGGTCAGAAGGTGTCTGCTACAGCAAAGCTTGGGGCATCCTGCACCAGCCCCCTCGCCTGGAGGGAAGGAGCCCCCTCCTGCTGGGAGATGGAGGGCAGCAAAGCCTGGAGACCTGGCCCAGGGCTCCCCAGTGTGTGTGGGGGGGGGGCACGGGGGGCTGGCCCAGGGCTCCCCCCGGGGGGGTGGGCGGGGGGGGGGGGGGGGGCGGGGCGGGGGGGCGCGCGCCCCGCCCCCCCCCCCCCCCCGGCCCAGGGCTCCCCCGTGTGTGTGTGTGTGTGTGTGTGTGTGTGTGTGTGTGTGTGTGTGTGGGGCCGGCCCAGGGCTCCCCAGTGTGTGTGGGTGGGCGGGCTGGCCCAGGGCTCCCCCCCCCCGTGTGTGTGTGTGGGGGGCCGGCCCAGGGCTCCCCAGTGTGTGTGTGTGGGCGGGGGGGGGGCTGGTCCAGGGCTCCGCTGTGTGTGGGGGGGCCCGGGGACCCCCCCGGTGTGTGTGGGGGGGCCCGGCCCGGGACCCCCGTGTGTGTGTGGGGGGGCCCGGCCCAGGGACCCCCCGGTGTGTGGGGGGGGCCCGGCCCAGGGACCCCCCGGTGTGTGTGGGGGGGCCCGGCCCGGGGCCCCAGTCTCGGGTCCCGCCGGCCCGCCCCGCCCCGTCGAGCCGCGCCCGTTGCTAGGCGCCGCGCTGCCCGGACGCGCCGCTCCCGCCGCCATGGCCCCCAAGAAGAAGGGCGGCGGCGGCGGCGGCAGGAAGGAGGCGGCGGCCCCGGAGAAGGAGGCGCGGGCGGAGCAGCCGCTGCCCGAGCACAGCCGCGGCTTCTACCTGCTCCAGATCCGGGACCTGGAGCAGCGGCTGGCCCGGTGAGGGCGGCCGGCCACGTCCGCCAGCGACTGCGGCTCCCAGCAGCGCCCGGGGGCAGCGCCCTCCAAAGCCGTGTGTGTG
>ML675655.1:11962418-12043886 GCA_007922155.1 Mesoclemmys tuberculata
AGACCCTCCTTAATGTGGCTGGCAACGCGCTGGGGGGCCCAGGCGTTTCAGCAGCGTCCGTGCTACACTGGCTCGTGATAGCCCTTTCCCGACCGGTGCGGCAGAAGCCGGTTCTGGCGCAGGTAAAATATGAGCACGAGGCAGAAAGACGGCACCAAGCCCTGGGTCAAAGGTGCGGCTTCTCTTTTGCTCCCTGAGACTCTGCATGGAGCCAGCGGGCCACATTCAGTTCTTGTGTCAGCGGGTGCGGCTCCCATAGAAAGGAAGGCGCTTCACCCGCTTGCCGCAGGGCTGAGTTTGGCCTCTTGGGCTGGAATTAGAGCGGCCTTTTACACCATGGCAAGGCTGAGCGGAGAGATCCTGTCCACTACCTCACATCCACCTCTAGGGCCGGGGGATCCCAAGCTGCTGGATGAGAGCGCAGGGAACAGGCCATGAGCAGCTCCCTTCTCCAGTCCCACTGGACATGGGCTGAGAGCTGAGAGCTGTGCCTGTGGTCCGGGGAATGGACCAACCTAGAAATAGGTGAGGGCAGGCAGTCACCCCATCCCGAAGGCTGCCGTCTGACTGCCCGCTCGGCGCTGCTTGCCCCTGGTAGGTACCAGCGGAAATGGGACGAGCTGCAGGTGAACGAGACCCTCTTCAGGATGGAGTACGAGCAGATGGCCAATGACAACAAGGAGATCGTGGCCTTTCTCAAGAAGACCCTGAACCAGCGGGTCGATGAGATCGCTGACCTCAATGACCAGCTGCTCAACCTGCAGCAGGCCAAAGAAGCCGAGAAGGATGCCTTCGAGGCCCAGCTGGCCCAGGTTCGACATGAGTTTCAGGAGACCAAGGACCAGCTCACTTCGGAGAACATGATACTAAGTAACGTGCCTTCTTCTTCCCCCTTGCGCCATGGTCCCTCTTCCTGCTGCAGTGCAGGGACAGAGCCTGTAATTTAGAGGGTTGAACATTAGTTCCAGCCTGGGGCCGTGGCCATGGGCTGTGGGGAGAACAGCCAGTAGACGTATTCTGGCTGGAGTAGATGGGAATTTTTTCTGATGAAAATGATTTTTGTTTCTCATTGAGATTTTCAGCAGAACACTTCAACTTTTAGTAACAAAATAAAACGTTTGGAAAATAGATTATTTATTTTTTGGCCCAAAGCTGCTGAAAATCAAAAAATGTTTGGCATTTGGGAAAAGATTTTTGGGATTTTTTGTTTTCTGATGACAAACCTTAAATGTTCAGGGCGAGCAGCCACTTTCCACGAAAATGTTTATTTAGTCAAATAGCTGATTTTCCATAGAAGAAGAGTTGCTAGAAAATTTGTGACCAGCCCTAATTACAGCCATGCGTGTGGGAGAACACGGGTGGGGAGGCAGAGCTCTGTGGTGTATACACACTGAAGCCTCCCTTTCTTTCCTCCACAATGTGGGTTGTGGATGGTTTCTTTCCAGTGCTGGAGACTGCTGTCTATTGCTGATTCCCACAACAGGTATAGCCTGGGTAGCCTCAGGGCAAGCTTTTCCCATATACTGGGCTAGAATTGATATTACAGCAGCACCATTTGCTAGGTGCTGTACAAACGTACTAAAGTAGAGTTTGTGATCAGGGTGGTTGACCAGGTGCATGGCTGAGAGAAGAGCAGCTGGGGAGAATCTCACAAGGGGGTTTGCCTGCTTCTTGAAGCACTTCGTTCTCTCCTGTGATTAAAAGTGGAAGCCCCCAGGGGTCCTAAGTGCTCTCTCTCGGCAGGTGGGAAGCTGGCTGCACTGGAGGAGTTCAGGATCCACAAGGAGGATCTCATGGGCAAGTTTGCAGCCGTCGAGGAGCAGCTGAAGAAACAAGAGGAAGATCACAAGGAGTATATCTATAACCTGGAGAGGAAAGCTGTGCTGGACAAGGACCGGTCAGTGCCAGACAGGCTGACTTTGCAATTCCCCACTTGTCTGAAGATGGGAGTGTGGTCTGGTGGTTAGTGCCAAGGTCTGGGACTTGGGAGCCATGTTTTGTGTTCCTGGCTTTGCCACTGACTCAAGCAGATCGTTTCACCCCAGTTTCCCATCTGTAACATGGGGATGATGTTCCAAGGGAAGAGCGGGGCTTAATTCATTGATGGCTGGGAGGTGTTTTGAGATCCTGGAATGACGGTGCTCAGGAAAGGCAGGTTGATGGGATCCAGGGAGGGTTCTCTCCCATGGATGAGTGGGATGCTCAGAGCGCTACCCTCTGCAGCAAGGTGTTGGGTGGGTGCTGTGCAGGGAGTTTCCATGTAGGGAGGCTATGGGGCACTGGGAGAGCTTCCCCAATAGGCAGGCAGGCAGGAGAGCTCCTTCAGCAGACCTGGGGGTGAGTGGGATGGTGTGAAAGCTTCCCCTGTGGGTGGAGCGCGAGGAGCAGGCCTTTCCTCGGACTGTATTTAATCCTTTGTCCTGGGGTCCGATTGGCTGGGGCTGAGGCGTTCGCAGCTGCGGCGAGCCCTGCCCCAGGAGTGATCTCCTCGGTGTGTGTGGGCACACACCCCACCCCTGCAGGCTGAAGAAGGAGATGATGCAGCGTGTTAACGTGGTGGCAGCCGAGTTCCGCAAGGTCTCCAACAGCCAGATGGCAGAGACCACCAAGCGCACCATCCGCGAGAACGTGGCCGTCAACGTCCAGCTGGCCAAGATGTCCGATCGCAGCTACGACCTCATCCAGGAGAACGACAAGCTGAAGGAGGCCCAGGCCGAGATGCAGAAGCAGCTGGAGATGCTGGAGCACAATGAGAAGCAAATGGCCAAGAACAGCCTCAGCAACCAGAAGGTAAGAGCTCAGCCATGCACAGAAGGATGCAGGGTGCTGCAGTCCCCAGGGTGCTAGTCCTGGCATTGCTCCAGCTTGTCTGCACCTAGTATCCATGTGGTGGCTTTCAGAGGCTTGGTCTCCCCCCTCTCCCACTCACTGGTAGCGCTATTGCCCTGGGGTTTGTTCAGCCCCCCATAGAAGTGCAAGTGGCTCATCACGTCGTTGGCTCATTGTCTTGGCCATGGGGAACTGACAGCGGGACAGGCAACTTGCAGCCTGTGTGTGGGCAGCAGTGAGGAGGATAGTGAGCCTGGGCTGTGATGTCCCTCTTGTCTCCTGGTCCCGAACCCACATCCCTGCTCTCATTTCAGATGATTTGGATGCTCACCAACAAGTGCAAGGAGCAGCAGGTGCTGGTGGAGGAGTACAGGCAGCAGAAGGAGACCACGCACCAGTTGGAGGCAGCCCATGAGATGCTGCAGAAGGAAAACCAGGCACTAAGGTACGTGCAGCAGAGCGGAGGTGATGGCAAGCTGTCGGGATGCGGGGGGCAGATTTAATTCCCGTGTTGCAGCTGGGTCTTGTTGCATAGCCATGAAGAAGCAAAGCAGAGTCCTTGTGCTGCAATCCCATCACATTTCCCAGGCTAAGTGGGGTCAGGCCAAGATGGATGGGAGACCTTCAAGGAAAACTCAGGTATTACAAGACCTGGTTTCAGTGATTCAGAAAATGGTGCTCTGCCTCTGCAACTGTGGCTTGGTGTGGCACTAGAAGGCTTACAGAAGACATAATATGCAGATCCTGACTACAGCGGGCTGGAGATTGGAATTTTGGTTCCACGGGAAATTCTGACATTTTGAAAACAGTTCTTTTTGCTTGGAATAAATTTTGAAATTTGTCACAAAACACAAATTCCAAACTGTGACTATTTGGGGCTGCAAAAATATTTCATTTTGATAATGTTGAATTTCGTTTCAATAAGGTAAAACATTTTAGTTTTGACTTTCTCATTTTGATTTACCAAATGTAAACTTTAATATTATATTAACTTTTACTTTTTAATATTATGCATTTAACACAGTATAGAATTAAATGGATATTTAGTTTTTTAATATGTCTAAATGAAATTAATCACAATAAGGAAGCCAAAAGGAAATGTTTTGCCTTTTCAAAACGCAACATGAAAGTCAATGTGATTCATTTAGACTTCTTCCCGTTGAAATTGTTGAAATCGAGACACTGATTTTGACTAAAGTGCTTTTTTTGATGGAGATGTTCTGTGCCAAATGTTTTGACCTGGGCTTGTCCTGACCCCTTGTGCCCATTAACCCCCTAGAGCGGGAACTCGGAAGAGTTGTGGTGTTAACCGAGGTGTCATGGCTCAATGCCCTCTGCAGTTGCAATTCACAGGGACTCGTCTTCACTTCTTGTCCTAAACTGCCATGCGGTGTTGCTGTGTGTCTTTAGATAGTTGCCACTTTCCACCCTAGAGGTGGCTGCATTTAAGTCTGAGGAAAGTCGTCCAAGTCTATCTAGTCACCTGCTTCACAGGGGCCTTGTGACTCTTAAGTAAGCAATGTCTGTAAAGCGCCTTTGGACGGGAGCCCGGGAGGGTAGAGAAGGGCTGAGTATTATTAGAATTATGCTTACCCTGAGTGTGTCTGTGTCACCTCAGCCCACTCAACCCTCTGACAGACTCAGCAAGACTGTCGTGCCCCCCGTTCCTCCAGAAGAGCTGCTGTGCCTTGTGCTGCACACAAGTCTCACAAAGGCCTGGCCCAGAGTCATGCAAATGTCGGCTCATGCTTTGTCAGCGCATGGTCTCTGAGTGCATGCTCCGACCACTCAGCTGGGGCCCTGGGGCCTGCTGTCTGGGAGCTGCACGTACAGGACATTCAGGAACCCCACCCAGGGTGGGATTAACCGTGGGAAAGGGGATGCTGGTGTTCCCCTGCAGTTACCAGGGGATGGAACTCTTGGAAAGTAAACTGTCTATGGGATCTTGCTTCCACAGATGTGCAGAGGGGCTTAGCTCACAGCAGCCTCCCTGGAGACCTGGCTTAGACACACCCACACACCCACCCGCGCACTCACAGATCTCCCTGGTTGCTTAACTTAGACAGAAAGGTAGGCAGGCAACAGACAGTCATATTCACATCTCTCCCAGGGGGAGCTGACTGGGACAGACAGACCTCCCTGGGGACCTGACTTGGATGGACAGACAGACAGACCTCCCTAGGGAGCCTGATTTATACAAGTGCATGTGGTGCACACACAGCTGCCCGGCCTGCCGCAGGCGGTGGGCGCTCCCCTAGAACACCTGCACTCCAGGCACTGCGAGGTGAAGTGGCTGTTTGCTACCTGACCCCGCATGTTCTTGTCCGGTCTGTCCCTGCAGACAGGAGCTGAAGGAAGCGGAGGAGGAGGTGAGGCGGAAGACAGATGAAGGGCAGAGTCTGGCCAAGCTCCTGGAAGAAGAGCAGAAGCGCAGGAAGAATGCAGAGAGGGTCCTGAACCAGGCTGGCCGGGCCCTGAAGGACGTGCTGCAGGTGAGACTCAACCAGTCCTGAGGATTGGGGCGGACACGCTCCGATGGCTGTTTGCCATTAAATGGGCCAGAGCCCAGCATGCCTCTGCCATGGGGACACTTCCTTGCTTTGCTCCAAAAAGCTGGAACAGAACAGCCGCACTAAGGATCACAGAGGCCTGAGCACTAGAAGGGGAGCATTATCTGCAGCAGACTGGGAACCAGGACTCCTGGGTTCTGTTTTCAACTCTACCGTTCGCACGCCGGGCAAGGCGCAGTGCTGCCGTGCACGTCTCGCCATGTGTAAAATGAAGCTGATCGTACTGGTGGCTGTGGGGCTTGGTCTGTTAGTGTTTAAAGGCTCTCCGAGGAGAGGCAGCAGAGAGCAAAATGTTTCCGTTAGTAACAGGGTAACACCGGCTAGAGTGGAGTCCACTCGTCGGACAGTCGTGGGGAAGGAGGGTCCACGCTGCGGGGGCAGAAGGCCTAGTCCAGCATGTACCGGGTGTTTAATGCATGTGGTGACCAGAAATCTTGTTATGCTAAGTCACTTGCTGAACCCTTGGCTGCATCCAAGTGAGGATCCCACGGCACGTCCTGCGCTGGGGCTGGGATCAGGTGGGGAAAAGCCTAGAGATGCTGGGCTGCTGTTCCAGGGAGCCCCATTAAACAGTCTGATTCAACCTGCAAGCTGAGCCCAGCCCAGCCCCTCCAGCTCCCTGCCCACTGTCCCAGCAGAGATCGGAGCGGCTGTGGGGATCCTGTTAGACGGGCATCCCACTCGCCTGCTGGAGCTGCTGGGCTCTGGTGCACTCAGAGCGTAGGAGCCAGGCTGAGGTAGTGGAGACTGAGCCATGGGGCTTCCTCCCCCTCCAGTGGGAATTGGGGGGGGCCCGACCCCTGTGCTTTGGAGTCCTGGGGAGAGGGGGAGTAGAAGCGGCTGTCATTTCCTCCCCCACCTTGTCACCTACAGGAGGGGCCAGCTGATGAGGAGGACGGTGCCTTCGACATAATGTTCCAGCTGCGCCACCAGGAGATGCTTCGCAGCCTGCTGGGTCTGCTGGGGCGGACGACCACGGCTGGGCCCGCACCTCAGGAGCAGGTGTCCTGGCCACACAAAACGGCCAGCAGGGAACAGGGACTGGAGTCCACGACAGAGAGGTGGGTGGGAGTGCGTGAAACGCAGCGAGTAGCCCCACTCCATGTGCGGGCCCAAGCCCAACATCTTACTGCACCCGATAGAGGCAAGTCCCTTCTGGAGGCCATGCCAGACAAGGCAAAGGGGAGAGCAATGGGGCCGTGCCTCGATTCTATTGTCTCTGCAGCCGTGTGACACATGGTTGCGTTTCCACCTTCCAGCTCAGGCCCCTATGCAGGGAGGGCTCCTGGAAGGAGCAGGCCAAGGGGCGGAAGCCTTGTCAGCCCCAGCCCCCACTCGACGGAGGGTGCGAGGTGCTGAACCTGTGACAGTTTTTTCTTCCAGCTCGGTTTGGCATGGGACTAAAACTCCCAGCCAATCAGCTCTCCCCTCCCTGCTCCTGTGACGTCATGACTCCCATCTGCCCAGTTCTCCCAAAGCCCTCCTGGAGAAGCAGGGCAGATGAGCCCTTTGGGTCACCTTCAGTTCATTCCATGCAGGCCACCCACCAGCAACCTGATGGCCCCGATCTCCCGCCGGCACCGCCCGGGCTGGCGCCATCTCGCGCTCCTTACCGATCCCGGGAGCGTGCAGTTCCCCGCACTGCTCTTTGATTGCCTGCTTGCTTCTGTCGCTGCTACCCCTTCTCCTCCCCCTTGCAAATCGGGCTGATCTTTTGGTGACTGCTACACACAGTCACTTCTAGCACCTGTCCTGGCTAAGCCTGAGCTGGGGAGACTCTTAGGAGGCACCCTACCCGTACTCTGTTCCCCGCCCCTCCAGGGCCTGCAGTATCTTCCTGCCCTCGACTTTCTAGTCTCTCCCCGTTCTCCCCTTCAGTGCAGTATGTGAATTCCTGGGCTGAGGCACCCCCCCCGGCACGTGGGCTAACCCATCCCCTTTTCTCCTCTGCTCCAGCCAGCTGCTCCCAGCCCCATACCTCAAGGCCTCTCCTGTTGTCGCACAGCCAGGGCGAGGGGCACGGCTCTTTCACAGCATGAGCAAGATGGGCCTGCTGTCCAAGACCACCCGCCTCGGGACCATCCGCACCTACACCAGCACCACGGAGGTGAGGGGGGGCAGGCCAGCTGGGCATGGGCAGGGCTGGCTTCTGGGCAAAGGCAGCATGGGGGGTTAGACAGGGGAGTTGCTCAGCCAGAGCTGGGCAGGCTCTGTAGAGAGGCTGAGGATTGAGGTAGTCACTAAGACTGACAGCCTAAGTCCCTTGTCCCTGCTTCTAATGGTTCCCTCCACAGACCCACGGGGCAGGGGAAACATCCAGTGCCAGAGGGACTGGCCCACATAGGGATGCCATGACTGACGTGACAGGGTTTGAATCAATGCCAATTTCCCAACAGCCACTGATGACTTCCTGGCCGGAGGAGAAACAGCTGAAGCAGCAGCCGATTCTGCCCCTGCCGGAGATAGCGGCCAGATACTCCCTGCAGGGCCTGTTGACCAAATAGGGAGAGGCCGTGAAAGCGGGGGGAGGAGGGAGCATCTCTTTCTGACCCCTGCTCACTCCCTTCCCGGCTCCCCAGGACGCCTACGTGAAGGAGAGGGACTGAGCGTAGCGGGCGCAGACGGGGGCCGGGTTTATTTTACAGTCTGTGTAAAACTGCCCTATAAAACCTCTCGCGTTACTGAGCTGTCTGGATGGTTCAAGGCAAAGCTGAGGCCAGGCAAGACCAGCATTGGTCCCAGACCGGTTCGGCAGGGAGAGGAACAAGGTGCTGCCGGGACAGAGTGGTCCCAAGCTCAGCAAGGAGGCAGGCGGTCCTGAACACTACAAGCCTGCAGCTGGGGTCTGGAGGGGAACCTGGCCAGGGCTTGAGTATCTCTTAGGCTCCTCCTCGCTCCCGTCAGGGCAGGGGCTGCAGTGCCAGGCGGGGGCACCTGATCCTAGTACAGCCTGGGCCCGTGTGGGGCCAGGCCAGTTGCAGGAGAGGAAGTTATGCTCCTCGTTCATCGCTGCCTGCGTCAGTGCTAGTCGGGGGGGGTGGAGAGAAGCCTGACACGGGGGAGTGCAGAAATAGCACCTGCCTGGCAGTTCGCCGCCACCCCCCAAATTTCATTGCCAGGAGCTGCCCTCGGCCCCGGCCTGCTGCACACGGCCCCGGCCCCTGCACAGCACAGCTTGTGGGATCAGTGCTGTCTGCTCAGCTGCACACCAGCACATCAGGCCCCCAGCCCACCCTGGCAGCTGTACCCAGAGGCCCATTAAGGAGTCCAGGACCACTGCTTTCCATCAGCACCAGATTCATAACAACTTCCACCCGGCTGAAGGGCTAACAAGCTGTCCGGTCCCCCTTCTCGCCAGCGGGCGTGCAGTCCTGCCCCCTGTGCACCGCCTTGCCAGGGTTCCTCTGCAGGATGTGTTCCAGCAGCAGCTCGGCTGCCTGCTCCAGGACTCGCTGCAGGACCTCGTGCTCGGCGCTGGTGAACCTGCCCAAAACGTAGCGATCCACCATGGCTTCCCCCACCGGCCGGCCGATGCCAACCCTGAGTCTCACCATGCACTGCAGGGAGAGAAGGGGATTTAGTGTGTGCCGTGTGTTCTCTCTCCAGCGCCACCTGCTCCTGGGGCTCTTCGTTCACCCGAGCTGGGCTCTCAGAACAGCCTGCCAGTGGCTACAAAGTGCTAAATGTGCTTGGCACAGCCTGGAGCCAAAGCAGATGCTGGAGGCTCTGTGGGGCCAGAGTTTGGTGTCAGGGAGTTTGAGACCGTTGTTAGCCAGGGACCAGAGTGGAAGGGGAGCCGGGATTGTATCCCATTCCATTTCTTTGTGCTGCAGCTGGTTTCAGGCCGGGTGCCAAATAACATGATGCTGGAAAGAGTTTTGTCCAACAACATAGTTAAGTTGGGGGCCTGAGCTCCCAGACAGGCCACGTGATTCCACTTTACATAATTGCCTCCACATCCCTGGCTCATGATGAATCAGAAGCAAGACTTACATCTGATCATCCTCACAAAACACAAACTAAGAGCTGGGGTGGGGGTGATGGATAAAGGTCCATGGCTGCTAACGACAGGAAAGCTCAAACACAAGGAGAAGCTAAGGCGTTGGGGGGCTCAGAGTGGATAAGCACACTCTGGGGCTGGGGAGAGATGGTGCTTTACAGCTGCATTGCTAAGATGTGTGCATGAGTGCTCTTTACACTGCCAGAGTGACTTACATCTGAGTGCAGGGCGCTGATGCAGGAACGGATCCCATTATGCCCCCTAAAGAAAGCAAGACAAACAACTGTCAGAGTGCAGGTGAGAACCCCAGGGGGATCATCCAGGGGAGTCACACTGAACTCTCCATCCTCTCTGCTCTGTATGAACAGTAACTGATCCCTCTGAAGTGACCAGAGCTCAGAAAGATTCTGCCACTGATCTGCTGCCACATCTGTAGTCCTGGGGGTGGAGATGGGACATGCACAGGAAGAGCCCCAAATGCCCCTTTTACAATGCACAAAGTAAGAGGCCAGGTCAAGCAAACCTTTCAAGGTCATTTTCCACAGGGGCTCTCCCTTCGTACCTTGCGCTGCCTCCCAGCTTTATCGCCATCTTCCCCAGAGGCTTGTCCAGATCATCGTGAACCAGGTAAATGTCTTCTACCCCGAGGTTGTAAGTTTCAGCTTGAAAAAGAAACAATGCACAAAAAGTGAGGATAAATTAAATCCATCTGTCACCATCCCACAGCCTCAGGGGACCTAAAGAAGGACAGTGAATGTGTCAGTGGAGAAAAATTACAGGGGACGTGGAGGGCAGGAAGGGCATGGCAGGGACAAGAGAACTTCCAACCTCAGGAATTCATTATCAGCAATGCTGGCAGGCTAACTGCACACGCTGTCACTGGAGCTGTCTGATGTCTGTACCACATGATGTTGCTTAACACTGCTGTTGTCTTTTGGCCAAAAGTACTTTCCAATCCATACCACTGAAACACAGTGGATAGAAAGGTGGTAACCGACTAGTCTGCAGCATGCTGTGCAATAGCGTGAGGAGGGGAACTCGTAGCCAAGGACGCCAGGGAAAATCCTGACTGTTCTGAAAACTCCTGGGATTTCTGCTGTCCATGCAGAGCCCTCAGGACCTTGATTCCAAACTCTGCTACTTGTTTTTCCCTAGAGATGCCGAAATGGCAAACTTCATAGACCTCAGTTAATGTGATCCACCTCCCAAGGGTGATGTGCGAAATCAGTGATGGTCTATAATGGATTTAGGAGACTGGGTGTGTGCACCGTCCTCTATTGGACAGAGCCAGATATACTCATCTGTGTGTCATAAGGCTTGTACTGGAAATGGATATTCTCCTGTGGCTCAAGCGATAGTTTCTTGAGCTTTTGGAGCAGGAGGACCAGAACTCTAGTCCTACTATCATGCTGCCCAAACGGTCATGGAACAAGAAGGAAGTCCTGCGAGACCACAGAATTGTTACATCCATGGAAAAGAAAAAGGAGATTAACCCTGGCAGAAGTGGGACCTGTAGTTCCAAGGCAAGTATTTCAAACTTGTGGCTTATAGCCCTGAGTGGTCTCCCATGGCTACGAAGGTGAAGGGTGAAGCACAAAGGACCCTGGAAGGCTACAGGTGTGTGCATTGCTCAGCTGGCTACTGGAGGTATTCTAAGTCGCTCACCAGCGCTTGCTACACTGAGTCCATTGATGTTCATGAACCGCCGAGGTTTCATCAGCACCAGCTCTGTTTCCTCCACATTGGTGATGGTCACATCTGCGCAGCAACGTCTGTCCGCTTTCCATTGGTCAGCAATGTTCAACTTCTGGGCCAGTTGATTGAGCACTGCCATGCCCACATTATGACGGGTTCCTCGCAGCCCGTAATTTCCTAGCCCTGCCACCTGCAAAGAGAAGAGAGAGAGAAGGGGATGTTGGTGCAGGGATTCAAAGAGGGGCGATGTAGTCAAAATGACCTTTGCAACGGCATTCTGAACAGATCCGAGCAGGGCAAGACAGCATTGGTCAGAGCCAGAGAGGAGGATATGCAGTAATTAAAATGAGATGATGAGAGCCTGGACAAAACTTTTACCTGTGTGGATGGATAGGAAAGGCTGTATTGTAGAGATGTTATGCAGAAAGAATGGGCAAGACTTAGACAGCCTGGATGTGAGGACTGAGAGGTCGGAGTCAAAGATAATGCCTGTGTTATGGGCCTGAGTGACAGGCAGAGTGGTGGTGGTGTCCACAGTGATCAAGAGAGGAGGTACTTGGTAGGACTTTTGGGGAAAGATTAAGAGCTCTCTTTAGCCATGTTGAACTTGAGCTAGACATCCAGCAGATGTCAAAGAGTCAGGCTGCGATTTCAGTTTGGACTGGAGACAGATCTCGAGTACAAAAGTAGATCTGAGATCCTCAGGATAGAGATGGTAGCTGAATTTGTGCTCACAGATGAGATTACAGATGAGAAGGGGACCAAAAACAGCCCTGTGGATCTCCCACAGAAGGCTTGGGGGATGAGGAAGATCCTCCTGGACACACTGAAGGAGCAACTACAGATCTAGGAGGAAAACCAGGAGAGGACAGTGTCAGACAAGCCAAGGCAGGACAAGATTCCAGCATCCTGTCTGACAGGGTGGAAGGCAGATGACAGGTCAGTGAGGATGTAGAACTGGTTCTGAGCTTTGGCTAGATAAAGGTCTTCAGTGAGAGTAGTTTCAGTGAAATGCAAGGGACAGAAGCTGGGTTGGAGAGGGTCTGGAATGGAACTGAAGGGGAGGAACTCCAGACAGTAATTGTGAAAGGGAGAGTTGTAGAAGAGCACCAGGGAAATACAGAGGGATGTTTGGGAGTAGCAGGCCTGAGTCTTGGTTTTTTCCTGGTCATTAATTTATTAGAACAGTGGTTCCCAAACTACCACGTTGCATACCACCAACATAAAACACCATCACCTGTAATACCACCACCAATGTTTTGGGGACAGGGCTGGTGCCAGGGAAGCACCTGGCCAGCTGCTGTGTGTGCAGGGGAATAGAGGAAAAGAATGGCCAGGTTGCCATGCTGCTTGGGGGTGGGACCAGCGCCATAGTGGCTCCTGGCCAGCTGCTGTGTGTCTGGGGGTGAGGAGAGGGACAGAATGGCCAGGCTGCCCTGGGGGCTTCTGCACTATGGCCCTCCATGGCCAAGCACCACTGGAGGCTCCACAGCCAGCCCCCCCAGCAGCAGGTGGACATGTACCACTGGGAGGGGGCCTGCGTACCACAGTTTGGGAACCACTGTATTAAAACATTGGTTTTGAATCTGTCATCTATGGAGCCCTTCGTGGTGGGTGACACAATGAATTGTTTTAGGACCCAAGCAGCGTGTGTGTTGTGGGATAGCTGGGAGGGAACATAAATTGCCAGAGCAGATCAGAGCTGTAATCTCTCTTGATCAGTATATTGCTGCTTAAAGGGGCTAGTGCCCCATGATTCAGAACAAGCATCAAGGTCCTTGTAATAGCGGGCAACTAGAAAATAACCCGGTCGTGGGGGAAAATTTCTTTGGCTTGCCTTGAATAGTCACTCCCCTGGCATATATCATCCAACGTCATTGTGACTGTTCATTAGCCCTGTAAGTGCCAAGGGTTCGAGATGGGATTGTTCTGATAAAGTCGTCTATGGAATCAAGAAGAGGCTGGAGAATTTATGAGTGGGTTATTGAATTTTGTTCCAATCAAATATACGTTTGAATCAAGGGCTGGACAGTAAAGGGTGTGCGCGTGGGTGGGGTGTGCGTCTGCAGGTTGGGCGTGTGTGCATTGGGGGCGCGCGTGTGCATGCGTGGGTTGGGGGTGCGAGTGTGCGCATGTGCGCTCGTGGGTTGTGCGTGTGTGCCCGCGTTGTGTGTGTGTGTTGTGCGTGTGCACACGTGGGTTGGGCGTGTGCACCCGTGCGTTGGGTGCGCGTGGGTTGGGTGTGTGCATGCCTGTGTGTTGGGTGTGTGTGCATTTGGGGTGCATGTGTGCACGCGTGGGCTGGGCATGTGCACCCGTGGGTTGGGTGTGTGCGCATTTGGGGTGCATGTCTGCATGCGTGGGTTGGGGTGCGCGTGTGCACGCGTGCAAACAGGTGCGAGGGCCGGACGGGGTCCCACCCCAAGCCCACGGCTGCTGTCTGCACCTCGCTCGGGTCTGGGAGCCGCAGGGACGCGCACCCCTCACCCCCAGCCCGGCCCCCTGGGGCTCTGCCCCGCCCGGCCCGGCCCCACTGCACCGAGGCCCGCGCGCAGCGCCACCCGGCGCCGGGCTAGCTGTGCCCAGCGCGCCCCCTGCAGGCTGGGCCCCCACGGCGCGCCGGGCCCACGCACGTTGCCGGCAGGCTGCTCCCCCAGGGGGCGGCGCCTAACTAAGCGCCGCTGATTTGTCCCGGCGGGCCCCGCCCAGCTCCTGGCTCCCCCGCGCGCGTCGGAAGGGAGCTGCTGCCTCTACCCCCCCCGACCCGGAAGCGGTCCCACGCACTCCCCTGTGAACCCGGAAGCGACCCACCCGCGGAGTCTCCTCACCAGGACTCGCTTCCCGGCGGCGCGCAGCTCGGCCTCGCGCTGGCTCATGGTGCGGCCCAGTAACCCCCCGAGACGCTTGGGCAGCGGCCGCAGCATCTCCCCCCCCGCTCTGGCGGAGGGGCTCCGCTGGCCTGAGAGCTCCTGGCACGAACACCCCCCGAGACACAGCCCTCTCCGCTTCTTCTGCCTCACGCACCACTGCGACCAATCAGAAAGGCCGCAGCCTACCGCGTGGCGCTGCCATCTTGTTTGCGGGCATCACGTGGTTGGATGGGTAAACCCGTTTGGATTATGGTGCAGGAAAGGCGTGGGTGACGTGGGCCGTCGACGTGGCCATCTTTCTTGTGGGCGGAAGTGTTGCAGGCCTGCATGCTGGGCATGGACCCTTCAGTTCCTGGGTTTCCCTTTGAGGGCCCTTTTTCGCTTGGTCGTTGTTGGTCCCTTTATCAGAGAGAGCGGGTGGCTTATGCAGCGCACCAAGGGTCTTCAGCTGCTTGCTTAGTGGCAGAGCGCCCAGGCACAGCATTCATGCCTGCGTCAAAGCTGGCAGGTCAGACCAGGCCTCCTCGACCGTCTGTCCCGTGATGGCCTTTCATGGCTTGTAGCTGGTGATGCAATGGCCCTGCATGACAGTCAGTCACTCTGCATGGCGCTAACACCCCCCAAGGTCGCCTCACAAAAAGCCTCCCCCGCTTGACACTGGGGCAAGAAAAAAAGTTCCATCCCTCCCATGGGATGAGCATCACATTGTAAAGATCCACGCTCTGCGATTCCCTTCTCAAATGATGTTTTACCCATTTAGATCCTAGATGTAAATGGCAGCCTTAAACCCAGGTCTCCAGGGCTGTTGAACATATAGAAGTAGTATGGCTGGAGCAGGAATCTAGGAGTCAGAACTGTTGCATTCTACAGTTTTGGTAACTTCTTTGTGCTTCCATTTTTGTAACATTGGTTGATACAGGTATAAAGGTGTAAAATGAGGCTTAATTCATAGTAATATTTTTAAAAATATGTTGAACTTCCTTAGGTCTTTTCAACCAAACATCTTAAAATGCTTCACATAAATTTTAGAAATTAACTCACAAACTTCCTGTCCTGTAGGAAATTATTCTTCTGTTTCAGCTGGTAAAATGAGGCACAGAGATTAAATGATTTGGCCAAGGTCACACCAAAAGTCTGTGGCAAAACCAGGACTAGAACCTAGGAATCCCAGTCTTGTGTCATAACCATGTCTGCAATCCATTTTGAGATCTTTGGATGGAAGATGCTAGAGAAACACAAAGTATTATTAGAGGATGAAAATCCTTGAATTCTGATCACTGTTTTACTAACAAAGCTACTCTGAAAATCCCTTACAATTATTGCTATGTATTGTTACCATTGGTAACAGCTACTCTGGTGGTAGTGATGGTGGAAAATTATAGAGATAACAGAATGCTGTCGACATAGAGCTAGTTTAACTGGGCCATCAGCTGACATCCTATTTGTCTAAGAGGTATGTATACAGCCCCCATTACAATAGTATTTGAGCACCTCGCAATCTTTACTATATTTACATGATGCCATTTTAAGCTGAGTGTCAGTTCTACTGTTGGTGGAGATGGTGGGAGCCCTCGTGTAGACAAGATTCAGAGTTGGCAACTCTTGTGATTTTATTGTGCCATGATATTTGATGTTTCTATTAATGCCCCACGTGCCAACATTAGGTTATTATCCGAGGATTTAATTGAAAAGAGAAACTTTCTAGCCTTCATGGTTGGGGAGAAAAGAAAAAACTTGATCCTTAGATGCCCCCAAACCAGAAGGCAAGTAAAAAATCTCCTAATTTTTACACCAGTTTCATAAATTGGGTCCTGCCGTGTGTTTTGTCCAATGTTTGTGCTGGCGTTGTGATCGGACTCCTGATGGCCACTAGTAAATGTAACACAGTTATATCTAATTGTGCTCAGAACTGGGGGCGGGGTAGGGTGACCAGATAGCAAGTGTGAAAAATCAGGACACTTTTTTCAGGAGGGGCAGTGGTGTGTACCACACAAAGCCCCTCACATCGGGACACCCTAGACTACAGCACATGGGTGACTGCCACACCTGGTCCACCCCAGGGCTCCACACACCAGTGGGGCAGCTCTGGGGGGAAACCTGTGCCCCGAGCCCACAGGGAGCTAGTGGCAGTGCTGTTTATAGAACCCAGGCATCCTGGCCCGGCAGACACCCTGCGGCCCCTGCCCACCCCTCTGTCTGGGAACACCCGTATGTTTCTGTGAGGATCCTGCCCCCAGGGCAGCCCCACCCCTCCCTCCTGAGCTGGGATCTGGCCCTGGCCATGGAACCTCCTGACCTGCCTCTGCGGTCCCCAGCTTGGATACAACCAGCCTAGCAACGGGGGGCTTCCTAGCAACGGGGGGAGGGGCTGCCGGGATGGCGGCGCAGGAGCAGCGGGGGCCGCCAGGGGCGAGTGAAGGGGGCCCCTGTGCTGCTGGGTTGCAGGTAGGAGGGGCAGAGTGGAGGCAGAGGGAGGTGGAGGGAACTTGGGGGGGGGAATGAGGGTGCTGGGCACAGAGCTGGGGGGTTGGAAGGAGATGGGAGATAGGGGATGGAGGGAACTGGGGGGGGGACAGAGGACACTGGGCACAGAGCTGGGGGGAGTGAAGAAGTGGAGGGAGCTGGAGGGGGGTTGGAGGGCACAGAGGCAGGGTGTGTGTGTGGAGAAGGTGCAGAGCCAGGGAGGGGCAGAGGGAACTGGGGGCTGAAGGGCCCCAGGTGCAAAGCTGGGGAGGTCAGAGAGAACTAAGCCATGTCAGAGGTCACTGGAGACTAGAGATGTGGGGAGATGGCTGAGGTCAGTGATGGGGGTAGGGAGGGCGAGTGACTATCCGCCCCACTCACGGCAGGTGGGAGTGGAGATGAAGAAGGAGATTGAAGGGCTGTTCCCCACGGCTGCATCGGAAGAGAAGCTCCAGAAGGCCCAGGAGAAATCCCTGCGGCAGATCTTTGGGTCCAGCCAGACTTTGCGAAACCTTGAGGACCCCAGTGGGGTGAAGTGCCCGACAGCGATTGTGCAGAACAGGATACAGGAGCAGTGAGTGCCTAGCAGACACGTCAGACGTTTTCACTGTTACAAACACCTGCTTTCTTGTCCACGTCCTGCAAGGAGCCTGGAAACAAAACTTGTAAAAATCCTTACTTAGTGCTGGTTTGAGATCCTGGAATGACAGTCATGGGGACTGGGGTCCGATTTAGCCACAAAACAGATGCAATCTGGGCTGCAACTTCCCTTGCCCAGCCACTGTGCCCTAATCCTGCTCTGCAGGGTGTCAGGCAAAAGAGATGGTCAGGCTGATCAGCCTGCTTGGTCCTTGATCTTACGGGCAGCTAGGGCTCAGTAAGTGCCTGTTGTGATGGTGTTACCTGTCCTCTAGGAGCTGAACTGAGATCCAACAACTTAAGATGGGAATTTTCCCCAGAAGTGAGGGCCACCTTATGTCATTTTCTGAAATTGGTGGAAAACCGTCTGCAGATAAACTACCTGTCTGCCAGTTGGGAGATTGTCTAACGTTTCATTATGCTGACTGCCCCTGGGTTTCCTCCTATCAGGATGGACAGACCAGGGACAGTCATCCATAGCCCATTTTAGAAGGATAAAACCTAGGAAAATCATAGGTCCTCTAACCTCCATGACAGGTGCTCAGCTCTATATGGTGAGGCCACCAAACAACCATCAGATGGCTTCAGTCACTACCAAGCAGAGGAGGATATGAACTAGTGACGTAGAGTTGATAACATCTTTAGCCCATTACTAGTGCCTTAAACCCACCAATTGATTCCCGCATTTCAGAATCTGTTCTCCCTGTTTATGTGGGCAATGGGGTCACTGGAGTCTCCTGCAGAATCAGTAGGTGGGCAGTGCTGGTTAATTAGCAGAGCTGTGGTCCTACGAGTTCCCCTTCTTGGTCTTGAGAAGGGTCAGAACTCTGGCTAGTGTGTTTTGTAGAGACAGTCACCCTCTTTTCTACTGTCTTCCCCCAAAGATCTCCATGTGCTTAACCAACAATGAATTAAGCCTCATAACACGTTTGGGGGGATAATCTCCAATTTACAGGAGGGGAAACTGTGTCAGCGCGCCCATGGGATTGACACAAGGGTTGTGCTGCAGCCAGGAGAAATGTGCTTCTTCATTAGCTCATAATGCTGTTTTCTCTTCACAGCTGTCAGAGAGGGAAGGTGTTCTTCTCCCAAGGCGAGTGGGAAAAAGCTGTAATTTGTTATTCCAAAGCCATTAACCTGGACCCTCAACAGGTAAGGGGTTCATAATCAGGCAAGAGGAAATGCAGAGCAGGCATAGTTAGGTGAAGTTACAAGTCCACCTTGCGTAGCATGGGGACATGGAGCATCTTCGGTATGAAGGACAAAGCCTGTAGTGCTCTTGTGTTTCTTAGATTATCAAATGAAGAATGTTATTGGGGAGGTGACTGTTGGCATGTATTAGAACCTGTCTGCATGGGATTGTTGTGTTGAGGCTCAAAGGGTTAGTTTCAATGCGTCCAGATACAAGATAAACAGGATAAGGAAGAAAGTTATTCTATAGGACCAAGGAATGTCTGTGGGTGCATTTGCAGGTGGAGTTCTATGTACAGAAGGCAGAAGCCTTTCTCCAGCTCTGTGATTTCCAGTCTGCTGTGCTGAACCTTAGGAAGGCGTATTCCTTGTCCTCTGCAAAGGAAGAATATGTTGTGCGCATGGCCTTCATTCTTTACCTGCAGGTGAAATATATAGAATATCCCCTACCAGCAGCACCACGCCTGCCCACCCCAGCCATGTGTCTTTCCTTGATCTCTCGGTATCAGCATTAAATCATGGGGTCTAGTGACTTCCCTCTGACCTTGAGGGAAATCTGGAGATGCTACCTGAAGTGGAAGTCAACATGATCCTGGATTTCCAAGGGAAGGTCCATTGTGCCTGGCTATATTTGGAGGCGGGGGACTCTGTCCAATCCTTCCTCTTTGAAAGGTTTCATGTTTTTGCGGTTCATGTTCATGGCTAGTCTGCTGGGGCCTCCTCTCAACATGCTATCTTATTTGTAGCACAGACAGAGCCAAATGTCCCATCTGGGGTTCATGCATGCTCAGTGCTCTCCAACTAGGAGGGAATGGTATTTAGTGTAGCTTTCTCTTCTCTTGAGCTGCACTTTAATTACTGGGTTGGCTCAGAGGGAGAGAGACTCTATCTCGCTCATTAACCTAGAGCAATGGGCAGGTGGTCTGTGTCAGCCTGATTCTATGCTGTGTGGTTTGAATCTGCAGGGCCAATGTCTGTTTGACCAAGAGGTCTATTGGGATGCTTTGGAGTCCTTCACTCGAGCCTCAGAACTGCAGCCTGACAATTCCATCTATCGCAGGAGGAGGTAAACCGGGGTTTGTGATAGGGAATGTCTTTATCGTAGTCCCTCTAGCAACTGTATTCTCTCACTGGTTTTTAATGGTGCCCTTTTTTTCCTCTTTCTAGCATTGCCTGTCTTGCTGCCCTGAACAGATTCCGTGACTGTTTTCGCCTGGTCAGTGAAGAGCTAGATCAGGACTCAAAGAACCCAGATCTGTACATCCTGAGAGCCAGGCTGTATGAGCACTTCAGTCAGGTAGGGGCACCTACACTGCTCATGGTGTGCTGGCCACAGGGAATTTTTACAGAACAGTCTTTTCTGGTGCTCTAAGCAAATGGCATATTCCTGTCCTCATGTGCGTATAGCCAGGGTTCTCAATCTGCAGGACGATGGTGGGGCAACACTTCCAGGATTAATCCTTTGCTTGGTGAATTGCCTAGCTACCTAAGTAATGGGGAGTAACAGCATACGTGCAAGGCTGCGTATGGATTTCATATGGAATTGCTTCCTAAGGACAGAGAAGAGCTAGGTTGCTCTGTGGTTAATCAGGTAGAATAAAGCATCAAACTGGTTTCAAGAGAGACGATTCTAAACCTTTCCAGCTACTCTCACCCCTTTGGGGAAACTAATTGTTTCTGTCCCTTCTAGGTGACAGCCTCCTGGGCTGTGGCATTCCACATCCTTGGGACAGGGCTCTTACCTTCCCCTCCTGAACCTTTTGAGAGCCTTCTCCCTCCTTGGTTTATAGAAAGCTGGTGGAGATGGAAGCAGAGTCTCACTCTGTGGGTAGCATACCTATCCCTTATGGGAGTTCACAGATTTCTTGGCCCAGCAGAAGAGAGGTGCCCCCAAGGAGATCAGAGATAGTAACTGGAAATTTTATTTCTGTTTTGTATTTCCTGTTAGAAATGTGACTCCTTTTGCCCTGCCCCTGTAGGAGCAGCTGGTGCCCTAGCTTATAAAACAGGTATGAATGACAGGATTGTGGAGAGTGCACTGAGCCACCTGTTTATCAGCTGCTCACAGTGGTGTGTCAAATGCATAGACAGAATGAGACAGCAGAGATCAGAGGAACTACCTTCTGCCCAGTGTGACTTAGAAGGCAGGCACCAGACTGGGAGTCAGGAGATCTGGGTTTCTAGTCCTGGCTCTACCACTGATGCAGTGCGTGGCCTTGGGCAAGCCTGTCTTAAATTCCCTGTCTGCAAAATGGGGATAATGATCCCCTTTATAAAGTGCTCGGGACTAGAGGGGCGAGAGTGCGGGTTCTTAGTGTTCTCCTCACCTCTATTTTCAGGCTGCCTTGTGTTACCAGGACATCCAGGAGGCCATTGCACTGGAGCCGCAGCACGAAGCAGCTCGGATTCTGATGCAGAGGCTGCTGAAACGAGCACAGAAGGCCAAGAACCAGGCTATGAATAAGGCCTTGAAGGGAAACCTGAAGGATGCCCTGCTCAAAATCACCTTCGCCATAGAGAACAGCCCATTCAATGCAGGGTACTTCATCTTCAGGTAGAGACCCCATTGCACCTAGTCATTACTGAGGTGGCTCACGTGCAGCGTGCACATCTGTGACGCACTGAGGGGAGTGGGAGTCTGCACTAGTGACTGGTTGCTAGTTCCAGGTTCTCAATGCACCTATCATTTCAATGCTTCCTTTCCATGTCTTCTCCCTCCCTCCTTCTTCCCTTCACGGCAGAGGGACTCTACACAGAAGGCTTAAGGACTTCAACTCAGCCATTGATGACTACATCAAGGCCACAGAGCTCTGTGAAGAAGAGGGAGCTGAGGCCACGGAGGCACAACGGCAGCTCCTGCTCACGTACAACGACTTCGCAGTGCACTGCTACACTAAGGGCTGCTTCGAAGAGGCTGTGCTGCTCCTCAACAAAGCCCTGAAAGGGGAGAAGAATGAGAAGGGACTCTATGTCAACAGAGGAGGTAGCAAGGCTCTTCTTGGGTGGAGACTGAGTTTGTGCGAGGGTATCCCTGGGTGGGGCAGCTGTTCTCTGAGATGGGCTCTCTCTCAGACATGGCTTAGCTGTTTGTTTCTAAACATACTTAAGAGTCAAAGGTTGTGAACCAGAAATGTTCCTTGGGATAAGGGAATGCATGAGCGAGTGTGCTAGTAGCAGTGGAAACGTAGTTGTGTATGTACACGTGCACACTTGAAGGGGTATAGAACGCCTATAGCTACCCTGACCGGGATGCAGTCTTGTTGAATCTCATAAGTAAAGCATAGTCAGTGCTCAGACGGAGACCTTGAAGGCTGCTGCAGGTGACGCTCTTTCCGTCCATTCCCCGGTAACGGAGGCAGTGGAGTCTGAGTAAGGGGCTGGGAGCTACGTCTCCTGTCTTCTCTCCCCAGTTCTGTCACTGATGCATCCCTGGGTGCACAATTAGTCACTTAACCTCTCTGCTCCCTGGTTTCCTCATCTTTAAAACCTAACGGATACCTATTGCATGGGCGGTTGTGAGGATGAACTAGTCAATGCTTGTAAAGCACTTTGAAAATGGAAAGTGCTGCATAACCGCTAAGTGCTAATGATTATTTTTGACTCATTCCTCACCTGTGCTACTGGAAGCACCTTCTTTGGTTGGGCCCTCACATTCCTGTCTCATCCAACTTATCACCAGTAAAGATCCCATGGAACTTTTTGCATCAGTCAAGTTTGTCACTTGGTTAATTCCAAACTGGCAACTACATTCTGCCTCCTCAAAATCCCGCTGTAATTTTTCCGGTTGTGATAGTCTTCACTTTCTGTCCTAATCTGCTCCATGGTGTTTGTGAGCAGTGTTGAACTGCTGTTGCATTCCACCCTACGGGTGGCTGCATTTCAGTGAATAATACTTAAATCTTATATAGCACTTATCAGCCAGTTGTTTCTTTGTGTCTACAGTTTGTACAGAGCTTTTGGAACCTTCAGGATGGGAGGCACGGTAAAGACACGTTATTGTAGCATTTTATACAGCTTGGAGAGATCTGAAGAGGGCAAACAGGGCAGCATCAATTACTGGCCTTTGTAGCTGCTATAATGTACCAAGACACTCAAATACTGACCTCACCTTGCTATTTGCTAAAGGAATCTGTGTTGCTTCACTTCAGACTGCCTCTTTAGGTTGGGAGAGCTAACCTTTGCCTTGGCGGATTATCAGCAGGCACTGGAGTTGAGTCCGATGGACTTCAGTTTGCGGAGACGTGTTGGCATGTTGCTGGATGAACTAGGATTGCAGGAGCTCAAGGCAAGGTATGTTGGAATGGCTGTCTGCCACCTTACACCCAGTTGACAGAGTTCCTATCCCGCCTGGCTCACGCTGCCTAGGGATTCTGCACACCTGACTCTTCTGTTTCCCTGTATCTTCTTTTTCCCAGAAAGTTCCAGCGGGCAGTGTACTATTTCTCTGGCGCTATCGAGAGCAACCCTCGCCTGCCACGCTATTACCTGCACCGGGCCAAGAGCCGCCTGTTCCTGCAGGACGTGATGAGTGCTAAGGAGGATGCGATCATAGCTCTGTTGCTGGACCCTGAAAACGAGGTGGTAGCTCACTGACACCACTCCCTGTGCCAGACACTGCCTGAGTAGTGAAAGTCTGTGCCACCCTACTAACTTGGGCCCATAAACACTCTTACACTTAAGACTGAAAACTCCTTGGGGGCAGAGCCAGTCTCTTTTTTGTTCTGTGCTTGTACAGCACCTAGCACAGTGGGGGTCCTGGTCCAGGCCTAAGGCGCCTTCACGCTATGGTAATACAGATAATGATTAGGGCTTGGGATTTGCAGCAGTTATTTTCTAAAATTAAAAAATGAGGCTTTTTTTTCCTGCTGTCTGCTATAAACCAAGAACTCCAGCTTCTTGTGAAGTTTTGTTTTCAAGCAGCTTGTGATGCACCTAGCTTTCAGAGCATCAACCCCTCCCTGCAGCCCCCTGTGACTAAGAGCTAGCAGGAAAAAAGACCAGGGCTTTAGTTGAAAAATCAAACCCCACATCTACCTGTCATGCTAGCTAAATAGAACACTGCATAGTGCTGAGTATAAACTTGGCCTTCATGTTCCAGGAATTGCATTCCTCCTGACAGGTGTTTATGGAGAAAATCTTTCTTTAAATTTAAAACCAGAATCCCTACTCTAGCAAGATTTCATTTGGATAAAATAACAATTACCACTGGGACCAATGCCTTAAGGCTGTAATACTTCGCTCTGATTCTGGTGGTTAGAGTTGGGGTAGGATGGCTGTTGGCCTGGGCTATGTAGGTCATATGAGATGATCTGTATGGGTGTAGATGGTAGGACTATATTTTTATGTAACTTATGTAAGTGTTCGGCTGCTCTCATGGAAACTTCACAGCTTAATCCTTTCAGTCCTTCCTGATGATGGGAGGAAGAGCTTTTTCCTTCAGCTCACACCTGGCCAATTCAACTGTGATCTCATTCCCTCTGCAGGTTCTGTCTGTTGTAACCAGCCTCTTTCCAGGACAGCCCATCCAGGATATTATTAGTAGTAAGATTGCTGATGTTGCCAAAGCAGTCTTGGAAAGAAATCTTCAAGCCTGCCCCTACTCCAACAGTGCAGCTAAACTCCAATGGTACGGAGTAGGTAGTGGGTACACGCCAGAAAGAGGACTCAGGGCTGCTAAAGTTGTTTTGAAGATTAATAATTGCTGATAAAATATAGAACCTGTAACTCGGATCATTTCCTGGATCTAGGAGTACAGTATGGCTAATTATTCTTGGGTTAGGTAGGACACCCATGAGCCAAGTCAGCCACAAAATTTGCACTGATTTCAATGGGAGCAGGAGCAGACAGATTTATTCCAGCTAGTTTTCTGTCCCTTTGTGATCCTAAAAGGAAA
This sequence comes from Mesoclemmys tuberculata, assembly GCA_007922155.1. NCBI lineage: Eukaryota > Metazoa > Chordata > Testudines > Chelidae > Mesoclemmys > Mesoclemmys tuberculata. The sequence continues at coordinate 11,986,569 of ML675655.1, forward strand.
GACAGTAGCTTGCCTTGTCGACAGACTGTGAATCTTGTCACAAGGACAAGATCCCACAAACTTCACACTGTCTGAGGGCATCTGATCATGTCTCACCTTTTGCAGCTGCTCTGCAAAGTAAGTTCTCTGCCTTGTGTGTGCCCCTACAGGCCATCCAGAGCTCTGGAGCGTGAACCAGATGCTCAGAGTGAAGAGCTTGAGCAGCCTGAGAGAGCCCTGCAGGATTCAGAGAGCGTCCTCAGCCTCTGTGTGACGGAACATGAACTGTACAAGCAGATAGCTATCTCCAGAAGGAAAGTAAGTAGAGCTGTCTTGGAGGAGAAAAGGTGAGGAGGCAGGAAAAGTCAAGAGTCCAAAAACTGCTGCAGCTGCATGTTAGAGATTAGAACTCGAGCTGTGTGTTTCAGGGAAAAGTAGATGCATTTAGACTCCTTTCCTGTTACCTTGGCTCTAATAAATATATTAATTAATATAGTGGTTCTCTCTCTTCATCTTCCTCTGTAGCCCCCTCCTGTTTCTCTTTATTTATTTATTTATTTTTGGGGCATCTGCAGAGACACCCTTTCATCCTGCTAGGTATGGACCCAACCGTTGTCTAGATAGCCTAGGAGTTGTGTTTTCCTAAAGCAGGAAAGCCAGCTCTGCCAGGAACTTTAGGTTATTTTCTAGGAAGTCACTATATTGACAGGCTCTGCTGTACTGCAAACTAATGCCACAGAAGGGTTCTGGATTAACAGGAAACTTGTAACACTGCTGCTTTAGAGGTGAACATCTAAGGGGATGTTCCTACATAGGGATAAGATTTGTATTTTGTAATGGACAGGAAAGCAGAGGAGCTGTGAACGATCCCTGTGCATTGCATTCATCTGAATGCAGGCTGAGCAGGAGAAATGCTTTCATTATGATGAATTCAAACCACAGGTGTTAATCTAATGTAACTCACTCTGAGTGGCTGATGTACATATCACGTATTGAAAGTTTGAAGTTATGCCTGTCCCTCCTACTGCAAACGCTCACCTCAATTGCTCGGGCTTGGGTGGAGAGAAGAGTGACAATGACACCAAAAAGGTTTGTTTAAATTCTTGTTAAAACAGTTGAGGAAATTGACCATGAGAACCTGAGGAAAAGGTGACCGTGGCAACTGGGTTCTCCCCCTTCAAATGAAAATGTCACTGCTAACTCTCTGGTTGTCGGGTGAATGAGAAGATAACATTTAATTCTGCTCTAATCCCTCTGCTGTGGTTTTAATGGTCTCCTGAGAAACTCCTTGCATTTTAAATATGGGACATTCGTGGCAGAGAAAACAGATGCCAGTGGTTTTTTGGGGTTTAACTTTGACAGAGAGCAGCGAAGACTTCAACATACCCTACACCATCTACCCGCCCGCTCCCTCGAGGATGCATTTTCCAGTTCGAGTTTAGTATGGCCCTTTCACTGGTCTTTTACGGCAGAGGGAGACCACCACTCTTGTTTTCCACCATCAGGCGGTAGCTTTCTCTCCATGTCCCTGCATGAGTTCGTTTTGTGAGGCCAGGCAGCTGTTCCAGTACAAGCTCATCGTTACCTCCCTCCTAACATGCCAGCTAGAATCCCACTAAATGACTGCTACTCAGACATGGTTTTTTTTCCAACAGATTTATTTTAAATGAAAAACAGTGAACGTTCTGGAAGAGGCAGAATGTTTGATTGTAAACCTGTATCTTGGTCCAACTGTATCCTGAACAGGATCTAAATAGAGTTTGATAGTGGTCGCTCCTTAACTTGAGTGCAGATTGCTCCAGCACTATACAGAAGAGATCTTCCTGAGCCAACTGGCATGAGAGTACCTGCATCTCACTTTCTGCCTAGCCACCAACTAGTTTGCTCAGATAGAGCTGACACAGTTTTCTCTTACTGTACACTGGGTAGCCAGCTTCTACAGGGTGCTGCGCTGGTCAGTAATAGGAGAGCTTGGGGAAGTAGATTCCTATGAATTATTTCCAACCTCTAGCAGCATTTAAGTCTGCTACAGTAAGCTGCATCTGAGGCACTGAATGGAAGCTGGCTCTGCCAGGGACAGCAGGTTCCCACCAGGGTCCTGACTATCAGAATGACAACTGCCAGTATGTATGCAAGAGGTTCAGCAGCTCAACACAATTCAGCTGAGACACGTTCACCCCAGCAACATAACGCAGCACAAGCCCAGTACCTAAAACCATTAGTTAATGCTCAGTCTCCCTGCGAGGTAGGCATCACCATTTTTATATCTGGAAAGACTGACCTGGGTGGCTCCCAGTTTTTCCCTGGAAGGATGCAAGTAATTGCCATTGACTCGAAGGGAGTGAGCTGGTATTCTGTGGTGGAAGGAATGTCCAGGGAGGTTAAGGGCCTTGCCCGAGGTCAAGTCATGGGCAGAGCTAGCAGCAGAAATCACACATTCCTCTCTCCCTTATGCTCGATACACTGTAGGGGATACTGCAGTTGGAACCTCACCTACCGGGACCCAGTCACAGTGAAAGAAAACCTGAGAAAAGTTGGCTCAATATTTACTCCAGAGGTTTAAGATGAGACTCTGGCTGATCTGTTTAGAGGCAGTATGGCAGGTTCCAGAAGACTAGTGCCTTCACACAGATTCATATTAAAATAAGTATTAAAAAATGCCATTAAAAAGCTTAGAGGGTGAGACTCCCTTGTCTGCAGCCCACGGAAGAATGTTCATTGTAGCTGGGCCAGAAAATCTTGACTGCTCAGTTCTTGACAGCTCCCCAGAGAGGAACTGGGAAGCTCTGCACATTTCTGGCTATGAAAGGGAGGTGGCAGTAGCCAAGAATCTTTCCCAGCCTTTGCTACTCTTCCCCTTTGGACTCCACATACACATCACGGTGGTTATACACATCTTGGCTATGCGGTGTTCACCCTCCAGCAGGGCAAAGAACAGCCTGATAAAGTGGTTAGAATCAGGTCAGTTTGCCCTTTGTTCTCAAGATTGCATCCTACAGTCTGACTTACAGCTGGAGGGCAGAGGGACTAGCACGGAGCAGCGCTTGTCCTGTCAGAATGCCATAGTCTGTTGCTCTCAATGGTCATCCCTGTTTTACTGGGACCAGCAGCTTAAGAATTCTTAAATTCTGCTCCTCTGAATCTGAGCAAGTATATGGGTAAACTTATCCTCCGAGAGCTGCTCGCCAGCTCCTCAGCTGCATGCTGCTTTGGAGAAAGAGTCATCCTCAGATTAGGGGAGGAAGGTGACCCGAGAGGACACAGTTTTGCAGCCCGTTGATGAGAACACTCTCTCCTCTTCTGGGAAGTAGGGGATGCTGTCAGCAACTGCCTTAATGATGTCCTGCCGCACCTCTAAGCCTTGCTGGGTGAGTTCATTCACCACACACTGCTTCACATGGTGTTGCTTCAGTGGGAGGAAAGGCACAAGGAGATCAATGAGATGCTCCTCGATGATTCCAGACTTCCAGAAGCCATCTGCAGGAGAAAAGAAAGAGGCAAAGGGCTTTACCTTCAGTGTCTCTCACCATTCTATGGAATTCAACCCTGTTAGCATAGGAGATGCCCCCACCCTCTAGGAGGAATCAGATGTCAAAGCCGGCACCACAAGAGCTAGTTTTCCAGGAAGTCATAGTACGCAGAAGATACTATAGATCTGCTTTTGCTCCTGATTCAATTGAGGGAGCTAGATCCATCTGTTGCCCACTGAGAGTAGTCAAATCCCGTGTTCTCCAAGTACATTTGGTTTCTAATCTCTGTACTGATGCTTCAGACACATCAACCTATGTCAGGGCCCAATCCCAAGAATTTGCCAAGCAGAGAAATAAAGGCAAGCTCTAGATGGTCAGTACCTCTCAGGATCAAGCCCTTAATAAGTAACTTCTCCCTGGGCCCCGCTACCCTATCTGTCTCCTATTCAGTTGTGGGTGCCCTTTCTCCCAACAGAGCTCTGCTAAGCATGGTAACATTTCTGTAGGCTTGAACAGCAGAACCACTCCTTTCATCTGTCAAAGCAACCCATCCAGGTCCTAACTCGATGTCAGGCTTCTTGAAAACAGCTTGGCACGTATTTGGAAAATGCTGTATAAATATCACTGGCTTGTTTGAAATAGGACCTGGCTCTCCCTACTCATGAACATGCTCATTCCCCACTTGCTGGAAAGACTTACTATTGGGATTTTCAAACACAGCTTCTGAAACTGCCGATTTCAGATCTTGCAGGCTGATCTCTTCCCGGTCCTTGCGGGCGTACCAGAGATCCAGTGTCATTCGATTAATTTGCTCACCTCCTCCATTGCTGAGCAAGACCAAGACAAGAAATTACCAGAGTTATCCCATGACATCAGCACACCCTACTGTACTGCAGTGACAGTAACTCATCCTGCAGTGAGGATGGAAGCAGTCTTGATATTCTCACCTGGTTGGCGGATGAAGACTGCTACAGAGGTTGCTAAATAGTGGAAAAGGCAAAGCACTATGAGACCTTGTATCTTATCAAAGCACTACGAGACTTTGTATCTTTCAACTAAAATGAGTTGAAATCTCATGGAACTGGCAGAAAATACCTGCTCTGAGTGATTAAAATAGGAAGGAACTTAGCAACATTTGATCAAATTAGTAGCAGTGCATTAGAATTATCCCAACCCAGTGATACTTGCTGCAGAAGGAGCTCTCCTACCTGATGAAAATGAAGATAGCTTTTCGGTAGTTGGTTCCATACACAACCCAGGAGGGTCCAAGAAATGGTATAATCACATCGATGAGACCTGGGTGCATCTTATCCATCTCATCAAAGAGAAACACCGATCGGCCACAGTTTGTCAAGTTCCCCTGGATCCAACTCTTCAGATTTTCCTAGAAGACCCAACCAACCAAGCCAATTAGGACCACAAACCTGTGAGGAGAGCTTGAAATACTAAAGAGCTAAGCTTACATGAGAACTCAGCCTGGCTTATAATGCCAGGAACTGCAACCTCCAAAACCTGCTGTTCCTTAGAATAGCACCTACAATGCTCTGCCTGGAAAGAGGTGTCTACTTTGTACAGTGCAAGAATGACTGACTAACAGTTGTGAAGGTTCCCTGGTAAACTGTTGCTCTGAATTCAACATGGTGAATTTTGCCTAATTTAATAGTCTTACTAACACAAATCCATTTAAAGAAGAAACAGTAAGAGGGGATCAAACTGAAATTCAAGAGCGCCACAAGTTTACCCCAGAAATGATTGAACACACACTCCCTCCCTTCACCCTATGCTGAGACCAGCCATTATGGATGCTTAGGAAAATATACCTTTCCCAAATTCAGTGTGGGTGTAAGCATGCAAGAGTCCTCTGACATCAGTTGCACATGCTTACACTACAGCTGCAGCAGGTCCAATATTTATCCATTTCCTTATTTTAATGTACATACTTCCTGGTGAAATGAAGCACTTTTTCCAACAGAGGATTTTAGCTCGTTTTTTCTCTTCTGAGGAAGCAAGAAAGCTACACATTTTTCTCCAAAATGGTATAAAGAAAACCCACCCCCAGTTCTCCTGTTCCATTCGGTATTTGTCAGATAATTAACTTCTGGGCAATGCCAAGCTTCATGGGAGTATAATCAAGTGGTTAGAGCAGGGTGGTAAGCAGGAGACTGTGTTATATGGCCACTTCTTCCACTGACCTGCTTTGTAACCTTGGGCAAGTCACTTGCCCTAGCTATATCTCAGTTTTTCCATCTGTAAAGCTGAGATCGTATCCCACAGGCTTAATTAGCATTTGAAAAGCACCGGAAGAGTCCCAGATAAGAGGTGCTGTAACAAATGCTTATATTGCACTGTACAGTATGTGTTGGAAAGTGGAGGAGTCTAAATACTTATACAATGGCTGACTAGATAATCCTAAAAGGAAATAAGTTTTGTAATTTAGCTTTCAGAGGCAGCCTCCATTCTTACCTTGTATTGCTCGATCTGTTCAGTGTGGGGAAAGTGCACTATTGGGGAGAACTGGTGGACATATGGACTGCGCAGCCCATCTTGGAACAAGTGGCGGACCAGCATGGAGCTCACGTAGGTTTTGCCTGTGCCCGTCCAGCCGTGGAAGGACATCACCAGAGGTTTGACGGGATCATGATTTTGTAAAAACTCTCTCACTCCTTTCACCACCAATTGCCTCACCAGGTGCTGCCCAACCAGATTCAGGGCCAAATCACACTCCAGACCTGGAATTAATCCAAATCAAGATTTTGATTATGTTGGGTTAAGAGCTGAAAGTGTTTGGACTGTTATTTGAAGCGGTTTCTGCCCTCTCCCCTCAGATGCTGGGTTGGGGGATATTTCTTCCTTTAGGATAACTTCATCTGGCTCAGGGCCTGTCAACAACTAAAAGTATACTTCAACTCTACCAGGATAGTAACAACACAGCGTCTGCATTTTTATCAGCATCAAAGTGCTTCAGGAACTGAAAAGGTATAGTGTGTTAAGGCCTTCTTATAACAGTACAGCTGTGTTCACACTATCGCTCTTACTGGTATAATTCGTTAGCTAATTGGTATAACTGGTATAATTAATTAGCCCCCCACAGGGACCCCCCATCTCTCCTCATCCTGCCCCACAGGGACCCCCCCCATCACCCTGCCCCACAGGGACCCCCCCATCTCTCCCCACTCCCAAACCCTTCGGGGCCCCCTGCCCTGCCTCACAGGAACACCCCCATCTCTCCCTGCCCCGCCTCACAGGGACCCCCCATCTCTCCCCGCCCCCCACCCCACGGGGCCCCCCGCCCCGCCCCACAGGGCCCCCGTCTCTCCCCGCCCCCGGGGCCCCTTTCCGCCGGGCGGCCCCGCTCACCGCGCACGTCGGGCCGGAAGTCGCACTCGCAGGCGGCCGAGAAGCTGCAGCGCAGGGCGCGCAGGTCCCAGGGGGTGGCCGGGCCCGCGGCCGCCAGGAGCAGCAGGAGCCGGAGCGCCCCGGAGCCGCCACCCCCCATCGCGGCGCGCGGCCCCGCCGCGGCCTCCCCTCCCGCCTCGCTGGGGGGCGGGGGCTGCGGCGGGGGGAGGAGCCAGAGCAGACGGGGCGGGGCCTGGAGACAGGGGGCGGGGTCTTACTGCAGGGGCACCTCCCCCCCATGGGGCCAGGAGGGGGACCAGGGGCCTCAGGGAGACCAGGCCCAGGGGAGACCGGGCCTGGGGGGGGGAGTCCTGGGCGCCCGTCATCCCCCCCGCCCGCGCCCAGCGGCGCTCTGCCTCCAGCCCCGAGGGAGAGGGCGGCGCCAGGGAGGGCTGGGGCTGGTTTGGGCCTTTCTGGGCTCAGCCTGGCTTTGGAGGGGTGCTAGCGTCTCCTGGGCTCAGGGGGTCACAGGCGCACTGGCACGCCTCGGCGCGCACGGCCCCCTCTCGACAGCGCAGGGACGCGTGCGTTGGGCCCACCAGGCGAGCTGGCGTTCGTGGGAATGCCAAGGCCGGGGAGGGGCGGAGGGAGGTTTTCAGCTGAGATGTGAGGTGAGATGGGGCCTTGCTGAGGGGGCGAGCTCCAGGGCGGCTGCTCCATGGGGCAGGCGCGAGCCCCTGAAGGCGTGGATGGGGGCAGCTCAGAAATCGTTCCAGGACGCGCCTTCTGCATGGCATGGGCAAGGACCGCGCTTAGATTCCCAGCCGGTGAGTCGTACGCAGGTGAGTTTGCTATTTTGGGGTATCTGAGTGCGCCTGGGTGCCCCATTTTCACACCTCACTTTGCTCTCTACAGCCGGAGGCCTTGGCATTGGAAACTGGCTGCCTTTGACAAAAGAGAGTTTGAAGCCGCTCCCGTTGGAGCCTGTCCATCTACCCTCCCCTCCCAGGCACTGACCAGAGGAGGTTGCTGGAGGGAATCACTGAGCATAGTGACTCTTCAGCGCTGCCAAGCCTGGTTTGGGGCATGAGAGGACACTAGAGACCTGAGCTCAGGATGGCTGGCTGGCTGTGTTAGGCTATTGCCTTTTTAGGGTAAATTACCCCCCCCTTCCCACTGCCCAACCTCCTTCAGAAGATGCTTTGACAGTTGTTTGCAGTGTTGTAGCCTTATTGGTCCCAGGGTAAGCGAGACAAGGTAGCTGATGTAAAAGATTCTATCATCTGACCTACCTTGTCACTGTAAGACACTTTGAGTTATGCAACCCTAAAACCACCGCAAGGTGGTGCCGTCTGACTAAATCAGCAGCCCTCTGATTCTTTCCACAAGGTGCAGCACATATGGTCTTTTGGTTTCCTCCTCTCCCTGCACAACCTCATGGATCTTCTTCCGTTCCTTTCGCAATCACATTCCCGCAGTAGATACAGCAATTCCTGTGGGATAAATAGAATTCCCCAAACCCTAGGTTCTGAGTGGTTTTAATTTTTTTAAGTCGGCTTTGAAGCCTGTAGTACAACGATCAGCCAGAACAGGCTGTTCTGGTGACAATAATTACAGCAGAGCAAAAAATGTACACGCCCCTCAAGGGTTCTGGAGAGGTTTTTACCCTGCAGTGGGTTGAAAATGCCAGACCCAGAAGGATGGCTGGTGATAACCCGCAATGCACGTTTATGAACAGATGGGTAGATGGCATGACCTGAAAGCAGAGAAACTGATGAAAAGGTAGATGGGTTTTTAGCGCAAGGTGCTGATGATCCCCTCTCTCTCTCTTTCGCTGTACACCTCCAGATTTCTATGTCACATGCATAGGCTGGTGAGTTGTCCCCACCAAGCGACAAACACGTTATCGGAAGAAGCCCACTGATCTTTTGAAGGTATCTGAATGCATTGTCCTCAGAAGATGCCCATCTCACATCATTTCCCCCACGGTCTTTGAAAGGCTTGTGAAACGCTTCCTAAAGAGTGGCGCAGCCTCTAAGGATGCGCTCAGAAGCAGCACTTCACAGTCATCCAATAGCCAGATATGGCCCTAAGGACAGAGAGCTCCAAATCTGAACAGGGGCGGTCCCAGCCCTGGGAAGCAGTCAGAGAAGAGCACCTGAGAGTAGGCTTGAAAAAGGACTTGCATTAATTAGATAAAATTTGAGATTTTATCTCTGTGGAAGTACAGAAGCACTGCTCCACTGCCATAGAGCATGGTGTGAGAGAGATGGACTTATTCAAGGCTAGCCGTGTTTGCCCGAAACATCCAACCCTTGATCCTGGTGCTACGCCTGCTGGTAAAGGGCTAAGTGGGCTCTGCTGACGCACTGTTGCAGGTCGCTCATTACCGCATTTGGATAAGGGAGGTGGGAGTGACCCTTTGGGGACTAAGGATCTAGGGTGTGGGCTGAATACTTCTGAAGGAAGAACCCTAGGAGAAGCCAAGTGCAATGAGAAGGTTTGATGTTAACTATTACACATTGGGTGAGGTTTTGACTTCACATAGCATGTAGACATTTTAGGTTGCGAGCAGAGTCCTTACAACCAGGGCAACATTAAGAACTGGTTCATATTTTCCCTCTGCTACAGCTGGCTTTTCTGTTAAGATTGCATTAACCAAATTAGGACTTACGGGATCAGTTTAACTCTATTGAGTTAACTAGAGTTAAACCAGGAGGGACAAGGTCAGCTTCACTTTGTTCCCATCTCCAAGAGGTGCAACTGCTATTACTTGATATGTCCTCGGGCTGTAGGGTTCTCAAACTGGGGGTCGTGACCCTTCAGGGGATCATGAGGTTATTACGCAGGGGGTCGTGAGCTGTCAGCTCTCACGCATGCTGGGGCACTGAAGACAGCACCGCCTTCAGCAGCTGTGCAAAGGTAAGGGTGACATGGCATGGAGGGTGCAACCTTTTTTGGGGAGGTCGAAACAGCCTGAAATCTTTTCAAAGAGCTCCCAGCAAAAAAAAGCTTGAGAACCCCTGGGCTATTCCCTCCACTGCTGTTCTATTTGTTTGCCCCATTTGCATTACATTAAGAATGCCAATAAAAGAAGAAACACCATTGACGATGCTTGGAGCTTCAATACAAACTGGCACCTTGAATGGTACGAGCCTGTGTCGCTATAGAAAAGCATTTGAAACCATTCACCAAAGAAGTGAGTCCATTGAGGAACAGCATAAAAGTTTATTGTACGTAAGAACCAAAAACAACAACAAAAAACCCCAATCCCCCATCATCTATGTACATTTATTTACAAGACAAAATGATGTGAGCATAAATTATTTACAAAAGCGTCCCCACAAGTCTGTACAACAAGAAGTGAATGTGACATTTATTTACAGGCAGAATGAAGGGGCCTCAGACAAGCAGAGGAAAGGTAAAATATCTGAGGCCAACAGGCTGTACGAATGGGGTTGGCCTTGGATGATCATAGCAATTGGACCACACGTGGCTGAGAAGCAGCAAGGCTGAGTGAAGAACACAACGGTAATGAGATACCTTGTGATTGCAGGGCCAGAGGAGATGGATTGCTGGCTTCACAGCATTTTTGTGTAGATCTGCTGGGATGCACACATTGGCCTAAACTATAGCTGACAATCGGCAGGAGGTCCCAGGGCTAGGAACGATCATGGTTCTTCCTCCTCCACAAATGTGCAGCTCAAAACATTAGCACCGGGACTGCCCGGGGAATTTTGATAAGAGGTTAGTAGGAAGGATCCTTTAGTGAGATTCCACTATTTGTATTGGTGGTCAAGGAGGGGAGGTCACTGCTTGGGGTGGAAATTAAAATGCCTCCTGTAATTTGCATGAGTGGAGCATGGGTGGACCTATATCACAATAGGTGTTCTCGGCTTCCTCCCCCTCAGGTTTGCAGACTGATCATTCTGAAACTTTTCAGGTTTCTCTTCTCCAAAGTGCTACAGCTGTACCCATTCAAATGCCACGATTTCACTTCTGTCCAGTTCTTCCCTTTGCAGATTTAAATGCCAGCCTTCTTCCTCACACCCTCCATCTGCGACAGGCTGGCTCCCCTTCTGGGTCCGTGGTACCCACAGCTGCTTAGCCCCCGTGGCTGCATGAGGAGGAGTGGGCTGGCTTTCAGATTGGGGACCTGGTTACTTGGCCTCTTGAGGGACTGACTGGTACCACCCTCCCCCTGTGATTTAACTCATTGTCCCCACATCGGTTACAATTCACTGAAACGCACGGAGGGCTCCAGCTTGTGGGACAGTGCGGTGAGGACCTTGTCGAATTTCTCATAGCGTTCCCTCTGGCTGCTCTCAGCACCACGGCTGCCCCAGAGGAGACGCATCTGGAATTCAGTGCTGAAGATCTCAAGGAGTTCAGCCTTGCCCTGGAAGCCTGCAAAGGACACGAGACCCAAAAGCATCAGAGAGAAGCCAACCCACTAGCAGACAAATCCATCGCATGCATGCTCTAAATCTCCTTCTCCTAAATGGAGCAGGCAGAAAGCAGCTGGGATTCCTCTACACTTCCAGCTCTCTGGGAGAAGCAAACTGGCCTGGGACCATGAGGTCAAGAGAATACATGGTGAAACCTACGGGTTAATTCCAGGAGCAGAGTTGGGAGTCTGATGGTTCAGGCTCACAATGCCTGTCTCTAGGCTGGAGAAAGATTGGCCGAAACATGGACCTTCTGACTAATGCTCCAGCAATAAGCTACGAGTTACACCACAGTCCAAGGCTTTAACGACCCTCCTTCAAACACCATGGGCCAGATTTCGTCCTGACTTGCAACTCATGATTGCTGGGAACCGCTGTGACACCCGCTTTGGAGGATCTAGGGAGACGCGGTGGGAGGGAACCTCATAGATGCAATGAAAGGGTTAATGTGGCTTGGAGAGGCCAGTTATGCTACCTGGCTGCCCCAGAGGGTGGGCCAGGCTTATCTGAAGATGAAGCCCAGCTGGGTGGTACTACAAAGACAGGAAATCTGCAGCAGAAAGAGAGTGAAGAACTCTGCACTCACTCCCTGGGACCAGAGAGCAGAGCCAGCGGGAGGGTCCAGGAGGAAGCCCAGGGGAAGAGTTAGCCCTGGGATCCTCTCCTGAGCGGCGAAGTCTAGCAGGAAGTCAGGAGTTACACATAACAGCACTGTGCATGGAGCAGGCTCTGGTGGTGAGGAATCCCACCAGATAATAGGGCGGATCTGGACTTCCCAGGAGTGAGCCCTGGGCCGTGTTAAAATGAGGAACAGAGAGGGATGACAGGTCAAGTCCAAGGAAGGCAGAAGTGGCTTTCCTTTTGTACTTCTAGGTTGGGATTTTGTTGGGGGATTCCAGCAGGGGCCCTGTGCAGCCTGGCCTAGAGAGAGGGTGAACCAAGAGAGACTGTGCGAGGGGACAACTGATAGGCTACAGCTGGAAAGGAGCAGCGGCAAGGAGTCTGACAGAGCAGACCTTGGCTGCTGGTTATAGAGTCTCTGAACTGGAGTCTGATCTGGAAGGAGGGCATTGTTCCCTACCAGCCACTGGGGAAGGTGTGTGAGGCCCATGAGAAGGGGATAAGGACAATGGAGAGCCCTTCTCTGGGGCCAAAGAGTTGTCACGACACTGGACTGTTGTTGGACTTTCAGCTACACTGGATGGGGTGAAACTGGAACGTTACTGGCTGGAGGTCTGAGGTGGGAGAAGACATGGACCACTGCAAGGTGGTGCTAGACGAGAGCCTTCTACGCTACAAAGGGGATGCTCCAGTGACAAGTCCACCTTCCCACAAGGGTACATGCAGACCACTTATTTACAGCCAGGGACATGGCACCACGTAATTCCATCCCTCCTTCCACCCAGGAGAATAGTCCCGGTTCTGACAGTGGGGCACCCTCCGCAGTGTGGAACCAGCTCCCCTGGGATGGGAAGAGGGAGTTGGGGGAGGAAGATCCAGTGTCGTGTGGCACAGCCTGGAGTTGCTCTTTGAGGCTGCCCAGCTATTCAGAGCCAAAAAATGCGAGTGCCAAGGCCCATGGGAAGATGATCCTTCATGACCTTGTCCCAAAGTGAGTTGGAACTCACCGATGAGACTCAATGCTTCCTTACCCTGAAGCTTCACCTCTGCGTTGGTATGGTACAGTCCCCCATGATGCGCCACCATCCGCGCCGCTTCCAGGTGGGCCATGACAACTTCCACGCCATTGTCTGTGTTTTCCCAGGGCTCAGGGCTGTCCAGGAGTGCAGCATCCCGCTCCAGGAGGGTAATGAGGGGCACAATATGGGGGAAGGTGGTGTTGGTCAGCGGAGGGCCTTCTGCGAGAGAACAAGAACACACCCACACCCTGAATTTCTGGCTACTGCCCGACTTTTCAAGAACCAAAGGAGCCACTTCAGACACTCAGAGTTTATCATGGTGAGAGGTGCATGACTGAGAGCCCTGTGGACCATTGCCCTCCAGACATCCACAGAGCAGGTACTGAGCAAGATTCCTCCAAATGGGCACTTCCCAACATGCCTCCATCCTGATCCCAGAGAGGAGGGAGACCCTCCTCAGAGCACCAGGGCAGTCCAGTCCTTGGCCTCTCATTGTTGACAAGGGGGCCAGTTAGGCCCAGTTATGGCGGTTTGTGTGATGTGGATGCCCCTCCCTTACAGCTAGGTCTGGGATGGTGAACTCATTTCCTCTAGGTCACTAAACAGCCATCAGATGATCAGTCACTATAAGCCCTAACCTGGATTTGAACTAGGGACCTAGAGGCGAAAGCTCCAGTTCCATCCAGGGCCAGATTGTCAGGAGGACAGAGTCAGATTTACAAGCGCTCAGCACTTGGGATCAGACTTTTCAAGAGAGCTCTGTACCCAACACTGCTCTGAGCCCTTTGGAAAACTTGGCTCTGTCTTTCCAACTGTTTCCCACTTAATGTCACCCTGTGCCCTCATCGTGGAACATGCAGCCACTTACCCAAAGTCACCTAGGAGTGGCCCAGGCGGGTTGGCTTAAGGAAGCTACTGCTTTTGTTTACTTTTGAAGGGGGTTTGGAAAGCGAAGGGCAGGACCAGTGGGGAGGCTGTGGCAGGAGTGACCAGCCGGACTCTGTTAGTTTGGGGTTACAGTTTCTGCAGGGTCTTGCACCTTCTGCATCCTGACTGTAATGCCCTTGGCATTGCTAGGCAGGGGGAAGCTCATGGAGGATGGACAGATCATGGGCAGCAAGCTCCAGTGAGGTTTGGTGGCTCATGACTTCAGGGGCCTTGGGAGGAGCTGTTGCTGCCACCATAGGGGAGAGTTAGTTTCCATGGGCAGCGGCGGAGTAGAGCCACTAGGGAGTGGAATGGGGAAGGGGAGGGTTGCGCAGGGTAGGAGGGATGTTTTGGGTGACTGGCGGAGAGGCCAGGGTGTTGGGAGCTGCCCCTTGCCAGGGGCTCTCACTATGGATATACCTGTCAGGATGATGAAGATGCTGGCAGGAAGCCAGGTGGATGCAACTGGACGTGTCCATTTCCCCTCACTCGTTTAGTGGGATGACACGGGGAAATGGGACAGGAGCTAGCCCATTCTCCCCTTGACTGGGGGGAGGGAGGAGGAATTGTCCAGATCTTTGCAGTCCCTGTGGGACTCCCACAATAGATAAAACAAGAGCACGCGCAGGAGATGCAGAGCAGAGCAAAGGGGAAAGAGAAATGCCAAGCAAGAGAAAAGGGGTGAGTGACTCCCCCGCCCACCGTTACCTTTTCCTTCATTCAGGCTCTTCAGGAAGGGTTTTAGCTTCTTCTCGTAAAGGATGGCCCCCTCGGTGTGTCGCTGGCGCAGCGCCATCCACGTGTGCTCCAGCCGCGAGATCTGGAAGCAGCAGCAAAGGAGGGTTCTGACCACGGGACCGGCAGCACCGCGCTCGCAGCTCTACAGGGACCGTCATGCTAAAGCATTGGGAGTTTGGCGCTCACGAGGGACCAGCAGCACCAGCTAACGCAGGCGGATCTGGACAGCCTTCCACACACAGCTGTGCCGAAGGGGCTCAGTCCCAAGATGCAGCTCCCTGCTATTGCACTGAAGGTCACCCAGGCCGCTCAGCAACTGCGGTTCATTCCTAACCTGCAACACCTAGTGTGGCGCCAATTTAGGACCCTTCACAGCTTTGTTTATAAGCCTCAGCCCTAACTTGCAGCTTCCCCGGATGGTCCCCTCCACAGGCTCTCACAGTTGTGCCAGCTCTGAGCATCTCCAAGCTTGACCATGCAGCCGTGGCGAAAGACTTGAGAGCTCAGAAAAAGAACTTTTGCTTTGATGGTGTTTTTTCCTTCCTCCGCGGCTGGTGTCAGACAGCAAGAGAGACGGGGCGGGCAGGGAGCAGCTCCAAGGCTTTTGTGCTAGGGGACGGAGTTGCCAGCTGGAGTTGATTTAAAGTTGAATTCTAATCTCCTTTCATCTTCTGAAGGGAGCAGCTTGGATTGGGAGATGCTGTGGCCTTAAAACAGGGTTGTATCATATTGGACAGCGACTTCATTTCCTCTGAATAGCAGAGCCCAGCAAAGATCACAGCTGTGTGGGACCAGCTCATTTTGGGGCGGCGGGGGTGTTCCCATCCTCATCATTGCCCTGAAGCTCCCTTTTCTGCTCTGCTTTGAGCATTGCTGTGTCACACCAGAGTTGAACTGGACCCTGCGCCCCCCCTCCAGTATTTTCTCTCCCCTCTTCCCCCAACCCAGCATGCTAGCGTTTGGGGTGCCAGGAACCTGAGGGATGCAGTGAGACGTGTGATTTGGGGAGGGAGGTGGGAGGAGGGGCCTGGCTGAGCCGAGCACTCGCTGGGTGGTGGTGGAGGGGGGGGTTGGTACCTGGGTCATTTCCAGCGCGTTCATCACAGCAGCAAAACTGAACATGTTCCCTAGGGTGCTCTTCAGCTCGGCAGCCAGCTGGATGGTCTTGTGCAGCAGGGCTGCCCTCTCCTCCGTGCTGCCCGTGCAGCCCAGGATATCCACAGCCATCATTATGGACATGGTGTGAAACCTGACGTGGGAGCAGACAGAGAGGCTGAGCCGTAAGGTGAGGAGTCAGCAAGGGAGCGGGGCACAGCGAGGAACATGCAGGAGGTAGAGGCAAGGGAGTTAGGAGGTGGCGAGGGGATAGGGAGCCTCTTGGCCCCTGGTTCAAATCTGAGCCAAGTCGGGTGTGCCCAGAAGAGTCTCTAGCGCGATGGGTCTGTGGTTCCCCCTGCGCAATGCACTGGCTGCCTCAGTCCAGCGGGCCACAGCTGGAGGCCGCATTGGGAGGCTCAGCAGAGAGGCCGAGGACTGAAAGGTGCCGTGGAGCCTGGACTCCCCTAGCGGGCCAAACTTTCCAAATCGGGTGCTAACGGCTGGTGCCAGAGACCCAGCACGAGACGCCCAACCGAGTGGGGCCCTGCAGCTCTGCTGGAGTCAGGCTGGACTGCCTGGGACAGGAGCCGGGGCAGCCACTGCTTTCCCACGGGCCCCCTGGCTCCCCAGCCTACCTTTCCAGGAGGTCCAGCCGAAGCTGGTGGCCGTGGGGCAGGGTGAGTAGTTCCATGCCCGAGTTCACTCCCATGAGCCGCTGCATCTCCTTGGTAACACCCAGAATCCTAGCAACCTGCAACGCAGAGGGGAAGTGGATGAGGCGTCTCTAATTGAGGCGAGGGGGCTTGGCCAGGCGCAGAGAAAGTTTTGGCTCTGGGGAGGCGCCGCCGTGAGTCAATGGAGACGCACCCACTTCCCCCAAGGGATGACTTTGGCCTGAAAGCCCAGGATCCCATGATGTTGAGAACCAATGTCCAGACTCGAGAGCTCTAGTGAAGCCCTGGAAATAGAAACTCTGGAGGGGGAATGGGAGGCCCGGACAGGGCAGGCAGGCGTTTGAGGACGGGGCATGGCTGGGGTGGAGCCTCTCACGGCACAATTCCGTGAGGCAGGAGATCTGGCTTCCGGTCTTGGCTCTGCCATTGACTGCCTGGCTGGGGGCAAGACACTTCCCCTCCCCGTGCCCCTGGATAATCCTGCCCTACCTCACGCACAGGGTCCCGTGAGGGTTGCAATACAAAGTGCTCTTTGATTAGATCCCAGCCCTAGGCAACTGGCTCACATCCAGCCCAGGGGGTTGGTGACCAGGGCTGGTCCCAGCTTATTCCCATTAAGTGGCCTGCGTGAAATGAGGTGGGTTGTTTCTGTCCAGTTCTGGGTGGACAAGCCCTCACCTCGCAATAATTGTCCCCTTGCAGCTGTCTCAGAGAGGCCAAGGGCTGCGTGGGACAAGGAGACTCAATTCCCCTCATCTCTCTAGAGCACAGGGAATATTCATCTGCCCCCACAACACCCTGTGGGGTCAGTAGTTAGGGTTGTCCCCGCACAGCCACGTTACAGGTTGGGAAAGTGAGCACAGAGCCCTGGAGTGACATGCCTAGGGTTACACAGAGCCTCCGTTCAAAGCTGGTCACTCTGTGCTCAGTCCACCAGACCACATTCATCTGTTCAGCTGTCACCAGTTAGGGCCCTCTGAGATGCTGCATTTCCCTGTTAAATGTCAGCTCTTCCAACAAGCCCAGCAAGGGTGGCGCTAGCTCCGGGCAGCAGGTCATGGTAATGGCGTCGCCCCCTCCCGCCGCCCAGCCTCCAAATCTCCTGTCATACCAGGCAGTCCACTTTGGTGATGTGTTTGGCAAGGGCCTTGGCATCCACCTCTGCCAGCAGCTCCTTCACTTTCTTCAGTACGGTCATTTCCAGGGGCTTGTTTTCCAGGGGGATCAGCAAGGAGCGGAATGCCATGAGGTTGAAAGATGAGCTCATCTCCACAGTGGGTGGGACAAAGCCCACAATGTCCTGCTCCCCTTTCATCCGGTGCCCTGCCTCGCTGGAGCCGTTCTCCGCAGTCACCCTCTGACCCCCCTCCACCTTTAACCTCTCCACGTAGCTTTTGGTGGGCAGCGGCATGGTGTCATGAGTCAGTCTCTCCTTGCCCACCGGAGAGGTGGGGTGGAGCTGGCAGTAATGCCCTGTGTCCGGATCGCTATAGCTGTTAACTGAGGGAGAAGGAGAGGCTCTGGGATACCCATGGCAGGGAGTGGAGTGGGTGCTGTCAGCCAGGTCTGTCAGGGGTTTGTTGGTTCCTGGACACAGCTGTGGCTCACTGGATCTCCTTATGACGGGAGAGGCTGGGGTTACGCCACCAGCTTGGCCCCCTTGGGGCTTTAGCCGTGTCACTGCAGAAGGAAGACAAGACCCAGTCACTGTAGCTCAGAGAAGAGATGTGCACCCCAGGCACACACATAAACCCGCATGCAGCACGTCAAACTGAGGGATGCAAGAAACGCTCAGTTCTCAGCACAGACAACCTGGATCGGGACCTATGAGGTTACTAATATCTCTGCCACTGATCATAAGAACTTCAATCCAGTCAGAGGGCAGGACTTTGAGGCCATGTTATAATTGAGGTTGCCAAAGGCTGTCAGAAATTAGAGCAGTTTCTAACAGCTGTACAACCGTAGGGTTTCCCCACGTCTCATTCCTGACGAGCTGATTCTTTTTAAACAGTGGGGTGTTCTTTTTTTTAATGTAGTCTGTGTGGGGTAAGTAGTTAGGAAAGACCTGAGAGGCTCTTGTTTTCTGTGTACTATTTCTTTAAATTTCTAACATCTGCCTCTGTACAAAGCAGCCATTGTGTTCTCAGAGTGGCTGCAGCTTGTTACACAGGAGACTCTCATGCTGTGCTCTCTCCCAGCCTGGATTTTCATTCTCTCTGGATGCTTTCCCTTAATCTGAAGAGAGGTTATTTTAGATGATTGTTATTTCATTAGCAATGAGCGACGCAGCAGACAGGTAGAGTTGTAGCAAAGAGGTCTGTCATGAGATGACAGAGAATTGGGGTCAGTGTACCCAAGACAGCAGCTGGTGAGCCAGCCTTTGGGCTAATTGATGACCCAGGGGCTAATTGATCATCCAGCTGGCTGGTTCGTGCTTAACTGATAGGTAAGCACCTGACCTTAATCAAAAGGTCACCAGAAGTCAGTTGGAGAGGAATCAGCATGGTGATCAATGAGGGAAGGAAGGCTCTTGGAGACCTGACACTGAATAAGGGCATTGCCTTCCAAACTAGTCTTGGGAAGGACTGGTGAGAATTGAGCCCCATTGCTGGACAGGAGAGTTGGAAAGGCTTTAAGGAAAAATAAGAGTCCTGCTGACAGCAGTACCCTCAGCTCCAGAGAGGAGGACTGGGGTTATTTATGTACAGAGAACTGAAGGACTGGTGAGAACAGTACCCCAGCTTCCAGGAAGTTCTTTATTCATGGAAGTTCCAGAGACTGTGCAAGAAGGGCCCCACTTCTAGAGCTAAGAGTGGCATCAGAGACCTGGACTGAAGGTCTTTCCCTGTTTGGGATGTTTTCTGTTGATTAGCCAGTCTTCGATACCAGACTGTTTTGGATTTACAGGCTCAAGGTGGGGAAACTGAGGCAGTATCTGTAGTGTAGTGTTGGGGTGAGGAAGAGGTGAAGCCTGACTCATAGACAAGATCTGTATTAAGTATGTAGAGGTCAGTGTTACATGCCATGGGGCTAGTGTCTGTCTAGCAGCAGCCCAACCCAGCCTAGTTTGCGTGCCTTAATCTCTGACGCCACACCAGACTAAATCCCAATCTTCTTGCTCCACTTCCACTCTTCACACTACAGCTAATGCATGTTTGATTCTCTGTGTACAGCTGTTTTCCCATGGACTGAGGGATTCCTACCAGTGCTGTAGGCCGGAGACAGGGGACTCTCTGAGATGGGAGACATCGGGGAATGGAGATCTTGGATTTGGTCCACACTGACTGTGCCGTTCCGGAAGACGTCTCGGTGATGCGGTAAGGACACGCTGGGGGTGGAGTAAAAATAGGTCAAATCACAGATTCCTCTAAGACACATGCCTCCTGTAGATGTTTGCGCCAGCAGTGAATTTGGTCCCCAGGATTCAGAGGTGGCCTAGGTAGGATGCCCACACCCCACCAGAGGGCACATATGACTTGATTTTCAGGAGAGCTCAGCTCCCATTTACACACCAAAACAAGTAGCCAGATTTTCAGAAGTATGTGGGTGGGGAGCTTGTCTGAAAGTCTGGTGTATGAGGATGGGATTTTCCAGGGTGCTGAGCATATGTAACTTCAGCTGAAGTCAAGGGCAGTAGCAGGTGAGGAGCACTTCTGGAAATCAGGCCTTTATTCCCTTTGAAATGCTCAGGACACGTCAGTATTTGAAGGATCAGAGTCAGCTAATTTAGGCCCAAAGCTTAGGCTTTGTAGGACCCAAGTAGGAAGAGAAATGTTTTGTGCAATTTGCCTAATAGGTGTCAGTGAAAACAGTTTGTTTGGATTTAAACATTCTCCTGTCCCGACCCCCCAAGGGCTGGTAGCCCAAACATGACAGCATGGGGATATTGCTGAAGAAGGTGCAACAACCAAGAAATGAGGGGAAATGGACTAGTTTTGGTTTCCCTGCCTAACCTGAACTAGGCAGAAATGAGCAATGAAGAGGAAGTGACGTTTTGAAAATTCTTTCCATTTGCCATCTCTGGCATGCTTGGAAAGGTCGGGGCATTTTTAAAATTTTTTATGATCCAATAAAACGAAACTGCAGGAACGTGTAACCCTATCAAGCGGCTTGGGTGTCCTGTACGCTCTCGCTGCAGCTTTTACTGATCTGACTCACGGGTGTCTCTGCGGGTGTTAGCGCAGAGCGCTCTGTTGTTCTTAGCAAGGAATGCAGCTGGTTGCTGATGGTGCTGTTGTGTTGTGCAGTGCGTGGGGGCTGGGGACTGGGAGTCAGGATTCCTGGTTCTAGTCAGGCTCTGCCATTGATTTGCGGTGTGATCTGTGGCTAGTCGTTCCCCCTCTTGCTGTCGGCCTCCCCAAATGGGGGTAATCCCAGGGATGCTGTGAGATGCCAAGGCCCTTGGAGACCCTTACTGTTCTGCCTTTCACTTATCTCATTACCTGGTTGGGCACCCCTCGCCCCTGGTGATTTTGTCCGCTGTCAGTCCGTCCGTCATGGTGATGCTCCGCCTCTTGATATGCCCCCCTTTCTGGCTGGCAGGGCTGTGGGACCCGCCGTGCTTCCCATGGGCTAGTCCGTAGCTGGCCTCCAGGTAGCGCAGCGGGAAGGTGCGGTTGATGGGGCAGTACACAATGGCACCGCTCTGTTCGGAGACAGCTTTGCGGTTGCCCACATAGAAGCGCACCAGGGTGGGCACGTTGTCGAAGCTCTCCTGCTCAAACAGGTACTGGATGTGGGTGTGGCCCTCGCTGGACTTGACCATCACCTTGTTGATCTTGAAGTGCAGTGGCTCGTTCCTCCAGCGGCAGGTCAGCACATAGTCCCCCAGGCTGGTGAGCGAGTCGCGGATCAGGAAGTCCCCGTTCCGCTGGACCAGGCTCTCTGACACCTGGGGGCAGAAGGAGAAGATCAGACCTCCCCTGCTCTCGGTGGGGCCAGCCCTAGGGTCAGCAGGGCCTTGTGCCAAATAAGATATGGAGTGGGGGGCCACCACAAGAGCTTTCCAGAAGCTGGGTGGAGGGAGGGTGTCAGCTGGGGAGAGAGGGATCCAGGAACTTGCAGTGGGAGAAGGGGAGTGGCAGGTGGAGTTTGAATAAATTCATCCCAGAGGCGATGGAGATGACTTAGGCACATGGTGAGAAAGAGGGAGAGGGCACTAACCTAGGCCCAGCCCTGGGACCTGATTCTCCCTTGCCCAGCACCTTGTACAGTCATTTACACCAGTGCAGAGTTGGCATGTGAAGTGCTGCAGCTCTGACTAGGTAGCGTTTTGCACCACGTTGCACTGGGGTAGATGATTCCACCAGCTGCAGGGCGGTGTTGAATCGGGCCCCTGATCCAGGCCTGTCACGTGGCTGCACGGAGCTTGAGGGGAGCTCTGCTAGCTTCCTTCTCAAAATGCTCCTTGTAGCGTGAGCTAGAATCTCAGTCCCATCCTCTAAAAGAACATGATGGGAAGAGATGCTCCAGGACACAGGGCTGGGGCCAGATTCCCTGAGGGTTGTAAGATGGGACCTACGAACACCCCTGCTTTAGATCCACAAAACTCACGGAGCCTTGTAGGAACCTCAACTTGCTCAGCATCTACGTTTTCAGGGTTAAAGTTCCCTTGGCATCTCGGTTTCTGCCTCTGGACATGTGCACTGCTGCCTCCAGACGCCCACCTGCCACCTAAGCCCAGAGCGATTCCCGAACCAGGGGACAACGGGCGTGCGTTTGCCTGAGTTGTGTGCGGGGCCTGATTGGATAGGTAGCCTCTCAGCGTGCCTACTGGATCAGGTCCCATTCAAAATCAGCTCAGGTGAGGAAGAGGGGATGGTGGTGCCCACCTTATACATTTTTAGCCCAGTTCTCCACTCGCTCACCTTGGGGGTTCAGTTTCTCCCCTGCCACCTTACTGAGGGACAGCCAGGATCTAAGCAGGGATTGCCTACCTCCCAGGACAGCGGAGTACCCACTGAGCTGTGGGATGGTCTGATGTGGGGCTCTGGCTTCTGTTGAAGCTCTCCCACTGGGGATAAAGGGCAGGTGATCAGAGCAGGGGGACTGGACCCCGTAGCCCTAGCCACTGGGCTACACTGTCCTTCTCTCTCTAGCCCAGTGACGGTTCTCGTGTGGGTAATTACTTAGCGTCATTGAGCCAGAGAGAGAGTGGCTCTATAGCCCAGTGGTAGGGCACCTACCTGGGAGGTGAGAGATGCAAGGGACAGTCCCCCTGCTGCAATCACTCTTTCTGCTGGGCTAGAAGTTATAAGGTGGGCCGCGGCTCCTCCTCCAGCCATTTGCGTGCGAAGCAAGGGAGGTGCCTAATTCATTCCCACAAGAAAACGCTTGGGTGCTGAAGCCATCTAGCTGCTGGCGGTGGGTTCCCACTCGTGGGTCACCCACATGGATAGGTGCTCCCTGCAGCCCGGATTTAGGTGCCAATCTCCGGCAGAGAGGCGCAGCCCGGAATACATCCCTCTGGTTGGGATCTCCCATTAGCTTGGGCGGCTCCCCGCCTAGCATGCTGGCTTTCCTGGATCGCGCTGTAAGGTGTCTCTCTCCCCTAGCCATTGCATAGGGAGCCTTGGTGCTGAACTCAGGCTTGTGGATCACTGTCCCCGTCCTGCAATTTTTTTGTTCTTTTTTCCTTAGGCACCTAAACATTAGGCCAGCACTGGGTGTTGCAACACCCAAGTCCCTCTGTGCCCACCCTAGAGCAGAGCAGGTTTGTCCTGTGGGGCACCTTTGTGCTGCTGTTCTAACTTGAGTTTCTCCTCCAAGCATTCATCTCCCCTGCCTGCCCCAAGCTAGATCTAAAGACTATTCAGGGGGGAGAGAAAAAGGGGGAGGGAAGGGGAACTGGTTCCATGGCTGCGCTAGAGGGTGGAGAGGAGCTGAGGGACCCTTAAAGGGGATGGGGATATTTGTATCATCAGGGTCAAAGGAACTGCGTGTGCTGCCCAGAATGGTCCTTGGACTGTCTGGCCAGGCAGATGTTCCTGCAGCACAGATCTATGGAGCCAATGCAGACTGGCCAGCAGCCCCTTTCCCAGTGGAGTGGGCTCCTGTGAGCTCCCTCTCTCTCCACCTCTCCCTCACTCAGTAATTCTGGGTCTCTCTTCTGAGCTCGCCCCCAACCAAGATCAGATCCCCAGGCTGCCTGAAGGGGAAATCAAGCCCCAAGGCATGTCTCTCTCTCTGGTGATCCCCCTCCAGGAGTAAGAGGGACCTGCATGACATCCTGCCTTTTCCTTCCAGTCCTGCTGCCTGTGTGGCAGAGTGGGCAAGGGCTTGAGTTTCAAAGCCCCCTGCAGAGATGGGCCTTAGGGTGTCTCTTGCTGCGCTTGTACAGAAGGCCAGCCTGGATTCTCCAGGGCAGACAGCCCAGGCTAGGGCTCTCAGCAGCAGCCTAGCTCCCCCTCACCTCTCGGGGGATGCGTCCATGGTACCACACGTGGCTGCGCAGGTCTGTGCTGCTCAGTTTCAGCTCCTCCTCCAGCTCCTTATGAAGCTTCTCAGGCGACGAGTCAAGGATGTACTTCTCCTTGGAGAACTGGAGAGAGAACAAGTGCACATCAGCCACCGCTCAGTTCCCCTGGACATGCGAAGAACCACCGCAGAACAGAACCAGCATGCAAGGACATGCCCTTGGCCCCAGAAGAGGGCCCATCCTAGACACACAGGATATCCCATGGAGACATGAGCCCCGCCCGCTAAAGAAGGAACCCTCAATACAGAGCTGCCATCCCACAGCAGAGGTTCACCAACACCAAGTTATGGCTGGCAGCAGAGCAAGGATGGTTTGGATGGCCTGTCACCCACCAAGGATGAGGGCTTGTGGTAGGAGAAGGGGGATGATGGGTAAAGAGAACGGTCAGCTAACATGAGCTGCACAATGGTCCAGTCAGTGGGTGCAGATGGAGCTGCACAGACATGCTGTCGGCGGTGGACCTGAGATGACCGAACGGTTTCCTGAGAAGGCTTTGGTGAGGAGCCCTTCGCTCTGCATATCCCTTGGGCTGGGTTCCTTGGTGGCTTTTTTTCCTGGATGGATTGTGTGTGTGTTGTTCACACACACTTGGGGGAGGAGAGATGTATTGATGTCCCCGGTTCCTCCACTCGGGCATACACTTCTCTGACTCAGATCACCTACAATTCCCCTGCAGCAGAGGCGAGCTCCCACTGGACACAGCCTCCTCTCTGCCGTCCCTACTCTGCCACCATGCTGCAGAGCATCCCTGAGTTATTTCTGTCTGTCAGAGTCCCAGCAGGCCAGGAGCTGCTGATGCTGTGCAACGCAAGGCAGAGCTGTTGGAAGCAAAAAGGTCAGAGCCAGCGATTCTGTCTGCAGCAAGCTGCAGGTGGCTACAGCACAGTTCTCAATGCCAGTTGCATCAGGCTGTGCGCTCCCTCTGTTTCCAGTTTATCATTTCAGCTGGCATTGCAGGATCCTCTTGTAATGCAATTCTAAACCCTACATCTGGACTGGGCTACAGCTCACTTCTGCAATATTTGCCATCTCCATCGTGGCTGCTAAGGAAAATGAGTCTCTTTCCTAAGTGGTGCTGGGACTTTGATCCGCCAGAAGATTTTTGGACTGGATCGAATCCTTACTCTTGTGGCTTGTTCAACACTAATTTTTCTGGGCTATGCACATGGGAGACATGCACATTTACTCTCTACACATGCCGTGTGCTCACTTTTTGCCATGAACAGTATGGAGACAGCTACATAAGACACCTGTCGAGATGCAAGAGGGATGGCTTTAATTTTTTTTTCCCCACCTGGGGGATAACAACCAAAATGGTACATACTTCCCTTTGTTTCTAACTGGGTGACACTTCCTCACAATTTGTCTATTGGTTTGACAGTTAATGTGCCCACACGGGGCTAATGTATCCTGAGATATTTTTATAGCAGAATTCACTTCCCGTTCTTCATAGACAGATCACTATCTATTTCTATTGCAGAAACATTCAGATAACTATAAGGCCCTCTTCACCATAACATGTGAAGAGCTCAGATACTAATGGATTTTGTCCCTGTGAAACAAAGGCTGTCACAGAATGACACTGGCCCTTTTAAGAGAGAAGAGGCCAAGGCACCATTGCCTGGCAAGCTGAACCCCTACTGAGTTTAAGAAGACACATGGCTGGGAGCCAGAAGGGAGGAACCAGTCCTGGAGACAACCAGCTGCCTGTGAGCACAGAGTGAAAGAGAAAGGGAAGGGGCAGGTGAGAACTACCTGAGAGACTGACAAGAAAGGGGTGAGCATGCTGATCTTTCTGACCTGGAGAGTCAGTGAGTGACAGGAGGCTGAACAGGGCTGAATTACTGGATGGTGTTTGGTGATTTTCATGTGGATGACCTAGAGAGGGGCGCCTAGGAACTAGGGCAGAAAGGAACTGGGAGCCGGGTGCTGGTGGCTCCAGGGTGGAGTGAGATGCCAAGAGGAGAATGGAAAAGTCACACTACCTTTGTATGATTTACTGTGCGAAGTGGGAGGACGGTTTTACCATGACAGTTCTATGGAGAGGGGACTTTGTATTGGACAGTGGGAAACAGTGTTCCTTGAATGGAAACACCGTGGGGAAAGTGAGGCGGGTGCACCTGTTGTGCCATCGTGTGACTTTGGAGGGTGCCACCTTATCACTGAAGTGTTTTCCCCATGTATAGATGGGGAACTAAAGCCCAGAGCAGCTGTGTAAGGCCCTTGGCTTTTTGTTTTTATTTTGTGAAATATTTCCTGGGAATTTTTCAATGTCATTCAAAAAACTACCAAATGGGTGAAAATTAGAAAATCCTGTTTGGGGAGGGCGGTGCCCAGTACTCGGGGAGGGGATGGGGGGGAGCATGCCTGGTGCTCACAGCAGGTGTGTGCTCCCTGAGGGCTGTCACTGCAGCAGTCCTGCAGTCTGGGCTGCTGGGAGCTGGCTCCTTGCCCATCTAGCTCCCCCACTTCACCGTAGTTGTGGGAATACGGCAAAGGGGGAGCTGGGTCCTGGCTCACCCAAAATTCAGGTGAAAATTGGTAAAACTCAATTCCTGCCCCTCCCCACCCCCAAAATCCAGGAACTTGTCAGAGAAAAATGGGTCCATGCCGGGTATGCAGGGCCTTATGAGTGAGTGGCCTTGAGCAAGTCACTTCACGTCTCGGGTCTGGAACCAGGACTTCAAGCCAGGTCTTTACTGAATCATCCTTGTTCCCTGGTTGGAGCCGCTTATTGTGGGGTTTATATTAGAAAGTCGTTTGATTGCAACAGAATGTGTCTGTGGCAACCAGCCTTCCCTGATAAAAGCAGTGCCTTTTACTGCACAGAGTCAGCCCTGGGATCCTCCAGCCCTCCCCCTACTCCCCGCACTGGGTGTAGATGTTGTTGCTGTAGGCTCTGCATGACGTTTAGGATATCACTGGATGTGAGCCTTTTTCTACATATAAGTAAGTAGATGCTTTTTCCTTGTAAAGCTATTCAGCATTTCAGCTGTTCCCCCTCCCCCCAATACACCATCCCCTTCCACATCCACACAAATGGGAATGATCAGCAGAGCTGGACCAGCACAGACACTTCCCAGCGGGAGGCCGGAGAAGTGAGTGGCACTGGGGTCAGGACTGGGGGGAGGGTTTGGGGCCAGGCTCGCAGCAACTAAAATTATATATATATAAAAAAAAAGCCAGTCAGTCTGAACTGTAATCAATCCACTGTTGGGGAAAGCCCACCCTGTGCTAAGGACAGATCATGACGGAGTAGCAGAAGAGGCCCACCCAGCGAAGGGTTAACTCCACTCTGTTAGCCTGCTGGTATCATGAATAATAATGACAGATTTAAAGGGAATCTTCTGCATAAAAATGAGCATTTAAAAACACTCATGCACCTGAGCCTAAAAGATACAACCCACCCCTCCCCCCGAGAGAGACAAGGGAATGACGTAATGTCTCAGATCAGCCGACGCACGTGCTCAGGCCCAGCGCTGCAGAGAGCTGACAGGCTTCCCGCGGGGCTGCAGAGGATGCCCCGTCACAAGTGCACAGTGCAGCTACAGAATCACACCCGGACACGCACTCACATACCCAAGGCCAGAGCCCTTGTCCTGCGAGGCACAGGCTGGGCCCTCCAATATGCCAGTGCACATCTCAGCGGAGTGGCTCTGGATTCACACCTGTGCGGCTGGGAGTGTCATGGGGCCCACAGCCCACACGCACGTTGGCTTCTCTGCAGAAAGGATCCTGGAGCCCCACTTTATACAGGCAGCACCTGCAGTTTACCCACGTTCTGGGCTAGCACAGCAATATTGGTTCCCAAGGTCATGGACAGGAACATCTGCTCAGTTAGCACACGTCTTTGGAAGGCAGTGCTAGCTACTGCAGCAGGGCCGGGGAGGTGACTCTTGCATTTCATTCTCATGTACCACATCACACAAGTCATGCCACCTCTGTGCCTTAGTTTCCTCATCTGTAATGCAGCTATAATACCCCCTTTGTCCAGTTAGAAATGACTCAGAGGGGGCACCCACCACTGTATATAAGGGTCTGAAGAGTCTCGTTATTACAAAGTTTCCTTTACTTAATTTCCTCCTTTTCCTTCTCCTTGTTATACCCACTGGCCCCCATTTCCAGGCACTGTGGTGCAAATGCACTGGAATCAAGGGTGTAACTAATAGCCGAGTTTGGCTCACTCCCTCAGTTACAGATTTGAAGCCCCTTGTCACTTCCTTTGATGATGTGATGCTAATACACCAAGTAGCTGAGATCGCCACATCCATTTGGCTTCTGACGTCCCTACTGACAGAACTCCCATTGAAAGTGGTGGGGATTTGACCGAATTTTGGTTCTATCGCCCCGTGTCTCTGATCTGGATTACATGGTCTGAGGGCTGCTCTGCCCCAACACTGGCAAAGTTCACTGAAGCCTTTGGCGGCCGAAGTTGGAAGTGACCCACTAGCTATGGTCCAGCTGGCAGGATAAAAAGGGTCACGCACACATCCACAGGCAAGTGCTTTGGACCCAGGCTTGCCTGAGAGCTGGCCTTGGTTCATTAGAAGGGTGCACCCATGCCCAACATCTTCCTCTCTGCTCCCCCTCCCCTCCTTCTGTTGCCCCAGGTCTGCCGGCTCTCCAGACCCACTTCTCTGTAGGTTAGCTTCTTCATTGGTCCCTGCCCCAGTTCTTTCAGATCTGCCATCTTCTGCTGATCCTCCTCCCACCAGCTGCAGCCGAACTTGAACCTTCCCTTTCTCAGCAGTGCGACAGAGAGGCACTCCATCTCTGCTCTCCCATCGCCTCTCTGGTGGCCTGTTCTCATGCTGGCCAGAGCCAGGAAGCCACTCTTGCTCACTGTAATGTGGTGACCTCTCTTCTGATGATGGAGTTTTCTCCCTGTTAGTCATCCTGAACCTCAGGGAAGCCTTTGATGTCATGGAGGACTCCAGCCTCCTGGGTCCCTTCCATAGCTGTGTAGCATATCAAGTGCTCTCTGATCACGGATCTGCTCCTACCTATCAATCTTTTTTGCTGGTGGAGATGCTTTCTCTATGGAGTCCCGGGAGATTTGTTTCCTCCTCCTGCTCTTCTACGACCATCTCCTCAATCCTTTTTCTGTTTTTAACCCAGTGCTCCATCTCTTGATGTGTAATGACTCCTCCCCATCCATCTTGACCAAGTAAACTTGTGGTTTCCTCTGATTCCTTCAGCTAATTGTTTCAGGCAGATTGTTCTCTCTTGGGTAATCAGACCTCCCCCGTGCCTTCAACATAGGCATCATCCAAACCACAAGCTTTCCATCTGCAAATCTGCTTGTCATCACGCCCCAGGCATTCCCTGTGTACAGTATGCCACCTCTGCTGAAGTCCTAAGCCAAACTTTCCTCTCTGCTTACAACCCCCTTCTCTATGGCCTCCCCAGACCCCAGCTGTCTCGAGTACATAGACACATGATCACACTCTGCTGGCACTGTGTTCATTTGTCCTGGAACTGGAAAACTGCCCTTCTTGTTTTTATCTCCTGCAGGGGCTTGCCCTAGCTAACTCAGACCCTCCCACTCCCTGTGGTCAGCCAGCACTTGCCTCCTTTCTCTCCCCACCCCCACATTTGCATGCACTAGTTGCTTGTGGTGCAAGATCCTTCTGCTCTACAGCCACTTTCTCTCTTGCTCCATCCAGCCTTCCTCCTGGTTTTGAAGTCTCTTTTCTTCCTTGCCTCTGTCTCTGACATTTTATTTGAACTTTGCAGACTCAAATGACAGTTACTAGGCTGGATCTAGGAGCCCCAAAATGCTTAAGATAACAAGGGGCCAAATCCAGACCTGCCACAAGCAGGTGAAACGCCATTGATTTCAGGGGATCTGGACTGCTCACAGCAGCTCCTTATTCAGCCCTATGCTGTGTGCTCTGTGAAGCTGTACTATACTGCCCAGGGGCATGCTAGGCAGATATGAGGTTGGCAGCCTTGCTCCTGATGTTCCCCAGAGTATCCCTGAATGCTTTGCACGAACCGCATGGGGAAGGGCTCCTACCAGCTCCTGCACCCGAGGCTTTTCCTTCTGTCACCTGCTGGTGGCTCTTGTAAGCCTGCACAGTGTGTGGGGCAAGTCCTGTGCTCTTCTGGCGCCCTCAAGACATGGTGCCCATGTGGCTGCCCGTGCTCAGAGCTGTCTCTACCTGACCTGGAGCTGGAGCATTGGATGCTAATTTCTCTTCAAGCACTGGGGCCCAATCCTGTGAGGTTCAGAGCACTCGCAACTCCCACGGACTTCAGTGGGAGCGGCAGGTATCCCACGGGATCTGGCCCCTGCGTGCTCCCTGTTGGCAGCTGCTCCCCTGCCCTTAGGTCCTTCAACACCTTCAACACGGCTGAACTTCATTAACAGTAAAGGGTAGCTAGGGGCTGCAGCCACGTCCGGCTGCCTCCCAGGGGGCCTAGGCCTGAGCAGATACTGTTGCCATGACAACCCCATCCTCTGACATGGAGCCGCCCGCATCTCTTGGTGTGAGTGGCGGCAGCAGATTGTTCGCTGCGGCTCCCTCCCCTGCAGCAAAAGCTCCCAGTTAAACGGCTCCAACACTAAACTCTAGGGCTGAAGGGAACGGAGGGAGCGGGAGGATTCCCCTTCACGTGGGGCCTCCAGGGCGCACCTCGGCAGCAACCAGGTGGCAGTACATGAGCCACACATAGGGGTGGGCATGTTGGGGCGGGGGGGGCTCTCTACAGGGCTGCAGGTTCAATGGGGGATCCTATTGCAGTCACTAGCGTCTGAGGGTAGGAGGGCACCGGGGAAGTGGTGGCTATGCCATAGCTATCCCCTCTTCTCTGCTGAGGCAGCTGCCTCTCAGAACTGCCCACATGGAGGGAGGTGCGGGAGAACGCTGGCTGTTTCATTCCCGCTTTAGTTTTCCTCCTTTCCCGGGGGCACCTTGGAAAATAACAGGGAGATCCAGAGTGTGTGGGTGGGGAGGAGTGTGTGTAGGGGGTGACCCCCACCTCAGTACGCAGGGAGGAACAAGAGGAAAAGCTGCAAAATGCTGAGGCTCAGAAAGTGCCAGCAAGAGCTTTTTCAAAGCTGTTTGCTGCCTAGAATTAGTCATTGCATCATTTAGCTGGGAGAATGGCCCTTCCCTCTCCCCATTAGCTTGCTCAAGAGATCTCTCTCCAACCCCCCTCAGGCACTCACACCTCATTCTCTCTTGAGAGAAGATCCAGGAGGCTCTTCCCTCCTCCTCCAACCTTGCATCTTTAACCTTTGCCACTAATCTAAATAGACAATTAAAGGACTGTGTGGGCGTGTACAGCAGGGCCCCCAAGCTCCCATCACAACTCCGTCCATGCACTGAAAGCTTCCCCTCGCCCTTGGTCATGGAATTACACTGAGCTAGACCACACCACACTAGATTAGCTTGTAGAACCATCTCACTTTGTATAAAGTGGGAGCACACGATCTCACCTCTCGGTGCCTCAGTTCCCCCTGCAATCTACAGCCTTCTCCCCCTCGACCCCAGCATGCTCTCCACCTGCCTGAACCGTATTAGTCTCCCTGATGTACCCTTACACATGGCAGAAGATAAACCACAGGGATACAACACCTGGTGTGATGGGGCACCAACCTGGGGGCTAGCAAGGTGCTACCACAGAGTGTTCAGTAGTAATTTCCCAGAAATAGTTTCTCTCTCTCTATTTTTTAAGAAAGCAAAGAATAAGTGAGAGGAGAAAGTTTGGTCTATTTCAGTCTATTTTTATAAGAAACTGGCATGAGTCAACCTGAGGACCTCCAATGTTACTCCCTCAATACAGAGATTAGTCATGGACTCATCACGTCCCCCCGCACCCCCATTAGTGGCTGTTCCTGTCAATAGCCTACATTTGGGCTTTCCCCAAATCCTCACCATCCACATACGCAAATATGCAGAACAACAAAACAAAACAAGTCCAGCCCAGCAGCACCCGGTGTCCCCCAGCCAGGGTTTGGCCAGGGGCCAGGACTGCATTAGTGCATTAGGCCAGGTGCTAAACTCACAGAAAGTGTTGTTGAATGAGCAGGAGACACTTGCATTAGGGATCTGAGGTAGGGGGCTTGTGTGAAGGGGGGGGTTGGGATGTTTGCAAGCAGAGAGCACCCTAAGCTGCCATTCTGACTGGTTGGAGTCATCCCATCATTGCAGAGACTCTGCCATACTTTCCAGCCTTGCGCCCGTCAATGAGATCCCTGTTTATTCACTAGCTGTCCCTGGATGGCCTTGCCTACACTCGGGTTTGCTGCATTAGCTGCCACTTGGTCCCCTTCGCAGGCCTGTGACACGCTGCACATCCACATGCAGCCGTGTTAGCAGGGCACCATTTGCTTTAGACATGCTTGAAATAAAGCTGTGTGGTCCCTCAGTGTGCAGTGCCCACAAGGGTGGGGGTTGCTGGAGCGAGAGCGTCATTGGGGCATGAAACTCTCCTCCTCCCACAGGGCACCTGTCGCTGCTTAAATTGCCTGTCTGGTCCGCCTTCTGCACAGGGGCCATGTTTGCCAGAAGCCAGGTGCACAACCAGCCCTGGACACACCATAGAGTTGCATGCCATTATCCCAGCAATCAGCTCCTTCAGCAGCAATCAACTTTATTCTGCTTCAGTCACTAGCGTCTCAGAGGAGGCCTTCCCTCGAGCATGCTGCCAGCTGGCCAGGAGCCGACAAGCAGGCACTAGCAAGATGGTGCGACCCAGGGCCAGCTGAATGCTGTCATAGGAACACACTGGTGTGTAATCGGGCGTTCCGGTTGACTAGCTGAGAAGGACATCACCGGGAGCAGTTAGCAATGCCAAGAGGAGATCAAGAGACTGACGGTGCAGCACAAGGACTAGGCCAGTAACAGTACGTCTGGTGCAGGATAGAGAACATGCCTGTTCCATAAGTAGTTGGACCACGTGCTTGGTACGTGCCCTTTCACACAGCCCAGTATGCTACTGGAGAGCACAGAGGCAGCTCACAGCAGAGTGGGGAGGAAGGAGGAGGTGAAATGGTCATGCCAGAAGAACCAGACCAGATTAGGAGCTGCTCAGAGAGTCCAACACAGCAGCCATGCTGGCTCAGGAGGAAAAGAAGCTTCTGCCCCAGGTATATGGAGGCGGAGAGAGTCTTTCAGTTTCTCGGGCATGCTGACATTACTTAGTGGAGGAAGGCAGCAGGGTCCTCCTTTCACTGTTTCCCTCCCCCTCTGCTTTTCCCCGGTCCCCAAGCACCACAACATGGGCTGCTGAATGCCATCAGCCCAGACGAGCTGGTTAGTTCCCCAGGGTTGGCATCCCCTGCTGTATTTGGCCAGCTTCTGGCCAGGCTGAGAACGACCAACTCGGCGACTGGCTGAACCACATCATACAGCTGGACTAGAAGGGACAGACAAAGGCTGAGAATCAGATAATTTTATTGAAAGGAATTACATAGGGGGCCCTGTAGCCAAGACATTTCACACTCCATTTTCTCTTTCCACCCTAGGCCAGACCATAGCTGTAAGAGACACGTTTCTCTTACCCACCTGCAGTCCCATTTCATTCCTTCTACCTAATGCACGAAAGACAGTCCTGGGTATATTTTGCTAGGTACAACTAGTACAGGCCATGAGATTAACGTTACGCGACAAGGCACAAGATTCATTCTCTTTGCTAGACTGATAAAAATGTATCTTAGGCCTTATTTCATCCTCTCCCTCCCAGATCCTCAGTAGTTGTGTCTGAAAATGCAAATCAGTTGCAAGAGCAGTGTACGCTTCCATCAAACCCCACAGAACTTCTTTCAGCCTCTCCATCCCCACTAGGGAGAGGTTCCATGTGAGTAACCCTAATTTCCTCGTAAGCTCAAGAACTGCCTGACAGTCCCTTGCTGGGACCTTCTGTACAGGGACGCTGTCAAGTCTATCGCTTCTTTTTAATTGTCACATCCATGACAGACACTGCAGAGCAGGCGTGGGGCTGGAGGACACGATCCACAGTGGAATGGCTAAGAAGCCCCAGGACCAGGAAAAGCAAGGAAGACCCATACTTGGACATGCAGAGAGACCTGAGAAAGACCTTGGAGTGAGTGATGGAAGGAGGTGAAAATGATGCCTGCCTGCAAGAGACTAGACAGGTTCAGGCAGATGTGGAATGAGACCTGAGGCCAGGCAGGTCTAATGAGAGCTTTTCAAGGAATACAGGAGCGCTTGGGGCAAATGGCATCACTTTGAACCCAGTAACTGGCCCCTGCACCTGTCAGATACAGGTTAATGGTGCTCTTTGGAGTACCTCCTGCTCTCCAGCTCATTCATAGCCCTCCCCTCAGATGACTGTGGCAAGGAGGACAAGAATCCCCAGTTAGATGGGCTAGATGCACCTGTAAAATATTCTGCTACCCTTGTTCTTGTAACTGCGTTACTCTGGTTTGCCATTGCAGCTGGCCTGCATTTTTGTTTGTGTACAATGAAACAGATTCTGGGAAACAAGTCTGTGTAATGAGCACAATCCATCATACTGGTCTTTAATACCAAAACAACAACAGTTCACTCCTCCATTCCAGCTACAAATGAAGCCATGCATCCTGAAAGAGCACCAACTGGTACGCAACACACCAACCCGTCTGTGTAGCAATATAGGTCACTGAGCACATCGCTCAAGTACGCCACTCTCTGCACTGGCTCCCCACTGAGGTCAGCCTCCAGCTCAAGGTCTCTATCCTGATATTCAAAGTCCCCTTTAAGAACTGGACAGGGCTACTCAACAAGTCACCTTTCTCCGTGACCGTGACCTCTCATGGCAGCTGCGTTCCACTGGAACAATGAAAGATGAGTGCGGGATGGGGGTGGAGAGGCCTCTGAAAATTAGGGGGCTGCACTATGGAACAGCAAGCAGTGCAACTGCAGATAGCCGTGTGGAGGTGGGGCAAAGCTGAAGCCAAGACAGCATGGCTGTGGTGCACTGTTGGTACTTAGACTGGTGCTATGCTACTGGTTGACGTCTCTAGTGTAGACACAACCAGGGCGTGCGTATGCACATCCATCTGGTAGTCGTTATCTCACTCCAAGGCTGCGGCTGCATCCCTTTGCTGAGCTGCCATTGGTCAGAAATGATGTCATTGCTTCCAGTGGTGGGTGGTGGTGCGTTGCTATTGGTGGAGGGGCAGAGATGCTGCTGTCAGCTGGAAAGGCTCCAGTCATTCATGTGGAGTTCTCTGCATGTTCACGCTGTGGGTTTGGACTGATAGATGGAGATAAAGATCTGGCAGAGCCAGGTGATGGCTTGGGGCTCACTTTTAACCCTGCATTGCTGGGACTAATGCCACATCCCCTGCAGTGACCCAGCAAGAGATGCTGGCTGGTTTAACCCTTGCACTGCTGGCTCAGAGCACCTAAAGCAGCTTTCTTTAACCCATGCACTGCTGGGCCAGAGCTGCACATCCTTGGATGTTCTCTCCAGATTCCTCAGCAAGGCTCTGGAACAATCAGAAGAGAAGCTGATCCCAGAAACTCCTGCCCAGGTTTAACACTGAGGCCAGCGCTTGCATTGACAGGGCTTTAGGCTGGTCTCTACCGAGACCCAGGCAGTGCAGACAGATCACTAAAGCTCAGAGGGCTACACCTCACAGGTCTGGAGAGTCCTCTTGATTTAAGGAGTTCCAAGTTACCTGGGAGATAAAGCAATAGACTTGTGATATGGTGCCTATCCCACACGGCTGATGAAAGAACGGAAGTGGGCCAGAGAGGCCAATTAATAAACCTGGTTGCACCTGGAGGGTGGGCCAGGCCTAATTAATGATTAAACCTGGCAGGGGTGGGGTGATGCTATAAACAGAGGAAGTGTAGTGCATGAGCTGCTATAAGAAAGAACTTTGCAATTATTTTCCTGGCAGTAGGCCGGAAGAGACCTCTAGGATCTTAGGGGGTGAGACAAACGCCCATGGAAAGGCTTGCTAGGAATACATCCAGGGAGGTGGTAGTAGGGAGTCTGGACAAGTGACCCTTCACTGCTGGTCCTAGGGTACCTGAACTGGAGCCTAGTCAGAGGGTGGGCCTGGGGTGGGTTCCCCTGCCAGCTATTAGTAAGGCGGTACAGAGCCCTAAGAAAAAGTCAGACTCAAGGGTGGCAGACCAGGCAAAGGGAGGGGGACACGTGTGTCCGTTAGTCTTAACCCTTCCAGGCTGATAGTCTGCATGTGACTGCTGCAGGGGGGCTGGGTCCTGAGAAGAGGGTGACCACCGTAGGACCAGACTGGCTGCTAGCAACACTGCTCCAGCAGACGCTGCTGCTACACCACACCTAGCCAGGATGGGGCGTGCCAACAGTAAGTCTTACCTTCTGCAGCGCTCTTGTGGCTTATTTAACTTATGTATTAGATGTCCCTCCTCTGAATGTCCAGTCAAATGCAGTTGGACTCTGTTCAGTGCCTGGCATTTAGGAGGCACCTGGCATGCTTGGTGTGATGGAAAAAGAAACACTGATGGGACCTGGACACCTGTGCCGAAGCAGGTGCTGGGCCTGGAACAGTTGAGTTTTGCACCCACTCTACACGTATGTAAGTGGGGATACCACATGTGAGGGGGTGAGAATCCAGCCCTGCCTGCTTGCCTTTCAAGCACCCTTTAGCTGAAGACAGACCCAGCCAATGGAGTGGCCCGAGCCAAGCAACTGAATGTCAAACCGTAAAGGGTTTTCTGATAAGTCTGGCTGATGTTGGGTGGGTTCCACCCAAAAGCTTTCTGGAAGAAATGTATTTTAAGGAGGGATGTAAATGCAGCCTTGCTCATAGTGAGTTGCACGAGAGAGAGGGCTGAGCCAAGAGTGGTAACGGAGCACTGCTAACACCTGATAGAAGCATCCTACGTGTCTGGTTCTGGTGTCTTATGCTTTGGCTTGTACCTGCTTCTCCCAATTCACCACTCAACCTCAACACAGCACATTGCCAACCCTGCTGTAACTTCATGTCAGCATTGCTCTTTCTATGTAGCTTAGTGCCCAGCATGTTGCATCGTCTCCTGATCAGACAGCAAAGGTAACCTTTGGTCAGGGCAGTACATAGTTCAGAAAAGAAGTGACAAAGGCGGGGGCAAAGAGCCTTTTGTTAGGAGGCTCAGACTTCATGGTGCTTTTTTGGGCTGTGTGAAAAATATTTACTGCAAAAGCCTAGAAACTCAGTGTTTTATGCTCTTAGACTGTATTCAGCTAATCCAGTTTGGTGGAAGCCTGTGAAGAGCGTGTGTGCGTGGGGAGGGTGGTTGCAGCGGAGGGGAAGGGTTGCTTGAAAACAGGACCCATTGTAAAGTATTCCTGAACGCTATGTATAGTCCAGTAGCAACAGAGACCCAAGTGAGGTTGGGTCCCTGTTGTGCGAGGTGCAGGACATGCATGTAGGGGGAGATTGCCCCTATTCCAGAGAGTTCACAATCCAATCTAACTAGACAACACAAAGTATGGAAGAAAGGAGGGATGATTTTTTTTTTTCCAGTCTTACAGCTGTTCGCAACCTGAAATGAAAAACTGCAACGCTTCTAAAAAAAGCTAGACCCATGCTACTGGAAAGGGGATGTTTTCTGAGCCACAACCAGATAGATTCACATCTCATGAAATTGTTTAAAAAGTCCGTCCGATAAAAGGGAGTATCATCATTCTCCTCCCCCCCCCCCCGGCTCCAGCAGTCTCCATCCAGGCTTTCTCAGGGCTCTGGAGACCTCCACCAGCCCTGCTGCCAGGGCAGGTACCCGTTGAGTGGCGCACACTCTTAGGAGCTGGCTAGTTTCC
The DNA here is from genome assembly GCA_007922155.1 of Mesoclemmys tuberculata. NCBI lineage: Eukaryota > Metazoa > Chordata > Testudines > Chelidae > Mesoclemmys > Mesoclemmys tuberculata. The sequence goes on from ML675655.1 coordinate 12,024,102, forward strand.
CTGCTGCATCCCTGTGGTAGGCAGCCGCTGCTGAGCCTGCAAAGCAGACTGGATGTGTCAAAGCAGGGGGAATCCTCGGTGCTCCCCCAGCTGGGGTGTGGGCGGCACATACAAAGCAGTGACTGCAGCAGGAGAGGGGGCTGGATGGAGCTCCTGGTCCCCAGCCTGACAGGGTGCCAGGTGAGCTCTTGCTGCCCTATCTCCCCTCCTCGAGTGCTTGGCAGGGCGCTGCAGAGCAAGCAGCTGCGAAGGGATGAGCGCCAGCCTGACTCACGCGCTCTCCAGAGCCAAGTGTGGGCCAACAAGTGCTGGAGCTGGGGGCAGATCTGCAGCCGGGGCTCTGGGGCGCTACCAGGGGGCGGCAAACCTAGCTGGCCCCCTGCTGCTGACACACAGGCGGGAAGAGCCAGGGTGAGTGGGGGGGTCTGATCGTTGAGCCCCAAAAGCTCCGTTCCCTCAAAGCACCAGCCTAGCAAGGTTCAGCCAGGTGGGGGGTGACAGTCACCCCCTTTCCCTCGCCTTGCAGCTGACAGAAGCTCAGTGCCCCCCTCCTGCATCCCTGCTTGCACCTGCCCTCACCCCATCCCACACTGACTCTGGGGGGGCTCCCTGCCTTCTTTGCCACCCCAGAGACCCAACCCAGCATGGGCACAATTCACCTCCCGAACCCCGAGTCATACTGGTCCCTCCAGTGCCTCCCCCTCCCTGAGTCACAGCTGGCGAGGGGGGACCCCCCGTCACCCAGTTTGAACTCTGCCCCAGGGGATGCCCAGCTGCACCATCCCCCCCAGGCTGCACTGGGGTGCCCCCCTCCAGCCCAGCCCCCCAGGACTCAGTCTGGAGCGGCGGGTGCAATTGACCTCGGGGGCCCCCCAGCTTTGCATTTTGGGGGGGCTGCACCAGGGGGCCCCGATCCCCCCGCCCCACCAGGGGGGCCCGATCCGTCGCCACCCCCCCTTCCCCAGGCGGGGGGTGCCCAGCCCCTCACCTGCACTTGCATGAAGGGTCCCCGGTAGAAGCAGCAGGCGGCCGCCGACAGGGCGCTCCAGAGGCTGCACCGCTCGGTCATGGCGTTGCCCCGGGCCCCGCACCGCCCCGCACCGCCCGGGCTCCCTGCTGCAGCCGCCGCGGCCGGGCTTCAATTTCAGCCGCTTCCCCCGATTACCTCATCCCTTGTCAAGCCGGGGGCGGGGCCTGAGAGCGAGCCCCGCCCCCCCGGCCCGCCCCCACCCAGCCCGGAGCCCGAGGGGAGCGTGTCACGGGGGTTGGGGGAACCCTGCGATCCCCGGGTGCCAGTCGGTCTCCCCCCAGGGTCCCCTGCAATCTGTCAGCCTCCCGCCCCCTGCAATTTCCCATCCCATCCCTTCCTACAGCATCTCCCCGCCTGGGTATCCCGCCCGCATCTGCCGCCCCTCACACACCCGGCAGCATCCCTGGCTTTCCAGCGGGCACCTCGTCCTGCTCTGCCACCCACCCTGCTACAGGGCCTCCCTCCGCCCACGTCCCTCAACCTCACCTCCTCCCCTGCCCCCCTTTCTGTCAGGGGCTGAAGGAACCCTGCAGCTTTTCGCTGGACCCGTTCACACACCCCTCCTTTGTATTCCTCTAACCCCCAAGTCCTCCCAAGTGAGGAAGTCCAGCCCGCACCCCAGGGCAAACCCCCCCGGAGAAGTTAGCCATGCGCTGCTCTGCTGCCGGAGCCCCACTAGGGCTGTGTCCCCACACCAATGTTGCTCCAGCTTAATTACATCTGCTTCAAAACTGATCCAGCCACCTTGGCAAAAGCCCCTTGCGGGGACACTTATTTCAGTGTGATGCCTTATCTGAGATGGATAACATGCTCCTGTAGGCCCAGTTTTGTTAGACCAGGCCTTATCCATCCAAGCCCTCCAAGGATCCCACCTGCAAACACTAATTAACCATGCATCCGATGAAGTGGGTGTCTGCCCATGAAAGCTTATGCCCAAATAAATGTGTTAGTCTTTAAGGTGCCACAGGGCTCTCACTGACTTACTAACTAGGCATCCTGAGTAGGATGGGCCCATTATCTGCATCCTGATCAGTTCTCTCCTTCTTGAGCCATCTCATCTGCGGTACTAGGTAGCCCTTTGAAGAGCCTGGGATTGCATACAGTGAAATCGGATTGCATACAGAGTGAAATTGGATAGTGTTCTGCAATTATGGTCTTCATCACTCGCTCTTTTCACAGTACCAGTCATTTCCCTGGGCCTTTGGGGACTGGTCTCTTCCTCAGCAAGGGAATGGGAGTAGTCAGTGCTCAAACTGGGCTAGTTTGCAGTGGCTTGGTGGGCTGGTTTCTTTGTTTTGCTTTTTTCCCTTCAGGCTGCCATGTTGCGCTTTAGAATCGCCTCTTTCCCAAAGTACAGCTCTAACTGGGAATTGCAAAGAAATCCTTCACCACGTGACCCATGCTGATGCAGTCATGTCAGTTAGAGCAATTGAACGATTGAACACCTGTCTTCACACCCATTCAGCCACCAGCTAACACGCTTGAAGTCATCTTAGCAGGTTATCACCCCATAGAAACTAAGGCATAGCCAGCTTCAAATGTGATCCTGCCCGCATCTTAACACACACCAAGGGCTTTTTCAATCCCCGGATGCTAACACAATTGGAATATGCACCTTTTTGCCTATCAAGAGTCTTTGGCTCTTGTGTTAGCTGAGGGCAGTGAATTCATATTAAAACTGCAACTTGCCTGTCCACACTAGGACTGTAAAAACCCCTAACTCATGTTGTGAGCTAACATGATTGAAAAACAAACCCTGTCTGCATCTCAAGACCGGGCCAGAGCATTGTCCAGTGTAGGGAGAGGCAAGGTGAGCTAGCCTGGACCTCACCATGACCTCTTCCACTAGTGGGAATGCAGATTAGTGCTTTTTGGGGTGGTGTGGCTGGCCATAGCTCACCGGAGGGTAAGGCATTTCTCCACAGCCCTGGCTTAGTCTGTGGAGTGTGAAAGCTTAGATGGACAAAACCCTCTAACTCCTATCCTGGGTGGATGCCCCATTCCCACTGAAATGAATGAACACTGGGCATCCAACCCTCAAAGCAGCCTGGCAACCCTCCGCCTAAGGGCTGTTTAAAACGCGTTTATTCCCAAGCGTTCTAACAGGATTTTTCAAATGCCCCTCGGTCCCCAATCCAGAGAAGCCCCCTAGGCCTGGCCTTCCATCTCCAGGGTCAGTGCTAGGCCCCCAGAGAGCCCCATGCTCCAGGGCACTGCACGTTCCACAGAAATTCACCCCACTGCAAGGGCAATGAAAGATGCTACCAGCCTAGGACAGTAACACTTTGCACGCGTGCAAGTGACCACACCAAGTGTAAGCAATGGAGATTCAGGCTCGGCCTGTCCAATGAGATACTAGCCACCCCCCCTCCCGTTCCAGTGGCCCCCTGCTGTCCGGCGTTTACACTTGCTCAGGTGGTGAGAGATTCACATCTCAACTGTGTCATCGCTGCGGCTACCGCGCACGGGAACGCAGCCGCCAATGGCTGCAGCTGCGCCCCCGTCAGAATGAAACTGTGAATGAGAGCTAACAGGGCCAGCAAATGAAGCACTCTGCTCCCTTGGGGACACTGGCACGCTTGCTTCTGTATGCCCAGGGCTCCTCAAGGGACGCTACCCAGCCTGCCTGCTCTCACTTCAACAGCCTGGACTCTAAATAGACTCACAAGCAGCTTGCAGCCCAGAACCCAGCTCTAAGTGCTCCCTCCTTACTTTGTTTGGCTGCAGGGGGACCTGTCGGGGCTTCGTTTCCCAGGCTGGATGCTCTCCATGGTGCTGGTAAACAGACTGGGCTGTGGGAACAGCTGTAGCTTTACCAGGAGCAAATCCGGCAGGGGTTAAGAGCTGATGAAAAGTCAGCCCCAGCCAGATCCTGGTGGAATCAGTGAGTGCTAAGCTTGGCTGATTCTCTTTGAAACACTAGGTCTTGCTAGCACTGAACTATGCTTGTACCTTTATTCACATGGTCTAAGCAGGGGTCTGTGCGTGCTCTCTCTGTCTTTCGCTCTCGTTTTCCTCACTTGGTTGCTGCAGAACAGCTGGGCTGGCTCATTCTATGCGCTTGTCACTTTACTGGCATCACAGGGCCAGAGAGAAATCTGAGAACCAGGGCTGTACCAAAGCAGGTTTCCAACAGGCTAGAGTTGCTACCGTTCCCACTCAGACCTCTTTCAGAGAGAGGCTAGATCTGGAGTAACTAGAAGCGCCCCTACACCCAATACCTCTTTCCCTGCCCAATCCCCCAAGAAACTGACTCCTGCTGGGATGGACTGGATCTGTATTTGCTGGGTGCTCTCCCGTGGGCAGTACTAATGCACCATTGCGTGCAGCAACTCCTGCAGGGAGAAGCCGGGGCTGAAGAATCTGATCTCCTGGGCAGAAGAAGGGGTGGTGATGAGATGACTGGGAAGGGGGAGAGTAAGCAAAAGGTGGTCAGTGACTCATGTGGAGCCCAAATCGGAGGCAGAACAATGCCAGTCGCTAGTGGAGAAGATGCCACCTTTGACCCCTTAACAGCTAGGAAGGGGAATCTCACTGTAGGATGGAATTCCTCTCTGCCTGCTCCTGTATTCCAGCAGGAGAGTGGTGTGAGAGAACGGCCCTTGTCCCAGCTGGTAACCCGCCAGCCAGGAGCGTGCATGATGGAGCTGCACATCTCGGACTAACTCCTGACAGGGGCCGAGCACTCCTTGACTCCAGGGGGATGTTGACTTGCAGGAGGGGGGAAAGAGGATCAAATAAAGCCAGGCAGAAAGGACTTGCAGTAGCACATGACTCACAGCTGTTGGCAGGGGACTTCTCACTGCTGAATGCAAGGGCTGCTGGGTGCCTGGCTGAGGTTTAGGCTCTTTATTTGCCTATAAAGCATCTGTACCACTGCATGAACAACATCAGAGGGGTCTCGGCTTGGATAAGTGCACGTAGGCACTGGGTGTGAGAGAAAGTCACCCCTCTGTGACGGCCAGCTTTTGCATCACTTTAGTCCCACATACAGCCTCGAGCTAGGGTTTAAATGGGTGCATGGGCCTTGACCTGGTCCTCTGTAGGGGGTGACTATGCCCTGTGGAGGGTGTACGATGCATAACAGCAAGTTATCAGCCTGTGGGCATAAACCACCTCAATGGCTCTGTCTGTATTTATGTGACTTCATTAGCTCTGATCACCACAGCAGTTCGGAGACAGCTGCACGCGGAGCTGGGGGCCTGATTCCTAGTCCGAGGTGACTCTCCGCGAGCTAACACGTCACCGGTTATGAAAAGCAAATCATGGTAGGCTGCTCGTTAGACAAAATACAAAACAGCCCAGTTCCACACCACAACAAAAACAAATGACTCAACTGCTAAACAAGATCAATCTGGATAGAAGCCCTGGCAATAGGGGACTCTGATGGATTAGTGAGTTGAAGGCCCTCTATCATATATGTCCATCGCTCTCTATTTTGGTTAGTTCACGACTTGTAAAATGTTCCCATCACGACGTCTCTGGGTGCATGTACAAATATAACCAGAACCACCCCAATAATCAATGTCGGCTAAAGTGAATTCCTTCATTGCCTCCTCAGTATGTTCCCCCATCGTCACCATGCTCTGGACAACGCCTGTGTAAACAGAGGAGCTGCACATGGTACCCGGATGCTGAACAAACATGGCCACTAACATGAGGAGCCAGTTCTAGAGCCGAGCATGTCCTGCTTCTGGCTGTCTAGATTTGTAAGCTCGGGGCTGTTTGTTGTTCTCAGCTGCCCTAAAGGCATGTGGCCACCCTGACCTTCCCCCATTGCTGGATGGGGGTCAGGTCTCACGTTGGAAAGTCAAGAACTTAAAACTTTCCATTGCTGGTGACAGGTTCTAGACTGATGATTGTTGTGAGGGGAACAGTGACCAAGACCTGGACTGAGCCACCAGTCCATATAACATAGGTCACCAAACAGACATCGGCCAGCAGCAACTTCCATTCCCTACTGAGCTGGGCTGGATTTGAACGGGCGATGCAGAAGTGAAAGACTTTCTGGCCTCAGAAAGACTTTGAATCCCCATCCCCGGAGCCATCCGATTCCACCCCTGAACAAGTCCCCGGGAAGCCCTCTGAAAGAAGCACACTGTTCCATAAAGCCAACCGGCTCCCTGAGGAATTTCTGGCAGCATGTGAAGAATGCTCAGGAATGTTAATAGTTTGCTGGAGGAAAAGCAGGGTCTTTGTGAAGGATTTGTAGAGATTTGCACCAACTTTCAGGGGACAGCTCCACAGTGGCTGAAATGCTGCTTTTCCCCTATTAAGGGTGAGTGACGAGACGGCACCTCCCTTGCCCACACTGGCTGTGTCCCTGAGAGAACAGACAACTCCCCATTGCCCAGAGACTATGAAATAAAGGCAGCTCCCACTCTGAGGGTTGCTTGTGAATAGAGAGCAGTTGCCTTCCACGGTCTCCCTTTGGTGCACCCACCTGCCAACCTCAAAGGCCTCTTGTGGCAGCAAAGTAACCCTCCAGCCGAAGAGGGCTTGCCACATCTCCTGGCATCAGAGATTTGTCTGAACCAAAACCCTGGATCCATGTGCTGGGGTTGGATTTGAGGGTATGTTTACACTGCGACCAGGTATGATTGCAGCTCATGTAGACACACTTGAGCTAGCTTTAATCTAGCTCGTGTGGGCACCAATAGCAGAGAAGCTGGAACAGTACTGGCTTCAGCATGGCCTGTACAAGCCCACCTGGGACCCGAGGTACTTACTCAGGCAGTTTGTCCACGCCAAACACTATTGCTGCTGGGGCTTCACTGCTCTTGGTACCTGAGCGAGCTCTGTTACCTGCCCACCTGCTGCAGTCACACCTCTGAGCCATGCCCAAGTTGGGAAGATGGAATCTACAACAGGTCGAACACCCGGAGCGTGGGGTGGAGACCGGGCTGACGTGTAGCTCTGGAATCACAAGCTATGGCTTGGGCTCGTCTCCATTGGTGAAAAGGCCTGCTCACAGCCAGACCTGCCACAAGGTGCTAATCACCACTCCAAGCTCCAAAAAGGAGCAGGGGAAGCTCCTGCTGGGTGATTGAGCCCTACAGAGGCAACGAGGAGGGAGCAATGTAAATAGCAAATGAGGTTCCTCAGACTGGAACTTCAGCATCTCTCTCTCGCTGTGATATTAATGCATCTACTGAAGCAAATGGAATAAGAGAAACAGCCAACTTCCTGCATCTCTGATGGATTTGGACAGAACATAAAGATGTTTAACTTTAGGGGCTCTTGAGAGGAGGCTACACCTTCACCTTTTTAACCCAACAGGCCGCGCTGCTGCCGGCTCTGAACCGTGGATGCAGCTGATCGTTAAAGGAAAAGCAGGGCTTATAAAAGAGTCAACGTTCCCAGGGCCAGAACACCACTTAAAATGCAGAGTAGAAAGGGGAGGGTTTCCTACCTTAACGTATTCGCTGCAGGATTCCGGGCCATCGGGGGGACTAGAAGAAACCAAAAGAAGTTGATGACTATCAGAGCATGACAGCAATAAATCGTGGTCCATGTGTCCCTATGCAAGTTCAGGTGACCAGACGTCCCGATATTAGGGACTTTGTCTGCATATGCAACTATACACCCTAAAAAAAAAAAAAAAAAAGTGTCCTGATTTTTCACACTGGCTTTCTCGTAAAGCAAGTCCTTCTGTCACCTGGGACCAGACCATCTTGTGTGGAGAGAAGGTCTCGTGCTCACCATGACTCGTGCCCCAGTTAGGCCACCAGCTGGGCAGTTCTCCAGTAGCAGCTATATAGCACTTCTGAGCAGCCTAAAGCATTGTTACAGGGAACGTTGTTTAGTAGTGTTGTGTGGTTTAGTTGTTGTTCCTAGCTGCAACGTCCCTGTAAGGTGGCAGCTTATACAAGGCAGGCAGAGGCAGGTTAGGGTGAGATGTGCTCTAGACTGATAGCCCTGACCATTGTGACTGTCAGGACTGTACACAGCACACTTATTCCCACTGATCCCTTTAAAACTGACGAGAGGTGGAGCAAGACAGAAAAGTGTCAGCCTAATAGCTGTTCCTGCCAGAGGCCTTGTGCTGGCTCAAGGAGGAGGAGGAAGCCCTGGGTCACGCACTGAATGGCCTGACTTGGGCAGGCACCAGAAATCCTTCCTAAACAGCTCGGAGAACAAACATGTTTTCATGTAGTTCCCAGAGCCCTGGCACCCCTTGCCCCAGCCCTGAGCTCCCGGCGCAGGGCTTAGAGTCACTAATGCAGCTGGAGAAGAATGAGAACTTTCTTGCAGGATCTCTCCTCAAATCAGCTTGGCTGTCATGTGAGCAGGGCCAGGCTCTGCCCGACTGCTGGGCTCAGGGGGGTCTCGGGAGTTCATGGCAGCTGAGACAGAACCTTGGGGAGGTGAAGCTATTGGGGGGGAATCCCCCAGACCCATCAGGGGTGGGACCAAGGGGGAGAGGAGCAGGCAGACCAGGTGTTTACAATAATGGTCCCTTCCCTGTTCTCCCTTCAGTAATCACCGGTGCCCCCTCCAAATGCTCCTTCCGGATTTCCGGTTATTCAGGCCTGTGGGATCCTGTTATTGCCATCCTGTTCTGGGAACAGGGAGTCACAGGAACACACGGGATCACACGAGTGTTTCCTCTGCACCTTCCTGCCCTGCTGTCCCCATCTGCTTCCCTGAAGCATTCCCAGCCAGCCGGAGCAGGAGGGAGCTCTGCAGGGCGGGACAGCAGGCCCAGAATAACTCACCCGATCACGGGTCAGGAGCCAGACGCTGCCTCCACCTGCCCTAGGAAGGCTGGTCAGGAAACGGCCCCGCTCTCTGTCTCTACATCTTGCTCTGCAAGGATTCAGTCCCACAAGCCAACCTGCTTTCTCTGCTACAGCCTGGTGGCCCTGCTGGCAGGGGAGGGGGCAGAGACAGAAGGGGATTCCCAGGCCGTCGGATACCATAATGACGAGCATACAGCAAGGTTGGATCCTGCTCCCCTTTACATCAGTGTTACAGGATCAGGGTCTAAGGGCTAGCTAGAGAGGGGAGGGAAGGAGCACCCTACCTTTAACCGGGACCCCTGAGAGAAGAGTCACCCCAGGAGGGAAGATTTGCTTAAACACCTAATGAACTAATCACTAATCAAGCTGGGGACAGACCCCCCCCAGCCGATACCCCATAATTAGTGCTTCTTTACTGGCCCCCTGTAATCTTGCACAATTTAAAATGTTCATTAAATTTCCTTCCCTCATGGTTGCAAAACCCCCCCCCCATTCTGGGTGTGACTCAGTGCAGTGCTGGTTGGGTGAGGCTGCAAGTGGAGAAAGGCGCTGGCTCCAACACAACACACGGAGTTTCCCCACTGCTCTCAGTGGGGCATTTACTCTTAAACCTCCCAAGAACAGCCCAAAATGTCCACACTGGTAACTGTTTAACCACAGCATCTGGGACTCTCTTGGTCATGATCTTGTAACAGATGTTTAGAGACATCCTTTTCTGCTAAAGGGCCTCCACCTTTGGGGCATAAAACTGCAGCTGTTTAACAGCTCATGGCAACAGTGCACAAGTGTAGGGTAAGTGAAGCTGAACTCTGTATCCAACTGAAACTGCGGGAGTAGTTTAGGGACATGGAATAGGACGACCATTTGGCCAGGACACTGGAGTTAGCACCGCCCTGAATTCTTACCAGCAGCAGGGGGTCCTCACCATTAAAAAAAACAACAAACACCCACAAACTTCAGTTTAGTGTCTTATGCAGCCACCCCTAACACCAAGCAGGGGTATTGGGTAGGTACCAAAGAATACCATCAACCCCACTTCGATGGAAGACCCCTAAAGAGACTCCCAGAAGTCCTGAGCTATTACAACTGTCCTTAGCTTGTCAGGCTGACCGAGTCACAGCACAAGGTAAGATAATGGCAAGCCCTGGGACATGCAATATAAACTCTGTCTTGGCCTACACCTGAAACTTCTCTCAGCGTAGCTATGGTGCGTGAAAACACCTGTGCCCTGACTGACATGGCTATGCTGACAGCAGAGTGCTTCAGTTGCTGTAGCGAATGCTGTTTGGGGGAAGTGGTGTTCCTATACAGGCAGAAAAAACTCCTTCTGTGTCTATGGGGGCAGCTACTTCAGCAGGGGCTCTGGCCTGTAGCCACAGCCTGGGAGTCACTGCTGCTCCCAGTTTAATTTTCTCTGCAAATCAGTCAGGTGCCAACTAGGGATCAACTGGGAAACAGCAGTTTATCAAGAATTCCAGCTAATCAACCCAGCGGCGTGAAAGATCTGAAGTGTGTTGCTGAGAGTTACCCTGGAAGATGGCTGTGTGGCCCCCAGGGCAGACGGATATGCTGCTCGACTGCTGCCAGTGTTTCTGAGTACGACCCTTGTTGGTTACAAATTCTGGGAACAGACAGACTGTTTTAGCTGCCCATGTTGGCAACTGTGTGGAGTGCCTAGGGCAGGTGCAAGACATGGGCAGGCGTAGTCAACACATGATCCTCGCCTCTTGACATGATCCATGCATGGCCTTTGCATCTTTGCCCGTAGGGGGGCAGAGTGCTGTTAAGTTGTCTTAATTATGGTCTGTAAAAAGCAGCTCCAAATCCCCTGCCAGCTCCAGCAAGCCAAGCAGTGATCGGAAATGCTGGAGTTTAGAATTCCAGCCAGACTCATCAAGTCAGGCGCAGGGGGGCATTAAAAGACTTTTTTTTTTTTAAAAACGGTGACACTTTGCGGCGTGGCAGTGGGAGATGTCGCCCCCCCCCTTCCTGCAGACAGGATCAGTAACCAGGAAAAACAGACGGACGTTCAATGTTTAAACACAGCGGTTTAACTTTTAAAGTGTAACATTCTTTGAGAGTGTCAGAGTAATAACTCGACCGGGGGAAAATCATTTGTGGGGTCCTGCGTTAGACATCCATGGTGCCAGAGCTCCCCCCGGAGGTGGGTGTAAAACAAGCAGAGACACACCTACGGTACAGAACCCCCACCCCCTGCAATAGGCTGCGAAGTGCAAATGGTAAAGGCTGTCATTTCAAGCAGAGATCAAGAGGCCAGTTCTAGCACCTGCCCCCCCTGCTGTTTTGAAGGCGTACAGAATGCAGGGTCTGGGAAGAATTGTATTGGTGCGAGAGCAGAACAGGGCCCTACACAGCCTCCCCTCGCAGGGCCCAGCATAGCCCTTGGGCGCACCTCGCTTGGAACGTTGGAAGGTTCCGGCTGGGATGCTGCCCTCGGGACGCTGCCGTAAGTTCGAGCCACCCCTGAGCCCGGCATGTGATAGCTCCTCCAGCAGCCTAGGATCCAAAGCAGGCAAAGGGGAGCTTAAAACCATCTTCCCCCAGCCCCTTCTCCTGGGCTGCTTTTTTACAAGCTGCAAAGGGCTTCTTTACCCTTACAACGTTACACACCACATTGAGCTGTGCGTCGCAGGGCAGTCCCGATCCAGCAAAGCACGTGCTTCACTTTAAGCACGCGAGGAACCCAACTGAAGTCAGAGTCACTACCCCCAAGCTTAAATCCAAGCAAGCCCCTAAGAGCTTTACAGTCAATGGAGCCGCATCCTCACAGGCCAGCGGCGAAGTGAGCTACCTAGCAGGCCTAGTCCAAAGCCCATTCCCATGCTTTAGCTTGGGTTTCCCTACTGACCCAGTAGCTGCACCCTCGCAGAGTGCAGGGGATTCGCACCATCCCTCCAGTGTGACCTAGAGCAAGTCTCAGTTTAAAAGCTGGTTTCCCTTGGAAGCATGGATAACGCTCCTGGAAGAAGACCTGGCTCCAGCCACTGCTCATGCCCCAGGCGCTGCCAGAGCAAGAGGGAGAGGACGTTTTTCCTTCCTGCTGCCAGCCCAGCTGGCATTTTCCAGGTGATTACAGGATGTTATGGCAAGGATGGGCCATGGCTGGCGGGGTTTCTAAAAATCTGCCCCCTCCCTGCACCAGCTGCGAGGTGCCGCCTTCCAGCTTTTGTGTTTCAGGGGGCCAAGAGAGAGAGACCGGCTGGTGCTTGGGAATCTGTGAGAAAAGAAAGACAGGAGGAGGGGGAAGGGAGACTCTGGGCAGGAAATTGGGAGCATTAGAACAGCTGGGAAGTGGAATTTAGGAAGGTCTTGCAAGCTCCTCCAGTGCTCTGCAAAGCCGTCGGGGCCTGTAGCTAATGAACTGCAACGCTCACATCCCAGCATCCGGTGCCAGAGAGTCCCAACTTCCACTCAGCACTGGGGAAGAATGAAACTACTATAAATAACCCCCTCTCCTAACTGTAAGCAGATGCAGAGCCGGCGCTTGGCCCTGGGAGAGGCACCGGGATCCTGGCAGCTGCAATATGCAGCGAGCTGTGCGACCAAATGGCCGGAGGAATCTTGAATGAGACTCAAACATTCTTGAAGCCCATCAAAGCGCCTGGGAGAAATTCCAGCGCTCCCTTTGGAATGAGTCCCTGCTGCCTGGGAGCCCCTCCCAACCGGCCTGGAATGCCTCCTGGGGGAGGGGCAGGCTTAGTGGCACTGCCACGACGCAAGGATGCCAGCCAGCGGAAGGCCGGGGCGTGTGGCATTCAACCCCTCAGCGTGGTGCCGTTGGTTTCAAAACTGATTCATGTTTACTTCAAATGGCTCTTGCTGCAGCTCCTGGCTTTTCACCCTGGGGAGGTGCTCCCACTACGAGATGCTCCTTACCCCACCTGCATTTCACATCTGTGTTCCTCTGCTGCTCTGCACTGTGCTCCAGCAGACACGGCCCTGGACTGGAACACAGGAGAGCGGGGTTCTAGTCTCAGCTCTGTTACTGGCCTGCTGGGCGAGCATGGCCAAGTCACTTTAGTGTTGAGTGCCTCAGTTTCTCCATCTGTAAAATGGGAATAACAACCGTTGCCTCCTTTCATCAGTGGATCTTAAAGTGCATTATAAAAGTGCCGTATATTGGTACGGGTTTTTGCAATACAGCTGCCTGCAGGCAGCTAGCTAACTGCTTGTCATCACTTTCCTTTTGGAAGCATGATGTTCACTAGCCCGGTGTATATCCACTGTTCTCAGAAAGGTCAAATTCCTTTCTTACAGTAACCTGGGTTTTTTTTTTTTTGCTTGTCAATTACACCATGACTAATTCAATCTCTGATTAGTCCATCTGGTCATAGTTCACATTCAAGGTGTTACATGTGTCTGTAACACATCGGTCAATGGTCTCATCTGGCAGCTGGTTTCTTGTAAAAGAAAACATGCTCTCCCCAGTGGCATTCACACCTGGATCAGTCTTCTTGAAATTTCAGAAAGGGTTGGTCTAGCAATTTGCAGTTCCCTTCATGCTCCCACGGGAATGGATTGTAGCTCTCCACGGACACATGTAGGTTGGAAGATTTCACCCTCCGATTCCTTGACTCACTGCATTCACTCCTCCACTTCAGGAAGCTGCATTTGCTCCATTATCGTGAATGCTTCAGCTTCCCACAATATTCTAAAGCAGGGAACGCAGGAATGCTGGGAAAGAGACCGAACTTTATTTTCTGGCTCCAGTCACCTGACAAGGGTCAGCGTTGCAAAGATTAAAAGCCCCCGATACGTAACAGGATCCATTGACTCTGGTGGCTACTGTTACAAGACATGCCCCTGAGAGGAATTATCTACCTTTACACAGGATTATCCAGGGGAAGAGGTGTGGCTAAATGCTGTTTATACAGGATCAGCTAGGAAGTGTCAATTCCACTGTGGCAGGATCTTACACATGGGGGAAATGCTGGCCTAGATTTCTTTAGGAGGATTATTCCTCAGATGGTGTCTTGTCCCAGGTGCTAGAGTTAGGAGTGGAGATTATCCACATAGGATTTTCCTGATCAGCAGCCTTCCTTTGCTTCCTTCTGATGGGAATGCTTCATGGTGAGCTCCATAATCCAGCTAAATCCTCAAATGCAGCCTCAGTGTAGTGAGAGCAGAGATGGATCCAAAATATGGGGCTGTCCCACGTCACATGGATGCTTGAGAGTGACACTCAGGAGCCAAGACCTTTGGGCATATAAGATCTGGACCTACAGTAGGACCTGTCCAGAGACTTCGTTCCGCTTGGCACAGCTGCTTGAAGCACCAACCTTTCTCCTCGGCTTAGGTCACAGGTTACACAAGAATGATGGTCGCAGCCTAAACCTTGGGGGATGTTTGTCCACATCGCAGAACTAGGCCACAGTTTGACACCACTCATGCTCAGGAGAGGACCAGGATCAGAACGGGCTGCTCCAGAGCTGGATGGAGGTGCACTGGCAGAGCTGTGCAAGGCCCTGGAGTGAGCCCGGATCAGTGCATTAAATCATGGACTTCAAGAGTCTGGCACAACGGGGGGGAGTTGAAGCAGGACAGGTCACCTCACAGATGAGCTCCTCAGCCTCCGTACTCTTATTTGAATACAATTCACTGGCCATTAGTTAGCATCAGACAGAGTAGGGGAAAGGTGCCTTTGCTGTCTCGCAGGAGGATAGCCACTGTCCCCTTCGCGAGAGAAGGGAGACGTTCCACAAAGACATCTGCAGTCATCTGTGGAACATCTCCCGCCTCACCCAGGTCCTTGTGGCTGACACTGTGGTTTGTGCCCTCTCTCGAGGCACTGAGAAGTCTGATGTGTAGAGGGCTGGTACGGACCCACCCCTGCACACGGCCCAGCTCAGGGGAGAGCGAGATGCTCCCATTACTCAACATCCTGCCCTCCCATCTTCCCAACTGGAGGAGCACACTGACGGCAACCTTGGGAGCCCAGGGGCCTCGTCTGTCTCACTGGCTTGACCCATGCCGCCCCTCACTCCAGCCCTAGATGAGCAATGGGGTCGGAGCCATTGAGACAGGAATTCCTGCCTCCTGCCCACTCTGCCACCACATTGCCTGAGATGCCTGGCTGAGTCACTGAAACCCCCGTGTGCCTCAGTTTCCCCGGGAAGCTGGGCCCGGTCCTACCTGCAGGGGTTGCCAGCATTAACTGGCTGGGCCCTCATCCTGCTTCTGTTTAAGTCAAAGGGAGCCAGCTGGGCCATGCCCTGCTTTGTCCACAGCTGCCCCGGCTAGCGGCTCTCACCGCGGCTCCCACCGCGGCTCCGCTCCTTGGCCGGGCCAGGGGCGGGGGCCGCCCCGGGCTGAGGGCTGGGGAGCACCCCCCGGCTTTCTAAGCGCCTAGCCCCCCGCTGGGAGCCGAGCGGGGCTGGTGGAGGGCGATCTCAGCCCAGGCCAGCGCCACCCGGCCCGCGCCCTGCCTGGGAACCCGCTGGCGGCGCTTCCCGCATCTGCCAGGCGAGCGGGTAACTTTGCGCGGCGCTTTGGAGCCCTCCTGCGCCAGCCCGCAGCGCAGCGCATGGGGACCTCGCTCCGGCCCCTCCCGCCGCCGGCCTGCGAGCCCCTGCCCGCGGCGCGCTCACCTGCCATGGCCAAGGGCCTGGTGTCTCCTGCCCACCTCGGTCATCGCTGCCTGCCGGGGAGCAAGTGGGAGCGCTGCCCCGCTCCGGCTCCGCTCTGCCCGGCCAGCGCTGCATTGGGGCAGGGCTGAGCCGGCCCGGGCCCGCCCAGCTGCCTCTGGCCCTCCCTCCCCTCCGCCCGGCCCGGAATGGAGCAGAGCGCGCAGGGGCCCGGCTCCCACAGCTGGGAGAAATTCCTTTCCATTCCCAGGCTCCTAACGCAAACCGCCTGAGAAAACAAACTCCAGATCCCTGGGAACGAGAGCGGCCCCGGCCGGGGGGCAGGCAGGGGCGGGCGCTAAACTCCCTGGGAATCAGGAGTGACTCCGCTGGGGCCACTCCGGTGTGAAACCCAGACTCCAGAATCAGGCCTGGCTCAAGCAGCTGAGTTCCAGGGAGAGAATGTCCCTGCTGGAGAAGCAAGGGGCCAGAGAATCAGCTGGTGTAAACCAGTGGGGCCCCACTGACTTGACACAAGGGAGCCCAGGACGGAGGGGCCCCTGGGTTGTGTCCAGATGCTGCGAGGACAGGCGGCAGTACAAACCCCTCAGATGGGGCCAGAGCCCAGAACCACCTTAGCAAGCCAACCCAGCTCCCGGGAGACAACTTCCCAGTCAGATGCGAGCAGTGGGTCAGGATCCCCTAAACCACAGAAACTGCCCCCTAGTGACTGCACCTCATGTCACGCCCACATGTGCCTCCATCACATCTCGCTCTGCCAGAAACGTGGGCACACTGAACGGCAGCACTGTGAGCTAAAGAGATGGATCCTGCCGTGCTGGGAGCTCCTGCTGCCCTGGGGCCGGGCTGTGTTCTCCCCCACAAGCTGTGCCCTATGGCTGGCCTTCAGGGAGTTGGGGAGAGAGAAGCAGCCAGAGCCCCGCGAGGTAAGAGAGCCCAGATCCTAGGGAGAAGGGTAGGTAGGCTCTGATTGCAGAGCCCAGCTCTTTAGTGCATGCATGTGCGTGTGCGTGTTCATGGGTGTGTGTAGTGGATCAGATGGTCTCAGTGTAGCCAGCCCCCAAAGTGGGAGAAGCCGAGGTGCAATGCAGCTCCCGTTATAAAGTCTCCTCCTTTGGCTGAGTTAAAAGTGAGGGAGGCTTCATACCCAGGCAGGGGATGAAATCGGGGAGGACAAGGGGTGGCCATCCTTTAGGGCTTTGAGGGACATGCTGGCAAGATCCTCACTCTCATCAGAAAAGCATGGCAGGGGCCAGTCCGTGCCAGCTGTAACTCCCAGCAGCCGCCCACTCAACCCAGCTTGTCTCCTCCCCAGCCGCATTCCATCCCAAGGCTCCCGCAGACCAGTGCGTTCCCAAGCAGAGGCCTCCTTTATGGATTCGACACGGGCTCGAATAGTTGTGGGGGAGCGGAGAGGCCCGGGGGTGAGGCCCAGGGTCAGTGCTGTCCTCTGGGAGTCACCGGCAGCTGGAGTCTGAGAAACCACAGTGGCTGCATGGGCCGTCCCCCCAGCTGTTGGCTGAACCAGAGACTGTGGTTATGTTATGCAAGTGGCACTCCCGTCCCAGGAGGAGAGAGAGAGAAAGACAGACAGAAAGGACAAGGAAGGAGAAAAGGACAGTGTACGAAATGGAGATGTCCAAATCCATTCCCCCATTCCACCTGGGCTCCCAGCCACAGCTCCTCTAGCTCCCAGTGTATTTCCCTAGTGGGTCAAACCGATAAAGCCACAATTTGAAACTAAACGGAGCACAAGGCAATGGGAAAACTGGACTAAACAAAGCTGCCTGAGACATTTCCGTCCTGGCCGGAAGCAGGAAAGACCAGTAATCCCAAGGGAAAACATGAAGTCTCCAACCGCAGGCTGCAGATGTGAAAGGTTCTGATAAGCAGCTACATTTTCCCAGGTGTTTATATAAGGAAGTGTTGCCTAGTAGCTGGCACTCAGGCCTGGGAGGCCAGCTTCCTGGGTTCTAGGCTAGCTGTGTGACCTGGGGCCTCTTTGGGGCCCTGCCAGGGGCGTGTGAAACGTGGGCGTGGGGAGGTACTTGGAGCTCCCCAGCTGGCAGGCACTGGGGCAGGAAGAACAAAGCATTCTTACCAGTTCTGGAGAAAATCCATCACCAAATCCCAAGGGAGCTGCCCCAAGGGGACGCCTCGGCGGCGCTCAATCCTGCCAGATGCTAAGCACTCTGGCCCTGATCCAGCCAAGCACTGCAGCAGGTGCTTGATTCGAGCCTGTGCTTAGTTCAGAGCTATTCAGGTGCTTAAATGCTTTGCTGGGTTGGGGCCAGAGCTCTCCGTGCCCTACAGGCTTGAGGAGCCCTCATTCAGTCACGGAACAAGGGTGCACTGGGGTAGCTGAGCACGCATCTTACCTCCCCTGTGGGCTCTCCCAGGAGGCTGGCGGCAGCTCCTCCTTTGCGTCTTCTTTTCCTTCTTCCAACTGGATGGGCTCTTGCAACAGATCCACTTTGCTATGGCCAGTTCTAGGAGCGTGGATAGGCTCCTGGGCTGGGCTGGCAGCTTGTCCCTCTCTTGTGCCCGCAAATGTCTGCCCAGGCTGAGGGCTGTTCCCAGAGGAACCAGATCCTACCTTGGCCTCTGTTCTGATTGACTCACCCAGGCCGGGGATGTTATTCAGTGGCAAAGTCTCTGATTCTCCAGCTGCCGAGGAAGCATCGGCTGCCAGGGCAGGGACAGCAGGAGCTACTGGCTCTGGGTTGGCGGGTGGGGACGTGCCCTGGGTTCTGTCCCCAGTGGCTCTTCTCTCGCGGCAGCTTTGGGAGTTCTTGATCCGTTTCCCCTCCCCACTGATGTTCGCCCTGGGCATGGTCCCCATGTGGCTGTACATGTCGGACGACCTGGCGTAGCAGGAGGGGCTCTTGGGCATGGTGTTCAAGTCATCCTGCGTGCTCTCCAGGGTGCCCTCCTGGAAGCTGTTGGGATGCAGGACGCCTGTCCCCAGGATCTCTGGGGTGCTGGGGATGACAGATGCTCGCCGGAGGGTGAAGGCTCGAGGGATGCTGCTGAGGCTCCCGAAGCCTTTGAACTTAAAGAACTCTGGAAAAGAAAAGGAAACGAGATCTGGGATTAGTCCCGGGGAGGACGCAGAGCCCAGGGCCTGGTCTGGCTCTTGATATGAGACCAAGATGGTGATGAAGGCACTTTCATGTCATCTCCCTGTGCCTCCTTTGAAAAGTGCTTGGCGAGTGATGGTTGCTAAGTGCTATGCAAGAGCGAGGATAGTTAATATTTACAGCTGTGCAAGATGGTGCCCAGCTGGAATCCTTCACTCGCTCACACCACAGGTGACCATGTTTCACACACGCTTAGAGGCAAGGTAGGGGAGAGTGTGGCCCCACAGAACCCCACTGGGGCAAGAGGAAGGAACAGAAGCTCCTCTCCAGATTCTAGACACCTGGTCAGAGAAACAAACCCGGTGCCCCATTGCCAAGGAAACCCAAATCAGCCCCATAGCCGTGGGATCCACAGAAACCAAGGAGATGCGTGGCAGCCACTTCTCAGACACACTTGCAGGGCGATGCTGTTGGTAAGAGATATCTGGCAGATGTGTTTCCTTGCTGGAAATCAGGTAGTGGAGGAGCATTAGACCGGGGAAGAGGACATCTCTTGATCCCACGCGAGTCAACACAATTAGGGCTTGCTGTCCTTCTTTGCCCACTGGCCGCAAGGCCTGGCACTACTGCAGCTTGGCTTTGCTGGGGAATTTTGGCCTCCCCTGCATTGTTTGCTGGCTCTGTGGCATGGACGTCTTGGCCCCGGGAAGAACAAGCCTGACAGAAATGTGTAGAGATCTGATCACTGCTCAGCTCAGGCGCAGCATTGGTGGGGGTGGGGGTAGCCCAGAGACTCATCGAGGATGGGAGTGGCTCTAAAGAGGGGGCGCCCCACCAACAAATTAATCTCTGCTTCTTCCCGCTCCTTTCCCTGCTGGTAGCCCAGTGGGGTTCTGAGGGCCAAACCTAGAGCTGGGCTTCTCTCAGATCCCCAAGAGATGGACCTAAATCTAACAGTCTTCATTACCCCATAGAGAACAGCCCCTCCACCACCTGGGTATGTGCCTTTGATGGACAGCAAGTTGGAAGAGATTCCCAGCTGGTCACAGGAATGTAAACAAGGCACCTGGCTCCCCAGCGTCTACCCCTCCAGGCAGCTCTCGCACCCAGACTCAGCAAAACACTGCCAGCTGCCAGGGAAGAGGCAGCATCTGTCTGGCTGCTGAGCAAACTGATGATATTTCTCCCCTTCACCTCCCTGTCTGTGCTGGGGGCCTTGGCCCTTTGCTGCAGGATAAAAAGCAGGAAACAAGCCAGGAGGGGTGGTGCAAATAACTAAATAATTCAAATTAGATGAAAGGATAAACAAACGTAGATCTGGGATTAGG
>ML675655.1:12044286-12069016 GCA_007922155.1 Mesoclemmys tuberculata
TGGGGTTAGGAAGGAATTTTCCTCCGGGGCGGATTGGCAGGGGCCACAGAGGTTTTTCGCCTTCCTCTGCAGCATGGGGCATGGGTCGCTTGCTGGTGGATTCCCTGCAGCTTGAGGTCTTCAAATCTCATTTTTGAGGATTTCAATAACTCAGTCATGGGTTCGGGGTTGTTATATATGTGTATGGGTAGGGTTTTGTGGCCTGCCTTGTGCGGGAGGTCAGACTAGATGATCATATTGGTCCCTTCTGACCTATGAGTCTATGAGTCTATAAATAAGAGCGCTCAGGAGCCACCATTTGGAAATCGCCACTAGCCTGGTTCTAGTCGTCTCTCGCCCCCACTGGTTCTTTTCGGCCCTGTGCGCCTTTCTCCGCAGGGGTCTCTTCTGCCCCCCGTGAGAACGGTTGTGGTTTTGTGCGTGCTCTGCACAGTGTGTAATAAGCAGCACATTAAGGGGCTGCTCAGCTCGGGGCCTGTGCACATTAGTTAAACCAGAGTCTTTGATGGGGGATGCATTGTCTGTGGGAGGGGCTGGACCAACTCCAGCAGCGATGTCAATGGCAGAGTGCAAGGACTTGCCCCCACCTACTATTCAACAGGGCCACAACCCTGCCCTCAGTTCCATCAGTGCACCCACTGAAGTCAGCGGCACATCACCTGTGTGATGCAGGTGGGATTGGGACCCTACTAAGGGCCTGATTCTCCTCTGCCTTGCACCCTGTGTCGTCAGTATGTCCGTGCGAGGTAGGTGCCTGTGATGGGGCATACCAACCCCACAGCAGACACCACTATTACCTGTGAACTCAGGTTAGGGTCCTAGCCCAAAGGGCGCCCTCGGAGGGAAGAGAGCCGTAGCCCAACTTTGGGATGAATTATTTGTGTTCATTTCCTTCTTTCTGTTTGTTGTCTACTCCAGGTGAGGAGAGATTATAAAGTGACCTGGCCAAGTCACAGGATCAGGGACTACCACAGTGTTGGAGCAACTGTGGGCCGCAGGTATCAAACAGGCAGAGAGCCACTACACCGCGCCTGGTCACAAGGAGGTGCTAATGGTGAGTCAACTGCTTCACAGTGCCCCCGTGGGTATGTAGGTATGGGACAGTGGGTGCCCAGGAGTGTGTATATATTTCTGGAGGGAGGAGGGGAGTGTGTGTGTGTCCACGGTGTAGCAGGATTGTGTAGATCAGTGTGAGTGAGACTGCGTAGCTGCATGTGTGTATGTCAGTGTGTGGGTGGGACCCTGGGTTCATGAGTGTGTATGTGGTACGTGCAGGGTCAGGTTCCTGTGTAGGTGGGATCATGTGCCCATGAGTGTGTATGGTAGGTCATGTGGGGCTGGGTTCCTGTGTGAGGGACCATGTCTATGAGAGTTTTCCTGGTAACTCGCTCAGGGCCCCTTTGCACACCCCAGCTAGCAGTTCAGCTCGCAGCCTGCGCTGTGGGAAGGAGATAATCTACCCACTTCCTTAACTAAACGAGTGAGCAATTAGAGCCTCTCGAGCACTGTTTTCCTCTCCCAGCTGCCACCTGCTATTGCTGCGTGTAGAGCGTGAAGCAGAGTTGTATTTATAACCCACAGGATGGGTTTGCGTTTCACACCCCAGCCCTTCGCCCCAGCTCTGCTCTGTAGGATAGCACAGCACAGGGTCAGCCTGTCACCCCCACCCTTTCTCCATACGCGCCCCACACACGAGGGCAGAACACAATCTCGCTGATGTACCTCACTGCCAGGGTTGTGCTAGAATGGAGAGGGGTGACATCTTCCTGTGCCATTAGCGTCTCCGCATGGTCCAGGGAGCAGATAACTGGGCATCCAGTGTGAATTGCTGTTTCCCTGATAGGAGGCTACAGTGTAGCGCTACTCCAGGGCATGGGGCCGGGACGTAGGGCTGGAATCATTGAGTGAAGTTCTCTGGCCTGGGTTAGCAGGAGATCAGACTAGTTCCAATGTCCCTTCTGCTCTCAGAGTCCAGGAAGCCCTGGCTGTAACTTTGCCATGCAAAGCTTTGTCCTTCTCCAGCACCCTTTTTTGGAGGATCCCAAAGCATTTTGCAAACCTTTACATGTTCAGCCTCCCAAAACCCCAGCAGGGAAAGGCAGGTCCAGAGAGAGGAAGTTTTGTGCCCAGGGTCATACAGTAAACTAGTGGTTCCCAGGGGCCTTCCTCCCAGGCCTGAATTTAACTACTAGATCCAGCCACCTCTAGTCTTGTAGTCCATTTTAAAGACAGGGCTAACACATGCGTAGAAGGATTCAGTTCACTTTTATGGTTTATTTGCGTTTTGGTAGCAGCTGGAGGCCCCCATTGAAATGAAGACCTCATTGTGCTAGGGCTGGACAAACACACAGTGAGAGAGTCTCTGCCCCTGACATTGTGCAGTCAAAACCAGCGGTTCTCAACCTATTTACCATTGTGGGCTGCAATTGCAGCTCTCTGTGTGTTATGTGGGCCACATCCACACAATATATATACTATCTGTATGGCCCTGAGAATGTCCCGTGGGCCACAGTTGTGCGCTGACTGGTCTGCAAGTTGAGAACCACTGGTCTAAACAGCCAACAGGTGGTAAACTGAAGCACAGAGATTAAAGGAGAAGGCTGAAAATCAAAGGCAGCAGGGCAGCTAATTGTCATTTGTGCTTTGAAAATCTCCTGTTAAGTGACTTGCCCAGGGTCATGCAGGAAGCCTGTAGCAGAGCTGAGAAGGGACCCTAGATCTCCTGAGTCCCAGTGCAATGCCTCAACTTCAAGACCATCCTTTTCCTCTGTTGGTTTGTGTGTGTGTGTGCATGCGATGCCATTGTGCCTCAGTTTCCCTCATCTCTAAATCAGGGATAACCCTTACTTGATGGGGGTTCTGTGAGGCTGGATTAGTTCCTGTTTTCAAAGCACTGAGTGATCTTGTGGTGGAAGGACAATTCTATGCAAGGTCTTGGGAGGGACACCAAGCGTTTGGAGACAGGGGGAAATGCAAATTAAAATGCTAGCACCATCATCTCAGGCCAAGTTACATGTGAGAGAGGCTTGCCAGGAAGGAAGTGTGTGAGGGGGCAGAATATGAAAACATGCTGGAGTAGCTGCTTTTAAGGACCTTTTGGGGGAAAGCCCGAGGTCTTTGGGACAGAGCAGAGTTCAGCCCACCGCTGCTGCTGGTTCTTTTCCTCCGAGACCAAATCCAAAGGGTTTATCAGCCCTGTGCACATATAGGGTGAGATTCTGGCCCCAGTGAAGACAGTGGGAAAACTGCCATTGCAATGAGGCCAAGATTTCAGTGATAGCTTAGAGTCTAGACACACTGGAGTCAGTTTGGGTTGACTCCATTGTTCCACACGGTCCCACCCCGGCCCCCATCTGGGATACCACATGCTGCCTCCTGTGCTGGTGTGGCTCCGTCCAGGTGCGGTTTGGGGGCTGTCGGGTTAGGAGGAAGACACCTGTCCTGTGCTTCTTGCAGCACCCAGTTTCATAGTGAAGCTGAGCCCTGTTGGTCCCAGCTCAACAGGTCAGTTCAGCGAGTGGCTGAAGAACTGGATTATTTTTTATACCTCAGCTCGAGAGAGGTGGGAGCAGAAACCCGTGAGGCCCCATCATCACAAATCCAGCCCCGTCCGAATCAGCCCCACTCAGAGCGAAGCAAATCTGACTCTTCCTTGCTCTGAAAGGCTGGTGAGCACCTGACGGCCACGAACCCACCACGCGTACGGGCAGTTTACTTCCTCCGCCGGTGCCGCCCGTGAACAGCCCTCTGGGCTGGCTGCCACCGGACCAGGGCACAGCTCCAAGGGAGGCTGAGACACAGAGTGCGTGCACCCCCCCAGCTGTGACACACACACACACACAAGCACACCCAGTGCTCTCCCCCCACAACCTCTCCATTCTGCCTTGCCGTGCTGTAATGCTCCGGCTGTCAGGCTTCTCCAGGCACGTCCACAAGAGCCCAGCAACGCTCCCCAGAGCTACTTACTGAATTTTTTGAAGGCCCCTTTCTTCTGGCTCTCTGCCATTTTCAGCTTCGGATGGAGCCACCGAAATGAACAATGTCTAAGTTTATAAACTCTCCCTTCCTCTGCCCCCGCCCCCTCTCTTTCACTCAGCGTTTCCTCTATCTTTGAAAAATGCCATCATCATCTACTCACAGCCCTGGCCCCCTCCCCCTGCTGTCGTCACATGGGGATATCACCCCCTGGTGTCACCATCTGCCCTGCCGTCCTGCGTTAGACTCAACCACAGCGACCAGGGGGCTAGTATAAGCTGTATTTTACTAGCCCCCGTCAGGACCAGGGTCCCACACAGACACAGAGGGAGATGGAGTCCAGGCCCCATATTCTGATGTTAATATCTGCTCTTGCATTAGCCAGGAATCAAAGCTGGGTCTTCCCAGCAAAGGTGGGGGAAAGGGAGAAGGTTATCATTGAATCGCCAGGGCTTTTTAACCACACCCCCTGCTACAAAGGGATGTCCCATGCACTTGAGGATCCGGCTATTTGGATTATAGCCTGCTGCGCAGATAGTGAGATCCTCTCTACCCTTGATTACTCTGTCCACCAGGTCACAAGAGAGGTTTCTGCTGGGAGACTTGTCTGGCTAGGGACACTGGACAAGGGGAAATCTTCACTGATCCCGTTAGGGCCTGATCTCATTCCCACTGCACTTGGCCCTGTGCAGTGATTTTTGCTGGCTCGGCAGAGGACACGATTCTCCTGTTCGTGTTGATATTTGTCAGGGTTGATGTTGCCCATCCGAGCTCAGGGATTAAAATATCTCGTCTCGTCATTGTGGTCTGAGTTGCGAAACAAGACAGAAGGGTGACAGCGCTCGTTCTGACTGCGTTTTTATTGACTATCTCAGTAGGTGCGGAAATGCTTTTACAAGCTTTACTGACCGATTGCACCTTACAACGGGGCCAGCTCTCTGCTCCATTCCACTGGGGTACTGCTGGAGTGACGCCTCTGACTGTGCCGGATTTTGATCAGTGTCCCTGAGACTGGAGTTTGGAGTTTAGTCCTATATACGGAATCGGTCTGCCCAACACTGAAATGCAGCCACCTCTGAGCTAAAATGTGACAGCTGTTTAATTCTACACAGTGGTTTTTTGAGGAGAAGAAAAGAAGAATCCTGGTGGGTGGAAGGTAATAATAGTAGTAGGACTCATAATGATGATAATAACACAATAAATACTCATTGTTGAATAATAAATGCATTGTACTGATATACCACCTTTTACCCAAGATCTCAAAGCACTTTACTGAGGGGGTGACTAGCGTTACCCTTGTACATGCACTGAGCGTCCGTGTTTTGCTGAATGGCATGCAGAGATTCAGTGTCAGGGCTGGGAACAGACTCCTCTGTTCTAACCACTAGACAACAATGCCTTCCTTTTGCTAAGATGAGGTTTAAATCCTCTCCAGCTCCAGTGCAGCCCAATGGCACAGTTCCTGTTGCCAAACTCTGTTTAAAATGGGATTTTACCCTCATTTTATCCTTGGGCCAGGTGTCATGTGTGAGATACCCGCGAAAGAGGTAATCAGTTAATCAGCAAAAACTACATCAAATGAACAGTCTACACAATAACTGATTAATGGCATAGTTCAGCTGCATCCTCTGCAGCGTTAGACACTGGCCATTGTTAGAGGCAGGAAACGGGGCCGGATGGATCAAAGCTCTGATGGGGTAAAGCAGATCCTATGATTTGAAAGGAATGAGCAGCAGAGAAAAGCCCCCTTGCTGTGTGTGCACATGCACGTGTATGCACGCACACAGGTCACAAGAGCCACATTCTACCCATAATGAGAGCCAGGCACCTACAGTGCAATGAGCTTCCCTGGGCATAACTGATGGGCAACATTTAGCCCATTCAGCTGGAGCAGGCGATGAATGGGACCTCGCTTTGATAGTGAATCAGTGAGTTCCTAGGATGTGAATAGGTGTGAACTACTGAGCCCAGATATGGTCTCAGGGGATGTTGTCTCAGAGCTGGATCTCTGGAATGGAATTGAGTTTTCCTATTCGAGGATTGACATAAATACAGCCGTGAGCAGAAATGGGGATGCCTGGGATGCAGTGAAGGCCGGGCAGTGGTGAGGTTGAAGTGGAGGTTGGTCATGCAGGAATCGATCCACTGGGACTGTAGTCAGAGGAGCGTTTTGCATGGTCTCCGGCGGCTTGACGGGATGGCTGCATTCCCTACAGCTGGGTCTCCTCATCTTTTCTGTGCAGTTTAAACAGCAGCAGCACAGTGGCAAGCACCACGTGGAAAGAGAGCGTGGCATTCCTGCCTGCCGAGTGCTTTATATCCATCCCAGTGCGGGCAGTAGCCCTGGAAAGACCCAGGTGGGCCGTGAAGCTCTCGATGGGGGGAAAGGGAGACCAGCTGCTTCTGGTCCTAAATAGGAAATGCCAAGATGGTGGGATTAGACTCATGGTCTCTGTAACCCCGGCCTAGGCTGGTGTAGATCAGAGCCAGGCATAACGCCAGAGCAACTCAGGGCCTGTGGAATGAGGGAGGCTTTGTACTGGGTGCGATAGCAATGCAGAGGAGGTATGCAAACTCTTCTGGACATTAGGGCCAAAGAATTATCCAGAGGACCGCCCAGCCAGGGACTAGGGGAAAGGGTCAGTGCCCCAATCTGAGTCTGGGAACCAGCCTCTGGCTTTTATTTGGCAGTTGGGGCCCCTCCTCCCAAACGTCATTGTCCTGAGGCAGCGGGGGACACCTTGAGGCAGGGCGGGGGGGCAGGTGCGTTCGAATGAACCTCCAATGGGGCCTATGTCAGGGTGGTGCTGAGAAGCCTGGGCCGCTGTGGTGAACGGACGGTTGTGTGTGGGTGTGTGGGAGGGGCTGGGGGGATGTTTGGCGGGTGAGGGGGCTAGTGGGGCATGTGGGAGGGATGGGCAGAGGGAGCCACGGCGACTCTCACCATCCCTTTGTCAGTGCGGTGCTGTGGCAGGTGGGCCGAGTTGCAGGAGCGTGCTTGTTACTGAGCATGCCAGGAGGTGGCACCACGCGTGCAGGGTTTGTCCCACTCCCCGTACCGCAGCCACCCACTCTGTTCTGGTGGCTGCATGTGCTCCCCATCTCCCTGGGACACTGACCTTCATCCAGAGGGTTGAAGAAGCCCTGGCCCTTCTCGCTTCCCTTCTGCTTGCCGGGAAAGTCGCTTGAGCTCTCCTGGCCCCTTGGAGTCATGCCCGGCCTGCGCACCCGGCTGTGGAGGAGCAGCTGGGCTGGCTGGGTGTGAAAGGGCCTGTAACCTGATCGGCATTTCCCACGCCGTGTCAGAGCCCTACAGGGCTAGCCCCACCTGGCCACATGCTGGGGAACGCGTTACTTGGATGCGAGGGCAAAGCAGTGGTTGTGGGCTAGGATATCTGTCGAGCTGGCATGTTAGAGAGCAAAGTGGAGCACCTGGAGAGGGGCCTGGGCTGCAAATATCCATGGCTAGGCTGGGTGGAGCTATGGCCGGTCATAACAGGGCTTTCACCGCAGCAGACATAGTCCCAGTAGCTCACTCCTACCCTGGTGTGTGGAAGATGCTTCCATCACACTAGGTTCTAGACTGACTCTTGGGAGGCCCTTGGAGCTCTGAGAGTCTTTTCTTGGACTTGGATTAGCTTGTCCTCCTCTGCCAACCTTGCAGGATTCAAAATACTGTTAGGTGCTAGGCAAAACCTGGCACCGGGTTGAATTAAAGCCTCATTAAGATTGAGGGGTGTGAACACACCCTTCAATTAACATAACGGCAAGAAGAATTAGTCACAACCCCCCACCAAAGACAAAAGGGTTATGTGAGCCCACCCAGGAGATTTGGACTGTGGGGGCAGAGAGGTTTTTGCTGCGGAGTGGTGTTTTGCATAAGAGCATGGGGGTGTGTGAAGAAAGGTAGAACACAGGACCAGAGACAGACAGAGATGGCCTAAAGCAGCAGCAGAACCCTAGAACAGTCTGACCCTGAGATAAACTCAGAGAGAGGTTCTGGATCAGGGCTGAAAAGAAGCTTGGGTCTGTAAGCTACGAAACTGCTCCTTTTGCCTTTGGAGAAGCAGGACTTTATTTATTCCTTGTAAATAAGCAAGACTGCATCAGAGAAAAGCCAGACGCTGTAATCAATTTCTTTTCCCAGCGTGGGTATCCCCAGGGCTCTGAACTTGACTAGCCCATTGGGTCAAAAAGCAGTAATCCTACAAGACTGTGCATTTCTCTACCACCTTGGATCTGAGGATGGCCACGTGCTTTACAAAAACAAGAATTAATTCTTGCTATGCTCCTATTGTGGTAATTAATAACTAGCTAAAAAGAGGTACAGAGAGATTAAGTGACTCACCCAAGGTCACTCAGGGAATCTGTGGCAGGATTGGGCCTTGAACGCAGTGTTCCTGAGTCTCAAAACAATGCCTTAAACACAAGGCTCTCCATGCCACTTTCTGCATGTACAACTAGGCTGTATGAAAGTCTTGGCATATGCTGTGCTTTCAAACACCCTCGTTTGCACAGGACTCATGGACTGCAATCATGGACGGAGACTGGGAGTGCATGGGGGGCATGGCCCCCCCAAAACTGGATACATCTCAGAGGTGATGTGTGAGGGGGCCTCCAGATTTCTCCCTTCTATTTGACCCTGCTTGCTCCCCTTGGAGGAACATTGCGGGGACACGAGCAGTGGTGCCAGGTGCTCTCTGTGTCCAGGTCAGCTTCCCTACCTGGGCTGCCTAAGGGGAAGGCAGGAGGGCAGCTCCTGACCCTCACGGCACAACTCCAGCTTGGGGGATGCTCCAATTTTACTAGTCTATAAAATGAGAGACTTGCCCCAGAAACCCAGGCATCTAGACATGGGGACCACAGTCTAATCAGCACTGGTAATGCTGAGTGGACATAAGATCTGAGCTGCTTCTCAAGCATCTGTGCAGTGTACAGCAATGATGGCCTTGGGCCCAGGTGAGTGACAGAGCAAATGGGGAAGGTTAAATGTGAGTGGAATATGCTCAGGCAGATGGCCAGAAGGGACAGGCTTTAGCAATGGATTTGTCTGATGTGTGCATTGTATGTGCTGAAGAAAATCATAATTATTGGAAAGGGTCTGTTTTGTGCTGAGATAACAGTTTACACTTGTTTTATTTAACACCAGCAAAAGACAATTGCCCTCCCATCCCAGGAGAACAGGGTGTATTGCTTTCTAAAAAGGTGATGTAGGGAAAAAGAATATCTGATCCACCAGTCTTTCTTAAAGACATATATTTTGACATATGTCATAAAAGGATTTCATTTCAGTTTCGTAAGGTTAATAAAATAGTTGCATTAAAGTGCTCGGTTCTGTTCATTCAAGACATTGTTTTTATGCTAATGTTAATTTGTAAGTGGTAGCTGGGAAAGATGGCAAACAATTAAGTTAAAACAAAAAATTAAGGATGATTGAATAGTGATCGTAAACTGTATTTGTGATTTCAAGTCCACTGTCATTTAAGTACCACTAGCAATCAGTAAATCCAGAAGTTAGACCTATAACTATTATTAATAGCATTAAGCCCCTTGCTTTCCCCTAAACAGAGAAGTCAAAGTGCCGATGCAGTTTGTATATGTCCCATCTCTGTGGTGCATAAATCAGGTGAAGTGAGTAACAGCTGATATGATACAGTGCTTTCTGCTAGCAGGGCAAGCGATGGCCTCTCTGTTTTTCACCCCTAAACCTACAAAACAGCTGAAAGCACCAGGAACATGAAAGGTGGGTCATTGGTCCGAGCATCATTGAGCCCAAGGGCAGGTGGGATTTGGATGGCTAATACTCAGATTTGTCAACAAGTCCTTTCCACCTGCCCGTTACTTACCTGCACATTTACGCATGGTTTGGGGACCCATTGTGCCCTCTCCAGGATGCGACGACCTGTAGCTGAATCAGAAAGCAAAGTGCAGGGTCGCAGAAGCAGATTTGACCAGTCTGTCTTAGTTCACAACAGGTCTCTGGAGCTGCGAATGAGCAGGTGCCTGTGGGACCCTCTGGGATCAGGGAGGCTGTGTGTCCTTGATCCCGAGCCTGGGTGTTTAGATCTGGGCTCACACCTGCCTTGGTGGCTGTGGAAGGTCCTGTGCCAACCAGCGTGTTGGTGGGAGGAGACCCGGTGTTGGGGGGGCTGTAGAGCATTGTCCTGCACTGCTGGTGCCTGCTGCATGGGCTAGACCTGCTGGCTAGTTAAACAGATGCCAACCAAGTCCAGGCCCCAGCAATCTGGCACTTCTCCCCCGCGCTACGTTAACACAATGTTGTTACATTGCCCTCCCTGTTTCTGGAAGTGCATCTAACGAGTCGCCTCCCTGACAAGCTGAGATCGCTGTCTGTGCCTGTTTATTGTGGCTTTTCCTGCCAAAGTCCCCAGAGGCAATGGAAGAAATCCACTTGCGGGCCCCTGACGCAGGGAAATGATACAACAGGATGGAGAGCAGCAGCCCTGATAGCAACGGCTCACTCCTGCATCACAGTGAAACGCCCGCGCCTCTGCTGGCATTGATCACATTAAATGAGGGGGGCCAGCATGCGCCGGAGCCAGAAGAGGTGATGATTCACTCGGCAGCAGCTCGAGAGTGGATGCCAGGGGGGCTGGCTGCCAGGGGAGACGGCACACCGCATTCCCGACAGGAGCGCTCTCCCCACGGGCTATTGTCTGTAAACAAGCAGCTTTATCAGCTGGCCGTGCTCCAGAGAGCTCCTTGTTGCTCTGTCCACAAAGTTTTTTTTCTACGCAGAGATATGGGAAGCCCTGATATTGCTAGAACTAATCTGAGGGCCTGAACCACCAAGCCAAACAGCAGGCCTGGATTACAATGGGGTGTCAGTTATTGGGGCCCTTCGCCGTGGTCTCTCTGATGCATGTGGACATTGTCCCTTGCACATGCTGTTCCGCTCCCGCACGCCTGGTTGGTGAGGTGACGGCAGAACATGTTTCACTCACAGATCTCAAAGGACCTGACAAAGGCAGGGCAGCGTTCATCTCCCCATCTGACGAGGAAGGGAAGCTGAGGTATGAGGAAGGGCCACATTTGCAAGAGTAGCCGCTAATTTGGGGTGGGGATCCATGGATAGGCAAAGAATATTTCAACTCAGCATAGCAAGGTGAAATCCTGTTTGCTGCAGGAAAGTTCCTCCTCAGCCGGGAGAGCAGGGATCACAGAGTCATAAGAACAAGAGACTGTTAGGTCACATCTTGTCCATCTCCTGGGACCAGTGCAGGACTGTTCCCTACAATGTGGATTGCACATGTTGTGCGTTGACAGGAAAAGAAGTCTGGAGCAGCTAATTCTGCAGGGTATGTGAACTGACCTGGGTGGGAGTTTCCTCAAGGAAGGTGGAAAGTTATTGTATTCCTTAGCGCTGTCAAGAGGCTCATCAGGCCTACTAATTACAAGTCACCCTCCGTTCCTAATGACTGGGTCACTCAGGAGGGGGAGTGGATCTGGTGGAGAGCTGTAACAAACCCTGCATACCGCCTGCTTCCCTGCAGAGCCAGTGCCTGGGGTGTAACCGAGTGAAGTTGATGCAAAGCCATGCAGCCTTCCCTCGGTCCCTAACACAAATGACTCCATTGTTATGTTATGGTGAAAGATGGGCAGTGCCTGCCTTGGCAACTGGTAAATATCAGCAGATGGTGTCCAGAATGAAACGGAACCTCTCAAGCAGGCAAAGTGCATCACAGGGCACAGCTTGCTCAAGGATCAGGGAAGCACAGAGCCTGTGTGCCTGAGGAGAGGCCACTGATGGAGGGTTGGAAACCACATGCTTTGGGAAGAGGGAATGGAAAATACAGGGGGCTGATGGAATCCACTCCAAATTCTCTTTGGAATGATTTATTCTGGGACCTCCTCTTGGGATTGAGAAGCCACCTTCATTTCCGGTCTTGGGAAAAACGAACCCCTTCCCCTATAATAACGGCTCACAGAAGCACTGACAGACAAGCCTCAAGGTCAGCTCGGAACCCACTTCCCAGACCCTCTGTGTTCCTGAGACCAATGCACATTCGAATCACCTGTGTTGGTAGGAACCGGTACTCAGTCTGGTGCATCAGTGCCAATGTTGCTTGGAGATGGAGTTACCTTTTGTATTGCCCTGTTTCTGCTTCACCTCATGCCACTCCTAGAGTGGCCAGCTCTTCAGATGGTCTAAACTGACGTAGGTCCATGGAGTCACTCGAGCAATGCCACTTCGAACCTGCTGAGGATCTGGCCCCAGACGTACGCAGGACTGCATTTGACACAGCCCTCAATGGATCAGAGACTAGATATTGGGGCCCAGGGTCTAAGGGATCAGACAACAGCTAGAGGATGCATTGGACGCAGTGTGCGTGGGCTCAGAGAGTAGCCAGGATGCCACAGGGCAAAATGGAAACGTTCTATGAAGACTGAGCAGTGTTTTGCACTCTCTCAGGAGCCATGCGGGTCACTTCTTGTTGCTGGTTCTCCTGCGTCCTGGCCTATAAGCAAACAGTGCATATCACTGCCAATCTGATAGGCTTCTGCCACTGGTCTATGCTTCCCTTTTCACCTTAATCATAGAACTGAGGCTTAGAGAGGATAAATGACTTACCTAAGGCCATCCCACCAGTCAGTGGCAAAGTCAGGCCTGACTCCCAGTTGCCCATCCTAACCATTCCAGTGATCTAGTCCCTCTCCTCTCCCAGGGGCAGGACTAGTGGCTCTTTTGTGTAGGCCTGAAATCTTGCCTTGACTTTGTCTGTGAACTGCTGTGAGAGCTAAACTTCTCTCTCTGCCTGCCTAGCTTCTAATACTGACCTTCTTCAGTTGGCTTGTCTCAAAGCTCCCCCTGCCGGCGTTCTGCTTTTATATCCATCAGCGCCACTGAGTTAGATGCTGCTGAGCTGTGAATAATTAGGGCATTGGGCAGTTATGATAGGAAGTATGGGCTGAGAGGGAGAAAGCCAAGAATGGGAAAGGCGTTGAGAAGATAAACAATGTGCGCCTGTCTCATATGCACAGGAATGCATGTGTGTATGTGAGAGAGAGAGGAAGCGGAGGGAGGGGGGCAGAGACAGTTGATTGAACTTTATGATGCAATTTGATGATGCTTTGACATGCCAATGATGTTGTGGACGCAGTGCAATGACCTGATGGGGATCTTGCAGAGGGATGCAATGGTGCTGAAATGCGATGTGGTAATGGTCCAATGTTCTCATTTTATCATGTGCATCTGGGAGGTTCTGGAGTGATGCCAGGGCACATGTTGGTGATGCAAATACTGTTATTATTTTATTATTACACTAACAGCTGATAGCCAGGCCTCCATCACAGGCTAGGGCAGCTAGGCGCTGAACACACACACACAATAAAGAGAAGGTTCCTGCCGCAGACAGCTTACGCTCTTACAGGTTCAAGACGAGGGACAACAGATAGATCTGAGAGACGGGGAGCACGTGGCAAGAGTGAGGCCGTTCATATGATAAAGATAGGTCCCAGCAGGAGGAGGCTTTAATGCGCTACGCACAGAAATGCACACAACGCTCTCGAGCTCGTTGGGAGCACGGTGCACGCACTGGGCCAGGACAGACCGACGGGGCGATGAAGCCGCAGCAGCGTGAGGACACCGCGCTGACCTGAAGACGCAGCCCAAGGAATCACGCACGTGATTCGTGTTTTGCCGCGACGCGGCAGCGCGAGGTCACAGAGGTGCCCGGGGGACGGTTCTGAGGCCGTGCGGGTGCCACAGGCCCTGACAAGACACGAGCGAGGCTGCCCGACGCTGTCGTGTTCCCGTGAGGACGCAAGAGCCGCGGGGGATGCTGCAGGGATGATGCGTGATGATGTCATGACTCAGCTTGGTGACATAGGCCACGGCGTGATGACGTGGGGGGTGCCACGTGGTGAGGCGGCCTGTCCCCCTCCCCTGCCCGCCCCGGCGTCCCTAGAACTACAACTCCCAGGCGGCAGCGCGGCGGTGCGCCGGAAGGGGCGGGGCACGGCGGGCGGGACCGGAAGCTCCCGGCGCGGGACGTCCGGAAACGCGCCGTCGCTGGGGGCCGGAGGGCGGCGCGGCGCGGCCCGGCATGGCCAAGCAGTACGACACGGTGGAGTGCCCCTTCTGCGACGAGGTGTCCAAGTACGAGAAGCTGGCGAAGATCGGGCAGGGCACGTTCGGGTGAGCGCCCCCCCCGGGCCTGAGCCCCCCCGGGCCTGCCCCTCCCCCATCCTGGGACCCGGGGTGCGCGCCCCCCGGCCCCCGTCGTCCTGTCTCCGCTGGGATCTGAGAGACCCCGGCATCGGGGGCGTCTCCGAGAGAGAGAGAGAGAAAGAGAGAGAGGGGCCCCCCATTGCCTGCAGTGCCCGGGGTCTGAGAGAGAGAGAGAGCCCCCCCCCCAGTGCCCTGGGTCTGAGAGAGAGACCCCCCTCCCGAATGTCTCTGGTGTCCGAGATGCCTCCCATACCCTTCTTTACACCTCTTGGAATCTGAGAGACCCGTCCCCCAATATCCTTCTGGGGCGCTGAGAGAGCCCCTCCCTTTGCCATGCTCTCTCACACGCCCTGGGATCTGAGAGCCAGCTCTCTAGGAGATCATGGTGCTTTGGCATGAAGTGGAGACCTGGATCAGGCAGAGGGTCAGCCCAGAGCTGCCTGCCTGGAAGCATAGAAAGGTCTCGTTTGGCTTTGCCTCGCTGTGCCTGCTCCACTTGGCCTTTTTGGCTCCTCCAGGAATGCTCATGTGTTTTCATCCTTTCCGCAGGGAAGTGTTCAAAGCAAAACATCGACAGACAGGCAAGAAGGTGGCTCTGAAGAAAGTGCTGATGGAAAATGAGAAGGAGGGGGTAAGATGTATTTACTGTGTGGTGTGGGAGGGCAGGGGTTTGAGAGTTGGGCATATGTCTGAATCTTTGTCTGGGGTGACAAGGAAATTCACTGTGTGTGTAACGTTGCAGGACCTATTGCAGTAAACACCAATGACTTTCCATTTAGAAAATGTTGTGCTGCTCTCTGTATCAGGAAAGTCCCTTAATTTAAAACAAATACCTCTTTCTGTATTGCCGTCTTGTGTGTCTGAATGATATCTCAATTGAGCCAAATAAGGTTTGACTTCTGTTAACAAGGTGGAGCTGATACACTGAGGAGGTGGTGAGCTGCATTCTAATCCAGATCGTACATCAATAAAACGTGTCCCTGTTCTGACGATAAACATCTGTATCGCTGGTGACACCACCAGAAGCAGAAAACCAGCTGGATTCTCTTCCACATCTCACATTGTTTTCTAGTAGCTGGTGCCTCAGCCAAAGGACCAGATCCGGTGTGGTGTTCAGGGCACTCAACTTTTACATAAGTTACTAGATGCGAAGCGTACTCAGGACCCCACATGATCAGCTGTCTATTATCGAGACTTGTAAACTGAGCAGACCCACAGCGACTGACTCTGGACCTGCACAGTGTTGGTTTTAGTTTCTGCTGGCTCTAGCTGTGCTTTGCCCATGTTACTTGTGCTTCAATACATCTCTTTGCTAGTTCTGCCATGATTCTCTCTCCTCTCCCCCTCCCCACCTGCTCTAGACTAGCTTGAGAGAGTCTCTTGCAATTCTGACTTGTGGCTCTCTCTCCTTTGTTAGTTCCCCATCACAGCCCTGCGTGAGATTAAAATCCTTCAGCTGCTCAAGCACGAGAATGTCGTGAACCTTATAGAAATCTGCAGGACCAAAGGTAGCATGTTTCAGTTCCTCTTTTTTATTTTGTTCACTCACATCAGCTGACCTCAGGTGTACCCTTTATTTTTTTTCTTTCAGTGAGATGTACTTGCCCAATACAAAATAGCCTGATTTATCCAAAGGGTTTGGTAGATACCGGTCTCTCTTGAATAATAGTGGCCTGCTGAGCGACCTTGGGCAAGTCACTTCCCTTACCTGTGCCATCTGTAAAACTGAGATAAATGGCACTGGCCTCTTTGTAAAGTGCTTTGAGATCTGGGGCTGAAAAGTGCTATATAAGAATGACATGATGGTGGCATTATTATATGAGAGCTAATACTTGGTCTGCTCGAACTGGGCTGTAGCCGAGCCTCAGTTAGTATAGGTTTGACTCCATTGCAGCTTTAATGGAAGATGCCTTTATAAGCTTCTTTGAAATACTTCGTTACGGCAGTTGAAAGTGTGTGTGCGAATGAGAGAGAGATTACAAAAGTCCTGTTTCTGGGGTTTCTAACAAAAAAAACACTTTCAGCCTGGAAGCGGTTGGTTTATTTATACGATAGGCCAAATTGTGTTAATATCCTATTAATAGCTGGAGCTCTTCCTTTCTTGTTTAACACATAGTTTAACACAGGTTGACTCTTTGGTAAACTTTGTATTAATGACATGCTCTGCAGCTGATTTGCTCAATGTTCCCCTACCCTGGAGGTAACTGCACGCACTTTGATAAATGGATTCAAAGGCTTTGTGGTTTCATGGTGCAGTCACTTGAATGGCTGGTTGTCTTCCCACTGCATTGTAAGTTTTATCCCTCGGGGGCAGTGAGCGTACCGCCTCTGTGTTTGTACAGTTCTAGCATCTGCTCCTGGAAGGAAAAAATATGAGTGGTGGCTGCATAAAACCTTGTATTACATAATACTACATTCCTTCATTTTACTCCGTCTTCTGTTGATGGGCTTCATTTTGGATGTGCCCCCTAGCATATTAATTAAATCTAAAAGAACATACAAACGTAACTGGAAGGATCCTTCTGGGTCATCAAATCCAGTTCCGTGCTATTGCAGGCAATCCTGTCATCTAATCTTGTTCATGCACTTATCAAGCTCCATTTTAAAGCCAGATTTATGCCTTGCCCCACTATTCTGGTTGAGAGGCTGTTCCAGAACCTCATTCCTTTGATGGTTTATAGACCGTCTAATCTCCAGCCCAAGTTTACCTCTGGCCACTTTATCCCCATTTGTTCTTGTGCCACCATTGTCCTTTAGCTTAAATAGCTCTTCTCCCTCCTTGGTGTTTGTCCTGGGATGTGTTTGTAGAGAGTAGTCGTTCCCTTTCAGCCTTCATTTTGCTAGGTTAAACATTCCCTCTCATAAGACCAGTCAGCCTAATGTCACGTTCTGTGACAATTTGAATGAGTCTTTCTTGAACATGGGAGACCAGAAAGAAACAATGTGCTTTGTTATGTACACATGGGGTGATATTCACTGCTGTAACTCTCCTCCATTCCCCCACTTCTCCTTTGAATATCCTTATGGGTATCTAGATGCTAAGGTCCTTGGCGCGGCTGGGGTGGTGTCACCATTTCTCTCTATAGCTATGAGTGTATAATCTGGGGGTGCAGAGATGAGAGGGCAGGAAGGTTGAAGTTGTGTGTTCACCTGATTCTTGATTGCTTAGCTGTGTGACCTTAACATGGAATTGCATCGGGTTTTTTATTTCTTAGTCATGTGGCAATATTTAAGTCCTGAGTTGAATGGTGTTTGAACCAAGGCTGGCTAGAGTCCTGATAGTGTGGGAGCAAGAATTGTTTGGGTTGATAGATTTCCTTATCCACCACACATCGCTTCTCTTGTAGCCTCCCCATACAATCGCTGCAAGGGTAGCATCTACCTGGTGTTTGATTTCTGTGAGCACGACCTCGCAGGCCTCCTCAGCAACGCACATGTGAAGTTCACACTGTCCGAGATCAAGAAAGTGATGCAGATGCTGCTAAATGGACTTTACTATATCCACAGGAATAAGGTAAAGGACAGGATCTATATTG
This sequence comes from Mesoclemmys tuberculata, assembly GCA_007922155.1. Lineage (NCBI taxonomy): Eukaryota > Metazoa > Chordata > Testudines > Chelidae > Mesoclemmys > Mesoclemmys tuberculata. The sequence goes on from ML675655.1 coordinate 12,061,990, forward strand.
CTTTGCCCCAGGACTTGAGGGCTGAGATTGCAATAGCATTGTGTGTGCCCTTCTGAGACACAGGCATCTGGACACAGGTCAGTGTCTCTACTTTGGCTGCCAGTTCTGCACCAACTGAGACTCTGGGACATGTGTACTTTTCAGGGTAGCTCAGCAGTGAATCGGGAACGATTGTTCTCAGTGTTTGATGCTGGGGGGTTTCTTTTTATAGACCATGGATGAGGGCTGGGGAGAAGCTTTAGGAGAGCTAGTGATGGGCAAGTAAAAACGCAGGATGTATTTTCAGAGTGGAGGGATCCTTATCAAGTACTCCCAACCTGCCAGAGTGTTCGTGACACTGCAGAACAGTATGCCCAAAGAAGCACTGCATCTGAAAGCCACATTAAAGTGGCCTGTGTTCTAGGTCCAGGAGCTGCCCTGTGACTGCTAACTTGAGGGCCCAGGAGTGACTGGGCCGTGTTACCTGAACTCGCCTTGGCGCTCTCATGTCGGGGGCGAGGCACATTAGCTGATGAGATGCATGCCATGTCCTATGGATGACAGGAGGATTATTGTTGTAGAACCTTTCACCAGTTCTAGATCCTCTAGCTGTAATTTCCCCCTGCAGCCAGCTCCATGCTCAAGGAGTTGCTCCCAGATGTTTGTTCCCAATGGGTTTATTTTCTGTAGTGTTCACCCAGGTCCAATCCTAGACTTTCTAATGTTTCTTTTCCAAGGACTGAATTGCCCATTCACCTTCCTGGTTAGAGGGGGATCTTTGGGATGAAGATAGAGCTGGAACCAGCAGCAGATGACTTAGTGGCTTAACCTTTCAGTTTCCCTCTTTGAGCAGATCTTGCACCGGGATATGAAAGCTGCAAATGTACTGATCACCCGAGATGGGGTCCTGAAACTGGCGGACTTTGGATTGGCTCGAGCCTTCAGCCTGGCAAAAAACAGTCAGCCCAACCGTTACACCAACCGGGTGGTGACTCTGTGGTATCGGCCTCCGGAGCTTCTCTTAGGTCAGTGAGTAGCTTGGGGAGAGAAGAAATTGTGCAGCGAATTCTCCCATCTTCTGTTTGTTTCTCTTTCCCCTATCCCCTTTTCAGTTTCGTTCTCTCAGTCTGCGGGGTGCGAAGCTCTTTGAGGAGCATGTTAATATTAGAGTTTAAGTGATTAATCTGGCGCTGCTCTTTTTAGGGGAACGGGACTATGGGCCCCCCATTGATCTCTGGGGTGCAGGCTGCATCATGGCAGAGATGTGGACTCGCAGCCCTATCATGCAGGGGAACACGGAACAGCACCAGCTCATGCTCATCAGCCAGCTATGTGGATCCATCACTCCAGAGGTAGAAGCCCCTAATCCTGGGAATGCAACATCTATGGGAAACTGCAGTGAAACCATATGGGCATGGGATTAGGAACCAGGAATCCTGAGATCTAATCCTGCCTCTGAGACTGACCGGTTGGGTGACCTTGAGCAAGTAATATGACCTATCAGTGCATTAAAAGGGATGTCCCTTACATCCCAGTAGGGGTGAGAGGTGTGCTCTAGGTTTGCATTGCTCCTTGAAGATATCAAGCATGTTTACTGTATCCAGAATGATACACTGCCCTCTAGCACCTCTACCAAAGATGAAGCAATGAATTTAGCCCTCTCTTCCCCTTCCCCCACTCCATGAGGTGAGTCTCATCCCCATTTTACAGCTGGGGCAGTTGAGGCACAGAGCTGAAGTTATTTGCTCAGGATCTCTCTCAGCAGGTCAATGAGAGAACTGAGATTTGAACCCAGGGCTCTCTGCTTCCAGTTGCCTCAAGGCAATCCTCAACAGCTACCATATTAGGGCGGTTGACAAGAGGCTATTACTTAATATCCCAGAGAGAGGGAAGATGCTTTTCTAGGTTGTGGGTCTGAATCTGTCCGATATGTGGCACCAATCACACTGGTAAAGTTGCCTTGCTGTCTGTGTGAAATGAATTTGGTCCCAGCCTAACTGCTAGTTGACCATTCTTTCTCAGAACACACCATATTTGGCTCTAGTTGACCCCGTACCCTTGCAGGTATTTTCAGAAAAGAGACAATATCTTGAATTAGCTATTGTGTCTGAACCCTTAGAGATGGTTCCTTCAGGACAGGGTTGTGACATAGTGGGGTGTGGTAGATAGACTTACACTGCCGCTGCCGGTCTGTACCTGTTCTGTGAATAAATACAACGTGCTCCAGGGTTGCCTGTCTGTGACCTTCACTTGTATGTAGGTGAATGTGTCACCCCTTTAAAATAAACAAACACTTACCATGTTCCACCCAGAGCTGATTGATGGGGGAAGAGTGTGTGCAAAGGGCCCTTGGCTCTGCTGGGATAAAAGGGGCTGTATAAATGTAAGTTACTTGGTAGGTTTTTTCTTTGATGTATTCCCATAATTGACTAGCCCATGTTAGTGTACAGGTGCTCTTGGAGGTCTGTGAGAATTAGAGTGTCGTAAAGCAACTTAAAGGGACACTGCTAGATTTTTTTTCCTTTGCTTTTTTTCTGTGTATCTCCAAGTGCAATATCTGGTTTAGGGTTTTGTACTGCTGCTCATCTTTTTAGTATCTGAATGCATGCCGCTTTAAACTCCAACAGTAAAACCCTGAATGGATGTCATGGGGTCCTAGAGATTGTGCAGTGAAATAACTTGTTTGTTCTCCGCTAGAGCTGAATGCAGCATGCATGTGGGTTTTAGCTTAAAGGAAAAAGAGCACCAACATGAGGCTCTAAAATGGTTTAGCTGTCTTCTCTCTAAAGCCAATTTCCCTTGTGCCCCCTCTAGGTTTGGCCAAATGTGGATAAGTACGAGCTGTACCAGAAACTGGACCTGCCCAAAGGCCAAAAGCGCAAGGTTAAAGATCGCCTGAAAGCCTATGTGAAAGACCCCTATGCTCTGGATCTTATAGACAAACTGCTCGTTCTGGATCCCGCCCAAAGAATAGACAGTGACGATGCACTAAATCATGACTTCTTCTGGTCAGACCCAATGCCCTCTGATCTCAAGAACATGCTCTCCACTCACAATCAATCCATGTTTGAGTACCTGGCTCCACCCAGGAGAAGAGGCGGACACATGCCCCAGCAGCCAGCTAATCAGGGCAGGAATCCAGCCGCAACCAATCAGACAGAGTTTGACCGAGTGTTTTGACTGCTGTGGGCCTTAAAGAATGAGTAGGGAGCAGACTGAGTTTTCTTTGGCTTTAAACAACTCTGATTTCAAGGTGCAAGGCCTTTTGGGTGAGTTCTGCAGTGTCTTGTAGCAGCAGCTCTGATGGAAAGGAGTTGCAGGCCCTGGTCTGAGATGGTGGGCTGGACGAGCTGTCTGGAACAGTCCACGTGCATAATGGAAGGAGGCTTACTAACCTAGATATCTCTGGAAGCTGTTTCCAAGGGCCTGGGATCATCTCTCATCCTGTCAGGCACAGAGTTTCTGACTCAGCCCCCAGAAAGAGCATCTCTTTGCCAGTAGTTGGCTCTAATGGGTCATTTCTGCTGGGGAGACACTGTTGGAGAAGAGGTTTTATCACTGCCCAAGCTTTACAGCACTGAGGAGATGATGGGGCAACTCATGAATTTGGGAACTGCTGCTGCAACTGGCAGGGTAGATTGGGCCACATTGGGAATTGCCTCAACTCTCTTCTGAATGGCTCTTGTGTGGCTGCAGTTCCCAGTGTGGTCCTTCCTTCTGCAGGGAGCGTCCCTTGCTATGTGCAGGGTGAGTGTAGCATTGCTGAGCGCGATGCAGCTTTGTGCGTGTCTTCCTTGTGCAGAGCCCGTGGTCCTGACACAACGCCTCCAGATTTTGAGAACGAGCTCGCATCAAGTTCAAGGTTGTAGCAAATCTTCCTGGTTCAGACAGGGTCATAACCTATGACAAACAAAGGGTCTCAGTGACCAATCAGGAGTGAGTGAGAGTGCTTGTGGCTATTGCCGTGACCAGGAGGATCTCTCGGAGTTGTTGGCTTCAATAAAAGCTCATCTTGCTTTCTGTTCAGCGTACTGCCACTTTTGGTTGTAAACTGCAATTAAAGTTCCCTTTCTTAGACACCTGGTCTGCTGTGTATTCCTCTGATTGACTCACTAACCGGTGCAGCAACAGCACCGGTTCAGATCAAGGGAGTTGGACGCATTTTGCTTGTAATTTGAGGGTGGATGTGACTGGAGGATTGCCGGCTGTCTGTTCAACTCTTCTTGGTGCTATCATAGCGAAGGAGCAACAGTGCTCAATGAGCTATTACGACTGCGAAACCTGGCCCAGCTAAACACTTGGCTGTATTCTTACAAGCGTTCCTGTGCCTGTCGCTTTACCTGGGCGTGCTTACATGGGTCTAGATTAAGAGCAGTAACTTTTTCCAAGTGCAGAGAGCAAATGCACTGCATGTTAAATGGCCTGCACTTAACTTTGGCAACGTGTATCCAGCCAATGGAGCTTATTAAACCTGACTTGCACCTAATAGAAAATCTCTCTGGAGGTTCTCTGAATGGATTCCTGTGCTGAAGGGAAACTCTTTACTCAGGCAGTCAGTCTCCTGCTGAGGGTGGTTCAGTGGCTGCAGAAGCTCTTGAGAATTTGTTTGTGAAGGTGCAGCTGCTTTATGGTGCAGGTGAACCAGAAAACCCCTAGCCTTTGAAACACGAGTAATGTGTGCAGAGTGCAGCTGCTGATAACCTTTGTCCTTCAACTGGGCTAGTAGCAACACCCCCTGCGTGATGTCTGCAAACAACAGGCAGCAGAGATCAAACTGACATCAGAGCAGAAAGTAAGGATGATAAAGGACATGTATAAGGTAATCTCTCTTTTCTGGGATGAGGTTCTGAAACAATGGGGAGTTGTTGGGAAGCTTTTGGTGTTAACATGAATTAAGTTAGCTGCAGGCAATACACTGGCCCTGGTGCCCTCTGCCAGTTCTGAAGAAACAATCATATGTCCTGTTTTAAAATTATTTCTCTCCTCTATGTGAAGTCTTGAACAAATGGGGATGCTGATGACAGTGCTATGGAACTGCAACTCTTTGGGCTGCTGTATGTGCAAGTAGGTAAAAGTGTAGACAACTCTAATGACAGTGGTGATGTCCTCTTTAACGGCTTGGCTGGAGCTGCTTGCTCTGTTCTTACCCTGAAGAAAATAGTTTTTTAAAGTGGTAGGGAATTACTGTGATTATTTTGGAATAAGAACAGGTGCTGCTGTGGATTTGGGCAGCAGCACAGGCAGTGGGAACTCAAATCTCCTTTGTTAGAAAATAGTTCGGCTCCAGAAACAATTATTTTACTTGCGATAAATCTGCGTTGACAAAGATGATGCTGAGCAATGCTAACAAATTAGCTCCTGCATCAAGACATAAGCAAGAACAAAATCTAGCTGAACTCCTGCTATGATCCATTTCTCTCCAGAGCACTGCTGGAATCCTAGAGGATGGCCAGTTCAGACCCACGCTTTCCCAAAAAGTGCTATTAAAAAAAAAAAGTTTTACTCTTCCAACTACTGTGTTTTTCACTGAGGCAGGTACTGTCTGTCTTGTGCTTGTACAGTGCCTAGCGCAATGGGACCCTGGTCCATGACAAGGGCTCCTAGGTGCTAACATAGCACAGGCAGTTGATGATAATCCAGAACAGGAAAAAATAGTTCCTGTATTTAAAAACTGGTCTTTGCTACAGTTACAATAACTTGTTGAATCTCCACAATTAGCAGCAGCCCTGCTACCAGTAGGCGAGAGACTGGCTGAATGTGGAGCTGCCCCTGCACCCGAAGAATGGAGATGGTAATTTAATTTGGTTTTACATTTGGGGCTGTGACTAACTTCTCTGGTAAAGCTATAAATGGAGTTAAGAGTTGGGAATGGTGAGTGCGAGGCATAGAGCTGGCTGCACCTCCAGCTATTAGTTAGTGGAGGCTCTAATTGGAACGTGCCAACCATGGTTAAACATGCCCAAGCAAGATACAAGCTTGCTATTAAATGATCGTTGGTTTTGATTCTCACCAAAATCCTTTGAGGAAAGATCTCCACATTCGTCGACTTAAACGTGGTGGAATGCACGTCCTGCCCGGGGATTTGCAACACGAGGAGCAAACTGTGCAGGGAAGGGGTTTCGTTCAACTAAAATATGGTGCATGGGCTGTGTATTTTTGTGGGGAGGGGTTAGGCCCCATGGCCCTCGTGGAACGTTTCCTGCGGCGGGCGAGTTACGGTGGCGTCTCCTGGCATTGCCACAAGGTTCCATTGGGTAATAAAAACAGCTTTTAATGGAGCCAGCCGGCTCCCTTGGACTTTGAGCGGCCCCTCTCTGCCAGCGGGTGTGAACTCCGCAACACAGGCAGGCCCCCATGGGCCCTGGCGGGCAATGATACGAGGCAGGCCGGGTGTGCGAACAGGGAGCCTCTCTAGGTGCTAGAGCCTTTCCCCAGTGGGACCTGACCCGCTCTTCCAATGTAATGAGTGGGCGCGGGGTGAGGGTGGGGGGCTGTCTTAGGGAGGGAGTGAATGGATTCCGTGGCAAAGCGGGGTGCAGGGCGGAGGCAAGCTGCTGCCTCTGTATTGTAGGCTCCCCCTCCCCTCCCTAGTTTCTGGAGGGGACCCGGGATTACTAAGCCGCAAGCCGCCGTTGCCCTTTTAAGAGAAAGCGGTGCCCCTCACAATGATGGCGGCCCTCTCCTCGCCCCGTGTTGCGCCCCTCTCAAAGATGGCGGGCGCCGGCTGCCGCGCCTGCGCGGGAGCGGGGCGGCCCCACGTGGGAGGGGCGCGCAGGACGCGGCGCCGAGCGGTGGCGGCCGGGGGCCGCCCGTCAGCGGGAGGCGGGAAGGGATGGGCTCGCCCGCGCTCCGCGTGCTGCTGCTGCTGCGCGGCGCGCGGCGGCTGGCGGCGGTTGGCGGGCGGCGCGGCTTCAGCACCCGGCCGGCCCGCGCGCCCAGGATGGAGTATCAGGTACCGCGCGCCGGTTACATCAGCCGGCGGGGCGGGGCGCGGGGGAGCGGAGGGGGGCTGGCCTGGGCCCATCCTTGCTGTGCAGGCGGGGGAGGG
>ML675655.1:12069026-12197610 GCA_007922155.1 Mesoclemmys tuberculata
TGTGGGGGGAGGGGAGTTCAGGCACGTGGGGGGGTTCAGGCGTGTGGGGGGAGGATGGGGGGCTGAGGCATGTGGGGGGAGGGTTCGGGAGGCTGGGGTATGGCAGAGAGGCTGAGGCATGTGAGGGGAAAGGTGGGGGGTTCAGGCACGTGGGGGGAGGATGGGGGGCTGAGGCATGTGGGGGGGTTGGGGGCGTTTGGGGGGCATCTGTTGCAGGAGGCGGCAGGGCGCTGGGGGGTTGGTGCTAGTCGTACAGGGGTTTGCACGCTGTTTTGGGGGCTGGTCGCTCAGCACAGTTGGGTCTGTCATGGCCAGCCCCTCAGTGGGTGACCCCCCAGCCCCGTCCCCATCTGATCCCCATCTAAGCTAATGGTTTCCATTTTCAGTGGTGGGTCTCAGAGTGATGCGCAGGGCTGCAGGGGCTTACCATGAGTTTCAGGGTGCCTGGCGGCGGGTTCTCTTCCCGTGAGTTCTGATAGCTGAGCTTGCATCACACTTTCCACTTCGGCTGCCTGTCTTCGTCCTTTCATAACTTTCTTCTCATTGACTGGACTCTGGGGAGTCTCCATTGATTTCGGTTGGCTTTGGGCAAAGGGCACCATACGTCTAAAACAAAGGTTGGGGAGTAGGTGGGGAAAATCATTCAATCAGCTCTGGATATATGGGGGAGACCACTGAGAAAACAAAATCACTTCTCCCCCCCCCCCTTATCCCATCAACTTGGGTTGGATTGTCATGCAAGCGTCCATCTTTGTGCGAGGCGGCACTGAGGTTCATCCGCTTACCTTCTTCTTTGATGCAATCCATCCATTGCTTCCCCAGCATCCCTTTCCTGTCAGCCTCTTCTGCCATGCTGTCTTCACCTGGTGCCCTTCCTTCATCCTCTGCCTGCGTCCAAACCAGCAAAGCCATGCTTCCTGATTTTGTCAAGTTAAATGAAATCGCTCCTGTACAAATAAAATAATCACTCATTTTTCATCACAACAGCTCACAGTTGAATCTTAGCATAGAAAGTGGTTGGCATTGATTGATAGTATGTCCATGACTTAAGTTGTGGGGGGGGGAGGAGACATGACTGTCAACTTCCAGTTAGTTACACTTCAAAATTGCATACTGAGCGTTCCCTGTAGAAAAGGTCCCTAAATCAGAGAGCCCTTCTATGTAACCTGAAGACCTGAATGCGTGTATGTACTCTTCAGAAGTGTGGGCTTTGAATATATGTAAATTGCTGACTGTGAATAGGTGTTGGATGGGCTTAGAGCAGGGGTTCTCAGAGGTTATTATGTGGGTGCCGCGAGCTGCCCAGCTCTGAAGGCAGCACCACCACCAGTAGCAGTGCAGAAGTAAGGGTGGCAATGGGGTGCTAAGTTTGCTGTGAAAAGTTATCTTGACATGGTGTCTTTGCACCCTCCTCACCCCCGGCATTAAACAGTAACTATTTTAAAAAATAGTTGTTATGCTTATAAGAATAATTCGATAAAATTGTGTTTTTGTCTTAATTTAAAATTGGTGAGAAAAGGTAAATTCATTTAAAACTATAGCGTTATAAAATTAGCATTTAAAATAGTGTTAAATGTATTTTTAATTGACAAGGGGGGTCACGCTCAGAGGCTTGCTGTGTGGAAGAGGTCACCAGTACAAGAAGTTTGAGAACCACTGTCTTTGAGGAATTAAATGCAAAAACCGCTGTTAGCGCAACGTTAAGGTAGCTGAATTGGACTCGGAAAGTTTGATGATGCAAACGATAATGTTCCAAAGCACCATTAATGTGGCTGGCTACGCCCTTCTGATGTCTTCGCTTCCTTTTGGTGTAGCTTGCTGTGTTGCTTATTCAGTGCCTCCTATAAAGTCTAAATCTCTGGGATGTGGCTATGTTAAAACATTGCTGTGAAACCATGATTTTTATACTTCATTACATTTTTTTCCGAACAATTCTGAGCGTGCAGCTTCATGTCATACGAACATAATGTGGAGGGGATTTTGTCTCTAATTAAATGATGCTGGGGGCAGAGAGGAGTGCGGTCACATGGGATTCACAGTCTTAAAAGCTGGCTTAGTTTGGTGTAGTGTCGCTTTTGTGATTTGGTGATCCCTGGTGTCAGTAGTCATCAGTAACAGTGATGAAGGATGGATGTGAGTTATGCCTTAGGGCAGGGACTGTCTCTTCATTAAGTGTTCATACAGCATCTAGCACAATATGAGCCTGGTCTATGGTGGAGATTTCTCCTTGTATTGTGGTGGTACCTAAGAATAATCTGCATGAACTACTCTGTACTTGGGTGTAGCTAGGAAGCGCTTGGGATAACATGGGTAGTGGGCTGGCTTCTTCTCCCTTCTGGGGAAGGGAAGCGATGTGGGGACAGCGGGGTTCTGGTACAATGTGAGGAAGACTTGATTCCATCCAGCTCTGGCTCATCTGAGAGAAGGGGAGAGGTGGAATGTGTCCATCTTTGCTCCCAGGAGATCCAGTGTCCCACCCAGTATAAATAGCCATATGTATCTGGAGGAGTGTGGCTAGTGCTTTTTATAGAAGTGGATTGTGGGGAGTATATCTGGTTACTGTCCAGCCCCTGCTGGAGCTGCACAATCTACTCCCAGAGGCACTTTAAGAAACCCCAATAAATTGCTACTCTGCATGAGGCATATGGGAACCAAACCCGTCTCTGGGAAATGCATTAATCAGCATTTAAAGAGGCTATTCTGGGCCTTGGAAAACCAAGACCTTAAAACACCCTGACACAACCAGTGCTGTGATGGAAGTGGGTGAGAATATATAGCCCTTAAAATGCTCTGATCCAGATACTACAATAGAACCTCAGAGTTAGGAACACCAGAGTTACAAAGTGACCGGTCACTCATGCACCTCATCTGGAACAGGAAGTCTGCAGTCAGGCAGTAGAGACCAAAAAAACAAATACTGTGCAGCGCAGTACTGTGTTAAATGTGAACTATTAAAAAAATAAAGGTAAGGAAACTGTTTTCTGTGCTTGTTTCATTTAAATTAAGATGGTTAAAAGCAGCATTTTTCTTCTGCATAGTAAAGTTTCAAAGCTGTATTAAGTCAGTGTTCAGTTGTAACTTTTTCAAGGACAGCCCTACCATTTTGTTCAGAGTTACAAACATTTCAGAGTTGTGAATGGCCTCCGTTCCCAAGGTGTTCCTAACACTGAGGTTCTGCTGTACTAGTGTAGCCCAGTGGTTGGGGCACTGAACTGGAAGTCAGGAGCCCTGGGTTCTTATCCATAAGGCACTCTCTGTACCTCAGTTTCCCTTCTCACCCTCTGACTGTCTTGTCTATTTTGATTGTAAGCTCTTTGGTGAAGAGGGTCTCTCTCATGCATATCTGCAGTGCCTACACACACAATGGGACCCCAGTCTCTGTCTGGCTTTCTAGGTGCTACTGCAATACAAATAATAATGGAAATGGATGGAAATATATTGCACTTGACGTGTCTGGTGCAAATTGTGAGCAGATTGTCCTGCCCTTAGAAGCCACCCAGTACCCCTTGGGGCTCTGTTACACCAGTGCTCCAGTTTGCATTCCTGGTGCTCATCTTGTGATTGGCGTATGCTCTGTCCCCATTCCCTGTGCCTTGGAAATAGTTACCAGTGCTGATCTCAGGCACTTCCCCCCCCATCTCCAGTCTCCTGTGGCAGCTTCTTGTCACATTATCTGAATTACTGCTGATCATCTTCCTCTCCAGTGCTTCATCTGTGGGGAATCTCCCGTCTGCTTCAGAACCTGGGATGTCTACTGTGCCTCTTATTTTTGTGGTCATTCATCTTGTGTACTTTTAAAGAGTTACAAATCATCTTGCTAGCGGGAAAAACTCGAAAGGACACTGGATTTCATTCCCCCCCCACACCAAACACCAGTCTGGGACTGTGGCATTGCAGACCCATAAAGATAGTGGGGCAAGACAAGCTGGCCCTGTACAAGTACTGCTGTTCTGTGCATGCAAGGGCTGCTGTGGAGCAGACGGAACTAGTGGCTGGTTCTGATCTGGCCACTGTGTTTTATCTTCCAGCACATGAGTAAACAGTGGTAGAGCGTATTGCCCTGAGGGGCTTTGCACCTCCTCCTGGCTCTGACATCAGCCTTTGTTTGCTCCCAGTGGAAGCAAAAGCTGTGGTCAGCTTCTGGGGGGGAGAGGGGGACGCTCACCTGGCAGAGAGAGGAGTGAAATCCCACTGCATTCCCTGGAACTGCTGCTTCACTGGGGCGGGGGATTGCTCCCCCTTGTCCCGCTCCAGCACTGCTCTTGGTCCAGGGTGGACGAGGTTCTTGGCAGAGGGGGATGGCTGACGAGCCCCCTCACTCACATGGGAGAGACCTGGGCGCAGAGATGGACTGGGTGGGTGGCATTGGGATTGGAGATGAAGAGGACGCTGATCAGTGACGTCGCTCTACCCCAGAAGGCTGGCAGCTCTGAATTGCGAGTCATTGACGGGTTGGCACAATGGGCCCTGCGCTGCCTGGCAGCCCTGAAGTTAGGGTGTGGGTCCAGAGGCTCCTTTGACACCCCCCACTCCCCCGGCTGTTCAGGCAGACTTGTCGAGTGTTGGCTCTTGGCGTCAGGTTTGTACCCACCCATCCCCTCCTGGGAGTGGAGCACTGATCTGTGGCTCTCATTCCAGGATGCCATCCGGACCCTGAACACCCTCCAGACCAATGCCAGCTACCTGGAGCAGGTGAAGCGGGAGCGAGGAGACCCCCGGGTGCAGCTGGAGGCCATGAAAGGCTTCTTGGAGCGAAGTGGGTTAAAGGTGAGGGTGAGCCAGGAACCCTCTCGGAGCTGTCCTATCTCAGTGGAGCCCCCCGGAGCTCTCCCTGTAGGGTGGGTGGGGATGGACGGCTGGAGGAGGCATTCCAGGCTGTACTGGCCTCTCCTCTTGGTGGGACTGGCTGTGAGCCCTCCTGCCAGGCTGGCGCAGTGCCGTCCGGGGGTGTCTCCCCAGCTTTGACCCCCTCTCATGGGTTTGTTAACCTCTGTCTGGTAGGTCGAAGACCTGGATCAATTGAACATTATCCACGTAACTGGGACAAAGGGCAAGGTAAGGGGGAAGGTGGGGTGGGCTTGCTTGGGGCACTGCAAGGGGGTGTGGAACAGGGCCTGTTGGGGTCGAGGGGTTCTGTGCGGCGCAAGGCCCTGGGGAAGTGATGGGCTGGCCTGCAGAAGGTTGGGGGAGGGGAAATGACTAGGCCCTGTGATGGGTCATGGGACACTCGGGGTGGGGGTAGTTGGGAGGTTTAGGAGAGGGGCACCGTGGGAGGTGGAGGGCAATCCAGGGGGTTCCTTCTGCTGGGGCGGCCCTGGTGCCCCTCCTAGGAGGACTGTGAGGCAGGCTGGCTCCATGGTTAACGCTGCTGACTTCTTCCAGGGCTCGACGTGTGCCTTCACAGAGCGCATCCTCCGCAACTGCGGCCTGAAGACAGGCTTCTACAGGTGGGTGGTGCGGCGGCTCCTGGGGCCTGCGGGATGCTGAACTGCACCCTGGGGGAAATGGGGGGGGAATGGGGGAGCTGTCCCGGGTGCTGATGGTCTGTTCTCCTGTCACCCCAGCTCTCCCCACCTGGTCCAGGTACGTGAGAGGATCCGCATCAACGGGCAGCCCATCAGCAAGGAGCTGTTCAGCAAGTACTTCTGGCAGGTGTATAACCGGCTGGAGGAGACCAAGGTGCGTGTTGGGGCAGCTCTGGGGAGGGGGCTGCTGCTGCCTTGGGTGGGTATAAGCCACTGCTGCCTCCTGGAGCCCCTATAAGGAGCTGGAGTGCCCATTCCTCAGCAGGAGTGTACCCTGTGACCAGACCAGGTAGATCCCACACTGGAATCAGCCCCCCTGCTGGCATGTTGTAGGGGTTGGCTGTGGGCAGGTTTGCTAGTGCTTAGAGCAGGGAACCCCTAGGTCTGTTTTCTCGCTGCCTTGCTTGGTGTCCTTGGGTGAGTCAGTTCCCTGCACTGTGCCTTAGTTTGCCCACACCGTGCCTCAGTTTCCCCAGCTGCATGGCAGAGTTGACTGTTGGTGTAAATGTCTCAGATGAGCTGGGCCCTGGATGTGCTGTGTTCCTGCTCTTGGCCGGAGCCCCAGCAGTGCAGGGAGAGGGTCAGTCCCTTGCTTATCCTGTGGCAGTTATCTGGTTGCAGCTGTGGCTTAGCAGGGGGGCTGGGTGAGTGCTGCTGCCCTGGAGTCCCCTCAGGTAACTGTCTGTCCTGCAGGACCCTGGCTACGCGAGCATGCCCGCATACTTCCGCTTCCTCACCATCATGGCCTTCCACGTCTTCCTGCAGGAGAAGGTAAGGCGCTCTCTCCCCTCGCAGCCGAGTAGCTCCCAGCCAGCACCCCAGTCACGGAGCCAGCAATGCTAAGTGCCTGCAGCCCCCATAGGCTCCAGTGGGACCCGTGTGTGCTGAGGGTCTGGACACCAGAGCCCTGGGCCTTGTCACTCCCCGGCCTGTCTCCCCAGCCATCTGCTGCCGGGATGGGGCACGGGCTTTGTCTCTCCCCAGCCTTTCCCCACCTGCGGTTTCTTCTGCCTTTCCTGGTTCCATTCCCAGGGATGCCCCCTGGGATGGCCTGTGTGTGTGACTGTTGCCCACTCGCTAGTGGCTGCAGCCCACAGGGTAAAAGCTGTAATATCGCTGACGGAGTGGAGCTTCTCCTTGCCCCTCCAGGGGCAGAGGCCTGTGCTGTGTGTCTGTCTGCTGCAGTCTGGCATGCGGGCACCTCTGCAGGTACCTGTGTGTGCCAGAGACGTTTGCCTACCAGTCTGGATCTGCCCTGTGTGTTCAGGCCGGGGCCCCGTGTGCCCACCTGGCTGCTGTGAGTGGCGTCCAGGAACGTGCCCAGCTGCCTCCTGTTGCGAGCTCTGGTTGGGATGCCCTGCGTATGGGGGCTGATGCCCCGTCCCTGCTCAGGACTGTGCATGGGGCTGTTCGTTTCCTGAGTGTTGGGCGCGGGTGCCCCACGTGGCCCCTTGACATGCTCTCGTCTCCTCTCCAGGTGGATCTGGCTGTGGTGGAAGTTGGCATCGGGGGTGCCTACGACTGCACCAACATCATCAGGTAGGCACAGGCAGGGCCTGACATGGCACGTAGGCGCCCGCCTCCTTATTGCCTCAGTGTGAAATAAGAGTGTGGAGGCCACTAACTCTCCGCTGAGAGGTACAGCTGGGCAGGGTGAGTTCACTACTGCCCTGCCTATGGGCCTCAACCCAGCTGGGCCTGGTAGGGGAATTCGGTCAGTCCTTGATCCCTCTGCTGATGGGGGGCCTGGCTAATGCAGCCATGGCATGTCCCTAAGGAGATGGGGCTTCCAGCCATGCTGGGCTGGGTATGAGCCGGGCCCCAGGAGGTGAAGGGCTCTGTGCCGATCCCATGAGCCAGCTGGTGCCCTGAGTTCTGGGGTCTCCTGGTCGATGGCTTACAGCTGAGCTGGGGAGAGAAGGCCACCCGGCACTGAGCTGTCATGTTCTCTCTCTCTCTCTCTTTCTCTCTCTCCAGGAAGCCGATCGTTTGTGGGATCTCCTCTCTGGGGATCGACCACACCAGCATCCTGGGGGACACCATTGAGAAAATCGCCTGGCAGAAAGGGGGCATCTTCAAGGTAGAGACCACCGGGCTCTGTGGGGGAGAGAAGGTCTCTGATGGCCTCGAGCTGGGCTGGTCCACGTTCCTGGTTCGGCAGGACTGATTCTGTTTGCCGTGGCTGCTCTGGCTCCTGCCCACAGCTGGGAGGTGAAACTCTCTTGGCACAAGGGGCAGGCCCTAAGCCAGAGGGCATTGGGCAGCATGGAGGGGTCCCAGCACATCCCTTGAGGTCCCAATCTGGCCCTAACCAGGAGTGTATCACCAGAATCCAGGTGTCTGCAGGGGATGGAAGGGGCCTTGGTGCTGGGCAGCTGTTGAGCCAGGGCCTCTGACAATGTCTGTGTTGCTTTCAGCCTGGTGTGCCAGCGTTCACAGTGCCGCAGCCTGAGCGGCCCCTGGCGGTGCTGAGGGAGCGTGCCAGGGAGAGCCCAGTGAGTTCCTGCGATGTACATGCTTCCCCTAGGTCACCCTGCCTCCACGCGCCAGTTGTGCTTGTCCTCCGAGGGCATGCTGCTGCTGTCACTGGGCCCCGTGCCCTGGGTCGGGCGAGGTGACTCTCCCGCCTGCACCCACTCCAGATGCAGGGGCTGGGATATCAGATGGCTCATGCCCCCTGGGATGGTGCTGGCCAAAGGGTCCTCAGATCTAGCCATACCCCTCCCTCCTACCTGAGGAGGGCCCCCTCCCCATTCTGGATCCGTTGCAGGGTGGCCTCTGAGCCTGCAATCCCAAGGGTGCCCACGTTTCTCCCCTGCAGCAGCTGGGCGTGGGCGCTGCTTGTGCTGGCATCTCTCGGGGGGTTCATCCCTGGAGAGCCAGAGGGCAATGTGATTTCCCGTGGGTATGAGCTGCAGTGCCCTGGGGGTGGGGTTGCTGCCGTTGCTGCTGCAGATTGGCAGAACCCACCCCTGGGGCTCAGCCAGCTGGTGGAGCTGCCCTGTGGAGGTGGGTGAGCTGGGCAGGGCTCACGCTCTGCTCCCTCTCTCTGTGCAGTGCCCGCTTTACCTCTGCCCTGACTTGGATGCCTTCGAAGAGGACGATAACGCATTGCAGCTGGGGCTGGCGGGTGAGCACCAGCGATCGAATGCCACTCTGGCCCTGCAGCTCTCACGAGCGTGGCTGCAGCAGCTGGGCTACCGAGGTAAGGAGCACGGCCCCGGCACGGGGGAGCTTGTGTGTGTGAGGAGCCCAGGGACGATACCGCCCCGCCTGCGCTGTTGTTCTTGGGTTGGGGCGTTTCTCCCAGGATTGTGCTGTGCTGCAGTGTGTGTTCATGGGACTCCAGGTGGGGAGGGGTGTGTGACCATCCAGCCTGGCACGTGAAGCCAGCACTCTGGAAAAAAGATGGATCAAATCTAGCATTAAAGTTTGTCATAGTTGTAAACCAGCGTTTTTTAAAAGGTTTGTCAGTCCTGTGCGACAGCGCCTTTCTTGGCAAAATAACCGAAGTGCAAATGGAAACGTTCATTCAAATCGAAGACTTGAACTGAGGTTTTCTACCTGGTAATCTAAACCGCCTTTATTTAAACGGATCCCCCTAGTTTCTATGGCATGGACCCCCGGGGTGGCTCCCCTGGCTTCTGACCAAGCGTGTGTGAGGAGGGAAGGGTGAGTGACGGGGATGGGGGCTGCAGGTGGCCGTGTGGGGGTGTTTGAAGGGTGACTCTGCAGCTTCCATCTCCTTGCAGGGACTGGGGAGCTGAAAGACCTGCAGCCGGGCGCTGAGCTACTAGGCAAGAGACCTGTGTCCCTGGCACCTGTGTTCAAGCCCAGCAGTTCCATGGTACAGGGTAAGGTCATGGGTGTTTCCCACCCCACTGCTACTCTGGTGCCTCCTGCCTGCCTTCCTCACCACCAATAGCAAGGCTGGTCCCCGTTTAACCAGTGGGACACTGTGGCACAGCGAGACTAAGAGACTGGCTCAAGGTCACGCAGGGTTTGGTGGAAGAGCAGGGAATTGAATCCCGAGCTCCCAAGCCCCAGGCTGGCACTATCCTTCCCCTGGGGTCAGGGAGCTGGCCCGCACCATGATCCCAAGCTGCTGCTCTGAGGGCTGGAGCCCAGGCTGGTGCCTCGGGGTGGCTGGGGCTGTGGAATCGGCTCCCACCTCATTGGGAGCTAGCAAGGCATGAGGTGGGCAGGCAGCGGACATAATGGATATGGTGAGGCTGGCTGCCATGGCCCCTCGGAGAGGTGGGGGCAGGCTGGGCTGGCACAGTACAGGGCTTGGGGGGGCATGATACCGGCATATGGGGAAGGGGGATGGTGATGGCGGGATCTCCCCAGTGAAATGCCCCAGGAAGGTTTTGTTGAAGGAATGGCTGTGTGTAGCTTTAATGGACCTATGCGCGGGCCCCAATGTGGACAGCTTACATGCTGTCAGCCAGGCTCCATGCCAGCCCCCAGCTTCCTAAGCAGCCAGGCCTATCCCGTGACACCCGCGCCCCTGCTCTCTGATCCCCTTGTCTCCTTCTGTCTTGCTGTTGTAGCTTAGCTTAGCTGGGCTGGGCCCAACAGAGCCTGTAACTCGTCTGGCAGACGGGGGTGTGTGCTGGGGCGGGCGGTGCCCAGCTGTGAGTCTCTGCCCCTCTCATTGCCCCCTCTCCCCTCCCAGGTTTACAGGACACAGAGTGGCTGGGCCGCACTCAGGTGCTGCAGCACGGAGCGGTGACGTGGTACATAGACGGGGCTCACACCACCAGCAGTGTGCAGGCCTGCGTGCGCTGGTTCCGCCAGGCGGCCCTCAACCAGGAGAAACCTGTGGAGTAAGGAGGCCCCGGGGGAGCGGGAGGGAGATCCGCTGCGCTGCTGACACAGGCTTTGCCTGAGCCCCACTCAGGGTGGCTGGAGGGAGCAGGCTTGTGTGGGGATGTCCCAGAGATGGTGCCTGCGGGGTTGCCTTCCCCTGCGGGAGGTGGGCGTGGGCCCCTGGTCAGCAGGGTGTGTTTGAGGGTGGCGTGTGGGGAGGAGGGTTGAGGGCTTGTCTCAGTAACCTGCGTGGTCCCAGGACACCGGGGAGCGGAGCCAGCTGTCCCACCGAGTCACTAACGTGGAGCGGGACAGGCTCAGGTCGGGGCTGCTGCACTCCCTGGGCCATGCAAGGCAGTAGCAGCTAGCACAGCCGGCTCCGGAGGGGGATTGGGAGCGAGGGGTCCCTGAGCTGACCAGGGCTGGTCCTTTCTCGTCTGCAGCGGCTCCGAGGTCCGGGTGCTTCTCTTCAACGCCACAGGGGACCGGGACACGGCTGCTCTGCTCAAGCTGCTGCTGGTGAGACTCTCTGAACCATGGGGCAGGGCCTGACACAGGCCGGTGCGTGGGGGCTGGTGCTGGGGAGGGCAGAATATGGGCTGGCGGCAGAACTGGGGGGGGGGGGGGGGGCTGCTGCTGCTGCTGGACCCTGCGGGCCTGTGAGGAGAGCAGATCCCATGGATTGAAATCCCTGGCCGGTGGAGGGTGGCTATGATTGATGCACGCACGTATCCAGCTCAGGCTAGTGAAAGCGCTTTCTCTTCCTGCTTTGCCCTGTACTGCAGGGCGCCAGCAGGTGGCGCTAGTCCCCCACGCTTGCCCCCCAGCCATCCCCACCAGAGTCCAGTCCAGCTCCGTGCCCTGCTGCTGCCATCGCCCGTAACTGGCCGTCCGGCAGCCCTGCGCGGGCAGGGGGACGATCCCGAGCTTGAATCGTGGGGGCTGGATCATATCCCTTCCTCCCCCGCCCCGTTAGTGGCAGAAGTGAAAACAGAACGGGGGGAGGGGTTCCAGTGCCGTATCCCCTGCAGGAATAGAACCCAGGCGTCCTGGCTGGCAAGTTCCTGCTCTAAGCTCTAGCCCAAGCCCTGTTGGTCTGTAGCTGTTCCAGCACAAATAAGGACTGCTGCTGAGCCATAGCTGAGGCCGTTCTTGCTAAGGGCCTGAACCCCCTTGTCTTCCTCTCCCCTTCTCCTGTGCGGGCTGCCCAAGGCTGCAGCATGCAGGCCCTGTGCTGGGCTGGATGGTTGCGCTGACACCGTCTCTCTTGTGCCCCAGCCTTGCCAGTTCGACTACGCCGTCTTCTGCCCCAACTTCACGGAGGTGTCTGCGGTGGGGAACGCAGGTCAGTACTGGGCATTCTGCGTGGGAGCTAACCCGGTGCAGGAATACCCTGGCTGGCTTGGATTCTGCTCCTGCCCATCGGGTAGGGGGGACGTCTGTGTGGGGAACATTCCTGCCCCAAGGGCAATGGGTTTGCCTGGGCTGGGAGCAAGTTGCCCCTGGAAATCACTGGGTTTTTCTGCAGGGGGTTGGGGTCTCTTGTGGATTCGTGCTCTGCTCAGGCCCTGTCTGCAGCACTGGCCTGGTGGCTTTGATCAAGAGCAACACAGGGGTCCTGCTCCCTCTCCTAGGGACAAGCATGCAGCCTCCACGGGCTGGGCCAGCCACCCTCATGGATCCACAAAGCCAGGGCTGGCGTTGCGGGTGACTGCTGGCTCTGCAGCACTGCTCTGTTGGCCCATTCCAGGATTCCCCTTTCATCTGTGACCCTCCTGCCCCAGGGGGTTGGATTTTCCAACTGGTAAGGTGCAGCAGTCTGGTGGAGAGGCCATTAAGACAGCTGGGTGGGAGTGTCTGCGAGGCTGCTCTGTTGCCAGCTCATTCCTCTCTCCTTTGCAGACCAACAGAACTTCAATGTCACCCTGGAGAGCGTGCTGACCCGCTGCCTGGAGAACCAGAAGAAGTGGAACCGGCTGATGGAGGAGAAGGTGGGGCAGGACCTCTGGCTGTCTCCCCCCCTACAGGTGGAGGAGGTGGGGGGCCTGTTGAAGCCAGACCCCCTGCGTGGGTCCCTGATCTTTGTGCCCTCCTCCGAGCGCCCTCTCAACTCCAACTCGCTGGTGTTCCCCTGCATCTCCCATGCCCTACAGTGGATCACCCAGGGCCGGGACCCGCACTTCCAGGCGCCCGCCACAAAAGGGCTCCACCTGCACCCCGTGGCTGGCAGCGGCGCCGTCTTGCTCAAGGAAGCGGCCACTATCCGTGTGCTGGTCACAGGAAGCCTGCACCTGGTGGGCGGTGTCTTGAAGCTGCTTGACCAATCGCTCTCGCAGTAGCGGGCACCTGTGGGCGGGGCCTCCCTGCCAGTGTTTACTTGAATATTCCCCAGCACCTTTTACCAGCTGTTTCCCGAGCTTGCTGCCCCCTCTCCTTGAGCTGGGATGCTGCCAGAACAGGGGCTAGGCACTGCACGTGCTGCTGGGATTCTCATGCTGAGCCCTGGCTGACAGTGGGATCCACCCCTAGGCCTGGGATTGGTACAGCCAGGCTCCTGCCACGCCCTGGCGCCAGGATCTTGTGCTGAGCCCTTCGCAGCAGTGCCAGCAAAGTCCCGGCACCAGGACTCACAAATTCACCATCTCTGGAGCTGGATCCGTTTCTTAGGGTCGAGCCCAAATCCTGGCCCTTTCTCCTCACCAGGCCCACTGCGGTGGGGTCTGGGGTGAGGACGCGGCAGCTGATCTCAGCCCACAGTGCAGCATGGCAGAGCTGGCTGTGCCATACATTACTTCCTGTTCTATGGCGCTGCTGTTTCCAGAAGCGCGCCCTCCCTGGCCGGCCCAGGCACAGACAGGCAGGGAGCTCTTGCTTTGGCTGGACTGGAATAGGCCCTTGTGCTGCCTTCTCCCTCCCCAGACACTTGTAAGTTTTCAGGCAGCATTCGTCTGCCGTGGTGAGGCCTTCCCCTGCTGGGTGTTCGATACCCAGGTCAATGGAGAGGGAGCCGTCGGGGGCACACATCCAGCTGAGAGTCAGCCTCAGTTGGCTGCTGCATTGCCTTTGCTTGGAGGCGCTCTGACTGCCTGCAGACTGAGAGCCTGTCTGGGGGAATCCTCCCTGCCCTGGTGCCTTTGTCTCATCCCTGGCATCCGTTCCGTTGAGCCAGATGAGCTGAGCAGTGTGTGGTCTGGGGCTGGGTTTGTCTCGTTACTTCAGACCCCTCCTGGGGCTGTGCTCACCTCGTGAAAATGCAACCAGGTCCTGCCACCTGCGCGGAGAAGTGGCTCTGAAAGCTCTGGCTGGGTGCTTGTCAGAGGCATCTGGCTCAGCATCGGGTTGGAACTGCTTGTGAGCAGTGAGACAGGTGGTCTAGGGCCAGGAGTGCTGGTGCTGCCTGCGGCCATGGGAGCTGTGCACCAGGGCGCAGAGCTGGGAGGCGTCTCATTCCCACCCATCGGTGCCGGGCATATTCACACAGCCTGTGGGGTGAGATCCGAGCCGTCTTAGAGCCAAGGAGTCTCGTGCCGTGGTCTTGGTGCCCCGGTGCCATGGAGCCTCTCCCAGGCCAGCCCCGAGGCGGGGGGCAGGTGTCCCTGTGCATGAGTGCCAGCTTCGTGTCGACGGGTCTGCCCTGAGCGCACAGGGGTCCTCGTGCAGGAGTTGGCCCTGTCCCCCCAGTGCAGAGATGTGTGCGGAGGCTGAGACCCCGCCCCAGGGTGTGAGGATTCTCCAACTACCATTTGCAGGGTGCGGTGGCCCTCCGTCTCCACTGTTTGCACCCGGATGGGCCAGGCCCAGATGGGCCACTGTCTCTGCTGGGCAGTAACTGTCTGATGGGTGGGCAGGGCGTTGGGCTGGGTTTGGGAGACCCTAGTCGCTGAAGCACTGACCTGCTTTTCGGGTTCTCGTGTTTGCACTGGCGGCTGGCCTGCTGCCCAGGTTGCTTTCTGGGTGTCAGCTTCACCTCCCAGCAGCACCTGGGCAAGCCCTGGGTGTTGGGGGTTGGCCTGATCTGTCAGGCTGAGCAGGGAGCCCTTGGCCGGAGCAGCTGAGTCCCTCTGGCACACAGGTTGTGGAGATGGGGACATGAGCCCCCGGTGTCATCAGTTCGGCCATTGTGTCTCACTGCCCTGTGGGGTGCGGTCCATGTGGACATGTGCCACTGAGTGGGACTGAGCCCCAATCTTGGGAACGGTTCAGAGGAGCTGGGCTCCTGGCAGTAGGGCAGAATGCGCTGATGGCTGCTTAACCCTGCACTAGAGCAGCTCGCCTGGCTGGGGCAAGCTTGCTAGAGATCTGGGCTTGAGAGCCCGGGTGGTAGATGGGTGGGCGAGATGCTGTCGCGAAGGCCTTGGGAGCACGGGGTGCACTACAGTGTGTCTGTCTGTCTGTCTGCTCTCACACTGGAGTGTGTCTATGTGCCAGGCTGGGCTGTCACTGGGGTGCCCAGCTGTGCCACCCAGCCATGACCATAGCCAGCTGGCTGTGCAGTAAACCCTGTATCCAGATTTCTGTTGCCCTGGTGCGTGGGTGTTGGCTGGTCCCACTGCGGGCATAGGGCTAGGCTGTGGTGTGCACCCCATCCTCCAACGCATGCTGGGCAGGGGTGCTTGGGTTGGCAGCCTGGGGCTGGGCCATCTCGTCGCTGAACAGCTCATAGCAAGTCCAGCTTGGGGCAGCTGGGCGCTCTGCAGAGTCTTGGCTGCTAGTGCCTGTGCTAACGGGGCCAGGGGCACTGCGTGTCTGATGTGCCTTCCCGCCTGGATGCGGCTTGTGTGCGTGTTGGGGCGTGTGCACCCCTTGAGCCCGGGGACTGTTCACTGCCGCAGCAGCTGGGCCCGCGCGAGACTCCCCTGGCTGGCTCTGGCGCACAGTCCAGCACTGCGGCTGCTCTCCAGGAATCCCGTGGGCTGCTGGGGGGGACTAGCCGGCCCAGCGCATTGTGGCTTGGTCCTAGCCGCACGCGGGTGTCTCGTGTCTCTGCCCAAGGGCTGGGGCTGCGTGCGCGTCCTGGAGCTCTGGACGATGCTGTGCTGAGTCCCCGGGGCAAGTCAGTGCTATTCCCAGCGGGGGGCGGGTGCTGCCCAGCTGCATGGGGCTCCACCAGGCCTTGTCACTGAATGGTGAGTGACCCAGGCACTTGCGCTCCGGTCTGAAGGAAACCCCTCCCTGCCTTTGCCGTGGGGGGAGGGGGCCCAGTGCCCGTTTCTGTGTATGCTGAAGGCAGCCTTGGGCCAGACCCGGCCGCGTGTCACACCCTAACCCATCCCCAGTGAGTTGGGGAATTCTGGGCTTGACATGGGTGAATCTCCAGCTGCTGAAATTGTGTGCTCCCCCTCCTCCCCCCAACCCCAACGGACTACCTCGGGCCCAGCCGCTCCCCGTGGGGGTCTGGGTGACAGAACAGCTCCGCTTCTGCCTGATCCACGCCCCCCTTAGCAGAGCCTCCTGTGCCATTGGTCTAGCAACAAACTACGGACAGGTGGGGCCTGCTGTGCCCCTCCCCAGCGCCAGGTTATGACCCTGGCCCTGGCTGCGTGCATGGGAGGAGAGGCTTGCTTCTCGGGCACCCATGCAAGGGCCCTCTGTGCTGCCGCAGAGCAGAACCACCTGCAGGCCCTGCTGTGATGCACTGAGTGTTGGAGCCAGGTCGCTAGCCCAGTGGCTCTGTAGTGCATGAAGCAGTTGGCATCCCCAGCAGGGAGATGGGGCTATGATGCCTACATGTGCCTTGGCTGGAACATGCTGTTAGCTGGCCAGTGTTCCCGTTATCTAACCAGGATAGCGAAAGGAGGGTTCTGGTGCGGGGCAGCACTTGTCTTTGCACAGCTAGCCTGAAGGGAGATTGGGACGTGTCCGCACAGTGCAGCATAGATGGCTGGACCTGAGCTAACTTTGATCTAGCTAGCACAAGAACCAATAGCCTGGGCTGGCCTGAGTGAGTACCTGGGTCGGTGTGTGCAGCTCATGCAGCTCTGGCTTCACTGTCCCTGCTGCTTGCACTAGCTAGATCAAAACTGGCCTGGGTAACGTCTGCATATGCCACCATCACACCTTGATTGCAGCCTAGATAGATTCAGGGTTCAAGCATGAAGGAAGGTTGGCTGGTGCTGCCCACGCCCAACCTTAGCTGATGATTAAAGGCTACATGTTACTGAGTCTCAACTAATTTAATGGGGAAGCAGTTTTTTTTATTAAATCTTCTGTAACTTTAAAAAACACCTTTTTAATTAGAATTCCAGATTTCTTTCTGAGAGGTGTATAGTTTCTAACATGAAACGGTGCTGCTGTGACATGAGCATCTGATCCATTGAACTGTTGATGTAAATAATAAATGTGCTCATTGTAGTGTTGTGCGGTGTTATGCCAGGTTAAGGGCCTACTCCTGAAAGAGGCGCATTTTCTCTATCCACTGATTTCAAAGGGTTCTCCTCGGTTGCCGAAGACAACACAGCAGGGGCCAGCATGTGCCCCACAGTTTTGGCTCATGCTTTGCTGAGCTCAGAACAGGGGAACATCAGTCAGTGTTTTGATAATGAAATTCTGTGTTACCCCAGCTCTGTGCCATGAACCTGCCAAAGTAAGAAGCTGGAGTGCTGCGCTCCCCCTCCCCCATCTTGATTTTGAAACCTTGCTGATTTGCCGTTTCAGAGAAGTGGGGGTTTTCATTAGACGGGGGTAGGCATGGGGAGCTTCTGGCTGGAGGCTGCCAGCTGCTCTGATGGCCACTGTATGTAGAAGGGGAAGGCTGGTGGGTGCTGGAAAGGACATGATGCAAAGGGGCGGGGGCCAGGCCCTGCTTGTTGCAGGAACCAGGCCTTTGTGGGCATGGAGCGAAATGTGAGACTGGAGCTACAAGGCTACACAGAGAGAGGACGCCCCTGCCATCCTGGGGCGAAAGGAGCTGCTGGCTGTGGAGCCGCCCTGTCCCTGCATTTGCCAAGGGCACTGGGGCCATGGGCTGGGTTCTCCTGTTGGCAGCACAGGCAGGGCTGAAGTTGCTGCTGAGCGAGCACCCCCGCATTGTAATGGCTATTAACAAATCTTGGCTGTGTTCTGCTCCACATACCCTGGGCCCCAGCCAGGTGTTTGCCTAGCGGATGGCCATCTGCACCCAGGTGTTTCCTGCAGGGCTGAGCCAAGCCGCATTCATCCTTGGCTCCCAACCAACCCGTTCTGCATGTGCCCTCCTTCCAGGGGGCCTGCAGGGTGGGGTGCTGGGGGAGCTGGTGTGGAAGCAGTAAATGGTGTGGAGGGCTGAATGCAGCGCTGGCCTCCCTGCCCCCCACCCTGGCCTAGGTGGTGCTGCTCAAGGGCCATTTAACATGGATGGTGTCATTCTGCTGAGCTAGCCTACAGCAGCTCCCCTGCAGCTTCCTCTTGCTGTGAGCAGCCTGGATTGGCCCTTCCACACAGCGCTGCAGGGCCAGCTGCCCAGGTCAATGCAGGAGCATCCACCTACTGGCACAGGGAGCTGCTTTCTCCTCCTGCTTTGCTTTGCAGGGGTGCTGCTGCATGGGCACCCCAAGACAGCAGCTCAGGTGGCCGCTCGGTGCAGCAATTGGGGCACTGGCTGGCTTTGGCCAAGGTTGTGGGTGCGTCTTCACTTTGTCACTGCTGGACCCAGGCTGGGTTAAACAAGGAAAAGGCAGAAAGGGGTGAGTGTTGCTCAGCATCTGGCCAGGGGCCCCTCCCAGGGCTGAGGGAGAGGGAATGGGGCTGGGTAGGGCTGGGACACACCACCACAGGCTCCAGTCAACCCAAGAGGAATGATCTTTATACATTGCCATGGTTACAGGAGGGGCGGCACAAATATTTACATCCCGAAGGCAGGCGCTGCTGTGGCCTGCCGGTGCCCAGACAGCCCTGGTGCTAGGTGAGGGAGGGCAGAGGTCTGCAAGGCCCCAGCTGGTGGGAAACAGCTGGGCAGGGCAAAGCTGTGAAAAGCCCAACTTGCTTCACTGTCAAGGCCAGCCTGGGTGCTTCAAACCTCTGTCGCAGGCCTGTGGAGCTACAGCACCCAGCCAGCTCCTCTGCCACTGTTAGAAAACTCTCCCTGCTGCTTTGCCACCCTGGCCCACTGGCTCGCATAGGGCCTCGTTCCCGCCACTCTGCCGTATGCCCTTGCCCTGCCTAGGGCTGTGTCTGGCACATCCATAAATACCCATATGGTCAGGCTGACAGCAGCTCGTCTCCCAGTGCTAACCTGCCTCCACCCCCCACCTGAGTCATCGTTTGGTACAAAACAAAAAAGTACATACGTGAAATCCTTGCACTAGTAACTGACAGTAACAGCCCACTGTATACAAGGTGCGGTGCTATGGGATTATATACAGACTGTAACTAGGGGGAGGTCACAACCCAAAAGGTCCACAAGGTCCTAGCTCTGAGCCGCAGCCCAGCCACGGGGCCGGGGGCTGGCTGGAGGGCATGCCCTGCTAGCCATGGTAGGGGAGGAACTGAATTCCAGCCTGGTGGGTGTTTGAAGAGCTTCCTACTTGCTGTCTGGGTACCCACAACTCTCCTGCAGCCCCGTGGCATATCTTTGCTCCAGGGAGCGGCAGGGGAGCCACCCCAGCTCTGCAGAACTGGTTTCCTGACAAGGAACTGGACTGGGGTGGAATTAATCCCTCCAGCAGGAAAACCCTGTCTGGCCTAGCCCACTATCCATGCCGAGGAAACGTTCCGCCACTCGCTTGGCCGGAGCGTGTTTGAAAAATCTGCTGGCTAGTGGAATCACTGAGTTCAGCTGCCTCTCCTGCCAAGAAGCAGGCCTGGGCACGCGACGGCGCTTTGGCGTTCTGTGGTAAGTGCTACAGGTTGATTAAAGGGGTGGAGTGAGGGGGCTGGCGTGTGGGTGTGTTCGACTGGAGCCCAGTGGAGGAACGGGCTGGGCTCAACCTCAGCCAGGAGCCTGTGCTGTGTGATGGTGCTAGGGAAGCGTGTTTGAGCAGACACCGTCAGTCACTGACTCCCACGCAGCTCATCTATGCTGCTTGGGGCGTGACATGACTTCTGCAGCAGGGGCCAGGATGGCTGGCAGGCCTGGCAATGAGCGGGGGGCCTTTCACCTCTCGGCTGGGATTGCGACGCTAGCTCCGGCCTGGCCAGTGTGTGACAGGCCATGTTCTCAGGCAATTAACAGGTGTGTGCGCCTTCCTCATGGGGTGGGCGGCAGCAGCGTGAGCTGAGCCTGCTCCTTGCCGTAAGGGACACTGGTGAGGCGAGGTCCCTCCCTACACCCATTCAGGCTCTGGCCCCTTTCCTGGGGCAGCCTGAAAAGGGGACAGGGCCATAGGGCTACAGCGAGGACATCTCTGCCTTAGGAAAGGGACAGATGTCCCCAGCGCCTCTCCTGCTGGCCACTGAACAGCTGCAGGCGAGAGTTACAGGGATTTCGGTCTCTCCGGCTCCTGGAGAGAGGCAACCGACTGACCTGGAAGTGAAAGGCACCGTGCCCTCGTAGTTCCCTGAGCTGCCTGCTCTCCCTACACGCTGGCTGCTAGCCCTCATGCTCACACTCCCAGCCTGCTGGTACCTTCCCATGCTTGGGTTCTCCCACGGACCGCCGGTGGGCCGCGTGTTGCTCTCGGGCTGCAAGGGGAGGACGTTAAGCACGCTGGCGCTGCTGCTCCTCTCAGCTGAGTTTGTCCAGTGGCACAGATGCTGAGGGATGGGCACCAAAGCCTGGCTCCTGCTGTCTTTTCTCCCACAGATGTGGGGTGGGAGAGCTCTGATGCTTTGTGCCTGCAGCGCTCATGAGGTCCGAGGGAAGGAGTGCCCGGACAGACCCTTCTCTCCCCCGGGGCTGAGGGTGCCGGGTGTCCTGCTGCCTAGGCCATGCTGCTGGTGGAGCAGGGGGTGCTCTGCGTGCTGCCGATGCTGGGATTGGTGCTGCTGCTTTCCGAGGCTGGCGTGGTGGTGGAGACGGGCTGCTTTGTGGCTGTGGGACCTGGCGTATGTTTCATGTCAGAAAAAATGGAAAATATCAGACAGGAGAAGTCGTTTGTTTCCCCTGCCAGGCCCTGGGGACTGCTCGCAGCCAAGCAGGTGCTGATAAGGGAACAGAGAGCATATGGTGGCTCCTCCTGCCTTTGCCCAATCACAGTTCTTTCAGGACTAAGATAAGCCCCTTTCCCCTGTTTCCACTGGCACTGTAAGGAAAAGGACTGAGTGGCCAAAGATAAACCAATATTCTTGTCCCCACGGGGCCTGGCTGGCCTAGTGAAGCGGGCGATAAGGTGAGAGGCTGCAGGAGTTTGTTGGCGTCGATCTATCCATCCTGGCACGTGATGCAGATAAGCGGCCGGTGACAGGGGACATATGGAGTTATTGCGCCAGTCCTTAGGAAAAGGAGCATGGCTTCCTGCTCAGCGTGGGAGACAGAGGCACTAGCGTGCTAGCCCATGAGAGCCTTGTACAGAGCAGGGCCTTCCTATTGCAACAGACATTATCACTCCCAGCTGGAGGCCTCAGGAAAAGGGCCGGGAGGACTGTAACACCATGAGCGCATTGCCCTGGCACGCTCTGGGATGCAGACGCAGGGCAGATACACCCACTGGGGATCTGGCCCTAGAGCTAAGTCTGCTTCACATCCTATGGCAGGCATGAAGCTGGAGCAGCCCAACAGCTGCACATTGTCATCAAGTGAGGATCCCCCAGCACACCAAGGAGAGCCCACGGCACCTGCTGGGAAGACTGAGACTCGCCCCAGAGCAGGGTGACCAGCGGGCACGTGGGGGGGGGGGGAAAGGAGGGAATAGGTGCCCATATGAGGAAAAGCCCCAAACATCGGGACTGTCCCAGCTGGTCACCAGAGCCACAATGCTGGGAACCATGCGGAGCAGAGGGCAGTGAGGGAGGCAGGGCCGAGGCTGACCAAGATACTCACGGGTATGGGAGTAAATGCACCAGAGGGCGGCGGTGAGCAGTATGCCGATTAAGAACGCTGCGAAGGTGATCCCCACAACGGCTTCTATCCTGAGGCCTTAATTCGCGCAGGAACCAAGCAGCCATCAGCAAGGAGAGAGGAGCATTGAAAACAGTCAGCCCATTTAATCAGATGCGGGCCCCCTTCCACTCCCTACGGCACAGACCCACCCCAGGCTAACACCCTATGGCGCTGTCTCTCCTCCCAGCGGGAGCCAGGACAAGGAGGCTGTGTACACATTTCTCTCCTGCATCTCAGCCACTTGTGCAGGGCCAGCAAGAGCTGCAGCTTCCTCCTGCCCCGGCGCACCCCTTTCCACCTCCACACAGCTCAGAGGCCAGGCCAGGAGACAACATGGTGGGAACCGAAATACCAAGAACTTCCCAGGGCAGAGGTTTAGCCCTGCACGGAGTCGCTGCTTGAAAGGCCTGTGTGGGCAGGTCTGTGAAGCACTGAGCAGGACTGGCAGCTCACAGGCCTTGCAAGAGTCTGAGAGCAGAAAGTGCCAGCCCCACTCGGCCAGCAGGCGGGAGGCCCAAACTTTCCAATGACTTGCAATTACCCACTTAAGGGGCGGGAGGAGAAAGCGTGTGTGTGTGAGACCAAGCGAAGTATATGGGTTTTAAGTGGCGTTATCCCCCCCCCTGCGGCATCAGTCTGACGCTCCCCTGGCGGGAGGTTGGGGAGATGTGTGTTACACACGGTCAGAGGCTGGTGTCTCTGCAAGCAGCCGTCTCATAGCCTCTCTCCTCCAGTGCTGAACATTCACTTTGGGCCGCAGCTTCTGTCAAACGGCCGCCCGCTGTGACCACACGGGCCTGTCCATTGCCAAAGGACGAATGTGGGGCCTGGCTTAAATGCTGGGGGTGGGGGGGGAGCACATAGGAATGCTCCCCATGGGGCGTGTGGGATTCTGCATGTAGGTTAAGAAGGAATGGCTGTCGGCTGATCCCCCATTGAACGTTTCAGGCCAGGCTGAACGTCGTTAAACTCAACTCGGGAAGGGATGCACCTCTGGGGCTCATTGACGCGCCCAGGTATTCGAGATCTCTGTGCCACGTCTCCAGCGAGGGCAGTTCCAGTAACACAGTGCCCCACAGATACACGGGGCCATTGGCGCCAGAGTGACTCAGCAGAGCGGCCACCATCATGGCGCCGCTGCCTGCATTCCCTCGCCAAGGACTGCACAAACCCTCGCTATGGCTTAGTTAGATGGTGCATGCGCCCCCGGTCGCTCAGCTGGTTGCGGCTGCCCACAGGGCAGGGGGCGACCGCTGAACGGAAGAGAGAGAAACCGGTTTGGTTCACGGCATTCGCTCAGCCATTGATTCCACCCCACTCAGGAGAACTTCCTGAGGGAGCCGCTCTCTTCTGCTGTGCCCTGCAGCGCCGCCCTGTGGCTGGCTCGTTGCCCTGGCTTTCATTACCACACCGGGGGTGTGAGACGTGTGCAGCGGAGAGTGTGATGTGCGGCGTGCATTCCAGTCAGGGCTCACTTGTGTCAAAAGCCTTTCCTTGCTTTGTTGTGCTGTGTCCTGGGGGAGCTGAGCAAACAGAGGCAGGAAGAGGGGCGCGAGGTGGGAGGAAAGCAGGAAATCATCCATTCTTGGAAAGGACTGAAGATTCATTCCTGCCTGGAAAGGGTTCAGCTGGGCAGGAAGATGGGCTACGCTCCCTCCCATCATGGCGCAAGAATAACTGCAAGTTGGAGACATCAGCAGGACGCCACCGTCGCGGCTGCTGAGGGCTCAGCCAGGAGAGCCTAGCACCTCAAGGCAGTGTGTGTCAGTAGGCACTGGGGGCTGAATTTACCTGTCCAATATCATCCCTGGGTCGCTCTCATTCCCAAGCACCTGGCATGGGCCAAATGCTGCTCACACCTAGGCCCTGTCCCTAGCCAGCCAGTTCAACGTCACTGTTCCCTCATACAAAGCTCTCTGCAGCATCGTCAACCCCAAATCCAGCCTGGGGGCTTTGCTTCGCCCGCTGGCTTTCGAGCCTTTTGGGCGGTCACAGTGTCAAGCTTTTCTCTGTAGCCATGGCCAGGACTGGCCTGTTTTTTAATGAACACTGAGCTTGTCGCCTACATCCTGTGACTCCAGGAGCAGGCGTTTCAGACACACTCCACGCCCCACGAGACGTGTGTTAAAATGGCAAGAGTTGGCCACCTTTGTCTATCAGAGAGCCAAATAATCCAAAGAGTTTCTCCCACACGCAGCTTCTGAGTTCCAGAATTTTAGGAGAATGAAAAATGTCTTCATAGTAATGCAAACCCCCAGCTGGACCAATACCACAACTAACGCCAGGCAGTACCCCTCATTTAGAATGACCTGACGGCACTTTATAGGAATCACGATCCCTATCAGCGCAATGCGGCCACCTCTGTGGTGGGGCATGGCTGCTGTTTAACTGCAACATAGGAAGGTTACACAAGAGTTTGGGACAGGAAGCAAAGGATACTGCAGCTCATTGCCACCGGGCTCTTTTGACTGAACCTGCTGTTGTGCTGTTTCCTATCACTCCAAGACAGTTTACACGGGCTCCAGCTCATGTCAGCCTGTCGCTTCCCTTCCCTTCCCTGCCCCCCCTGCCAGTGCATCATCCAGCACAGACAATTTATGCACAGTCATAATGCAACGCATCCTCTAGGTCAGTGCTCTCTCTAGGAGCACGGCATCATCGCAGCAGCGAATGCAGCTCAAGGAGGAACGATGGGGAAGCAAGCAGGAAGCTGCCAGCGCGCCAGTGGGATGGCTCCATGGAAAAGCCTGGGGTTAAGCCTTGTGCTCATTCCCAGCCAGGCCCCTTTCCCGCTAACCCCAACCAGAGCTTTGCCCTGGGGGGAAGGAGTCGCAGTTTCTAGAGCCTGGATAACCCAGACGCTGGCGATGGCCGGTTCTCACGATGGCTTCCCCCATCCTCTGGCCACAGAAGCCTCGTCCGTACCTCACGGGCTAGCAACACGGCTCAGCCTGACCTCCCAGGGCTCTCAGTCTGGGCATTGCCCCATCAGAGATCACTCATTTCTCTGCTCAACTGCCCATTTCTAGTGCACCCCACAATGGGGCTCTTTCACCCTGCTCCCCATTTCGCCAGCTCCCAGTCTCCAGCTGGGAAAGCCTGCCAGAAACGCATCAGGGCCCATGGGCTACCCTCTGCTCCCACCCACTCCCAACATGGACATTCGACTAGCAGCACAGGCTGGGCTCCGCGCTGACCCAACCCTCCTGCGCGGCACGGCTCCAGCTCTCAGCTCTGCCCCAACATGGCAAGACAAGGCGCTGGTGAACTCACTGGGAGATGGCGGGCTGGTGTCCTGCAGTGTCACTTCTAAAGAGGCTTTATCAACGGCGCTACCCTGTGAGTTTTGAGAAGAGAAACAACAGGGTTACGAGGAGCTGTGCACATCTCTGCCGCGCCCAGCAAGGGAGGCCTGCGTGCCCCACAGATCCCAGCAGGGCAGGAGGGATGAGCACATCGCACTGGGAAGAGACTCTGGCCTTGTGGTCGATGTGCAAGACAGGGAGGCAGGAGACCTGGATTCGATCCCTGGCTCTGGCATAGGACCTGTGCCCAGGTGAGCCTGAGCGGGGGGAGTTATTCCCTTCCTCGTGCCTCAGTTTCCCCCTCTGTAAATGGGGATAATGATCCCCACAGCTGGTGTAAAACCTGATTCATTCTTGTTTGTAAAGCACATTTAGACACTTGGGCAGCAGATGCACAGTGCAATTTCCCCTATGTGCCCCTGGCAGCAGCTCCTCTGCTCTTGGGAACAAAGCGGCGACTACACACCGAGCTGGTGCCCCGTGCGAGGGCTAGGGCAGTGGCATGGAAGCAGGGACACTGGGGCCCATCTGCACACTGCGATTCAGGGCAAATGCCACTGGGCTTGGCAGGGAGGGGCAGGCAGTGAGAGTTAGGCCCCATTAGCTCCCACACAGCCTCGTGTGTGTGTCTTGGGCAATGGCAGAGCACGGCGCATTGGAACCCAGGCAGTGGGACATGGGAATGGATCCGTTCCTCCCAGCCCCCCCCAGCTAGGGCAGTGGGAATAGCCCCCTAGTTTGGCAGATAGGCCCAGGCCCAGTGTCATGCAACAAGGCCAGGGATAGTTGGCCTCCAGGGGGGTGCACGTGAAGGAGGAACCCGGCCCTGACCCGCCCCCCCCAACACACACACACTCACATTCACACAGGCCACACTCATGGTCACCCTGCATGACAGGTTGGCACGAGGTGGAAAGGCTCTTCCCGCAGCTGGGCTGTAGACAAAGCTGAACCGATGGAGCTCCCGGCCCAACATGTCCTGGGTCGGCCGCAGGACGCTCACGTCAGGTGGGATCAGGATCTGCCTAGGCTCCTCGCCAGCCGCCTGCAGCGAACACTCCTTCAGCTCCAGGCACACTTGGGCAGTCGCTGCCCGGAACGAGACCTGCAGAGGGGCAGCCAGAGAACAAGAGTCTGAGTAGCGTGTTGTGGGGAGTGTACCTCGGCTCGGCTCCTTATCTGGGCAGGGAGGGAAGGAAGCCAAAGGATCCAGCCGTGTAGCGTCTCAGGCTGAGGACTGGAGGGGGCAATCCAGCCCCGATCCCCATTCATCGGGGAGTACAGCCACCCGAGGCCCTGGCTGGGCGCTTCTCCAAGGCACAGGCCCTTTGAAGCTCTGGCCACGCTGGGGTCAGAACGGTGCTACGTCACCCCCGTTTAGACACAGCTGGCATGGCAGGGCTGTAGCAGAGTTTCCGTCACCAGCGCACACAGCAATCCTCCTGTCTCCCCCTTCACTCCCAGACCCACCATTATACAACTGTCTAGCCCCTCCAGTAGTATTTGAGCCATATGCAAATACCGCAGGCGTGGTGCCTTTCACCCGCTCTGAACTGGATGAGCCACTCTCTAATTTCTCTTTGCTTTTCAGCTGGCCAAGTGACTTCGGGGTTATCAGACCTGATGCACCCCTGCAGTGTCACTTCCCCCTGTGTGATGCGGCAAGCCCCACGCTGGAGGGACAGGCCTGCACAATGTGCCAGGCCGCTGGAAGGATGGTAGCACAAAAGGAAGGGGTGTTACGGACAGAAGCAGACTAAACCGTCCTTGCCCCCAAGCTTGGTCAAAGGTGTGGGCATTACGGGCTCTGCCCAGCCGTGCTGAGTGCAGTCTGTGCGTGTACAAGGAAAAGCAGAGCGGGCGGGGTGTGCCAGCTGCTGGAAACCCTAGCCACCAGCCCTTGCGTACCTGCCTGCCCGAGGAATCTGCAGAGGCTGCCTGCTCCCCCGCAGACAAGGGCTTAACGCTAGCTTAGCCCAGGTGCTCTAGGGCAAGGCTGTGGTCTGGCTGCAAGACAGGGCTGAGCAAGGGGAAGATGCTGTTGAGTCAGGGGAACTGTGCGCTCGGTGACTGCATGACAGGGCTAAGCCCCACCGCGGGGCGTATTCCTCAGGGTGAGTGACTTTGCTTTCGTGCTATATGCCTCACCCCAGCGAGTAAGGCTTTGTCGACCGCACATGCATTTCTTGCCTGCCGAGTGAGTCCACCGCTTTATAGCTGGGTTTCTAATCTGGCTTCAGGCTATAATAGTCCCCTGGCCACTCTGGTCCGGGACAACGTACCAGCACCCACGCAGCAACGGCCGCGCTTAATACACAGCTGTGGCTGGCCTGGCTCTGATCCCCCCTGTGCGGACAGGGCTGGGCTGGAAGAGCCAGATCGAAAGACTGCCCTTGTGTTCCCGGGGCTTTGGGGCAGGCTGATCAACAGCCACCCAGCAAGCAGATTTTGCCCAGGGTGGTTTTTTTGAGACAACCCTTCATATGGCTGATAAAAGGCCGGGAAATCTAGAGTCCTGCTTCCTGAGGCAGAAGAGTTTAAGCAGGAAGCTGCGAGCACATGAAGAGGCTGGAGCCATCTTGTTTGGAAAAAAGCGATCAGCCCTGATCCATGGTGACCCCTAAACCTGATTTGTGAAAGGAGGGGGCAGCCCAAACCATCTGGAATCAAAGAACAAGCTCCCAGTCAATGGTCTGACACGCACTGTGTATCCTGGCTCCAAGAGAACAAAGGAAAGGAAAGGGAGTTATTTACCTTCCCAGCCGGAAGGCCCCGATGAGCTATCAGGACCCGTCAGCAAGGATCAGATGCTTAAAGCTGGGGTTTGGGAAGGAGAGAGGCACCAAGCCAAAGGGCTGTTTGCAGCTGGCAGAGCCCCGATACAATCCAGGTTGCTAAGTGATCCAGTCACATCTTTACTCTTCTAACAAAACGTTCTGGAAAGACCGAGGCCTGCGTCATGCGAGCGGTGTCGGGTAGGACTGGAAGGGAGCTCAGAAGATCCCATCCCCGCTCTCAAGGCAGGAATGTGCTGGAAACCTTTATTACCCTGCTATACCTGGCTAACTGGGGCAATGGACTGTCCCTTGTATACACACAGGGCGTCACGCCGAGGGTCGTTCCGTGGCCCAGTCTGTCCCCATCTAACACTGAGACACGCTCCCCCTGGGGATGGCTCCCCTGTAATCCAGGGTGTGCTTGCGGCTGGCGTACACACGCCCACCCTAGCACAGCTGAAGTGTGTGAGCGCCAGGGTACACCCTCACGTGGCTAGCCCGCACTGAAGCGTGTCACCACGGCGACACTGCCACTTTCAGCGGGGCTGGCGCGGGCCTGCCTGTGTGACTCGCCGGCCCCGGGCCGACGTGTGGGGCGTGCCCTAAGAGCCTGGAGTGGGGAGCTGCACCGTGCAGCTGTCACAAATTCTCTGGTGTCTCAAAGCAGCTCGAGGCCGACGCAGGCAGGGTGCTGGTGGCAGGAGGAGCCAGGGTCAGAGGGTACAATGCAGGGAGTGAGGCTGGCCGGCGGGGGAGGAGGGGACCACACAGGGGGCTGTGGCATGGAGATAGAGTTTGGACCGGGTCAGACGGGCCCACGAACGGGCACCTACATGCTCACAGGCTGTCAGCAATCAGCTCCCCACAGAATCACGTCCAAGGAGCCGCTCTCCCCCTCGCTGCCTGTGCCACGTGTGTGAGCAGCATCAGGCAGGCAGCGTGCAGCTGGCGCCATGCAAACTCCTTCCCACGCCAGTGCCACCAATGACCCTCAACCCTGAGCGGCAGCCAGAGCCCCATCTCTTCCCCGGGGCTAGTCTTGTTGTGGGCCATTCACAGGGCGCTGGCTCAGCTACCCCGTGTCGCGCTGCCTAGCCCGTTTGCACGGTCTCTTATTCACAATGTGCCCGCAGTCCCTTTCTTTTGCCTGTCCGCACTTTTAATCTTTCCATTCCTAGCACCGCAGGACATAGCATGAACACGGGTCAGGAAGAGCTGCCCACCAGCTTTCTCTGCTATGCCCAACTCACTCTCCTTCCCCAGCCTCATGTATTTCCTGCTCTTGGCAATTCGATAGCTTCCCCTTATTGAGTGAATTACCTCATCAGCCCAACCATTGCCCCCACCGGGCAACAAGCCCTGCCAAGCCAGGTGACTTGGCCCCAGTTAAGCCTGTAATCATCTCTGTTAGACAACGGGCGAAGTGCACAGCCCTGCACATCTCTTCGTGTCGAGCTGCGGGACTCGGTTAATCCCAGTCTAAGCTCCTGTGGTGTTGCCAACTCACCTCATTGCTGGTTCGTGCTGGGAGCATCTACGGGCCTGTGCCAATGCCTCTAACTCTTGGTTTTAAGGCTCTACAGTTAGTGCTGGCCTGAGCATCCCCCAGACAGAGCCTGCCAAACCAGGGGATCGTTTGATGAGGTGCACAAATAATTCCAGTCTCAGATCCCCCACTGGGATGTCAACCCAGCTTTCCAGAGGCAAAGTGGCAACTGCACTAGCGCCCCATTCGCAGGGCATCACCCAATCTCCAGCCATAGCAGGAACGGACAAAGCCAAGGTGCTGGGAAGGGCTGGGCAAAGCCACTCTCCGAATGGCATGGTGCCTCTTAGCGCCTTGCATGGCCCCATGGGCACAGCGGCGGCAGGAGAGGTGCACAGTACCTGGATGTAAGCAGGCTTGTTGACCTCCAGCACGGTGGTAGAAGGCCACTTGAAGTCCTTGGTCTGGTAAAGCTGCAACTGGGGCTTCTGTGGCAGGCTGCATGTGAACGGCACCTACGAGGGATGGACAGACTTGAGTGACAGGACGCCAGCGTTCTGACAGGCTTTCCATGGGAAGCTGGAGCTCTTGGGTGCTGGTTTAGCCTAGTGTATTGGGATTTGCTCTGATGGACTGTGGGCCACCACGAGGGCATCTTGGCTGCTAGAGGCAGCACTTAGGCCTTGCACTCCTGTGAGCTGTAGGAGGAATAGCTCAGAGAAGGGAAGACAACTGCAGTCCAGCCCCCTGCTTCCCCGGCCAGTGCTTTCCCCTAAAGCAGTATCCCAGAGCACTACAGCATCAAAACGCCTTTATGCCCTCCACCCCAAGACCAGTCACACCAGAAACTCTGAGCTCTCCCTGGCAATTCAGAAGTGGGTGTCTGTAAAGCAGGTTTTTCAGAGCGTATTGGGTGTTTGGTTCATTATAACCTGATCCGCGGGCACAGCTGTTGAATCAGAGAAGTGAGGGTGGAAGAGGCCTAGTGGTTGCCCGCCCCATTTCCCCAGGGTCTGTCCAGGTCTGTTCCCTAGAGCATCTTCCCCACTGCTTTGTGCTGGACAGCGACTCAAGGAGTGGGAACAGTGGTAGCTGCATGAGACATTCCCAGCCTCTCCTTGCTTCGCTTGCTCCAGGTCTGAGGAGCCCTTGGGCAGCGCCAATCTGGCAACCAGCCTGGGAGCTGGAGCTGGTTGCAGGCAGCTACAGGTTTTCCACCGCTC
Source organism: Mesoclemmys tuberculata (assembly GCA_007922155.1). Lineage (NCBI taxonomy): Eukaryota > Metazoa > Chordata > Testudines > Chelidae > Mesoclemmys > Mesoclemmys tuberculata. The sequence goes on from ML675655.1 coordinate 12,099,109, forward strand.
CTGAACTGTGGCTGCTTTTCTGAAGCTGTGTCTGATGAAAGGATTGCGTTGTGGAGAGGTGAGCAGGGGGGTGTCATGTCTCTACCAGGCCAGAGGCCACGGAGCAGCATTCAACCTTTGTCACAGCAAAGTCAAACATCTCAGGACAATGGGCTTGCTCCAGCTGGGAGAAGACACCTCTTCCTCTTGGCTGAAGGCAGGGGAGGTGTTGAGAGGAATGGAAGTTACCAGGTGAACAAAAGAAGCAGGAGTCCGCCCAGGAGCTTAGTATAAAGGGACTCACAGGGGCAATGGGGAGTGACTGGAAGAGGCGTTTTGCACCAGGTTGAAATGAGAGCCAGGAGGCGGCTGCGGGGCAGGGCAGGCAGCGGGGTGGAGACCCCGCCAGAGCAGGCTGAGCTAGGCAAAGACATTGCACGTAGTGTGTTTTATTGTTCTGCATGCGCTGTACTCGCCTGTGATTTACATGATTCAATATAAATAGCAGAAGGCGTTAGGCTGGCAATGTGTGTGTGTCGACTGCGTCACAACCGCGTGGCCCTGAGAGAGAGGAACTGTAAACCAAAAGCTTCACAGCGCGAGGGGGAAGTTCTGGAAGACGGGTGTGTTTAATTCCCAGGGGTCAGGGCCATGCTCAGAGGGGTGAGACAAGGGGTTCCAGCCCTTGGAGGGGGCTGCCAGATAGAAGGTCTGCAGGCTCAGGGTGCGCCTAGGGACCCTGAGATTAGGGCAGTGGCTGAACTCTGTCCAGGATCCAGGAGCTTGAAACACTGGAGATCTGGAACAGCAGTGACTTGGAGGCCCCTCGCAGCACTCCTAGTGGGTTGCTGGAAGGGGGCACTTGCTGGGATCTGTGACACCAGCCAGTCTCCAGGAGGGTAGAAATCTTGTACTTATCCCCACCGCCACTGGAGATGCTCTCTGCTGCTGCACCACAAAAACTCTGCCATCACAGACACTTCTAGCTGAGTCACGAGCAAATTGCAAAAGCTTTCACTTCCTCTCGCATGGGTTTTGCTGTAAAAGCCCTGACAGGGCAGGATGAAGGAAGACTGTTTTCTAGGTCACTGGGATTTTCTCTGGGGCAGTGGGGAGGAGCAAAGAGTGAATGAATGAAAGAAAGAGACCAAGAGAGAAAGAAATCCTCTCGAATCGCAGCCTGGGACTCCTGCTGGCCAGATGGAGCTCTGCAGATAACATTTCTCCACTCCTCTCTGCTCTTGGAGATTTGGAGCTTAAAAAAACAAACACACTTCTCTTACCTCAACTTTCTCCGGAGATGAGACCTGCATCACGATCAGCTGGTAACACAAAGAGACAGGAAAGAACGTGAGACTCTGGCGAACGGCGCACAGAACTGATGCAGCAGCTAGTTCTTTGGCTCCTGGTTCCCAAAGTGCTGTGTGTGGCATCTCTCAGATCTGGTAGCTACTAACTTGGGGTAGAAAAGGGATAAAAGCCCAGAAGACAGTGTGGTTTCTAGCCACTTGGTTCACTATGCAGTTTTGCCTGCTGGAGCCATGGGCAGCTGGGACACACAGACGAAGATCAGCCCTTTACTTGGGTTGCCTAAGAATGATGTGAAAAACATGGACATATTTTGGAAGTGGCTGAGTCCATTTTTGTTGCTTAACAGAAGTAATGGAAGTCGGGACCAATCAAGAATAGCCTTTAATTACCAGAAACTGGCAATTCTGAATGGCACTAAGGGTCTGTCGTCTTCTCTTAAGGGCCTCACCCCTTCCTCCAAGACAAGATCATCCACTTGGCTTTCCTTAGATACATCTGTTAATTAGCACGACAGCTTGGATCCATTTCTTTAAAGTGAGGTGCTTGTGCAAAAATCAACACTGAAAAATGGCTCCTTCTTACTTAGCCAACCTGTTCCCTGAATGGAGAGATTAATATCTGCTGACTCTGGTGACAAAGATATGGTTTTACTGCTTTTTTAACCTCTTTCAGCCCTGCAGAACCAACACAGCTCTGAGAGAGGGAGCTGGAGACTATTCCTGGCTCACGCATCAGCAACAGAATGGTTTACCAAGTTGCCGTCAGACTGCAGGGTTGGCAGTCAGAGTAAAAACAGCAGCTTTTTGCTTAGAAACTGAGCACATCTTATGCAGAAATGAACTGGGGGAGAATCCTGTGAGCAAGGGTTTGTGGTTTGCAGGCAGAGCCCTCTGGGAGGAAGCTTTCCAGGGCAGGGGACATATAAGCATATTTATGACACTATATAAATAATAATCCAGTCAGCTAATCATTGGAAATTCCGCCCCTCCTGCCCATCAAATTGAAATGATTTGTTCCTCAAGCTGATTGGCTGGCATCACTTGCCATGAATGACAGCTCATGTAGGTTTCATTCCAGGAAAGCAATGTGTTTGTTTCATGCAACTTGCCTAAAGGCCACTTTCTTTAGCAGAGCCAGAGCAGGGCTGTTTAGCAGGTAACATTTTCCACTGAGTCCCTCCTTTTAGCCAAATCTGATTTTCCTACAATTACTAGGAGCCCAAAACAGCAATGCTTGGGTTGGGGCTGGGGAAGTGGCCAGGTGCAAACTCACAAACCATCTAACCACTGGCAGGCTGAAATGGAGACATCAGAATTGGCAGGCTTAACAAGTGTTCATGAGCATGTCGCTCAAGTCTTCTGGACTACGTCCTGCTACCTGGGTTATTAATCCTTAGCCTGCTTTTCAAAGACGCCGAGCACCCACAGCTGCCAGTGACTGAAGTTAGCGTTACTGACGATCAGCTGTTCTGAAAATCAGGCCAGGAGTGCATTAGAAGAGGGGGCTGGAATTAAGTGAAACACACCAGACACTGGCAACAAGGCCAGTGGCTAAGAGTCTAAGCCTGCTCCCACTGAAGGCACTGGAAAAACACCCGTTCACTGGGGGCAGAAAGGGGCTCGAACAGTCTCATGCTGTGCCAGGAATTTCCTTGGTACGTGAAGGTGACCAAGTCTCAGAGAAATACACCTGGAATCTCTGAACCAAACGAGGAAGACAGATTAATACCTCAATGATTACGTACAGCAGGAATCTCTGCACCAGGGGAGGGGGGTGGGGTGGGGCAATATCCCAGAGTAACAGACCAGGCAGGAATCAATGTGCAGGAGAGCGGATTGTAACAACAGGCTGTTCGCGGGGGTAAGAACGTAGACGTTAGCACTGTGTTGGATCTTCACTGACCTGATTCCTGGCTTGGCCACTACCCTCCAGTTCGGTGTGGCAGTCCCCCAGATACCTTTTCAGCACAAAGTGAGTTTTGTTTTGTTCAGCTCTGCAACGGGTGTCGAGCAATGTGACATCCACAATGTTATTTAAACCCTAAGAGAAAGATACCAAACGTATCCATCACCTGTTACAGCAGCATCCTGGATCCCCCCCAGTACCTCCTGTGTGTGGAAAACATGTTGGTCCCTCTGTTGCCTCTCTCCCCCCTCCGTAGGGACAGAGTAAGGCAGAATCCTCTGACCCCCGGCGTCCAGATGTCAGAGGCAGCAAGAAACCATGAGCCCAGCTCTGCAAGATGCTGATCCCCTTCCCCCAGGCCCTGGTTCTGTACTGCCCCAGTTCTGGATGGAGCTCGTCATTCTTCCGACCCGTGCTCTTTAGCTTCGCCACTCACCGGTATGTTCTTTATCTTCTTTGGCAAGACAATCTCAATGGAGTCATCTATGCACCTCCACGGCTGGAGCAGTCTAAAAACCATGGCGGCATCGAAGGGCTGTGCAGATGTCGGTGGCAGAATCTTCACTTCTGGTTCTGCAGAAATGGACATCAGGAAAGCATTGGGCAGGGGCTGGAATGGCTCGGTGCCTCTGGCAGCCCAGAGAGAGGCTTCTGGTGTCTACAGCTCCCTGAGTCTCAACAAACTCACTGGGGGACACCCCAGAAACTCGAGTAGTCCTAAGAGCGCAGGTGGTGATAAAACCCAGAGGGGCTGAGCTAGTGCTGGGGAAAGGGGGCTGACTGAGCTCTGGAGGGGGAAGTTATCTTGACCCTCAGCACAGGCAGTAGCAGATCAGTTTCCCATACGCTGCCCCACCAAATGGGCTGTCACCCTGAGCGGGAGGGAGCCATCTCTTGGGGGGGCAGGCAGGCCAGTCCCCATGGCCCAGCCTATCCCAGGCAATTCAGCTGAGGCTGCCAATAAGGGAAACAATCATCACAAGTTCTGATGCAGACACTAGGTCACTGGGCCACCAAACATCCATCCGATTACAGCCTCCCTCAGTCACAAGTGAGCTGGGCGGGGCTGGGAGTTAACCAGTGACTAGAGGTGAGAGGCTCCGCACCCCGTTACCAACCCCGAGCCACCTAGCAGTTTTGTGGGGTGCCTGTAGGGTACATGTACTCTGCAATCTAACTCCCACGGCTGGCCCGTGTCAGCAGACTCAGGCTTGCAATACAGGGCTGGTTAGTTGCAATGCAGCTGTCTGGGCTTGAGCTGGAACCCGGGCTCTGGGACCCCGCAGTAGGGGAGGGTCCCAGAGCCTAGACGCCAACCCGTCAGCTGACGTGGGCCAGCCATGGGGGATTAACCGGCAGCATCTACTGTAGACTCACCACATCTGTGCAGCTGAAGGGTCACGTGGCTAGCAGATGGGATGGCTGCATATGAAGTTATGTCATCAAAGCCCTTCTCCAGGGCCAAGTTGATCAGGCCCTCCTCACTCTCAGGGAGGATGCTGCCATTTATTTGCATGGGGAAGAATTTGGCGATCAAGTAATTCCCAGTGGTCTGTGGAAGGAGAAGCAGGAGGAGAGCGAATGAGGAGGGGAGGAGAAGGCGAAGGCAGGAAGTGAGGTGCTGGAGGGAGGGCGGGGATGGCTGCTGCACGCTTGTCTTTGAGCTGCGAGCCCTCACAGCCCTGGCTGAAGCCGGGCGGGAGGGGGGGTCCTAGCCACCGTTCAGTCAGTTTGAATGCGGGTGCAATCAGGTGCATCCTCCGCAGCCTTCCTAGCCTTCGCCAGCCTAACCCGCAGGAGCCCAGGAGTTTTGCGTGGTGGCGCGGTGCGGCCCACGGGGACGTCCGTTTTGACAGGACTAAAGCCCCTTTAGCGAAACGAAAGCTATGCTTTTGCAGAACAGGGCCCCAACTCCCCCTGCTGCCCACGTGAGAGTGGCCTGTCCCTTAGGAGGAGCTGCTCTGTTCTGGTGCCGGGGGCCCGTCGGGACCCACGTAGGCCAGGCTGGGACCTGGCAAGAGCTCTCCAGTACCACCAGCAGGCAATAGCGCTGGGGAGTCAATAGGTGGCGCCAATAGTTCAAATAGATCAAAACAGGAGGGGGGCCAGAGACAGGGAGCTTCCCCCCCAGGGCCGAATGCAGACCCTCGCTCCCACAATTATGCAGTCGAGTTCCCCGCATTTGGGGAAATCGAAGGGTCAGCACACCTGCGGTGCAACGCTTGAGCCTCGCCCTGGGAAAACCACCTTCCTGGGCACGGTGTCTCCCCTACCGCTGCTGGGGTGCTCTGGAGAAGAGGGGAAGCTGCGTTTCCTTCCACTCCCTCTGGCTTTAACCTCTGTGCGCTGCTCCCTCGGCAGTCAGTGTTGAGCCAATGCTCGGGATGGCACTGTGCCGCTAGCAGGTATCACTTTCATATGCACCCTGGCTTGTGAACATCCCAGGATGCTTTCCACAGAGATGAAGCTTGTTAAGCTCCCTGGCCTGGCCAAATTCTCCCTCAGTTACATTCTGCTTCCTTAAACACCTCCTGCTGTTTCAGCTGGATGCAGAACACTTCACTCCCCAGCCTGGTTTGCTCTGCAGCATTGCTGTGAGCTATAAAACAACTGCTTTGTTCCACCCCAGAGGTGGCTGCTTTTCAGGTGGGGTGGCCCCTGTAGACATTTTGAGCTGAAAGGCACCATAGAAGTGAGAGCTCTCAATCATCATTTCACTCCTGCCTTACCAAGATTTTCACGGTGTTTTGTGTTATATGAATGTTCCAGTTCACGCTGGCTTGGCTTCGGAGGATCAGCAGCATGTCCAGCTCTTGCAGCGGCTTTGCTTCGGGACAGACCACACTCATCTTCACCTCCACGGACTGAGCGCTACAACGGAAACCCCGGTACAACAGAATAAACTGGTGGGATCGTGACCCAGCATGGCCTTTCCCTGTGGCTAGCATGTGCAGCCTCACCACCTTCTTGGCCATCACAGCCAGACTCATGGACAAAGACCTCCACAGGGGGTGCGGCAAGAGGCAACACCCCCCACTTCCTCCTGCAAAGCAGGCCTTTTCTGCTAACAAAGCCCCTGCCAACTTCAGGCCCCCCCCCCCACACACGGGCCTAGCCAGAGAGGGTTTCAAGACCCTCCACACCTTTCCCAGCCCCATGGACCTCCCACTCTAACCTTAACCCTAACCTCAGGCCAACTGCTGGGCCAGCCTCTAGGGCAGAGCCTGGCCCACTTGCTCCCAGACAGCCTCAGGTGAGTTCTGCCGGGGCAGCCCATGGCGGAGAAGGCCTTCACGATGCCAGCCTGGGAAGCCCACTAATTACCTGGTCTCCTCTGGGCCCTGCTGCACGCGCAAGATGTGAGCCTCCTTCCTCCTCGTTCCACGGTGGCTTCCACAGCGTTTAACCTCTTGGACTAAGACCTCAGTCTGCAGGTACTGCCGGGCATTGAATCCAGGCTGAACGATGCACTCCTCGGGACCGGCGGTATCTGGGTGAGAGAAGAAAAATCAACCATGTTTTCCAGCGTGGGGAACTGTGAGCTGCAGGGACCGCCAGGCCAGGGAATGGGACAGCACGGGATGGACAGAAGCGCACTGGGGATGTCTGACTTGGGCTGCCAGCCCCCTCACATCCACACTGTGACTAGAGAGATGGGGGGAGGGTGTAATCACACTGCACCCTGGCAGAAATGGTCCCAGCTCCTACTGATTCCAGTGAGAGGGGCAAGTGCTTACACTGTGGCTGAATTTGGCCTCTTGCTCCCTGAGCTCCATGGACGTCAGAGCGGTTGGTCTCACACACCCACACGGCGCTGAGATTGCCAGCGGCACAATCTGTGAGCAAGGCCTCTTGCCTGTAGAAACACCTTCCACCCGTCCCCACTCGGCCTCCGCAGGACTCACTCCAAAGCAGGGCCAGCACGCAGCGATGAGAAGGAACGCCTGCTTGTGAGGGCGCTCACGCTGCTGAGGGGCCAGCAGGCGTGGACAGGACACTGCTGTGAGGAAGGCCACAGCACCAACACTCCCCCGCCCCCCCAAAAACCAAACAAACAAACAAAAACTGCCGTGTCTTTATTAAGCCTTCAATGAAAGTCCATTCCCAGGTGGAGACACGTGTTTCACCAACATGGATTTTCATTATAAAAATGACCTGTTTCTTTTAACAGCGTAAAGCGTGAGCGATGGCCCGCCAAGAAGGGAGGGGGGGGCCCATGTCCTTCCCTGACGCATCACCTCAGCCGCAGGCAGCTCCCAGCCCCGCGCTCTTCCAGGACCCACCGTTGCCCACTTTGAAGTTGATCCTGTGGGGGTTTTCCAGCTCGGTGAAGGACGTGATGTTCCTATAGTGCTCCTTCACCTGTCGCATCAGTGTCTCACCGCTGGCAATCTCAGCCCCCATGGGGAAGTTGGTTGGCAGGATGCGTGTGCTGTTGTAGATCACGCCATTGTTCTGAAGGAAAAAAACCCAGCTACAGCATGGAAACAGCGCCCCTGTCTGGTGACTGAGACCCCTTCAGGGAGGGTAGAGGGGCAGCGATGCCAGAGCCCCAAATCCCAGCAAACATCGGACTAGACCCAAACACCCCAGTGGGTCCATGGGAGCTGTGAGCGCTCCCCATCTCTGGAAATCAGGCCCAAGGGTGACCAAGCAACCAGAAACCGAGGCCCCGCGCAGTTGCTGGATGCTTTGGCGAAGAGTGGGCACCCCTGTAGGGAACACGCTGCCCTGGACGCCCCGCTGGCCTGGCCCATCTCACACCTCAGACGCAAGCTGCCTGGCTGCACTGGGGTGCTGCTGAGCGGCGGGGCTGGGCGCCGCACAGGAAGGCTGAATCAGCTGGCGTGGCACAGGGATTTTCCAGGAACCCGGCATCCAGCCGGCCTGTCTGTCTGAGCTCCCCGCTCACCTTGGCCGGGGGAGCAAACGCCGAGGAGAGTGTGCCAGAGCCGGGCTGGCCAGTCACTTCCCCTGGACAGAGCGTGGGGGGTTGAGTGGAGCCAGGGGCCGCTGACAGGAGTGGTGCCATGTTCGATCTGATAGCGCTGTGCACCCTACCCCGCCGCCCCCATTGTCAGCCCGGGTTATTATTAGACACAAATAGGAAGGAGGTTTCTTTTGCTAACAAAGCTCATAGCCTGGCTGAGCTCACTGGAGCCAAATCCCATCCCTGACCTTCCTCCAAACAGGCAGAGGAAACGGGAGCTTTTTCAAGTTCTGTGCGTCACTCGCTGCTCAGACTGGGCTCTGCTCAGATCCAGGGCCAGCCAGGAAAGCCAGCCAGGGCCAAGTGCGGTGCACTGGGCTGCAGAGAAGGGCCCGCCACAGGAGGCAGCAGAACCAGGCAGGGGGGTGCAGGGCCTGAGCCAAAAGGGGAGGGGTCACTTCAGGAGGCAGTGGGATACAGGCCAGCTGGGGGGGCCATCTGGGGGAGGGGTGTGCTGCGGGACCCCAGACACACATGGGAACAGCGTGCCAGCAAGGGAAGGAAGGAGGTGCTCTCCCGAGGGCAGTAATTGTGCCGACACAGCCCACGGGGGTGTCTCTGTGGCCAGAACAGTGGCCAGAACCTGCTTTCGGGTGCCAGCGAGACACACGCGGAGCTGCGGGCGGGGACGCTGCGGAGCTAACGTGCAGGGAGGTGGAGCTGATCTGGCGGATTCAGGCCCTGGAAGCTGCCAACCCCTCTCTGGCAGGCGAGGTTTACGCCGGGACGCAGCACTGTGCTTTGGACGGGCCCCCTCTTTGCCTTGGGAATGGACCAGGCTGACTGGGGACTGGGATTTTAAAACCATTTGCAGAAGGAGAATCTCACAGGCTCCCTGTCAGGTCTCCTGCACCGAGGGGCTAAGCACCGTGCTGTACCCTCCCTGCACGCGGTGTGGCGGTCAAGGGTGGGAGAGCTCCTCCCAGCCCATCCCTGCTCCTCCTGCCACCCACTGAGTCCGGGAGGGGGAGGGAGGAAGAGACACTTCACAGGCAAGCGTCTGTGAGCCCTTTGCTAACACCCTGGCAGTGCTTCTCCTGACTCAGAGAGAGAGGCAGAGGGACACCTTATGGAGCCAGGGACACCGACATGGGGAGACCCCGGAGGAAAGCGAGCCAGGACCTCCCAAGCAGACCATGCCTGCAGCATGCCAAGCTCCAGTTTAGGCTGGCAGGAGGATGAACCCAGTTGTTCTTCCTCTGCCATTCCTCACGCAGCCCTTGAAATTCCACATGCCCCAAAGCTTCGGGGCAGCTGCCGCTGTCTGGGTCTGGGCTAGCTTGCTTCCCAACAGGGGGGCAGGGGCCCAAGGGCCCTGTAAGGGGCACTGCTAACAGGAAGGCAGCTGTAGAAAGAGGATGGATGCAGCTGGATGAGGGGCCTGGGCAGTTAGTGCGTTCTGAGGAGGAGGAAGCGAGGGAGCCCTGAGAGCAGCTGGGCTGCAGCGGCCTGGCAGCCGACACTGCTAGCCACAAACACGATGAGGGGAGCCTTTGCGAAGCATTGACATGTCCTCCGCAGTGAACCCCGGCTCACGGCTGTTCCCCCGAGCGCCCTCCTGGCCCAGGAGCCAGCAGCGCGTTGCCATGCTTTCCTCAAGGGGTGCCCCCGGGCTGGGCAGACACCTGTGGCCTGCTGGGGAAGCGGGTGCTGCAATGGGGAGCGCTGAGGGCGGGGGAATCTAGGCCTGTGTTTTCACATTAAACAGCCGTGGGAGAGGGATGCAAGACAGCCTGGCCAGCCAAGGCTGGGCGTAGGGGTTGACTCCTAGAGGAACGGGGCTTAGGGCCTGCTACTGACTGCACGGGGCTCAGGAGCTGGCTGACCTACGGCGGAGTGCACGGGACTAGATGTAAGGCACTCAGGGCCCCCCTTCCCACCTGCTGGGTGTCTGGGGCTTTGGTCTCCCCCTCTCTGAGTCTAGGGAGAGTCGAGGCCTCTCTTTCCCTGCCCTGTAGGGTACCAGGGCTCTGGTCCCAGGAGAAAAGTGGGGGCCTTTTCATCTCAGCCTTTATTAACCACAAAATGCTCCCTGAGTTGTGAAGCCACATCTGGCGCCAAGTACAAGCCGTGCCACGGCTGTTGGTCAACGGCCTGGCCGCTCCCCTCCCTGCCCGTGGTGCCCCTGCCACCTAGCCACCAGCGTGGACCTTAGCAGTCCTTGCTTCACCTCCTGTCCCAGCTTCGCATTCCTTCCAGTCCCCGGCCCGGCCCCTGGCCCAGACCCACTGGCTCTTGGAGCACTCGCAGCTGCTCCGGCTGTGGAAGGAGAAGGGGGACGAGGGGTGCAAGACTTGGCTTCTTCGCTGGGCTGCTGCCTCAGTCACGTGGAAGCAGCGCACGTTTCTGATGGGATCACACGCCATCTCCAGCCCCTGCTGTTTGTTATCAATACTAATGGGTCCTGTGGGGCTTGGTTTGCAATTTCTTCCAGCTGTGGCAGGGGCCAGCAGCTAACGGGCCAAGAACTCTCCCTTCCATGGGGCCCCTTTGCACAACCCTGCTAGAGGAGCTTAACTGCCCTCCCAGATGCCTCCAGCTGTTTGCTTCCAGTTCTTGCCAGAAAAAACGACAGACAGACGAAAACAAACAACGGGACACAGGAGCCAGAAAGAAGGAATGAAAGACCAAGACAAGAGAGAGACGTTTCCTTCTCCCCTTCTTTCCTGCTCTCTTCCCCTCCCTCCAACCCAGGGCACACTTTGGTGTTGTTTTAGTAACATGTCCCTCCCTGTAAGGGATTTATTGTCCCCAGCTGTCCTCTCTCCTGAGGAGAAGGGAGCTGGTGTGGAATTAGCCAGGGACCGGAGTCCCAAGGGAAGCAAAGTCAGATATTGGGGGGTTAGGGAGTCAAGGCACCAGCACGTGTCAGTGACAACATTCATGTTACTGACTTTAACCACAGAGTGAGGTAGTATCGTCTAGTGAGAAGATCCAGAACTCCTGGGTTCTTTTTAGCGCTGGCTCTTCAGATTGCAAATCAGCAGCTCTGTCTAGCTAAGGTGCTTATATGTCCCCCATCGCCATATTACCTGAGTGCCTGACAATCTCGGATTTATCTCACAACACCCCTACGAGGCAGGGCAGTGCTGTTATCCACTATTTGCACATGGGAACTGAGGCACAGAGAGACTAAGTGACTTGCCCAACGTCACACAGGAAGTCTGTGGCAGAGTTAGGTCTGCTGATCCCCAGGCTAGCTTCCTAACCTCTGGGTCATCCTTCCAAATGTCTGCCTCTACCAGGCCACAATAATCCACCCACACGGATTCTGAGCATTTTGTTGTCCTGGCCAGCTGGCAAAATCAGCCCCACTTCTATTCCTGCCTCTGCCACTGACCAGGCTAAGATCACAGGACAGCTCTGTGCTGCAGTTTCCCCACATGGAAAACAGGAGCTGATAATCTTGCCCTGCCTCACAATGGCCATCTGACCCTTTATTCATTTGTAAAGCACGTTGATGCCACCAGCGTCATTAGAAGCGGAGAGCAGGTGACAGGGCCCAGGGTGTACTCGCTCTAGGGATGGGCCAGCGCCAAAACCCAAGGTACACGTTTCCCAGGGGGTGGGGGTCGGGGGAAACCAGCACCTAACACTTCACCTCTAACCTGCCTCTAGTTAGAGCATGACGAAGGAGTTGGATCTCTCTCTTGCTCTTTGACTGCACTGTCCTTCCCCCGTCTAGTTGAATCGGTGACAGCGAAGTCTGCTCCTTTTCTTGGCTGGGGCAGCCTTCAGATCCCTATAGGGAGCCCAAGGGGTCCCCATTTTTCATAGATTTACGTCCCTGAACCTGGAGGCCCTGTACTGTGGCCACCATCCTTTCAGTCAGGGAGGACTGGGGAGGCAGTGCATTCTAGTGCATACGGCACTGGACTGGGAATAAGAAGTCTTATTCCTAGCTCTGACACTGAGCCACTGGGTCACCTTGGGCAAGTCACTTTCACCCTCTGTCTTGTATATTCCGACCGCCGGCTCTTCAGGGCAAGGACTGCCTCTCACTCTGTGTGCATACAGTGCCTAGCACAATGGAGCCCTGAGCTCAGCTGGGGCCTCTACGTGCTGCCATGAAAACAACAAAAATGAAGATGCATGATGCTGCTCTTTAACCACGGAGGGCCAGACCGTAGAGATGTCAGAGGCTCTACCTCCCCCACCATAGGCTGAGCTTCATCCGATGCCCTTCTGACCTGGGGATCTGACCTAAGAAGGAGGCTCCCACCCAGCAGTACACAATGCTACTCCAAAACCATCCCATCTGCTAGTAGGAGGTGGAGTTCCAGCTTCCATTCGCTCCCCTCTTCTTCCAGCAGCTCAGAACTTTCTCAAGCAAATTCCTTGCGAGTGAAATTCTCCAGGTGCGGTCTCAGCCCAGTCTGATGTGTGGAAAGTCTGACCTAAATCCGACTTGCCCTTGGGAGCTGAGTGTGGCAATCGTGAAGTATCCTTCCCCTGATGTTCTGATCAGACATTCCATGCTCGCATCAGTCAGCAAGGGCTGGCTCGGATTTTACTCAAACATTCTCAAAAAATTCTCCACGGAGCAAGACTGAGCCTGGAAAACATCAGCCCCAAAGGGACTGGTTTGAAAAAGTTCTGAGCAAGCGAATGGGAGCGGGAACACATCTGTCTTACAGAGGACTGTCACGGTGTTCAGGAGCTCTACGCAACGCTGCTAACACGTTTCCAGGTATAAACGCAGGGTTGTGTCATACTCACCGAGACAAAGTTCAGGTTGAGATCCGCCGAATGAACCGTCACTATACAGTGCACGTCACAGATGATGACAAACAGCACCTTCCGCTCCGGTGGGGCGGTTCTTCCCGCAGATGACACACTCAATTGGAAGCTCCTCATCTGGGGGAAAGAATGGGGATCATGTCACTCCTGCTTACTGTAGACAGGGGCAGTGAAGTGCAGAGAAAGTGGGCTGGGCCTGAGTTGACGGCAGGGGAGAGAACCTCACATCCACATCTACACGGGCCACGACTCTGCGAGAGCACGGGCCGTCCACACAGGGGAGACAAGGGCTTTTCAGCCGAGGCTACTTTTGCTGCAGATTAAGCTAAAAGCAAACACTGCAAGAAACAAATCGAAGGGTACTGCTCGGTACCATTCTGCCTGTGGGCTGGGCATCTCATGGCAGCTGCCCTGGACCCAGGCAGGAACGGAAGGGGCCAGATCCGTCCTCTGGGGTCGATGGAGAAGAGAAGGAGACCTTGACTATGCTCAGCCGATGTGTGTATGACCCAATCCCTGTTGTTAGAGGCCTTCAGTTAAGTCTGCCCCTCTGTGCTATGATGAACTGGGCCCTGCAATACCTCCACACTATTCATGTACCCTGCCATGCAAAGAGCCCAAACTCTTTCTATTATTAGAGTCAGGGGAACCTTTCCCGAATTGGAGCTCCTGGTCACGTCAGAAGCAACTGAGACGACGATAAAACAACGAGAGTTCTGTAGCACTTTAAAGACTAACACATTTAATTTTTGCAGGCATAAGCTTTTGTGGGCTGTAACCCACTTTGTCAGATGCAGGGAATGGAAATCAGAGAGGGGGTATATCTATACAGTCAAGGGGAAAGTACAACGAGTGGGGTAGGGTAATAGCAAAGTCCATACAGTTAGAGTAGCTGAGGCCTATTCACACCCATTGAGTAGAAGGTGAGTCTGTGTGAACAGTGACAATTACTTCTTGTAATGAGATAACCATTCCAAGAAGATGAGAAGACAATGCAACCCCAGCGGGTCTTGTTAAGATTAGATGCGAGGGGGAAAGGTCTACACAAAGCCCCCTGAGTGCTGGCACAGCCTCTCTCCTTGGGCCACCACTGTTAGAAGGCAGCTAAGAGGCAGCTAGGGAGTGGAGCGAAGGGGGTTGATGTCACGAAAGGAAGAAAGTCTAATTTGGGCTTGATTTAGTGGCAGCGCAGGAAAGATCAGGACCCAGATTCTCAAGTCCCATGGGCCAGGAGTGGAGTCCTTGGCTGGAGCAGGGGGAAACGTGTGAGTTTGACTGGCAAGCCATGAGAAAAAGGTCATCACGCTTCTCCTCCGAGAGGTGGGGATTGGAATGTGCCTCCCAGGTGGTTTGATTTTGTTCCAGTGGAAGCGCTGGTTGTTGTAAACAGCGCACAGACACGCACAGCTGCCCGGGAAGCCACCACCCCACTTTGCCTGGTGCATCCTATGTCAGCTCAAACAATGCGGCTGCACCTGCAGCCCCCGGGAGCTCCCGTCCCAGGCCTGCCAAGGCTGGCGTGCTGTTTACTGCCACGCAGTGCTGAGCAGAAGCTGCTCCGTGTGGGCTGAAAGCAGGAGTCTGCCGGGACTTTCAGGGGCTCCTACAGCTGTTTCAGGTTCTGTGCGGCCCTTCCCGCCTGACGCTCCTCCTACAGGTTAAATGGAAACCTCCCTCCAGCGACCCCTAACTCTCTCCACAAACACCCTCCCAGTGCGGGGAGTCTGGGGCATGGCAGCCAGGAGAGCCATTCCGCCACCTTGGATGGGGATCCGAAGTTTGCCTCAACCGATCCCAAAGCCCAGGGATGTCCAAACTTTGCCCACCCAAGCGCCACCACAGCAGCTTGCCATGAGCACAAGAGCCGCAGCCAGCACGAATGAAACGGAGCAGACTGCAGTCACCCCACCATCACGCTGGTCCCGTGGCCCTGGAGAACCTAGCTCTCCTCTGCTCACTGGACAGTGAAGCGCTACGTGCTCCGTGGGCTGCATTTCTGAAGGACCAATTAAGGCAACGGCCAGCCACGCTGCAGCCTATAGTCATGCTTTGACCACTCGTGAAATACACACAGCATTCGCACCCCCCCCTCTGTAAACACAGATTGACGAGCTCAGTGGCCATCTAGTTCTGCCACCTTTGTAGTTTCAGGACAGCCCTGGGGTCCTAAGACACTGGAAATTGCTGTGCCAGTCTCGGCTGCCTCGAGTTAAATCTTCTAAATCTGGCCTTAGGTTCCAACGTCAGGTACCAAGTTTGGAAACTGCCTGAAATTGTTCCCCCAAAATACCAAGCTACCAACGAGAGGCTGGGAAAGCACTGCGAGTTCACCCCAGTAATGGATGGGCTGGATTAACAGAGAGGCCCTACAGCAGGCCAGCGCCTTCTCCCCGCACCGTCCGAAGTGCCTAGGCTGGGCACTGACTCGGGGCAGAGCATCTCCCTACTGACCCATTCAGATGGCTGCTGCCAGAGCCCGATTTTCCCTAGAAGCCCACCCAGGCTGACCCTGCTCTGTGATATAGGGCAGAGCTTCCCGCACAGGGTGGCTAACATCGCAGTTCAAAAATACAGGACTGCTTTCGTCGCCTGTGTATGGCGGCGGAGTACCCCGTGCCCACGAGGGCCAGGAGCCGGGTGCGCAGTACCACCGGGGCTGGGGGGTACTAACCACGTGGCGGTGGAGGGAAGCTGTCATGCTCTGCAGCAATCAGGCAGTCTGGGCTGTCGGGACCCAGCTCCCGGAGCGAATAAGTGCCAGGGTCGGCAGGGGAGTGGAGAGATGCACCCATGAGTTCTGCCCCCCCCCCGACTCCCCCTAGACAGGGACCCCTGATGAATCCAGCCCTTGAGCATGGCCCCGTCTGCTTTCCCTGCGCAGGCTCTGTCTGGCATGGCAACTGGACAGGGCTGGGTGCCGTGGAGCTGCGCTGATGGGCCAGGGTTGGGAAGCGGCTCTGCCTGACGGGGGCCAGCACTCCCAGGGTGTGGCCTCCCCGCTTGCAGAGTCTCTGCCAATGTGCCCAACAGAGGAGCACAATGGCTGGGTGGTGGTTGCTGCAGCAGTGGGGGGGCAGGGAACCTGGTCCTGGCTTACATTTTCAACACATTTCAACCTGGTCCTGGCAGAACACAGAGCCCTGCACGCTTTCCCTGGTGGACAGAGCCCCCTCCTGACTCCAGCCTTTCAGTGTGGTCTCATCAGGTCTTTGTGGGCCCCCCCCCGGCCGGATAACCTTATCATGCCCCCTCCACACCCCATAGTTTGGGAACCTTGGCGCTATAAGGCTCATGGGACTGACTCTGCATTACTACACCATCTAATGTTACTGACTTGACAGCACTGGAAGGGACAGGAATAATAAAACGAGCTGTGCATAATGAGGATATTTGTAATATGCTGAAATCCAGGAAAAAAGGCAGGTGTCCTGCGCTGATTTAGTGCAGGATAGGCAATTTTCTCTTTAAATAGGGGATGTTCCTTGTAAGACGGGCCTGTTGGCAACCCTATTAATGCTGCACAAACACATGCCCTGCCTTTACCAGCTGATCTTATCAGGAGCTACTGGAAATTAACTGCCAAAAAGTCTACACCGGTCTCTTAATAATAACTCACTACTACTACAAGTCCAGTTGCGATGCGATGGCACGAGACGTCCAGTAAATATTACTGCGTGGGTGGTCACAGGACCCCAGCCGGTCAGTCCCCTTGACCCTGCGAGAGGGGAGGCCTTGGTTCTATTTTTACCACCTGTTTTTTCCAGAGGCCATTGTTTCTCTGCTCCAGAGTGGTGGGAGGTTTTATTTTACCCCAGTGCACTCTTTTTCATGGGGATCTGCTTATAGAAACTGGCTTCCAGTAATTCTTCTATAAGCGGAGCCTGGTGTCTCTCCCTCACGGTCCCCCCCCTCGGTCGGGGCTCGGTGCCAGCCATCTTGAATGCCACAGTTGTGACATCAATGGCTGGCTCCCCCGTCTCCTCTTTACATAAACAGAGAGTGGTGGAAGGGACAAGTCCGTGCTATTTATTTACTTGATATAACACGGCCCCGTTTTTTCCCCCGCGGTCTCCTCCCCGCCTTTGCAGCCAAGTGCTCGGCCTCGCCATCGTGGAAGCTGCGCTGGATCCTCCAGCAGAGGAAGACACCGGCTGAACCCACGCACGCACTGCGCTTGAGGCCTCGCTGTCGCTGGCCTGGACTCACAGCATACCCTGCGGAGAGGTGCCCGGCATGGCTGCTGAAGCAAACTACTCCGCTTGGGACGGTTCATGGGCAGGCTTTTCTTTCAGGCTCCTCTCCCAGAAGAGAAGGATGTGCCAGTTGTTACGTGCTAGCCTGAGACTTGGGGGAAGGGCTTCAAATCCCTGCTTGGACACAGGGCCCCCACATGCGGGTGGGGGGAAAGGGTACATTTTACTGGGGCCCAGAGGCCCTGGGGGGCCCAGCCCAGGCTGCAACCCCCATTACCAGGAGGAAATAATTGAGGCTAAATTGTAGCTCATGCCTGAGGATATTGATAGAAACGTATTTTCCTGCATCTATTGCCCAGCTCTTGTGAGATTTGCTGGAGCCAACGAGAAGCAGCATTAGAGCGGTTTTAAGTCTCATGAGATTGTATGTCTGGGACGCGGGATTGTGATGTGTGTGCGGGAGGGGGCCCGTGTTACTAGTTTGCTCTGGGTTCGAAAAAATTATGTCTGAGCCCTGCTTGGGAAAGTCTCTCTGTGCCTCAGTTCCCTGTCTGCAAAACGGAGATTACAACCCAGCTCTGCCTCCTGTGGGGTTGGGAGGATTAAGTACATCAAAGATGACGAGGTGCTGAGACAGTGCGGTGATGGGGCCAGATAAATACCTGAGCTAGACCCTTAGATGGTCTAGAACGGCAAGAAGGGAAACATTTCATGTGGGACCTGAATCTCTATGGCCCAACGTACCATCTCCGTGCGGCTGCTGAAAGTGACTCTACGTGACGTTGCTGCCCTGCCTGGGCCCCGCACAGGCTAGTGACGGTTGTGTTACCCTACACAGTCTAGGAGGGTCCGATGCTCAGCTGGCATAAATCAGCCTCATTCTTCTGAAGATTAAGCTACCCCGATTTAAACCACCGGAGGACCTAACTCGGGGTCGGAAGGGCAGTCAGTGGTCCCTTCCATGACTGCATTGTTGAAGCGAGGGCTTAAAGACACCTTGTGTGGTGATCTTAGTCAGCCCATGTGGTAGCCTGTAGAGATGATGTTTATGGTTACATAAAAATGTGTTGAAAATGTAAGGAGGCTCAAAAAGCCTATTTCCTAAAAACAGAGAGGACAATCGCCAAGCGAGGCCTGGGAAAAGAGGAGTAAAGTGAATTGAGACATTTCAGGGCAGGATGAAGATAAATACGGGCATAACGGTATTTATAACCGCACCACAGGTTATGTTGTAACCATGTTTTGGTCCTAGCTGGTTCTTACAAGTGTTTTAAATAAAATGTTCATGTTTTGGGAAATGTTCTCTCTAGTGCTAGCTATTGGCATGTCAATTAAAATGATGCTTAATGATAAATTGCCAGTAAGAAAGTAGAAAATACTGAATTATGGTAGTGGAAATACAGATATGGTAAAAGGTAGATTTAATGTTAATTAATGATGGAGTATTATTAAAATTGATTATACGAAGGGTAGCAGGCTAACTGCAGATTAGGCTCACCCCTCCACCACCAGGCACTGTCAGAGACATGATTATACCCATTCACTTCATTTAGGGACCGATCACCCCAAAATGTGTCATTTCCTCTTCGAATGTGGGTATCAGCGCTGTGTCTGATTGTGGTGCCGTGCCTGTTTGCATAACTAGCTATTTTATAATAAATAACATTTTTAATTTTATCACTTGTGTTATTCACAGTCCTCCACAAAATTAAATGATCTGTGACTGCTATGGACGCTCAAAAATTAAATAATTCAGTCGGGTTTTAGCTTTTCTTTTTAAATGACTAATCGGGACTGCACAAACCTAAGGCACAGGGTCCATGAGAACCACAGGGTCTGGCTGCATCCAGGACGCTGTGATGGAAAGCACCCCTGTATTCACACCCTACACACCAGTGTAATAATCTTTGTACAAAATATGCCTTGCGATGTATCATCTGAAAACTAATAAACCACTGGTCAATGGTATGGTGGAATGTATATAGCAATATTACATGAATTCCGCTGTTATAAGCACTTCTTCAAAGCCAGTCACCTCTGCCTAGGCAAAAGCTGTTAAACCATCTATCCTAAACACAGAAATGTGTAAAAACAACGATGAAGTCTCCGACTGACAAAGTGGGTTGCAGCCCACGAAAGCTTATGCCTGCAGAAATTAGTTAGTCTTTAAAGTGCTACAGGACTCTGGTTGTTTTTGCTGTATACAGACTAACACGGCTCCCCCTCTGGAACTTTTCACAGAAACGTGTGTTTACCTCACTTTACATATAAGTAATAAACAGGGTCCTGAAGTCAACAGGGGAGGAGATGGGAGGAAACAGAACAATTTCCATTTCAACAAACACAAGTGGGGGGCAAAAGAGCAAGGAACCTCTTTCACCACCAGACTCCATGTCACCTTCCTCACTGTTTGAATAAACTTGACCTTGAGGGACAGCCTTCAAACGAATCCATTTCAAAGGTTCATTGGACTCTAAAGAAAGGGGCAGAAAACCTCCAGTTATCTCCTTCACTCAAGAAGACAAAAGGCGCCTGGGAGAGATCCTAACCGAGGAGATGGTCGGTCACTAGCTTGCTGAAAGACTGGGGGACGGGAAAGGCCATTTTGAACAAAGCCTGGAACCAAAACTGGCTATTTTAAGTTTGAGACTTTTTGTTGTGTTTTCACTTTTATTTGCTGGTAACCGCCTCTCACTTTCTCTCTTCTATATGAACGCACTCAAATCCTATCTTTCTTTCGTTAATACATTTGTTTTATTTTTAATCTAAACCAACCCAGTGCTATGTTTAAACTGAACTGTTTGGTAACGCCAGTGAAAGTAACACGCTGTTGAATCTTGATTCCTTAAAGGGGCAGCGAACGATAGTATCTCTCAGCACTGCCTGGGAGAGGCTGGACAGTGCAAAACAGACGTTTTGGGGAAAACCCAGAACTGGGAGCGTGTTGGGATCACCCTGGAAGTAGTAACCAAGGCTGGCGGAAGGCAGAGCAGGGCAGCGGGGCTGTAGAGGGGCTGCTGGGGTCCGAGTTGCTCATCCAGGGCTGTCTAGCACACAGACACGTGGGGTGTGATTTGCACCATGGTACCTGGTTGTGAGCAGCCCAAGCAGGGAGCTACCACAGCAAAGCACTGTGGGACACCCATGGTGATGGGGCAGGTGGTGAGACAGCCCCTCGCCGAGTTGGACTGCACCCCGGAATGTGACAGAGCCTCCGTACCCAATTTCCTACAGATTGCTACAGCTGGGTTCAGACTTTTCTCTACTACAGGTGACAGGCCCGAAGGGCTCCTCACCTCCTTGTTTTGCAATAAGCTACCCCCAGGTGAAAAGTCACATACAAATAAAGCCACCTTGGCCAGCCCCATCGCTGCACTGTTTGGTTCTTCTCAGTGCCCAAAGCCCAAAAGGCCTCTGGACCCCGAAATTATAACTGAAATCAGCGAGCCAGACCCTCAGCTGGCGTCAATGGATGTCGTGCCACTGGCTTAAGCAGAGAATCTGGCTCGGCATCCACCAGCGGGTGACGCGTCCCGCAGAAAGCAGAGCGAAGGGGAGAAATCAGCAGCTTTCCTCCCACTGGATACAACCAAGAATGTAAATATCACACCCAGCCCTTGGACACAGAGTTGAAGAGGAAACAGAAAAGTCTTGAGCCTGACCCTTCTCTTAGCACTTTGCATGTGTTTGCACGTAGCTCAGAAGCCGGGATGCTTTTTGTTCTCTGCACACTGCGCCTGGGAAAGTCCAAGCTCTGGGGGTACGCAGAGCCAGCAGCCGCTGTTATTGTTACTGATTATCATTTGTGTGACTGTCGCGCCTCGCAGTTCTAGGCATGGACCAGGACCCCCACTGCGCTCAGTGCTGTAGACCAAAACACACTTGTGGCCTCGGAGGGGGTGCGCCCAGTTATGGAGGAATCACGCACCATGTATTCTCTCTCTGCGAGACTTCACTTCTGGTCTTTCTGGCTATTTTTTCTTAATCTACCCGCCACGTGCTCTGCTCTTCGTGCAAGTAGAGCAGCGTATTTTAACAACGTTTGGTAAAACTATTTGGGACAAAAGGAACACTAAATAGGTTATTTAGAGAGCACTATTAGCATGACAGCCCTTTCTCGGCACACAAAGAAATAGGGTCCCCTCCCCCAGAGAAATTACAGCTTGACCCAGGGAAAGTCAATACAAATGGTACATGAGCAGCTGCATAAGTGGGAGCAGATGAGAAGACACTGCTGGGGAGATCAGCTCTGGGCAGGAATTCAAGAAAAAAGCAGGTATGAAGAAAGGGCCTGAAAGAGAGAGGTTGCTTATGGCACCCCCAAATATCTTTTAAACATCCAGTGATCTTGTACCACAGACCCTGAGAGAGATCACTGTCGCCACCATTCTGGAAACTCTTTCATTTCTTACAAACAACTGACTTTCGCTTCCAGCCTCCCGTCACCCCAGCCCGCCTCCAAAAGCAGAACTAGATAATCATCAACAGAGCTGGTGGGAAATTACAAGTGCTGACTCCACAGTCTGCAGTTTTCTACCAAATCTAAGCCTCCATTTGAAATGACCCTTTTATCATCAGGCACTAAATATTCTGCATAACACTCAGAGTCCAACAGCTCTCTCTCTCACACTGGTTTTACCCTGTGTCTCCCTTGACGTCAATACGTGTAGCGGGTGCTAAAGAGCACTGAAAAGAAGCCACTTACTGGATTTAGGTCACTAAATTTAGCTTTCCACGTTTGAAATTGCTGGCCTTTATTAATGCGAGGGTTGGAAATATAAGTTGCGTCACTGAAAAAACTGGGCACCCAAAAGTGGAGTCATCCAAAACGACAAAGCCCTATTGAAAATTCAGGCCCATGATTTTTAAATTTCGAACAGAGGGGTTCTAGTTCTATCTGATTTTGCCAAAACTCAGAATCAGAGCGGCTGCATGTTGTGTGCTTTGTAGAGGTTGTTCCCTTGAAAGTCCGGGGCAGGAATTAATTTCAAACAAGAATCTTTATCGTTTATGTAGCACAGGCTTTCAGTTCGTTAGCAAATTATTATTTTTTAAATTGAATCCCCCTTGGGAAAAAACAGCGGTGGCTTCAATTAAATGGGAGAAATACTTCAGGCGACTCAGAACAAGTTAGCGGAAACCCAGAATAATTCAAAAAAAGTTTTAGAGCCCAAAGGAAAACCCGACACCCATTGAGCCCGGGTCTACACTTACTCGGTGGCACTCAACAGGAGTTATGGAAGCTCTGCAGAGTAGCCTGCGCAACTCCCGCCGACTGCTGGCCTGCCCTTCTGCGCAGCATCTTCACTGCACTGCGCCAACGGGAACCGCGCTCCCATCGACGCAGCGCTACGCCACTTGAGGGGGTGGTTTACCAGCGTTGGCTTCTGGATCGATTGAGTGGGTCCTCGCTGACCGCTCAGTTGATCCAGATAGGTCGATCTGACGGCGGCGACTATAGACATACCCTGATTCTCTTGTCCATCATTTACAGAGACAGTCAAGGCTGACAAGCTAAAAATAGGTCCAAATCTGTTGTGTTTTCTATTATAGCCGTGCACATAAGGGTGACAGGCACTCTCACACACATAACACTTCCCTCTCCCTCCCTCGCTGCTACAGACCTCGCTCTGCTCGCCTGCGCAGGGAGCAAGGTGCCGTTCACAAGATCCATGCTCTTTGCTACGCTTGGGAATTTCATGCTAGCTGCCTGCATATACCATCATGTGGACAAGAGCCGTCAGAACATGCCTGTGGATTTTCAGCTATGGCGCGATACGCACTGAGCACTTCAGACTTGAATTATTCCCTCCCCCACCTTTCACAGAAACCGCTATCATCATTTGCACCAGCTGGTCCCCTCCAGCCGGCTGTCTCAGCAGAGAAAGCAAGGATGCACTGGGACATAAACTTCCTTTTGCTCCTAGAGGGGGCCCTGACAGCTGAGGGCTGAGGCGTATTAGCAAGATAATTTGCGAGGGAAGCTTGCGATGCTGTCGCCACACCAGTTAACAGGATGAACACGAAGCTTCAGCTCAGGGCTGTCCCCCTGACACCTTTCATCAACACTAAATTCACTGGCAGAAAAAGTTTCTGGATCCCAGTTTATTAGGTGAATGAGTTTTAACACAGCTCCTGTTTCACGTAAGGACAAAGGAGGAGCCCTTCGAACACGGCCTGGTGATCCGTCCAGCCTGGTAACTTGTCTTTGCCAACAACCAACACAAGATGCTTTAAGCCCTGCCCACCATGACTGGGGGGCCTGGTTAGAGAAACAGTCGCCCGAGCTGGTTGTGAGTGCAGTCTGTGCACCCCGCAGCTTTCTGCCATCGCAACCGTGTTTGCACAACTACATCTACCAGCCCTCTGCGCTGCATCTGGATCAGTGCACACGTGCTGCCTCAGCACAGGGAATGTGCTGGGGACATGCTCACAAAGCAGCACGAGCAGCGTGCATGGCGGGGCACGCCACACAGCCAGCCAGGAGGAAAGCGGCTCATTCAAACTAGTTACAAAGGCACGGCCGGGGTGATCTGTCTGAACTGCAAAAAAGCTAGCAGGCCGGACCCCTACAGGGTTAGACTCACGGGCCAGCCTAGACCTCCAGCGGGAGCTAACCGCTGTTAGCTGCAATGGTTACTAACCCAGGACTAGCCATGGGCACGTGGAGACACACATGGTCAGAGCCAACCATGCACTAGCCGGTTACCAATTTGGTTAAAAGGGCCTCAGAGGAAGGTGTAAACAACAAGCCAAAAACGCTGCCTGCCGTACCACATTCCACCCTGGGCGAGCTCCGCCCGGAATCAGCGCTGGAGCCCAAAGTCCTGCCTTAGGGCAACGTTCCTGGTTCGCAGAAATGTCCCTGGGCTTTATGGGGCGGTTTAGATGGGCTGCACAGGTAGGGACAGATCCCTTATCAGCACTGGGATTACCACAGTCCTGGCCATTTGGTGCTCACCATGGGCATTTCCTGACATTTCAGTGGGGGGCTTCCCTGAGTTCATGTGGCAGCTTTCTACCACCTGGGTCGTGCCAATGACCCAGCCGTCCTTGCTTACGATTGCCACTCGCCCTCTACAGCTGCCATGTCCTGTCCCCCGTGGTACCACCGCACCCAGCCCCTCTGATGCCATAACCACGCCCCATTTCTCCCGAGTGTAAGCGCACAGCCCATTCTGCACCAGCCATTCCGAGTTCTGCTCCCCTGGCCTGGCAGGGACCCACGTCCAGGCTGCCAGCACGGTAGCACAGAGCATCACTTTCCAGCCTCGTGGCCATTATAAATAAAGGCTCCTTTCCAAACCAGCGTGCCATGCCTCAGCGCCGGGGAAGATTTCCCCCCGTTCCAAGGGCACATGACAGGCAGTGAAAGTGCCTGGTCTGCCTGCTGACGGGAAGCAGACAGTGTGTCCCTGTGTCTCTCCCCCACCCTCCAAGCCCCACAATCACTGACCTCCTTTATTTTCACGTGGAGGACGTGGACTTCCTGGTCTCCCTGCATGGTGCTGCGGCTCACGCAGCCACTCACAACCTTGCCTGTCGTGTAAAACACCTTGTCTTCTTGGCCTTCTGCAATCAGCTGACGGCTGCAATCATCAGCGCCCACGGGACCTACGGGGAAAGCGGCTCAGGGTCAGTCATTTTGCTGCAGTCCTGAGGGACGGAACAGGTCCAGCGAGAAGGGAGGCTCACGGGGGCAAGGAGCAGAGAAGGATGGGAGAAGACAGAAGGGCCTGGGACCTCAGCAGGAGAGCAGCACAGGGTGGCCAGGGAAGAGAAGGGGTCAGGGTCAGGCACAGAGGTGGGAAGCTCGGGAGAGGATACAGCTGAAGCATTATCTAAGAGCCATGTGTGGTGGGAGGGGGAGGCTGTGGTGCATTGTCCTTATTGGAACAAGAGGTTCCTGGGAGCCGGTCTCCTGAGCAATACAGCAAGAAGGGGCTCTGGGGGGGGCATAGGAACGAGGTGCAGCAGGAGCTGGGAAGGAACTCAGAGGCAGAATGTGTCTGAGCACGGGGGGCTGGGAAGCACGTCTGTCAGTTATTAGATGCTGCCACTGGGATAAGGGCTTGGGGTTCAACATTGGGGTGAGGGGTGCTGTCAGCACCAGTTTCCAAGGGTTTACATCGTCCAAGTTAAACATTTGCTTCAGCAGAACACTTAGCCCTGAAGGGTTTGTTCTAGAGGCCATGAATACAGGAAGGAAGCAAGGAAGGACAGAAGGACCGAAGATCTTGAACTGTTCGTGGGTTACTGAAAAATGCATTTCCGCAATCAACTGTAACTGCGCTTTTAAAACATAACCAACCAGATTTCTGTTGCGTCTTCCCAGCATTTTGGCTAAGCAGAGAGGAAGCACCAGCTTACGTGTAACACACCTCTCTCTGGAGACAGCAGCCTGTCTTTGCATCTGGACGGACCTGATCAGGGAGGTGTTTTTTATCTCTAAATATGACCTTTCCCACAGGTTTGCAGGCCGCTCTCTGTCCGTGGTAGGGCCGCACTGACTTTCAGCAGGGTCTGTGAGGGCCAACTCTGAGACTAGCTCCAGGGGAAAGCAGCAGGAAATAATTCGGACACTAGAACTATGCCGATAGAGAGGAAATTCCAAGTTGAAGGCTACCCCCCCTCCTTCCGCCCTGTGCCTGTGTGATGATGGCCAACCTCGGTCATCCCTGGGCATTGAAAACCAGAGTCCCAGCGCTAAAACTGTGAATTGTTCCCACCTGAGCTGAACGGGATAACCCCTTTAGATGCTTCCTGTAGTGCAATCCTGTCCACTGTAAGCCAGCCCCAGAGAGGGAATGGCTAACTCACTGAAGAGTGGGCT
Source organism: Mesoclemmys tuberculata (assembly GCA_007922155.1). Classification (NCBI taxonomy): domain Eukaryota; kingdom Metazoa; phylum Chordata; order Testudines; family Chelidae; genus Mesoclemmys; species Mesoclemmys tuberculata. The sequence goes on from ML675655.1 coordinate 12,125,060, forward strand.
CCATCAGGACAACCTGGCAAGCTGTGCTTTATATCCCTGTAGCACCTAGAGGCCCCAGTCCAGTTTGGGGCCCTCGGCGCAGTACAAGCACATAACAAGAGCTGGCCCTAGCCCTGAAGAGTTTACAGTCTACATAGACGAGGGTGGGAGAGGAAACACAGACGAAGTGACTTGCCCAGTGTCACCCAGCAGGTCCGTGGCAGAGTCAGGAAGAAAAGTCAGGTCTCCTAATCCCAGGCCCAATGCCTTATCATAGAATCCGAGGGCTAGAAGGGACCACAAGGGTCATATAGTTTAACCCCCAAAACACAACGCCGATGGGACTCAAACCCACACCCTTTGACTAACTGCACCTGGAAGTCCAACGCACACTCCCTTGCACCACAGAGCCTGGACAAGGTCATGGGGCAGAGAGCCTCTGGACAGTGTCTACTGACTCCTTAGCTGTCTTTGCGGGGCACCGGGTGCTGTCCGGGATTCTCTGCTTTGAGCCGCTTTGGTTCCCTGATTTTCAATCTCTGACCTCACTCCCACCTGTCTTTAAATTTACTGCTCCACATACTCCCTTGGGGCCTGAGCTTAGTGGTTGCTCCCCCATAGCTATGGGGGAGGGGGCTTTTAGTTTTGTGGGGGCCTAGACTCACCTGTCCCAGAGCCACAAATAGTACACCACACGGCCTACTCAGCCGCAAATCTTCCACCTCAAAGCAGCCTGGTACTTTGGGGGTTGAAATCCCGAACCTTATTCACAGTGAAATTTTACAGCTCAGACCCATCCATAAAAAAATGACCATGAGTCAATGATGAGATTTCAGCACTCCAGAGCACAAGGACATACGTGAATCCCACAAATTGTGGGTGATCAGATCTCACACTTCAGGACATGAATGGTCAATTCCCTCCAAGGGTCAGGAACTGCAGCCCTGCTCTCTCCCACCCCTAAACACACAGCATTTCACAACCAGCCAAGTGCTCTATGGTGGGTGTTTTTAAAACTTCCTCTGAAGTGTCGCAGATTGGCCACTGCCCAAGGCAGGCGACTGAACTTAATAAAGCTCTGATCCGGTATGGAAAATGCGATGTCCCTGCTACAATTGGTTCTTGCCAAAATCATGCTATACCTCTCACAAACAATTGAGCCGGAGAAGAAATTACCCCCCCTCTTCCCCCACCACCACCACGTACAACCCCAGGTCTGCAGCACGGCAAGAGGAAATTGGAAAGATCAGATGCTGTTATTTAAGTCATCTAAAAACTGGGGCACGCAACATTTTACCGAGGGAATAGTAAACAATGCAATTCAAAAAAACTAAACAGCCAGTCTAAGTTACTGGAACGCATGTGGAATCCTTATCGTAAGAGGCAACGTGTGGACCCGATCCTGCAAGCAGATCTTACTCACGTGGACAGTCCCACAGACTGCAACAAGGCTGACTGGGGAGTAATCCCCTTGAAGGCAATGAGACTTCTTAAGGAGAAAGGTACAACTTGGTGTGAGTGAGGCTATCAGAACATGGCCCCCCCGGCTCTGTTTGTCAGAAGCTGAGAGTAGACCTGGCCAAAATGCAGGAAAATAAACACAACAACGCTGCTGAAAATAAAATACAATAAAGATACAAGAAAATAAAAACCAAACAAATCCAGCCCAACAGAAAGATATTATGTTTTGCCATTTTGCACTGAACTTGGAAAAATTTCACCCTGCTCATGCGGAGACTTGGAGAAGCAGGTGATGCTCTGGCAAGATACCAGACAGGAACTACCAAGTGGAGCTGGATTCAGACCAGCGACCTGGAGGTATCTGGTTCCGTACCCCCCAGGAACAAGTCCCCAGCTCATGGCATGTTGTGACTGAGCACTTGCTGCTGTTGAAACGCAGGCACTGTCCATGCTGCTCTGGATGATGGGGGGGGCGCAGTAGAGGGCTGGCTGGTTTCTCCTTTCTGCATCCTTGTGGTTCCCATTGCTATTACTGGGGTTAGGTGCACGTGGGGAGAGAACAGGCTCCATGGATAGAGAATGACAGTCAGGATGACAACTCTCTGCCCGACCGAGGCAGGATGAAAGAAAATGCTCTAGTTAAAGTGTGTGTGTGTGTGTGTGTTAGAAAGAGAGAGAGAGACTGCTCTCACTGAACTGAATCGGAATTGGTCAGTTGTGTGTCATAGGCCCTCTATTGCTAACAGCAAATGGAGATTTTGCTTTGACACACAGGCCTGGACTCCTGGAGCAAGTTCTGATGTCCCTGCTGCTTCTGTCAAGCTCCTAGTGGCCCTCGCATTCAGCAAAGCAACGGCTGTGAAGCCTTAAGTGGCTACAGATGTTTTACAACAGCATCTTAATGTAACAAAGAATTCTCTACAGCGGTGGTGGGGAACTTCGACATCCAACACAACAAGAGCCCTTCCTTAAAGGGAGCTCCATATCAAATGGTCCCTCCTTTGACAAGCCTCCTGAGCCCGACACAGAGGAAGGGAGAATGATTCTGAAGCAGAGGGGGGGACTTGGGGTCCCACAACTGGGCCTGGCTGCCCCTCTCCGGGTAATGTTTTCTTTGGAGATGGCCAGCCACTGAAAGGATTTCCATCACTTCCCTCGAGGGACTGACGCTCACCAGTGGCTCCAGACAACTGCATGCAAGCCGAGGAGTCTGGAGGCAGAGGGGCTGGGCCGGATGTGAGGCCCGGATCGTCCAGACGCCCTGACGTTGAAGGGGGAGAAGGGTGGGTGACTGGACGATGCTATCTGCGGCTCCAGTGAGTGACAGGAAATGGAAGGCAAGAGGAACGGGAATGGAAATTTACACACACGTGTCCGCCGTGCTGAATGAAAGGGGGATGGGGAGCCGGAAGAACGTATAATGGGGAAGGCACAGGGAAGCTGTCGGTGCAGGCATTATGCAAATAACAATCCCTTAATTTGCATAGCTGATTAACACACATTCCCTTTGACACAAACGACCGCAGCGTCCCGATTCCCAGAATGGGCTGTAGGAACGCAGGGCCATGCTCCTCCCTGGCTGGCGCCTGGGGAACTCCGGCTGCTCCGTGACTCGGCTCTGCCCCTCCTTGTTCCCTGTCCTAGGCTAGGTGGGGATCCGGGTGGGGTTGCTGACCTCTGGTGCTTGCCCCGGGCCTGGAGGGGGACCCTGCTGTCAGCTCAGGGCTGCTATGGCTGGGCTGCCGGGGCTCCCCGACCCCTAACTTCCTGCTGGGGGGCCTCGGTCTGCTGCTCCTGGAGGTGGGGGGACAGGAGCCTCTGGCTCAGGCTGCCATTCTCTGGGCTGCGGGAGTGGGGCTCTGGGCAGCTCCCTGCTGGGACGGGAGGGGAGCTCTGGCCGCAGCTCCCAGGAGGATGGCGGCTCTGGTGGACTCTACCCACAGAGATCCCACCGAGAGCCGCGGTAAGCCTAGAGGACAGCCCAGAGCATCCACTCAGGGGACCGCGGCGCCTAGGCTGGAGCAGTGCAGGGAGCTGCTAAAACCAATGGCCGCCTAGCCCCAGCACCAACCCCCGGGGATGCTGGACTGGCCGCAGGGGGAGGGACGTGTATTTGGAAGCCCTAGGCTGAGATTTGCACCGCCGCCGAGGGACTTGCACACACAGTTCCCACTAAAGCCAGTCTCCATCTCGGCCGTTTCCCCAAGGACCCAGGCGGGACGGCTGCATGCAGCTCGTCCCATGTCAGACACGTCAGGCTGGGGAGGAGTTGGGCCCGATGCAATGTCAGCCCACTGCGCTGGCTGGAGGCCCCCGCTCGTGCTGGCCAGCCCCTCACAGTGTTCGTAACAGCAGCGGGTCCTGTGACAGCACTTCCCAGCTTCCTCCGCTAGCCACGAAGGAGCACGCTTTGTCCTCACCATCCCTCCCAGTCAGAGCCTCCTGGAAGCTGCAGGGTCAAGGTGGGTCTCCCCCAGCCTAGCACGAGCGCACCTGCTTCGGCTTCTGCTCAGAGCTCGCCCAAATCAACAGAAGCACGACACTGATGATATCTACCAGGCAACACCCGACCGCGGTGATACTCAGACCGCAGGGGCTCGGGAGCCAAATTAGCCATCCACATGATCCAAAACAGCCACAAGAGGGAGAATTCGATGTTTCACTTACTACAGTGCTAGTCATATTTAAACAGTATGACCAGGGACATATTTTGTTTTTATCTATCTACTATTCTCAGAGCAAATAAGTTAACAACAGGGCCAGCTGGTAGTGTAATTGGTTAATAACACAGGAAAAGCATCCTTCCTGGTTAATAACGTAGGTTAGTTAATAATTAAATCACGCCGTGTTTTAATATCCTGTGCTGCAAAGAGCTTCAGTAGACAGGTTAAAGAACCGTTTGTCGCTCGTGAACCATGGTCTGAGTATCCCTGCTCTATGGTCTGCTATGGGCAGGAGCTCAGAGGAAATAATCAGAAAGGTCCCTTCTGGCCTTTTTTTTTTCCCCCTAGGTTGCTCAAAGGGTCTGAATAGCAGCAGTGAAAATGGGCCGGCATCTTGTGAATTGCACTCTGCTGTGGGGCAGAGTTGGCAGAGGAGCGAAGCAGTCTGTCTGTAGACGCAAAACTAGCCCTTCATCCCTTTATGCTCTGTTCTTCTTTGGAAAGGTTTCTTCACCAGGATAAGAACCAGGAAATAGCCTGTGTAAATCCGCACGAGCCCAGGCACACACCTTTCAACTACAGCTTATGTGCTGCCGAAACTGATGGCTTAGACCCTGCCGCGCCGCAACGCAACAAACACACACACGCCAAGGAAATCTTCCTCTGGTAAAGATCTTTCAAGCCCCGTTAATGGGCTCAGTCAGTGTCAAAGCCCAGTTTCCTGCACCCAGTGGCCTCAGCTGTAACTTACACAGCATGACAGCTGAAAAGATGAATTAACTGGGGGTGGCAGCAGAGAGAAATCAAGCAAGGAGACGACAGATTGCAAAGAAGCCCTTACTTTAGGGTCACAGCCTAGGCTTCGTCCATGACGCTGCATCCACTACCCACCTATTGTCCTGCACTTCCTCGACACCAACCTAGACCAACCATGCAGTCAGCCGCATCAGGAGGAAGATAAACAGACGCTTATCTGGGCTCCACAGGCAGCATCACTCTTCCCCTCCAGCCCTACCCCAAGCAGCCAGTCTAGGGTAATTCAGCCAGGACTAGACACTGACCTCCTGTGTCTGCCCACAGCACCACAGACGGGCTTTATCGGTTTATATTATTACGGCCCTGATTTCGCCTCTCATTGAGCGGTTTCAGGGACTAGCACACAAAGAGGAGAGATTAGATCTGTGCGGCGACAGGGAGCTGCTCGGAGACTGTTTCCAAGGAGCGCTGCACCCATTGCTTAGGCTGAGGGGAGATTACCCAGCCGTCTGGCCCGGGTGTGCAGCCTTCCCACCCGCCCAGTGACAGACGGGCCACGCCAGCAGGGAGGAGCCAGCCGCCAGCACATTCAAAGAGGGGTCCTAGGCGGGCACCTTTCCTCTGGTGACGCAGGAAAAGACAGGCCAAGATTTCACTCTGCTCCAGCAACTCTAATACCCCTCCCCGCCCCCCCCCCGTGCATCAAATTCCCCCCTTGCGCAGCACACTTTGCTCCCACAACCCATTCCAGCAAATTCCCCATGTCCCTCAGCGCCCCCATTGCGACATCACGCTGCTCTACTGTGCCCAACAACTCACTAGCATTCAATGGTGCAAGTCAGTGAAACACCTTCCCCCTGTACTCCATCAGATCTTCGCATCACTTAGCCCTCCCTCCAAAAGGACCCCCTCCTACCTTGCTAACTGCCCCCTTCTGTTCCACACAGCACCCAAACCCCGCTCGCACTCCATCCCCCCATTATGCGCCATCAGAGACCCCCATCACCTAATGCCCTCGCATGCCACACACCCGTGTCACCCAGGACCCCCACATGGGGGAGAAGGGTACGCTTTGCCAGGGCCCTGAGGGGCTCAGCCAAGGCTGCAACCCCCATGGGTACGTGTGTAGGTGGCAGCCTGTGTCGCAAGTTTGTACAGGGCCCGAAAAAATTATGCTTGGGCCCTGGTATCACCTAACCTCCCTTATGCTCCCTCAGGCTGCGTACATCCACATGTCCCCAGTTCATCACACCCCCCACGGCACCACCCTGCCCCAGCCGGCACCCCCACATCACTACGTTCCAACCCCTTTAACGAGGGGCCCTCAGCACAGTGCTCCCAAAGCTGGACTCCTCCCCTGCCCCAGCTCCTAGGGGGCCCAGAGTCCACCTCTCTCCCCACTGTCCCCCTCTTCCTCCCATGGGAGCAGTGGGTACGGATGCTGAGCTGAGAAGGGAAAACCTCACTGCCACTCTCGTAGGCACTGACGGAAGGGACGTTACCCTGCCACAGGAGCTCAGCGCTGGCAGTGTTACACTCAGCGTTACACTCAGCGCCCTCCATATAAACACGGCTGGCTGCTCCCCGCCCTGGCCAGGCCCCACTGGCATCCCGTCAGTGGGGAAGGCAGCCTGGCTCCAGCATTATGTAATGATCAGATAACAGCTCAGCTGGGCCAGCCTGCAGGGCCCCGGGGCCATCAGATAAGAGAGGCTTTATTTTTGTATGTGAGCAAAAAAAAAATCTTGTTCAAACTCCTTCCCTCCCAGCCCCCTACCCCAGCGTAGAGACCGAGGAGCTGGGAAGGCCCTGACACGTCACCCTGTTTCCCCAGAGCCTGGGCATGGTGGGGGTGTGGAAAGTCCTGTTTTCTGTAAGCAGATCAAGGAGACGCTAACCAAACAAGTGCAGAACAATGGCACAGACCCTGGGGTGCAGTGATAGGGTGCATGGGGGAAACCAACTGCATGAATTGCGGGCGGGGGGCAGAGAACCCCTACATAGACACAGTAAGACCCACAGTCCAGGAAGAATTGAATGGATCCAGGGGTTGTTGATGGGATTTGGAGCCTTCCACCTCTAGGTTGATGGTTTCAAGTGGTGACGAACCAGCATGGCCATGAGAAGCATCTTGGCTCGGCACATGTGGACTCAGTTGGCGGGTGTCAGTCCAGGAACCATTCGCACGAGAGCCCACGGGTCACAAAAACCAACCCCACCGTTGGCACTAACTGGTCCCTCGCTGGCTGTGTCAGCCGAGAGGGCAAAGATTGCCTGGGCCATGGGATGTTTCCTGTCCTCTCCCACTCCAGCTCACCGTTACAGGACTGTGTGTGCCTGGCAGGGAGCAAAGATGGGGGAGAAGGGTGCTCTGCTTTTGCCAAGGGGCGAGCAGAGATCATCTAGGGCTTTCACCAGCACCGAATCATGTAAAAAACCAAACGCACACACAGAGTCCTGGAGACACTCACTCATACCTGGGCTAGGCTGACTGGCCAGGCACCGGGGAAGATTTTGGACTTGGTTGCCATTTCTGGCTTTTTAAGGGTTGGTAGCTTTACCAGGTTCCTCAGTGGAATCACTCGGAGTCCATTTGCATTCATTATTTAATTGTTTCAGAATCAAGCCGTTTCCCTTCCACGTCTTGGGCCCTCTCAGCTCCTATTCAGCCCCACAGAGAGACCCACAGAGAGACTCTGTAAGGCTAAACCGAAGACCAGGAGATGTGATCCTGGGGGTATATACGTGTTTGTCAATTCCCCAGTGACACTAACAGCTGGTGACATCGATTCTCATTGTGCAGGCCGAGAAAAACAGAGAGTGAACACGCTGGTGGAAAGCCAAGAGGATTCATAACTCTTAGCTTTAATAACTGATGGTGCTGTTAGTAACTCAAGGAAGACGTTCGTTTAAAGTGTTGTTTTTTACATGGACCGTGTCACTTTGAAGTCCAAACTCAGCTCTCAGAACCCTTCACTGCCCATGATTTAGCTAGCCAGGGCGCACAGACCTACCTAGCATCTCTACCTGTAGGATAATCCTCTGCGCACGTGACATCTGAAAGCTTCAAGGAGCAGGTGCTCAGCAGCACTCGGGGTTAGCCAGCCCCCTCACAGACCTAGGGGAAGCTGCAGTTCAGGCTGTGTTAACACATCAAGCCAGGAAGCTATTTTACTAGGCTCACTCCACACTGCCATGATAGAAATCTCTAGGTCAATGGAGTAGGGCAGAGATGTCTCAGACCACTTCCCTCTCCCAGGCTTGATGCCACACTTGACTAGAGAAAACTATTGCCAGAGGTGAGAGGAAATGGTTTTCCCAGGAACCAGCCTATTTCCAGGGCTAAGCAAAGGAAATAAACCCTTCTCTTTGTGAGGCTTGCAATATCATTTCTGCTAGTCTCTTCCAGCCCCTACAAAACTGGGAGGTCGCCAGGGTGCCTCTGGGTTAATGAGCCTCTTTACGGGCCTGGGGCATAAGGGAGACAACACAGATTTTTGCTGCTGGAAATCCAGCACCACCCCAGAACTATAGCAGGGATGATCACTTGGTCTCATAGATGCTTCTCTCCTGCCCCCATGTGTAGAGGGAAACGAGGCCAAACCGTTGTCCTGTTGCCACAAATGGGAATTTGGTGATTCCCTGTGGCTCATTCTGTCAGGTGCCTTTTCTATGACACGGGGGCAGCAGAATCTGCCATTCCTTACGGAGCCGGGTAAATCCTGCCACCTGAGGACCCCGAGGAGAAACCCCTAATTCCACCAAAGGCAGCACAAAAGTTACACAGCTCCCCCTCTGATGTCACTACTACGGTACTGGCTGGAGGAGATCAGCACACCAGGCTCAATCATACAATTCAGATCCTCTCTGTGAGCTGGAAAACAATACCAGTAAAGGGCCAGCAATTAAGTGGGGTGCCAATTAAGAGCAGAGGGTAGGCAAGGGGGGTGGGTGTGATGCACACATAGGAGTGGTGAAGGCAGGGGTGGGGTTTAGGGAAGGGAGTCTGGTTAGAAGGGGAGGCAGCTGACTGACGAGGCAATCATCCATTCACATGGTGCCTTCCATCCCAAACCACTTTACCAGCTCGTAAACCAAGTATACACAGGGCTCGCTCCAACAGTCACTGAAACACAGCCACCTCTGGGGTGGGACATGGAAGCTGCTTAACAGCAGGCACCAACATTCAGCTACAGTTTAGGACACAAAGTGAAAAATGCCTCTTCCAACAGAAACCGCAGCTGGAACGCGAGGGAGGCGGAACATAGAAACCCACCCGGGAACTGAGGTCATCGTGCAATTCTTGCCAGGGGTGTCAAGGGCTCCAGGTACCCGAGCGCTGTCTCCTAGGACATGATTTTGGTTCTGGCTAAGAATGCCACCTGCTGCACCACCGACTCCCGCAGGGGGGGCTCTGAAAGGTCACCCCGCTCAGCAGTCACGCAGCCCCACGCTACTGAGCTAGGGCGAGCCAGCAGAACCACAGCACATGGGGCTGCAGACGCCTGGATGGTAGCTGGGGAGGGTAGCTTTTTTCACACTTGTTTTGGAGGCTGAGTTTTTCCATAACCAGGGTTTTTCACATGTTTTAAAGACATGGGTGACGGGCTGGATCACGTGATGGCCTGTTCTGTTCATTCCCTCTGAAGCACCTGGCATTGGCCACAGGCGGAGGACAGGATGCTGGGTGAGATGGGCCGTTGGTCTGACCCAGTGTGGCCATTCTTATGACCAATTATCTACTTTGGAAGTGAAAAATGGAGTAAGGGATAGGGAATAATGGGGGGGGACGAACAGATTTTCATTTTGCAGCTATACTCAGTGTCGCTGGTGGAGGGTAACTGCTCCTGTATGTCCTGCCATGGTCCCTCAATAGCACCGACTTAAGGTTTTTGGCTCCCAGCCAGCACCTTCCTTGGGCAGAGACCTGCAGTTCTCTCCCTCCTGACCAGCGTTTTAAGGCTGCACAGCTCCGTGCCTTACATGGGGACGTCCCCCGCAAGCCAGTCTGCCTCAAGACCAGCGCTTTCTGTCCGAGGGCTCTGAACAGCACGTCGCCAACAATGACAAGGTGCCACCCGGCTCCTTCTAAGCCAGCACCTTCATTCTTAAGGTAAAAGCATTACAGAGAAAACAGGTAACAAACCAACGTTCCCGTACATGTGCTAACACCTGGCCCTCTTCAGCTTTACGGGGCCCTAGCAAGACAAAGTCTTTCCAACTCTTCTGCAAGGGTTGGACCCTTGGGCAGATGGTCCTGACCATTTGCTGGATCAGAAAGAAGGCCTGAGCCTGTGCGAACCCCCATTTATCCAAATGTCCTCTCTTTGTCTGATGGCTTCTGGCCAATCCAGCTGGAATCACGGTATGCGAATCTCTGGAAATGTTACAATCTGAGTGCTTTGTCACAGTCATCTCCCACAGTTTGTGGTTCCTGGAGAAGTTGGGGTAGCCCTCCCCACTGGAGTTACGTACAGTCCCTATGTGTGTAATATAATCCGGTCCCCAAAGGCAGTGCATAGGATGACATGATCTGTCACCCTTCGTGTGGCAGCTACTAGCAGATGCATCGATTTTAAGTGACCATTGGATCACCTAGAGTGACCCCCCCCTGCAATGCTCTGTTGGTCGCCTCTCTGTGCTGTAGGTAGGAAGTGCCACATCTAGCAATGCCCGGCTCACCTCTGCCTATCTATAGGGAGAGAGCGTCTCATCCCGGGGTGATTCTGTCACACACGGGTGTTGGTGTCAGACTCCTCCGGGTGCTCCCCATGCTTTCCGGGGGCAACGGGAACCACACACGCTGGCCTGGGGCTAATCCCACAGCCGCTCAGCCACAGCAGCCACTGAGCCAGCGTGTCCATCCCCACCGGTCATTCAATGCAGAGCCCCTCCGGTGACCCTGCAGGGTTCCAAAGGAAGCTCCCCCAGAAGAACGGGGGCTGCTCTCTGGAACTTCAATGGCAGGGGTGAAAGGGACGAGCCTCATGGTGCCACCAAAGAGGACGAGGACTGTCTGGGGTTTTAGTGCAGCGACACTGAGCCAAACTCCCCCCGGGAGTAAGTCCAGAGAAGTCATAGGTTCCATCAGGGATGGACTTGGCCCAGTGAGTCTGTCTAGCCACCATCCATTCCCATTTGCACCAGATTATCCAAGTACATGGGAGCTCCCCATGATAAGTCACTTCAACTAGCCCCCTCCCTCTGCTGATCTCAGTGCCGGGGTTAGCACAGTCCTGCCCCACCTCTAGGCACCACACAGGTACTAGGTACACCTTCCCTTAGTGACGCACAATCTCAGGACGCAGCATCTCCCATTCTCTGCGAGCTGCCCTGTTATCAGATTTCCACCATCACTTTTCTGCAGAGAAGTGTGCCCCCGCGGTCCTGGGATTTCACACTGCTCCCCCAGTCAGCGGACTCAGGGAAATTCCACCCTCAGCCCTAGCCCCTGCTGACTGGGAATCTTGCAATCATCCCAGTGGTGAGCGCTCCTGAGCAGAGCAAACTGCAGAAAATATCCCTGAAGATGCTTCCACACCTCTCAGCCCCTCAGGTTCTTGGGCTGGGGCTCTGGGCCATACACATGTAAAAACCATCAGTAACCATTGTCAGCCCATGCACCCCTGTATCACACCTTACACACGACTGGAATTATCTTTGTACAAAATGTGCCCTCGTTTAAAAACTAGTAATTCATTGGTCAATAATATCAAGAAGTACATACCAACCTGGTGTGTAAAGTAATGAAACCTCCGGTATGATATGAGACACGTTCACGCTTGCGTAGCCCTGATTAGCTAGAGCTGGACAAGCCGTGTACTGATCCCCTTCGAGGGGCAATGGACCTAATATATCTGAAGTGTCCAGGAGAGGACTGGACTGTGCAGAACACATGCTTTGGGGGAAGAGTTGGGACTGGGTGTGTGTTGGGGTCACCCTACAAGCAGTAACCAAGGCTGCTGGACCAGGGCTGTGGCTACACACAGACAGTCAAGAGAGTGAGCATCAGGCTGTTTACGGAGAGCCCAGGTTGTGAACGACAGCAGCAAAGCACTGGGAGCCTCCCCAGGTTGCAGGGTAGGGGTGACCCAGCCCTTCACTGGTATGGATTGCACCCCGGAATGTCATAACCATGTTCTCTCCACCCCTGCTACCCTCCTGGAAACTTGACCTTGGTTTAGAACCAGTCTCCATGGCAAAGCCTGCCATGTTGTGGGACTGGGGCATTGCACAGTGCTGGCCTGGCTGTGTCCCATGAGCTCAGTGTTACAAACCAGAGTGGAATCAGTGCTGATTTTCACAGCACGTCCCCGCTACACAGCTACCCTGCCTTCCTAGAAAGATCCACATAGTCCGACCCTTCAGCAAAGCCACAACGCATTTCTAGAGCAAGATTTCAATTCCGTCTCTGCTCTCCGCTCTTCCCCTCTCATTCTTCAGGGTGCTAACCGCTCTCGCGCTCTCCCCTTAGCTCGTTTGGTTTCTTTGCCATGTATTTCTTTTAATTCGCTCACAACCTTTGCTCCTTTCAAATCCTTGCTCGTCCTGAATTGTACTTTCCCCTCCTATTGTTGCTTTACTCTTTGGTCTCAACCCTTGCAGTCTTTTATGCGGGGGAATAAATGCAGCTGGGGAATTTCCCATGCATCTCACTTTTCCAGAGTAGGTTATTGTAGAGAGAGGATTTATCCCAGTTCATAGTATGTGCCCACATTCCCAAGTCCTTTACAGTGTCAGTTTTCAAAGCCTGACACGTTTTTTTCATTTCCCCTTCTCCCTTGCCTCTCCCATGCTGCCTCTTTCCAATCCCAAAGCGAGAAAAACAAAGCTGTGATGTGCGCTTGTCTAACATTTGTATGTGGTTTTCTCTTTCCGATTCCCAACCACGTTTCAAGCTATTTCCTCTGCAAAACTCCAGCTCTCAGCATTCTGGCTGCAGCCACGAGTTTGATTTGACTAAGTAATCAAAAGATGTTTTACACCAAACGCAACGGGCCAGATCGGAGCGAGGCCAAGCAGTGCCACTGGGGCCTGCGCTGATTCACACTGGCTGAGGATCTGTCCCCCTGCATCTCCCAGCACTGAGCGCGCCTGTTAATAACCCCCAGCCCAAGACTGGCATGGGAGCAGCACCGCAGTTTGCTTGCATAGCCCAAGAAACCTATAACAGCTGCTCAGCTGGCCTTACACAGGCTTTGTGTTGTCCAGTCCCATAGAACCAAGATTTATCTGGTGGGTCGCTGGGAAGCCACAAACCCACAGGCTGTCCTAGGCCCAGGGGAGAGGTTTTCCTTCCCCCTCTAGCTATTTTTCTGTAATTTGCTTTCTTACATGCGAATTAACGGACCTGCTCCAACATCCGTGGAAGACAACAGACGTCCCCCTGTCGTTAGTGGGTTTTGGCTGAGCCTGATTTTGGGAGCTGCAGATTTCCCTGGCCTCTCACTGGAGCCAATGGCATGGAAGGCGCTGCAGAAAGCACTCAGCACTTCGCAGGACCCGGCTCTGACAGCCACAGGCTGTTGACCTCACGCTCCAGTCTCAGGCCCCAGCGTGTGTGCGCCCGCACAGGTATTTCACAAATAAGTCATTGCACAGCACCCCTGAAAAAGCAGCTGCTCTAGTTTCTCGGTTCCCAGTCTCCTGCAGTCCCCGCACACTCTCCACTTGGCCACAGGGAGCGCAGTGCGGCAAGCTCGGGCCTGGTGAATTCAGCTGGCGGATAGAGGCGGTGCTGGCTCGGCTTTCCCAGGCTGACCAAGGGAATCGCTGGCGGGGACGGAGCTAAGCGGAGAGCTGAGGAAAAGCCAGCCGGCGTGGTGGGGTCCCCGGGGTGTGGGTGGAAGTGAAAGCAAAGCCAGGTTTCACTCTCGCCATCGGTTTTTCACAGAAAGCGAGAGGAGCAATGCGGAGCCCTCACCGGATGCAAATTCCTGGTGCAGAGCGGGACTCTTGGTTGCGTCTGCTGGGGACAGAGCGGCCCATGGCCTGGGGTCTTGTTCACAAGCGCACACGAAAGCGCCCTGGGCTGCCTGAAGCATGAAAAACGGAGAGCTTGGCTAACCCAGATTCAGCTGTAATGTAAAGATGCAGCTGTGGGAAGAATGGGGACAAGGCAGGGCAGGGGAATATAGAATCAAACCAACCACCCCGCACCCACGGCTGCCCGCCGAGAACGCAGGCTAGGAGCCACTCACTTGTGCGTGACAGTGCGTAGGACAGCAGCAGCGCTGCTAGGAAGAGCCCAGCCTCCATGGGTTGAGAATGCCGACTCCCTGCTTTGCCTCTCTGCTCAGCGTCCCGGCTCTTCTTAGCCTGTGTCCAGAGGCAGTGGCCCTGCACCAGGAACCCCCGATGGGCCGCACTGTTTCGCTACAGGACCAAGGAGAAAAAAACGGAGGAAGAGGAAGCTTCTCCACTCCAGCCTTGGGACGTTTCAGAGCTCTCGGCGATGGAGAAGTGGAGGCAGCAGCAGAACGGGAGCAGGTCGCTGGAGGCAGGCGAGGTGGCCGCAGCTTGCTGTGCCCGGGCTGCTCTGCAGAATGGATGTGCGGTGGAGGACTCACAACGCCTGAATGTGCAGCACTGACTCAACCCAGCCCTGATGACCCGGCCCGGCAGGAAATTAACTCCCTTTGGAGGAGAGTCTGCCAAGCGATCGCCTGCCAAATGGAAAGAGGAAATGCCGTTTTCGGAGGCCTGGAGCCTCTGCTAGAGGTCACGTCCTGACAGCAAGAAGGGAGCCGTGGCTCAAGACAGAGGGAGAGCAAGGGAGGCCGCCTTGCACTTTCAGTTCTTTCTGCAGGGAGGAGTACAGCGGAGATGGGGCTCCCAGCACATCTGGAGCTCCTGGCAGCAGCTCCACTTCCTGGCCTCCGCGTGGGCCTGCATTTGGTTTTCCCCTGCCCTCAGCCAACCCGGTAACTGATATTATCCCCTGGCATGGCTGCATCCCGACTAACATCTGCACGGGTCATGCCAGGGAGAGATTTCCAGGCTTTCCGGGAGATTAGGCATGGAGACAGATCGCTGGGCTCATGGGCCCGCCTCAGTGCAGCTGCAGTATGTATGTGGACTCAGCCCTTTTCTCAAGCCCCGGGCACTGAATCCTTCCTTTAGGATTCCTGAGGGGGAGTGTCGTCTAACGGTTAGTACACAGGCCTGGGATTCTGCTCCCAGCTCTGCCTTTGACCTGCTGGGTGACCCTGGGCAAGTCATTTCACTGCCCCATGCCTCGGTTTCCCTCCATCAAAAGGGGCTACTAAGCTCTGCCCACCGCTCCAGGGTGGTGAGAGGCTGCGCTGGTGAATTTAGAGTGCTTTGGATGGAAGAGGACAGAGATGGACAAAGTCTCTTTTTCCAGGGTCTCCAAGTGTCATGGGTGGGGTGTCAGATGGGAGTTTGATGGGCTTCACATCTGTCTGAGAGGCCAAACAGGGAGTTCTCATGCCAACAATTAGGGGCACAGTGTCTATGCTCCGGAGAACACAGACACTGCGGTGTCCCCAACGGCATGGTGAGAGCCTGGCTAGCACGAGGCACTACGGGGGGAGAAGAAGCTTTGCAGGCAAAGCAGTAACAGCACGAGAAGGAACTTTCTCTAGGGTAGCAACACAGACACACACACGCCCCCCCCGCCCCACCAACAGGACTACGCATCAGTGCTGGAGCATCGCTGACAACGCCACTCCATGTGTAGAGCTGCCGCAGTCAAAGGGCTGCTCCACGCTACAGTTGCAACTGAGGGAGGGGACCCAGTTGCAACCTGGTTTCAATTATTGTCCGATGGGCTCTCGGCTGGGGTCCGTCCCTGGAGGCTGGCGTGTACTGACTGTACTTTCTGGATAGACTCCTTCCCCAATGACTATTCACTTTGGGAGGGTCAAAGACTCAATGGAGACACACCCGTAAAGGCGCTCGCCGCCTAGACATTTGCCTCGCTTCATTCACAGTGGGTCCGATGCATTTCCCCCTCTCTTCTTTGGCCTGGTCTAGATTAGATCGCCAGATCAATTTGTCCTGCAGGTGCAGGGGAGCGCCCTGGCCTGCACAAACAAATCTGTTACGATCCATTTTTCCCCCAGGGAGCCCTCAATTCAAGCTACCCTGACTTACAGGTTGGGATGGGCCTCAGTCAGAGCAAGCTTCTTGATTGTAGAAAGGACAACAGGTTGCAGTCAGAATGGGATCCTGTCTGCTGGAAACGCCACACCTCACGCCGCAGCCATCTTTTGTCCGTCGTTAACATCTTCTTTACACGCTTCGATTCAGCTCTGGCTTTTCCAGCTGGTCATTCCGTCCCGAGAGGTGGCAGAGAGCAGAGGGTGCTCGTCATCTCGCAGCACTGGGCCTGCGGGCCTGAGATCTGTGATCTCAAAACAATTCGGGATCGGTTCCCCGTTCTGCTGAGACACCTCAGTTTCTAGAGCAGCCACCAACCGGCACGACAGCGTTCAGGAAGCTGGATTCCAAAAGTTTCTGTGTACGTAGCGGTGGTGAAGCTTACCCTGGAGGGAGGAGAAGCCTGCGCTCTTCACTGTCCCGCCATTTTTATGGATGGGGACCCTTTTTTATTTTTGCTTTTCTGTCTATGTTCACGGCTGGGGGCAGTCCAGCTCCCTGCTGCCTATGATATGCACCCTTTCCTGAGCCTGTCTGTGTGCACCTTCGTGTCCATGGCCCTTTGTTCCCATCTCTCTCTCTCCTGCTCATCCGGAGCAGCAGCCACAGAGCTCTGCCCCGTGTCAGAGCACAGTAAAAAAGGTCAGCCTCTTCCCAGCCTGTATCATACTGCCACTGGCCAAGAGCCTAAGACGCTATCCATCAATTGTACTTGTGTGGCCCCTGTTGCCATAGTAACAGAGCACCCCACCATCTTTAATGCAGTTATCCTCACAATGCCTCTGTGAGGCAAGGCAGGGCTATGATCCCAGTTTTCAGATGGGAAAACTGAGGCAAAGAGTGACTAAGTGACTTGTCCAAGGTCACATAGGAAGTCTATAGCAGAGCAAGGAATTTAACACAGATGTCCTGAGTCCCAGGCTAGGCCCCAAATCACTGGGCCATCCATCCTCTCCTCTTATAAAATTTGGTCCCCTGGAGACAGAAGACTCAGTTCTCTTTTCACACCACTTTTACTCCAGTTTACCTCTGACATAAGTGAAGTTACTCCTGAATTGCACCAGTGTATATGAGAGGAAAATCGTGCCCAGAACACACAGATGTAAACCTGCCCAGCTCCATTCCTGCCCCCGTGTCATTGTTGATGCAATTACACTGACTACTGAGTGTAATGCCATTCGTTACAGCACAAGAGAGGCTGGCTGTGTATTCCCATTAATCATAAAACCCCCTCTGCAGTCCACTGCTGCCTCGTGCTGGAGTTGGTCACCAAGCGTTCACATGTGCTAAATTTTACAAGCTGCCACACAAGCACAAAGGCAGAGCGGCCAGGTGGCATGAACACAGGTGTCATGTTTTGGGTCGAGAGACCCTGAGTTCTAATTTCAGCTCTGCCAATGACACACTGGGCTACACCAGTCCATGGTGCTGCTTGAAAGGGTGGCAAAAAAGCCACAGCTGTGCTTAAGAGAATATTAATATCCAGAGAGCTGCAGGGGGTATTTTTGATGTTTGTTTGGCATGCAGCTTAGACTTCAGCTGGATTCCCAGATTTTAAAGGGACCATTATAATCATCTACTCTGGCCTCCCGCATAACACAGGCCAGAGAATTCTACCCTGTTACTCCTGTACCGAGCCAGCCCTTATCCCGGCGCACTAAACACAGTGAATTACAGGAAGAGCCTTAAAATAAAATGAATCCTGCATTTTGCTGCAAATGAATTTAATTGTACCTGTCTTATTCTTGTCTTCTCTGCAAGAGACTTCTAGTTGGAATAGATGATCTGATGTGAAAGATATTCACCGTTCTTACTCGGTATTGTACAGATGTGCTGATGACACATAAGAATGTAAGAATGACCAATGGTCCCTCTAGCCCAGTATCCCATGTTCCGACAGTGACCAATGCCAGATCATAGAATCATAGAAGATGAGGGTTGGAAGGGACCTCAGGAGATCATCTAGACCAACCCCCTGCTCAAAGCAGGACCAGCCCCAACTAAATTTGCTTTAAATTGTACTGCAAATCAAATTGTGCTTTCATACAAATGAATGGGCGTGAAGCTTTTAGAAAGGAAAAATGCCCTTAAGTTTCCACTGTACAATGTACAAGTGATACAAAAACAGCATTGTGTTGCACTCAGGACACATCATATGGACACACACAGGACACACCACCCTGGGTGTGACACAGCACACAAGTGCCTAGAAAATGCTCCATCCCACACAGAGCTATACATTAGTATGTCAGCCCATTCATTGCACACACCGTAACAGCATTCCAACACACACGCACAAGAGTCCGTCAGGCCCTGGCCAGAGGAGTGCGTTGGCCTGGTAGGCCAAATTTAATTTGTAAAGGAGTCTGAACCCTGGGTGGATGGACTGGGTGTCGAGGCCTGATTCTCCCTTACCGTGCGCTTTGCATGGTCATTGCCAACTGCCAAAAGCATGGATAAAATACTGATTTGGCAGGGTTCAATATCCCAGTCCCTGACTCAGATGTCCTAATTTTGTCATCTGTGCACTGGTCACAGAATGGTCTCACGGCTTTCTCCCTGTAAATCTCTTCATTTCTACATGTTGGTACATTTGAACCATTTCTTCTAATCAGGCCAATTCCAGGAGCAACCAAGGACATGTGGTTTTCAGAGATCATTTCCAATGCTAAGGACAACATGGGAAGTGAGGCATATTTCTTTTCTTGGATCACACAGGGAAATTTAGAGCTAAAATTAAGAGTGGTTTTTTTTTTTTAAATTATTAATAGAAATGTTTGCATAAAACCTCCCTCTCAGGGCCCCATGACCGAACGCCCGCAGTCCCCATCATGCACCTAACAGGCGGCACTCTTTTGAAAACATGGTCTTTAGGATTTTCTATGGGGTCCGTCCCCTGCAATGAAAAAGCTAATTTATGTGTTGAAATGAAATCAAAGAAGGATCGGAAATTTCTGTGGAGAAGATCCAGAGCTAGGACAGCTAATGCTCCCAGAAATGTTTGGAAGGGATAAAACCCCTCCTTCTTCAGGGTTTAAACCACACGTCAACTCTTAGGGATTAGAGGAGACCTTCCCAGGGGGCAGATTATCCCACATCTGCCTGTCACATGGTTTCCTGTATCTTCCTCTGATACCCCTGGTGTTGGCACTGCCAGAGGGACCCACTGCTAGAGGGACCCAGTCTGGCAGCTCCTGTATTCCTGATCCCCCTGCTGTGTTTGTAGGTGACACAGGCTCCCAGGGTGCAGTGGGTCCCTCTGGTTCTCTGCTGTGGCTGTGCTTGTACGCAATGTGCTGGAGAGCTGTGCAGTAACACAGGTGGGAACCTGGCCCCCAACCCAGCATCCATTGTTTTCAACCTGGAAATATTCCTGTATCTTGAGAGAAACCAGAGTGCTGTCTCCTGTGAGAGCACACTGCCACCTCCTGCACAGCTTCGGAAAAGCAATGGCAACAGGCCATTGGCTGGGACACTGGTAAAACCCTTGTTAAAGCCATGTATAGTAGCAGGGGGTGGCGGAGATTTACAAAACCACAGCAGTACCCCGCTCTGCACGCTGCACACACCTGATTCCAGACAGCTCCCCCAAATCATTCTCAGGTGTTGGCCTTGGTAAAACTCCTGATGACAGCCTGACAGAGCCACTTGATTAGCAAACATTTCCTGCTCTGATCTGACTCCAACCCTGCCACAGACCAGGAGGCCTTGCACTTTTCTGGGCCTCAGTTTCTCCAGCTGTACTGTGGGGCCAATGGGGTCTGGGAGATCCGGCTCTAGGAATCTTTGAATGGATGGTGCTATGTGAGTGAGAGTATTATTTCTCACAGCGCATGGTGCAGGGTGAACAACTTCGTGACTGGCTTCCACTCTCCCCCAGGCACAAGCTAACCACGCTCTTGCAGTAAGTGCTGACCCATGCTGTTGGGAGGAAGTGATGGTACATAAACACTAGCCAGGACATTTGTGATCACCCTAAATCCAGCAAGTGTTCCAGCAGCTATCACACACTGGTCATTCTTCCCCTTGCAAAGCTGCTCCCTCCCCCTTAACTAGGGACCCCTCTCCGAGTGTCAGGCAACAGCAAGTCTATGGACGCACTTACCCCGGTTTTGCAGGGAAGCAGCCAGGGCGTTACTGAACATCTCATCTGGCCGGGGTTTGCAGCAGGGCAATGCTGCCAAGACGGCAGTAGGTAAATTTACCAACATGGGCAATGGAGGAGGGCAGAGCAGAGTGAGGGAAGGCCCATGGTACTGGTGTTGGAGGCTTGATTCAAGGGGGAAGGAAATCAATGGGAGTTAGGCACCAAAGTGACTTCAGTGGGAGTTAGGCACTTTAGAAAATCCCATGAAGTCCCTATCTGTATCTTTAGGTGCCTAATATCTTTAAAAGCCCGGCCCGAAGAGTCTGGGCTAGGAAGCTCCTCCTGTGTCTGGGGTATGCTGGGGATAGGGGCCGTATGGCCTTGGTTCTGACATTGAGGGTTAGGGTAAGGTCAGTGCTTCTCTGCCTAGGGACTAGTCCTTACTCTGGGCTTCCGGGGGCAGATTCTCTGAGTACCCCAGCAACAGGGAAAGCACTCACCAACAGTGACAATAATTAAGCCCTAAGTGTTTGCATTCAGTGTACAGAGCCCGGGTCCTTTCTCCTCTCCAGCTCCAGCTCTTTCTGACCACTCAATTGGCAGAGGCCCTACAGCAAGAATTTCCTGGATACACTTTGCTTTTGTTTTCCAGAAACTCTCTAGGCACTTCAGTTCCCCAAGGCTCCTAGACTGCAAGATTGTTTGGGCTTTGCAGAATCTTCTCTTTCCTCCGCGCTCGCTCTGTTGCCAGGTTAGGGGAAGGACAAAAAACCCACAGCCAGGCATGCATAGAGAATTCACTGAAAGAAACCAAAGGGCATCTCCTCTCCCAGGCTGCCTCTGGCTGCTAGCCAATGCTTAATTTGTAATGAAAAAGGTGCCGGGGCTCAAGTAACGTGGTAAGCCAGAGTGCCAGGGCTTTGAACTGCCAAACCTAGATGTGTCAGGGGTCAGCCCTGGCACAAATTAAGCACTGCTCCCAGCTCAGTCCAGCCACCACAGAGAGAGGCCCTTCCAGCGAAATTCATTCCACGTGAACCCAGCCTCCTTTCCCAGCGTGCTGGGCTCCCCGGCCATTCCCTGCAGTGATGGCACGCACCTGTGCTCGGGCTTTCTTTCAGTGCCAGCCCCTGCAAGGTACCACCCGCCCCATCTACAGCACGTCACAAACATTAACTGCTTATTTTCCCCAGTCCTCCATCAGGTCGAGCAGCGTTATCCCCGTTTTACACATTGGGGAAACTGAGGCACAGGGCAGTGACAGGGTCCAAGTCCACAAAGGGCACCAATATCTGAGCCAGGATTAGAATTCAGGATTTCCTGGCTCCCAGCTCCATGCTCAGACCACTAGGTCATGCTGCCATGGGAAGAAAAGGGTGGCTCAGTGGGGAGGAGGGGGGATGGAGTGGGGGGAGAATAGCATAGACTTCTGGGGCCTGGTTCTCCCTGCACGGCACACCCGCTGACTCTCCTGTGCGATGAGAGGGCAGGCGTCCTGTCCAGTTAGATCGATGGATCTACAGATGGCTCATCCCCCGGGGCTCCTGCCCCATTGGGACCAGGATGTCGTGCACCCTTCTTCTGAAAGCCCAGGAAAGCTGCACACAGATCTGCAGCCAGCCCCAGGAAGCTCGCCTGTCTCTGGCTGCCTCTCCCCTCTGCGCTAGCCACCAGTCGCCCGCTCAGATCCCAGGCTGCTGGCTGAGCGCCCCTCTGCATCGTCCTGGCCACAGCCCTGGCCAAGCTGCCCCTTCTGGGCCTGCACCAGGTGTCTGTGTTTGGGTCCTAGCCTCTAGGCAAACCCTGTGCACTCTTCCACTGCAGTCCTGTCTGCCAGCCGAGAGCCGACAGTCCAGCTGCCTAGGCCCTGACGCTGGGGCCACCTTCCCCAGCCTCCCAGCTGATGCCCACCCTTTGCCCAGAGCGCCCGCCTAGGGGGCACCTCTTCAGGGACACGGCACGTAACACACTGGCTTTGCAAAAGGGGATTTCGGGAACACTGACCCAACCCACTGGCCAGCAGGAGAGGGCCACAAATCCAAGCACAGCACAAAACACCAGCATGCAAACCCCTGCCACAGTCTCCTCACCGCTGCAGCATTCCTTGGGCTTTGGCGCCACGTTTGTGCCAGGTCCCCTCTGCCAGCCATGCTTCTCCAGCGCCTGGCTTCTCCTCCCAACCACCACCATGTCTCTGTGACCTCAAACTGCACCCACTTCCTTCAGCCTGGCCGGTCCTGCAATCAAATGGCCCCTCTCCCTCCAAAAACCAGGTCTCTTTGTTCCTCGCTCCTGCCCCAAGGTTCCTGTGTGTCTCTGACCCACCCACTCCCTGTGTTTCTAAAGGGTTGTATGGACACATCTCATCCTTCCCTCTCCCAGGGCCTTTCCCGTCCGTCAGCCTCTCGATCTCTGCAGAGAAGGTTTAGAATCACAGAATATTAGAGTTGGAAGGGAGTTTAGGAGGTATCTAGTCCAACCCCCTGCTCAAAGCAGGACTATCCTCAGCTAAGAGGCAGTGACGCCTCTGCTCTGCACAAGGCAAGAGTTATCCAGGCGCTGATTGTCTTTAACAGCCATCCACAGACAGACACCCAGCACCACCCCCTGCCCCACATGAGGAGGGTGAAGGCACAATACAGTCGTTGACAGCCCTAAGACTTAAGGATGCTCATAAACTCAAGCTGGACTTCCATCAGTTGTTCGCTAACCGATCCCCCCTGTCCTCACAATCATCTGCTGCACTGACCACCTGACACCCTCCCTCAGCCGCAGCGGGAGGTGCCTTCGATGGAATGTTTCCTCCGACTGGATGGGCTACATCCTTCCCGACTCACATTCCAGACGCATGCTGTGTCTGACTGATGCTTCTCAACTGCAGCCAGATTGGGATTATTTGCTTGTCACAGACTCACCGGTTGTTCCTGTTTGTGACCCAGACTCCAAGCTCCTGTATAACACGTCGGACATCATGTTTTACTGCTCGCTTCCTTCCTTATCACTGTCTCAGAAACTTCTGTTTCTTCCAGACGGCCTCTTTTTTCCCCTGACCTTGGATCTGCCCCTGCCCTTGCTGGCTGATTTACTGCATCTTCCCCTTTCTAGAGAGGACCTGATCCAAATTCTTTTCAAGTCAAAGGAAAAAGCCCTGCTGACTTCAGTGGCCATTGGATCATGCTCACAAAGGCCCCCCACTGATTCTTACCCTTTGGAGGGTAGAACAAGTCACAGCCGTTGCATCTCTTAGCTGCTGAGAGACCCACCGTGCCCTGGCTCAGTGCGCACCTATTCAAGCCCACTGGCCCTGGAGTAGCGGTCAATGGGCCATGGCTATAGCAGCGCCAATGGGACATGAAGCAGGACAAACTTGGCCCATGCGCCACCCAGGAGATTCCCCAGGCAATGGGTCTGTTTGGTTCATTGGCTTGTCAGCAAGGAGTCAAAGCTGCTTTCTGGCTTTCAAGTGTCTCTGGCTGAAAATGCAGAGGCTACCGTGACTTGCCTTAATTCAGCATCTCTCATCCCACAGCCCTTCATAAACTCTCCCCCTCCTAAACACACTGATATGAATGGCACATTGCCACGAGAGCCCTAACTAGGTTCTCCTAGCAACCTTAGCTTGCCCACGTTGCACAGACAGGCCCCCACGCTCTGCTGCCCTTGGTCCGATCGGAAAAGATGCCTCGACCCATTGCAGACAGGAAGGATGAGTGCCAGCAGTGGAAAGGGGTGTCAGCTGCCGCTGCACCCTCTTTAAGGCTCCTTCTTGCTGCCTGAGCAGTGACAAGGGGTCTTGTGTATGTGGGAGTCAGATGTGTACGTGGGAGTCAGATGTTTGGCCAGACCACCAGGGGCTGATACCCCTCTGGTGAAAAGCACCACATGGCACAAGGGCAGAGGCCTGAAGGTTTCCATAGCAACTTAAAGACGGCACCACGCACTGCCCAGAGCCCCCTAACATTATGCTGAGGGCATTGCCTCATGGAGGACAACTCCTGTACATTCCCCCATCCTGGGCTTTCCTCAGAGGTCTTCTACCCCGATGGGGACAGGCCCTGCCCTGGTGAGAACAGACGGGATTTGGGGAAACTGGGACAGCAATGCACTCCTCCCCTAGACATGGTCGGTACTGAACAGAGCAGGTGGAAGTCAAATAAAGGTACAGCTCACACTAAGAAGCACTTTTCAGCCACTCTTTAATAACGATATGTCAATGTACATTCGGGCAGCGGGTGCAACATCCCGCCTTTAAGACTCTGGGGGGTTGTTGTTTTTCATTCATAAATACTGTTGTTTATAACCATGGTAAAAAAAAAATGAAGAGAAGAGCTGCCATCAGAGAGTGTGTGGGAGACAGTGTGAGAATGTGTGTGTGTGTAACTGAAACGTGAGTGTGAGCGCGCAGTGCGTGAGCAGGAAAACAAGAAGCAGCACAGTAAGACAGAGATTGAATGAGGCACAGTGTTCACTTCGCAGCCTTTTGGGGTAGCCCCTGGGATCAGGCAGTCCCCCTTGCCTTTAGTAACCCACCCAAAGTGCTAGGCAGTCTTGGGGAAAGGGAGGAGTTGGGGGGAGGGCTGGAGAAAAGCAGACTGAGGGGGGTTTTCTGCAGAGACACTCTTCAGCCTCAAACGCCTTCCCTGGAGACAGCGCTACACAAAGGCCCAGGGCACCGGACTCCAGCACAAGATATGCCCCCTCCCTCTCCCAACCCTAGGCTCCCTGCTGCTAATGATGGGCTACTCTGCTGGCAGATGCTGGCTGTGAGCAGGCAGCATCACAGTGGGGAGTGGAGGGGGAGGAAAGGGATTTTATACATCGCATGGGGGAGTTGGAGTCTGCCCCAAGGCATCCCCTGGTCACTGCTTTCTACTAATGTTCACACACAGGGGGATCTAGGGGGTTGGGTTTCAACAGTGGTTACACCAGTTGGTGTCTGGCTCTACAGTCAGACGGGGGAGATTTTGCCCAGCCCTGGCTCAAGTGAAGTTTTCTCTGCATTTGATTCAAATTCCCTCTATCCCAGGCAGATTTTAAGACTCTCAACTGCATCTTCTGCTTGAAAGAGGAAGCACGTGGCCTGCGCTGCCAGAGAATCCTCCCCCTCCATGCCAGAGCAGATTCCCCTCTCCTGCTGCTGATGCCACGGAGTGGGATAAACAGGCCACTTCCTGCCTTTAATCAACCTCAGGGAGCCGGGGGGCCAAAATCTCTGGAAAGAAAAACTCACTTCCTGGTGCTGAAGAAAAAGATAAAGCCTGGGCTCATTAAAGTGAATTTTACTGTGGCGAGAAGGGAAGGAGCCAAACACAATGTCCTTGAATTTCCTCCTCGGAGCTCTGGCCATGAAAACAGGATAAAGCCACATCCGCTGTCTCTGCTATGGTGCTTGAAGGAGGGGTAGGGGGAAATGCTTGGGCTCTGGGGGTAGGAAGGGGGGGGACGTTCTCTCTGGGTAGGAAGGGGTGAGGAGTCCCTTTCAGGCTTTACTTCAGGGCATCCAGATGAGTGCAGACCTGCACGAACACCTCGTCCACGGTGCCTTCTGCGTTCAGCTGTAGGGATGAAGCGAGACAGCCAGTAAGGACAGGGTCTTAGAGAAGCCCCTGGGTTATGTCCTGCACCGTGCAGCACTGCACAGGCCTAGGACAGCCCAGCTCCCAGGGTCACCATGCCGGCCAGAGGATCTGCTTCTGGCAGGCGCAATGCCATCAGAATCCATTCGGCAGCGCCTGAGGCCTGGCTGGTTCTGGGGGCGCAGTGCCATGGCACCATCCAGCATCAGGCTAGCTTGAGCGCAGGACACTGGGCCAAGTTCACCTGGGTGTAACCCCACTGAGGGCAATGGGGCTGCACCAGGGATCTATTTGGCCTAGTGTCCGGAGAGCACGTTCCACAAGGGGCTCTCCTGGGGGATCCGTGTCAGGCCCGGTTTCCAGTTGGAAGCTTTCTGGGGTTGGGGACGTGTGTCTTGTGTATGGGCCCCTGTCAGCTCGGGCTCTAGGGGAGGGGCAGGGCCATGTCAGAGTGAGGAACCGGCCTCCAAGCATGTGGAGGAGTTCTCAGCAGTTTGGGGGATGACTTGACACTTGCCTGAATTTTGGGGGCCAGGCCCTCACTCTTTGACTCCTAAACAGGTCCTGCTCTCCCCACTACCTCCCTCCCAACCCAACCAGGTCCTTCTCCCCCCACTCCTGTCCCGTTCCCACTCCCCTCACTCCCAGCACAGTCTGCTCTCTGTCTGTCTCTATCCAGCTTGGGAAGTCCCCTCTGATGCCCTTCTTCCCTTCCTAGAGCCGCATCCCTCGTTAGCCCTCCCTCCCACATTGCTGATTCACAGTAGCAGAGCGTGCTCTGGGATTTCCTCTGCTCAGAGGCATCTGAGGGTACATTCTGCCCCTTTGGCCCCTGGGAAGCCCCAGACCGCCTGAGACACAAGGATGAAACTGGCTTGGTCCTGTCCAAACCCACAATGGGCTCTGCAGAGAATCAGCAGATGGCAACTCGAGAAAGGGCCAGTTCCACCACCACCTTTACCCACTTCCAGTCATGAGCTGAGAGGCTTGCAGACGATATACCTTACGGACGATCCCTTTCTTTTCGTAGAACGCAATGACTGGCTCTGTGGCCTTGTAGTAAGTGTCCAGGCGCTTTTTAATCGTCTCCTCATTGTCGTCCACCCGCCCACTGGTCTCACCCCGTTTCAACAAACGCTTGACCATGGTGTCCTTCCCGGCATCCACGTAGAGCAGCAGCGTGGGTGGGGCAATCTGTTGGGGAGGAGAACCAGGGAAATGTTCTCTCTATCCGGTCAAGCGTCTCCTTTACCAGGTTCATAGTTTCCTCCACCAGCCCTGCAGCATGCTGACTGAGGGGTGAGGAAGACTACGCCCACGCCTTCACTGACTCACCCCGACTAGGGTGAAGGGAAGGGAAAGCTGGTTCTGGAGCAGTCACCCTACCACTCTGACAAGGGTCAGGCTGTTACCCCAGTGTGCACCAACATGCCCTCACACCAGCCCTCCCATGGCGAACAGATGGGGGATAGTGCGGATCCTCCTAGTACTGGGTGACCCTTCCGCACGCCATAGTAACACCTGGCCCTGCCTTTGATCTGGACCTTGAGTGTGTGTTGGGAGCATATTCAGGCTCCATTTGGTTGTTACTCTGCACACGTTCACGCCTTTTCTATTGCTTTTCCAGCTGTTACTATGGAACAGTCATTGCACCACCTTGTGCCAGTCCTGTGTATTACAGCCAGGGATCATGCCAGGGCAGGTACCTTCCTCTCACAAGTTTTCTCCCCAGATGCTCCAGGCTTGGGCTAGCAGAGTTAGTTTCCTGGAAGCAGACAGTAAACCTGTCTCCAAGGCCATGCTCCCAGGCAGCACACGGAAGAGCCCTAATGCTCTAACCCCATTAACAATACCTTCTCTATAACCTATCACTGCAAACACCCTACAGGCGGTTTAGGGGGCTCATTGAAGCCACCTCCAGAGTGGAGCCAGACGCTGTTTAACCACACGCAGCAATACTATCTCAGCAGTTTAGGATGGGAAATAAAAACAAATCTGACACCCAATTGAAAGTAACTGGGGTAACTGGCGGAGGCAGAATGTAATTACTCAAGTTTTGCTGGGACACCAGGGTCAAAACCCTTTCTACAAAAAATAGTGACAAACTAAAGCTTGGTCTGACATCTCAGCCTAAAGATGGTGCCTCCAGCAGCAGAGCGTCCCTTAGCACCATGCTCGGGATTTGGTTCAAGTCCCCCGAGGAGATGTGTGCGCCCCAGTAAATCGACCCCACCACTGCTCTGTTTCTGAGGTTGCCTTATTCAGCTACTGAGCAAGCCGCACCATGCGGAGTTTGGGACAAGACTACAGCTAACGCAGCTGTGACGTCAAGTGGTTGGAGGCAGGGGGTGAGAACACACTGCTCTCGCTGCTGCCTATGCTTTGTGTTTGTCTCCCTTGCTCCCTCCTGGGGAGCGTCTCCCTTTCCTGCCCTGCTAAGCAGCCGCCCAGCCTCTGCTCTGCCCTCTGGTGTGTCTCTGGTTCTGCTCAGTGCAAATGGTAGCACGCTCAGTCCGGGTCACGCCCTTCCTCACCTTCTTCTCAAACTCCTCGCCTTGCTTCACCTCTCGGGGGTAGCCGTCGATCAGGAACCCCTTGGAGACGTCTGCCTTGGCCACCATGGCGTCTCGCAGCATATCAAGTACCGTATCCTGAGGGAGGGAAAACACAGGCGTTTAGGTCAAAGTTAGGGATAGCACTTTCAGTTCCAGCTATCTGGCAGCTTTGCAGAGTTTCCTGGGGCTCCCTTTACCCCGGTGGGGCAGGGCGGCCCCTCCCACAGCTGCTGGGCTCCCCTTCCCGTTGGGCAGCCCCCACCTGTCAGTGCAAAGCCACATGAGCATCAGTGCTGTCCCCACTTGATCCTTTCACAGGGTCCAGGGACCGTGTGCCACTCCCTCCTGTCTCACCAAAGGAGGCACAGCAAGTGGAAGCTGCTCACTGTGTTCTTTGGGCACTAACACGCACAGATATGGAGTTTATCCTCCCCTGTTTTATATCCTCACCTGCTCCCCTTCCCAGATGCCAGAGTACTTCCTTCCTGGAACTGCCAGGAGCCACCGAACTCCTGGGACGCCAGGTCCATGAGTCACCCCTAAGTGCTGGGAAAGAGGTGCCCCAAAAGCAGCCCCATTCACGCGCTTGCATCAGCTACCCACAATGCACCACAACCAGGAACGTGGGCCTTCTGAGATGGCCTCTGCATCGGGTTCTCTCACACACTGACACGGGTAGCTGGGAATGTGCCGGGATGTAACGCTTTAAGACCCAGTTCCTCCCCTGCAGAAATGGTGCAGACTCACCAGGGGCACCAGCTCTCCCTTCTCCATGATAGCAGAGAGCTTCTTGCCTCTCTCCGAGCCAGAGCTGACCTCTGCCCTCAGGAGGTCGCCGGTGGACAGGTGGGTGTAGCCATACTTCTGGACAATCTTCTCACATTGGGTGCCTTTCCCTGAGCCGGGCCCGCCTGGATTTCACACAAGGACAAGGCACAGACTGAAAACACAGGAGGTGAAGGGAAAAAGAGCTCGGGTGCCTCCTAGGCAAAAATCCCACCTAGAAACAGCCTGTTTCATCCTCCTCTTTGTTCTTACTTACTAGGGGCATCTACATGCAACTGGGACCTTAGCTAAGGAATTCAGGGCTCCTGCTGGGATCAGAGCCCTCTCCCAGCTCTGGGAAGATTACTGTGATCTCATTAACAGATCACAAGGACTCAGTGTGTGGCAAACAGGCAGCAGCTGAACCCCAATTAAAGCCAGAAAGCTCCTGTCTTCATGTTGCTATCACTAGTGACGAAAGGTGGGCAGTGGGGAGAGAAACAGAGATACGTACAGAACTGCCTCCACAGTACTGTACCTGGAGCCACATTTCCCACACAAAGCGTCAGCGTGTCTTTGAATAGCAGCTGCCCAGGATGTCCCCCAAACTCTACAGCTCAGCTGCCATTTCAAACCTAGCCCAAGCCGGGAATGACAAGGTCACTGAGCATCTGACTCTGCTTGGTGGCTTACGTGGGATGGGGAGAGGACGCGTGGCTGACACATGGCACTTAGAGAGGTGAAGGATTGAAGGGGCCCTTGAGACTGAGCACCCCGTTCACCCCTCCAGAGTTGGTTCCTCAGGTCAGGAAGGCAGCAATGGCAGCAGGTGGAGGAAGCTGTCCCCTGTGTTGTACCTGATCTGGGGGTAACTGGTGGCCTTCATCGCACCCCCCCCCAAGAACCCAGAAAGCAGAGATGGCAAGCCCCCACAGGCCCTCTACCCCATCTCAGTGCCAACCACACTTGCATCTGCTTTTTCCAGTCTGGTTTTAGATGATAGACATGACTTCTCCTCGGAGGCCATCAGGCCAGGGCCACCGTTTGTAGACACGACGCGTGGTTTTTAGAGAGCAACTTAGGACACCTTAAAGGCACTGGATGAGCAGAAAGCTCCAAGCACCTGCCTGCTGAAAATCAGGCACTTTACAGCACCTCAGGTTGGACCCCTGAAATCCCAGGTCTCTTGGAAAACTTTGGCTGAACATTTCCAGGACATTACTGAGTGACAGAGCCCAGCAGATGGGGCTTTATGCAACTGAGCCATGATGGGAAGCACCGAGCAAGACCTCTCCGCCTTCACCCGAGCCCAGTGCCGACTTACCCACCACAAAGATGATTTTGCTGTTCTTCAGTTTTTCTGCGGGAGAAGGAAAAAGCAGAGGGTTAGCCGGAGAGCGAGCGCAAGATCACAGGAAGGAAAGCTCCGCCCGGCCGGGACAAATCTCTCTTTACAGGGATCCCCAGGGAGGAGGAGAGGACTTGAACCACCTCCAGATCCCCGGGGATTCATCGGAGCAGAAAACGGCCAGCAGCGGGCCATGTGGTGGTGGCTCCATGGCGGGATATTGCCCCTCCAGGTACCTCTGCCAGCCTTTTCCGGCGAGGCGGCCAGGCAGGAGCACTCTGTCCCCATCTCCCCGACGCGGCGGCTCTCGCTCTCCTTTCCTCCCCGCCCCGTTCTTGCCAAGCCCTTTCCGCTCAGCACATTTTGAGGCCTGAGCCAGCGGCCTCCCTTCACTGATGGGCCAGGCTGGAGCCTTGTGGTCAGAGCTAACACACATTGCCACGGAGACGGTTGCCAGGAGACGGCCGGAGCCAAGCCTCAGCCACTTCACAGAAGCCAATGGGCAAAGATTCTGATTTCAGCTCGCCCGATGCAAATCCAGAGTGACTCCCCGGGGGGCTGGTGTAAATGGGCTCTGCGGTGCCTTTCACTGAACAGCCTTATGCCCAGTACCCTACAGCCATGAGCCTCCCAGATACGGCGCCCAGGCCAGTGCCAACCGGGACCCATTCCCACAGCACAGAGGACAGGGGAGACAGTGATAGGAAATCCCAGGGTTTCCGGACACTGGGTGGCATCCATCTTCCTTCTGACCAGGGGATGGCTTCCTATCAGCCTCTGCCCCACTGCCTAGGGCGCCTCCAGAGAGCAGGCCAAAGTCATCCTTGGTGACACTCAGCTGGCTTCACTGGAGTTACGCCAGGGATGGATCTGGCCCACTGTCAGTAAACTCAAAATCCCAGGCCCCCCAGCGAGACCAGGAGACCAAGGAAACAAACAGAGAGGCAGGGCATCGGCCCAGTGAGAAAGGTGTGCCCCAGGGAAGAAGCAGGCGGCTGCTTTCTTTTACGGAGGGGAGAAGCTCCTTCAGCCTGTGGAGATTGACACCTCCTCCTTTCACATTACAAAATCTGGCAGTGATTCGCCTCTCTCCTGAGACAGGTTCCCATCCCAGTGGCTCCCGTCCAGCCGGCAGGTGCTTCACAAACTCTGACCCCTTTCCGACATCTCTGCCTCCTGACCATTCACCTTGCCCGTCCGCCCATGGCCCGCCCTAGACAATACCTCCACCGGCCCTACTGAGCCCACCACACCAATTCCAGACCACCCACCTACTCCAGCTGCCCCATCCCATCCTTTGGGCTCACCTCTTGCACGTGCCCACCACCCCAGATTTGCCCACTTTTCATGGTACACCCACCACCTGACGCGCACTAGCGCTGATACACTTTCCTCTTTTCCTCCAACAGCATCGCTGGCCATTGCACTCCCTGTGTGAATCCTGCTGTCAGTCGCACCAGTATAAATCTGGAGTAACTCCACTGGGCTACAGAGAGTGAGGGGCTGTGGAACACCATTTAAAGTGGGGGGGGCACAGATTCCCCCCCACACCTGCCTCAACTTTACTTCCCTTCTCAGGTGCCCGCTGCATCATAGCCTGACTCCTCTGACCCATGAAGCCCTACACCCTTCCCCTCCAAATTTGAATGAGCGGTGTTGCAACCAGGCAGGTGGGGGCTGCAGTGCCACTCAGGTTTGGCCTGGCCAAAATGTGGTTGGGCCATAGCCTGGATGGCTCCCCTAGCCTCTGCATAGAGTTACTCTAGCTTTACATCGGTGTGACTGAGAGCAGAATCTGGCACCAGGCCACCTTTCGATTCCCAAGCACGACAGCAAATATTACAGCGGATTAGCATGAGAAGCACTGGCTCACTTGCATTTGACAGCAGCTATAAATCTCCACCCCAGGGAAGAACCCTCTCCAAAAAGCCAGAGAGTGACGCCCCACAAGAGAGAGACAGCGACAAACCACTGATCCTCTCAGAAAAGCTGCAATCTCAACATCCCATCTCCCCCGCCCAGTTCACAGTGTTAGGGAGAGTAAGGTGCACACAGTCTGTGACAACACCCCCAGCTCCACACCGGAGAGGGTCCCTTAGGGTTACTTCTACGTCACCATTCATTCCAGTGCATGGAGCCGATAGAGAGCTCCGCTTCCCAAGCACACTAGCCCATTTCCAAAAGTGGGTTAATGTAACTGTCTCGAGCGCAGCAAGGACAAGGCAGAAGTGCTAAAAATAAAGCCGGGCGTTCTCAGAGCCATCTGAGGCTTGGCATCTGCAGCTCCCAGCAATAAGAGGTCTTCTGATTACAGCCTTCTAAAATTACACTGCCGTGCAGATGGGCAGCAGGGTGGCCTTTGGCTGTGGCTGCAAGCACAATCGGAGACGCCGGGGATGTTCTCCAGGAATCGGAGTAAAACTGGGAACTGAGGGAGGGGATGGTTAAGATACCATATCGGGACTCAAGAGAGGTGGGTTCAATTCCCGGCTCTGCCACAGATTTGCACCGTGGGCAAGGTTCTCAACGATGTTCAAGTGACTTAGGAACTGAAGTTCCTATTGTCAAAGGCTTTGTCTACGCATAGGGCTAGTCTATACTAGCAGGGCCACAGCTGTAGTGTGTCTGGTGAAGACGCTGTATGCCGACAGGAGAGAACTCTCTCACAGGTATAATCAAACCACCTCCAGAAGAGGCGGTAGCTGTGTCAGTGGGAGATAGCACTGTTGGAATAATTTCTGTTGCTCAAGGGGATGGCTTATTCACACCCCAGAGCGATGTAAGTGATACCGACATAAGTGGTAGCGTGTACAAGCCCACAATCCACCTGCCTGAGAGGTGGTAGCTAGGTCAACAGAAGAATTCTCCCTAGCAATGTGTACACCAGGGGTTAGGTCAGCATAGCGACATCTCTCGGGGGTGTGGATTTTTCACATCGCTGAGAAACGTAGCAACGGGACCTGAGACTGGTCAGCAGAGATGGCCCTGAGCCGGAACTCCGGATCCCACATCTCCCCACACCCTGGATCTGCACTTGGGGGCTCAGGCCCAGTGCTCTGGGCTTAGACAATTGGATGGAAACAGACGGGTAGAGAGGAGGAGACGCGCCCAGAGGTTGGGGGGGGGGAGTTGCCTCTCACCTGTTGCCATCCTGAGGAGATCTGGGAAAAGAAGCTCTTCAGTCTGAAAGGAAACAGAACGCCTGGTTAAAGAGTGCAGGAAGGCCTGGAGGATCAGCCATGGGCTTTGGGAAGGGGCTTCCTTGCCTTAAGAAACGGCCTCAGTCCCCTCACTCCCGAGGCTAAGTAGTCTTTAATGCTTCCCAGTGCTCGTGCATTCCTCTCAGCGTAGTGGGTTTCAATCTCTCCCCACCCCGGCTGGCCAAATGTTTCCTGGCGCATGGAAGAAGGGGAGTCCCATTGTTCACTCGGCTGCTAGGATCTTGGAGCAGAAGGACATGCCAGCTCCCTTGCAGACACACACAGCTACCCTCATGTGAGTGCAGAGCCTAGTAACTGGCCCCTCTTCTGTTCCCGTGAGGGACAGACAGGGCTGCGGACAGAGGGGCAGGTCCCTGGAGCTCCCTGGCTGCTCAGCAATCAGGCACCTACTTACTGGAAGCTGGTGCATTTGAATATGTTTCCAAAGACATGAGAGAAGGGCACCCCAAGCTCCCTTCCATCCCAGCAGGCTCTCAGCCTACAGCCTGCTCTAGCTCAGTGTCCCTGTACCAGCGGTCCCATTACCTGATGGACACAGACACTTCAGAGCCCTCCTCTAGCTGCTTTCTGCTACGCGGTCTGATTCAGAGAACAGCAGCTCCTTGGCCACCTGGGAGCAAGCCAGTGCCTACAGCACGTCACTGTGACAACCAGCCCTTCCTGCCTCCTCTTCCATCCAGGGAGGGACAGGGCAAGAGGGAAAACACAGGAGACAGAACCCACCCGAGAAAGGCACTGTGGGACAGATTCTGAGCAGTGGGAAATCAGAGAGAGCCAGAGACGAGCAGGGGGACAGATGCCACCAGTCAGACCCAGTCGCAACCCGGCTGATCCAGTCCTACCTGCGACAGCAGCTGCTCTTGGTGTCAGAGCCTGGCAGCTGCCTTTGCATATTTAATAAGCGTTGCTCGGGTTACAGTGGGAGCCAGGGTGATGGAGGAGCATCTTACAGAACCTGTTCCAGCCCTGTGACTCAGAAGTGAGTGCTCCGCCCCAGCAGACAAGAGACCCGGGTTTGAGATGACTGGCTCTCCTCTCGGATTGTGCTGTGGCTGGAGCAGCATGCCCAGCTCCTCGGAGGGCAGGTGGAGAGCCTGGCTTTGGTCCCCCCAAGCCCCTCGGTCCTGTTTCCTCTTCCCCAGCCCCATTTCCTCCCTCCATGGGCCACAGGGCCACCCGCAACCAGGTGGCCAGGTCTCTTTTCCTGGGCAGTGCTCTCAGGCAGAGCGCTTGGCTGAAGATTTGGCGCAGCTAGCAGCCCACGCCTAGACTCTGCTAGGGGTCCTGCTGGGAGCCCCGGGCGATAGCCAGGTGGCATCTACACAGCAGCACACAGGCCCAGCTTCCTCTGTGCAGCATTCACCTGAGGTTTGCAGGTGGAAACCAAGAGGGTGGCCGGTGCTTCTCAGGAAGAGCTGCAGATAAAGCCTGGCCACGGTGTTTGATTAACAAACGACGAACTCCCCTCCATGGCGCAGGCGTCACGGTACTCAACCAGCCCGGGAGCATTTGGTCCTGCTGCGCGTGCTCGTATGGAGTTCTGCCCTGGTGGGCCCGACAAAATACTCGGCCCATGGGGTTTGATGTCAGGCAAGAACAAACGTGCTAGTCACATTCCCATCTCCTTGGGCCTCCTGTTTCCAGGGCAGGAATCAAGGAGGGCAGAGGAGCAGGGTAACAGACCCACTTTAAAATTTACTACTGAAACATCTGAGAGGGAGTTTGGGGAGACACCCCCTTAGCCCCGAGCACTGGACAGGAGTGACAGTGAGGACAGCTCAGGGCAGCCCCATTCAGTACATTTCCCCACTAGAAGAGAGACCTCAAATTCCCTTCCTACACTCAGTCTGCCTTGACACGACCAGCCCCAGGTGGGGCTGTCCCGCAGCCCCTCCCCTCACTTTGTGACCTGCTGCAGGGCTTCTTGGGGGGGTCAGCAGGTCAGGGTGTGAGCAGAAATGGGGAGTCCTGCTTGCCTTCACGGAGGCCCCGGAGC
Source organism: Mesoclemmys tuberculata (assembly GCA_007922155.1). Lineage (NCBI taxonomy): Eukaryota > Metazoa > Chordata > Testudines > Chelidae > Mesoclemmys > Mesoclemmys tuberculata. The sequence continues at coordinate 12,160,591 of ML675655.1, forward strand.
TGGAACATACAAGTGTTTCTCATGCACCTTTATCAAACTCAGCCCTCCCTTCCCCACAGGTACCCACGATTCCAGGCCCTAACATTCCCTTGATACCGTCAGCAACTGATGGTGCACATCTGCCTCACTGACTCTAGCGGGGAGGGGAGTTTGCCTCGATTCACAGATTCCATTGTGATCATCTAGGCTGACCTCCCCACAGAAAGCCTGCAAAATAATTCCTAGAGCCGATCTTTTAGGAAAACATCCAAGCTTGATTTAAAAGTCGCTGGTGATGGATAATCCAACATGACCCTTGGTAAATGGTTCCCCATCCTCCAGGGCTTCCAGCTCTTAGAGAATCATAGCAAGGTAGGGCTGGGAGGGACCTTGAGAGGTCGAAGTGCCTTCATGGGTTAGCAGCCCAAATCAGCAAAACCCACCCAGAACGAGTCGTGTCAATGAGCACGCCAGCAGACCCACCCAGCCCCTGCTCAAGCTCTCCCACTTGCAGCGAGAGTCTCTGTCACTTTTCTCCAGTCTAGAGTGTCCCCAGAATGGCCAAACCAAAGTGTTCATAAATCATGAGTCAGGTCCCCCAAAAAGAAAATTTGCTTCCAAGTCACAAGACTTTTAAAATAATAAATGTTGGGGGTTTTTGGTTTCTGAGTCACTGGGCCGCGCTTGGATTCATGTTTTCAAGCTTTTCTCTGCAGCCATGAGGGCTGGAAACTGACTTTAAAAAAATCAAGCACTCACACACAATCAAAAGCTGAGAGTCTCACCCAATCACCTAATGACTCCAAGAGCTGGGGCTTTAAAAAAACCACCAAATATCACAAGTCTTCTGATAAAATCGCCAGAGCCAGCATGGCTGCATTCACCTGGAAACGGAGCCAACTGGTACATGCACGAGTGAGCCCAGCGCTGCTCACCTGCGATAGGAACCCCCTCGAGGGATGCTCTCTCACACAGCCCTTGCACATCTCAGAGTTCACTTCCAGAATTCGGAGCTTCCCCCTTCTCACCGATTCTCAGAGAGGAAGTGGTACGACCCAGCCTCCACTATGTATCCTTCCAGCCCAGAGCCTAATTAGATCTGACTTTACTCCACTGAAGGGTCAAACTAACCCCTGGGTGTCAAACTAGGAATGAACTCGACCTGACAGCTCACGATGCAGCCGCCTTAGGTTGGAAACACAATCCTTGCGTTGGACGCCTGCAGTTACCTGCCGCTGCGCTGCTCAGTGACCAGCTCTCATCAGCTCTCACTTCCTTTGTAGCAGGAAGTTAAGCCATCTGATTGACAGTCCGCCCAAGTCAGCACTTTCTTCAAGGCATAGGGCCAAATTCCACTCGGAGTAAACTGGTGTGGCGGGTAGGGTTCCTGCACATGGATCGCTGCATGGCCCTACTTCCTTGCAGCAGCTAGTGGAGAGCGAGTAAACGTGATAGACGTGTAAACGCTGGCGGGAGCATGGGGAAGAGAAACATTGGAGGAAAACGGACAAGAGAAGGCAGAAGCAGTTAGGGTGGGGACGGGGTGAATTTGCTCCTATTTTACCCCGACTGTGGATCTAGACCGGGGATTATTGCACCAGTGTTATTACGCCGAAGCAGCTGCACCAGTGTAGACGCGTGGCACAACTGGAACAAGTGACTTGCATCAGTGCAGCTTACCCTGGGTGTCGGTGTAAATCCCCTGGGACACCAGCACAGCTACACTGGTGCAATGCCCACCCCCACACACACCCCCAGCCCCGTGCAGCCAGGGCCTTACTCCAGTCTGTAGTGTGCAGGAACAGGATAGCGTCCCTTTGAACAGTTCGCAAGCCCTCTAGCGGCGGGGGGGTGTTTTCAGAAGCAGTGAGATGTGTGAAGCCGTGGTGTTATTTGGGACCCGCGGTGCCCCTCTGCCTCCCCTGTTCTGTATGAAGAGTGAAGGGAGGACGCCACACTCCCGCCATGCACAGGACAGCCCGTCCTCCCCACCCACCTTCCACACACAGCAGCCGGAGTGCCGAGCCTCCCAGGCACCCTCCCGCAGCTGCCCAGCCCCCACAGAGAGCCACTCACCTTCCCACACCCAAATATAGGAGCCTCCCCAGCCTTGGCCCCCTGTGCACAGCGCTGCAGCGCTCACCCTTCAGTAAAGTGGGAACCAGGCGGTCGGCCTGGAGAAGGCTCCTGGTTCCTCTTTGGCCTTGTCTTTTCACTTATTCCTGACACTAGGGGACATCCCAGGGCCCAACCCCCTGCAACCCACAGCTGCATTTGTCTCCTGTGCCTGGCACCTCAAGGCCACCCTCATGCCCAGACCTTTGCCCCTAAGGAGAGCCTGAAAAGGCCTGGAGCATTAACAACTTGGGCAGCCCAGCCCTAAAATAGATGCGTGCTCTGCCAGAGCTCAGGCCGTCCAGTCCCCCCCAGCAACCGCAGCCTCTGTGGGGAAGAGCAGAGGTCAGGTTACAGCCTAAAAAGGGCAGATGCCCTTCAGCCTTGCGCCAGGGTTCTAAGTATGGCCCAGACATAAATCCTCCAGGGGTCACGTCCACACCTGCACCAGAGTGGGGTCGGCCCCAAGGCACTGTTGGCCAGAATCTCGCCCTTTCCCCAAAGGTCAGTCAGTCAGAGGAAGGCAGAGGGGGCAAATCGCAACCTTTCAGCTCCCCTGGCGTTGAACAGCTCCACAGGCCCCGTCCTCTGCCCTCCAGCTTGGGGGCTGCCCCTGTGACCAGAGGGGCCCAAAGCAAGCAGGACTGGTCCCAATCCAGCCCTGGGGGGCATTTCCTCTGGGGCTGCAGCTGCTCCTAACGTGGGCCCACAAGGGCACCAGGAAGGCAATGGGGCAGGGCTTGGGGGACAGTGCCTTTTGTGGCAGGGAGCTGGGGGAAGATGATCTAGGAGGCTGAAGAAAAAGGATCCAGCTGGGGTTACAAGGCAGTATTTTGGGGGTGGAGGGGGGGAGCTCCCAAATATGGGTGGCTTCAGGGCAGGTTTAATCCTAAACTTCCCCTGACAAGCAACATCTTGGCTCAGATCAAGCATCCCATCAGTTTAATGTCCGACACACCCCTTTGGGTGCCTGGCAGCGTCCGTGCCCCATCGCTCAGCACGCTGCAATGGGAGGACAGCCAGGCCCTTGTCTGACACCTCTAGACTCTCCCCTCCACCAGCCGGGCCTCACACAGCCCCGAGAAGGGAGGCTCTGAGCCCAGAGTTGTAGTTTGACCCCCTCCATCTGCTCTGGCTGACCAAGATGGGCACGTACCTCCCCCAGCATCTCTCCCTCCCACACCACAGAGTAGCGGAAGGGGGCCACACGTTAGAGGTGTGGTTTCCAGTGCTGTCAGCTCACCCCTCCTTGGGGCGACAGCCCCTTGTTGTGACGTCCCAACTTTGCTGCAGCCACGTCCTCCTCCATCCCCCCATGATGGGAGGAACAACCCCCTCCCCTGCTCCTTAAAGTCATGGGCCTCACCCTGCTCCCCTGACGCCAACGGAAAAGCTCCCCTTGGCTTTCAGATGCTGCTGGACCAGGCTCAATGGAGCACTGCAGCCCTCGCATCTCAGGCTGCGCCGCGGGGTGCCACAGACAATGCCCTGTCATGGGTAGAGCAAGGCACTGGGATGCAAGAGAGCGGAGTTCTGCGCCTGGTTCTGCTACAGACGGGCTGGGCATGTGACTGTCTGCCTCTGCTTCCCCACCCATGAGTGTTGGGCCTTTCCACCTCCCTTAACATCCTGACATCCACCTCCACCTCCCCTGACATCCACAAAGCACAACAGTCTTGGTTGGTCTGGCTGCAGCCGTATTACCAATGACGAGATCTACTATTTATTTTCCCATTTTTAAAATCCACTGTAGTTCTCAGGAATGGAGCTGGATGGTTTAGCCTGCAGACCAGAGCCCGTGAAGTACCTACAGGTTTAGAGGGATGGCTAGATGCATGAACCTCTGATTCCCCAGCAGCTGAACATCTGCCATCAGCCATTTACTCCTGGCAGAGAAGCCAGGGGAATTCTCTGTGTGGGCTCTGCAGTTCCTAGCTCAGAACACACCTCATCTCCCAAGCCCACATGAACACACCTCTCCCTGTAGGTTGCCCTCACCGTTAGCTAAACACACTGCAATTTGCTGTTGACTGCCTCATGCTGACTCCACGCGGCCTGCCCTGCCCACATTGCCATTTGAGGGGCGGGGGCAGAAATTAAAAAGCAACTCCAAATTAGGAAGGGCTGTGTCTGAAGCTGGAAATGAACCTGGTGCTGGGCATCCAGCAGGACAACATCCCCTGCCACACTACTCCTCCACCTGATTGCAAAGCAATGTCTGTGGAGAAGCTGCAGCTCCTTCTAAAATAAAACCCAGTCAAACCCAGCTGGGACCTGGGAACTCTGTGCAAAGGAAGCCTGGGAAGTGCTAGCAGGGAGACGGCCATTCTTCCACCTCCTGATTCCTCTTCTGAGCACCAGTGAGTGAATTCAGGGCCTAGGACAGTGTGGGGCTCCCAGTGCAGGGAGGCTCTGTGCAAATTCCCAACGTCTGCCTGGTCCTGACCTGCAGCCCCAGCCAGCTATGCCTGTCCTGAGCCCCTCGCCCGGCTCTGCCAATGCACCTCAGCCCTGAGCTGCAGCAGCATCTACGACCCCTCTGCAATGCCCAGCCCCCTTAGTCCAAACCAAGGCCCCTCTGTTGTGCCTGCTCTAGGCACCCCCTGCTCTGGGCCTCCCTGGCAGCTCGGCAAAACACACCAGCCCGAGCCTTCCCACCTGCTCTGCCCTCTGCTGTTCCAGTCTCCAGCCCCTCCTGCGCCCAGGCTGGCGATACACCCGGAGAGAGAAAGGGGAGCAAACAGCCCCTGAGCCGGGCAGACAACACTCAGAGGGAACAGCAAAGCCTCCCGCCATCGCAGGCCGACACACGCCCGGCACGGACGCCGGCAGGCACGGGAGAGCTCAGCAAAGCTGCATCAACACAATGGACACGCGAGCAGCCCAGCCAACAGTCCCCGTCAGGCACAGTAATAATAGACTTTGCATTGTTCTTGCATAGTCTGTCCACAGACATCACGGCACCTGGACAACCTCTGTTAAGCCTCCGGACTTCCCTGGGAGTGGGGGATGGTAGGTGCTGTCATCCAGATGGGGAAACTGAGCCACCTCAAGTGACCCGCCCACGGTCATTGTGTGGCAGTGGCAGAGAGAGCTGGGCTCAGAGGCCAGGAGTCCTGATTTCCAGCCTGGGGCTTTCCCCACTGTCACAGGCGAACCCAGACAAGCACCCAGCCCACGTGTGCAGTGCCAGAGAAACCAAACCACTCAGTGAAGGGATAAACATCAACTTGCCCAGGGAGCGCAAGGAATCTGGCCTGCCCGTGACAAACTGCTATGGACAGGGCCTGCCAGCAGACGCACGGAGCCTGGTACAACTGCTGCTGGTTCTGTAGCTGCCTCGCCAGCAAAATAAAAGGCCCCCAGCCCCGCCCCACTGGATCCTGGGGAGGGAGAGCAGATGGGAAATAAAACAAGACTGAGCTGCAGCAAGGAGACGTCCACGACAATCCTCCCCTCCAACAAAACCCGGCAAAACCCTGTTCCCCCGCCCGCCTGCGCAGGCCCTGGGGGCTCTGTGGTACTGACCTCTCAGCGTCGGGATGGAGACGTGCAAGGAGGCAGAGAGCAGCCGGGTCCGGTTCTCTGCAGCCAGCTGCCCTGCATGTCCTTCCTGGCTATTTTTACCCTATATAAGGCTGTCATCCGCACGGCATGCCGGGAGTGGGATTTCTCACTGCCTCTGCACTGAGCCAGCGGAGAGAGCCACATGACTCCCAGCCCGGGGATGTGATGTGCATAGCAATGATTTAGGGGTGAAGGCGGGATGGGGGGGGAGTGTGCGGTGCAGACAAAGAGCCCAGGGAGAGCACAGAGACGCTCGCTTCACTGGAAGCCCGGAGACGCGACTGGAGTGACAGCAGGGAGGATGGGGCCAGTCTCAGCTCGGTGCTTGGGGCCCAATTCTGCCCCCACTGAAGTCGACGGGGCCAGAATTTGGCCCTTAATCCAGGGCGAGTCCCTGGAAACCTGTAGGGCTACTGCAGATTTCCAGCTCCGTACGGGAGAGCAGAGTGGGGCCCAGCAGGTTTCTACACATAAGGAAGAGTCTGAACACAAAGGAGGCCAAATTGCTGCCTCCAGATTGGGGTAACTGTTTCCTGCCCCGCTTTCCAGCACTGCTTTGAGGGGCGAGGCTCTTTACTGATCTTCTGATCAGCTGTAGCATGGACAGCCGCAGGGCAAGCTTTCCCCACATGCCGTCCTGCCAGCGTGTCCTGGAGGGACCTCCCCGCAGGCCAGCTAGGGCCACTCGGGGAGGTCAGCTTCTGTGATGTGGCGAGGGCTTCATCCCCAGCAACTGGCTGCAAATCCCCACCCCCAGGAAGGGCCATGAGAGGAGGGGGGTAGCCAAACCGGTCCATGCTCAGTCTAAGGGGGAGGGCTCATTATAGCCCCAAATGGGTCATTTTTGCAGGTGTGGCTAAAATACTCCAGCTCCATCAGCCAGGCCCCCCGACAGGCACAGCAGAGAACCCTTCTCCATTAGGGGCCTGGCGCTGCTCAGGAGGCAGAACTGGGCCGTGAGAGGGTCTCCTTGCAGCTCAGTAGGAATGAGCAGAGGGAAGAAAAGCAGCCAACCTGCCACTCCCCGTGCCCTGCAGCGCTGGCGTGAGCCAGGATCCATCGGGGGCTGACCCAGTTGGAGCAGCATCAGCTGCCTGGCTCAGCACAGGTGATGGTGAGTGAGGGATGGGCCAACCCTTCCCCTCCCCGTGTGGTTTAAAGTGCTCTGAAAAAAGGGAGGGGCTCTCTCACAATCAGGGAGCAGCAGCTTTGGTAAGGCAGGGTTAAAGTGCATCCCTCAGCAACCCAGATCGAGTTTAAATCTTCCCTTTGTCAAACTGCAACCCCTTATGAATCCCCCCCAACTCCCCTACCATTTTAAGCACTGGCCCCAAACCGCAGCTGCTTACTCTCCCCACAGCTCTGCCATTATCCAGTCTCCTCTCACGTCTACTAGCCAGTGGCCCAAAGCCTCACACTCCATGACACACGCAGGCACACGCCAAGGCCCCCTCCCTCTACATCCCCCCCACCCAGGGATCGCTTAGAACAATCCAGAATGTGCTGCCCTTCCACCTGCTGCTGCCTCTCTTCCCGTGGGATCACATCCAGCAGCGCCCATTCCCCATTCCCCTACGCTCCCTTGCTCCTCCTCTCCATGCCCCGTTCTCTCCTCCCCTGGCATTCTCTGGTCCCTCATCTGGGCTGCGGCTGCTCCTGACCTCAGCCCACCACTGGCTGCTGGTCTCTGCTGTGTGTTTCCACAGGCCCACCGGAGCTTCCCTGGTTCCTGTTTTTGATCTTTCAGGAGGAAGTTTTGTTAATTTCCAAATCCCGGTCCTGGAAATTCCAATGGCCTCTCCCTTGTGCTGCTAGCTGGGGCCAGGGGAGCGTCACTGTTGCCTTACCTGCCCTTCCTCATCTTCCTCCTGAGGATATTCTTGGTCTGCACCGTAAGGCGAGTCTAACGGAGCCAACTGCGGAGACCCTAAGCCCGAGAGATAAGCAGTCACCAGGGAGATGTTGCAAACACCCTAGGGCTCTAGCAGAGGGCTTGGGTCTCTGACCTGCCCTTCAGACAGCTGGGGAAACACCAGCCACGGGACGGGTTTGAGAGTCTTCTCAGATCAGCATCCGGAAGTGCAGCTGTTTATTAGAGCCATGACTAACCCTCTGTACCTTAGGAGACCCCCAGTCCATCCCTGGCTCCTTGTTCCTCTCAGGGTTATCTGGGCCAGCTGTGCTGATCTGTTATAGGATCAGACAGTGTCTGCTGGAGCCCAGATGCCTCGGAGGCCTGGCACCCGCTCAGGGTTGGTTTGCAATAAACTACACTGCGCAGAGTGAGAGTTAAAGGGCCCGCAGAGTTGCAAACAGTGCCTGCAGCAGATATTAAAGGGAGTGAGTGGGGCTGATATCAGTGTCCCAGCAAGATTAGTCCAGGCTCAGTGCACAGTGTGTGTGCGCATGCGTGCACAGGGGCATCAGTAAGCTAACGGTCAGTGGGGATGATGTTAGAAGAGCCAAAGAGGAGCTGGACGCCCTGGCATGGTAGATGTGTGAGCCACGGGCTTGTCTGGGAGGTTCTCCATTAATGGATCCTTTCCTAACAGGCTAGGATGAGGCTGAGATGCACTGAGTGGAGCCAGGAGGGAAGAGCCGTCACGGTTGCAGACAGCAAGGCGCAGCGGACAGGAGACTGGCCCACGATTCGAGAGGTCTGAAGTCTATTGTTTTCTGCCACCAGGATCTTGGGCAAGTCATCCAATGCCTCTGTGCCTCAGTTTCCGTACGGAGGTAGTATAAGGTGCTTTGCATTCGGCAGTGCTGTCTCCCTGGTAGCTCCAGGGCTCCCTTAGAGGGAGTCGGACCTTTGGGGAGATTTGCAAACTCTAGGGGAACAGGAGGGTGTTTGGTCAGTGGGCTGGATGGCAGGGGGCGCTGAGAACACCCTAGCTTGTGCCACAAGCTTCATGGCCTCCAGCAGCCTATGCCCAGAGGAGGCACAAGCTGCTTCCCTGCCCTGGCACTTATGTGGGTGCAGTGCCCTGCACGCCAGCCTCGTGCAGAAATCCCTTTCACCTGGGGTTCTGTGCTGCCTGGCGCAATAGCTCTGATGCAGAAAGGGGCCTGTCCCGCTCGTTTCTCCCTGCCAGACACGAGGCAAGGCCAGGAGCGCTGCATGAGCTGGGCCGCCACGGGCCCTCTGGAGAGGGGCAATTCAGGCTCCTCTCTCACAGGACGAGGCATGTCTTGGAAAAGATTAAAAAAGCATCCAGGAGATTTCTGCTGCGTTAGGCAACTCTTCCCCACCGCCAAGTCAGCTGCAGCTGGAGAAAACTCCCCTTCTGGCTCCCAGGGGAGACAGCCTGACAGCAAAGGGCTGCGTAATCTGCACATTGCCTGGCGCAGTGACATGCCCCCGAGAGTGGCGGAGAGGCTTCTACAAGAATGCATCTCCATGGTGAGCCGGCACTGCTCAGCCACTGCACCGGGGGCTTCGAAGGGCAGATCATCTCTGCCAGCCACCGTTCCTCCAGCAGGCAGGTAGGTGCTCCCAGCTCTTCCCTCGGATGGCACGCAGGGACCCAGAATAACTACAATGCGCCTTCTCACTTGGGGATCTCAATGCGCTTTGCAAACACCAAAGGGAGGTGCCCCAGTCGCACGCATTTTCAATGGGAGTTGGGTGCCCAAGATCCTTTCGTGCCTTTAAAAATCTCCCTCTCATTAATGAGTCCTCGCAGCCCACGGTGGGCCGGTCTGTATCATCCTCACCGTTGTACAGATGGGGGAAAGCTGAGAGGTGAAGGGAATTGCCCAGTGTCACACAAAGTGGACGGCAGGGCCAGGTATGGAGTCAGACCTCTAGTCTCCCACACCCTTGCTCTAACCATTAGGCTGTGCTCATTCCCTACAGACGAGAGGATTTTGGGGATTACCCAGATGGCTGGATGCCCTTAGCTCAGCTGAGCACTGCTCCTTGGGCCATGCAGGAGTCAGGGGTCAAGTCTCCCACCTGCCTCTCTCACAGTGCCGCTGGGTGAACCCAGGACAAGGCAGCACTGTGTGCTAGGCTGCAGAGCACCGGCAAGGGTGGAGATGGACGGGGCAGGGGATGAGGACACTGGCATTGTGGGGCTCATGCAATTCAAGGGCCAGCACCGCCTCCAATTTGCAGGGACTCTCAGACATTGAACAGAGACTCTGGGGTGCGTCACTGTCCGAGCACATCCATCGCCTCCCCCACTAGCTGTGCCAAGGCTCTAGCAGAGACAGGAGGGAGAAGGGACAGACGGGTGGGAGCCCCCAGAATGATTTCAGGTTTCTAAAGCCGGCCCTAAGGGGCTAGCCCTGTGCAGAGAGGGTGAGGGGGTCCCATCTGACATGCAGCCACAACACCCAGGGGTCTGTCTTCCCATGGGCCGCCCAGTTACCTTGGCCAGTCATTCTGACTGCACCTAATGGGCTTCCCTCTCACCTGCTGGGTCGATGCCATGCGGGAAGAGCCGCTCCTGAACCATAGAACTGATGTCAACAAATACACCCTCCTCCTCTCTGTCTGCATCAAACTGAAAGAGGAAAGACAGAGGTGGCCGTCCGTCAGTCGGGTTCTGGGGGTGGGGAAGGGGTGTCGCAAGGGAAGGGAGAGTAGAGACTCCACTGTTGGGAAAGGATCTACCCTGAAACCCCACTCCACTCTGGGATTCAGGACATCTCAGAAGAGCAAGACCTCAAGGCCATACTGCACTTCATGCAGATCAGAGCCAGGTGACCTGAGCCGGGCCACCTGTGAGCACGCCCCACGCTTGTCCTTTGTGATCAGTGCCTGGACCCGGAACGTGTCAGGCCCCTACATGAAGTTGGTAACCAGGACGTGAAGACCCAAGGCTTGGATCTGTGCATGTGCTGGTCTCTGGGTTGCTAACCAGACCAGCTTCAGTGAGAAAGGCTGTGACCCAATACAGCTGCTGCCTGCCCTGTCGGAGTCTTACCTGGACGATGACACCCTTTTCCTGGTAATATTTCACAATCAGCGAGATGTTCTGCTTGAAGGTCTCCACCCTCCGGTCAATGGCGTGGGCGTTATCGTCTGGCCAGCCCTGCTCCTGTGCCCGTTTCTCCAGACGCTGCCGGAGACGCTGATTTGAGCAGGCCAAGAAAACCACCAGGTCTGGGGAGCCAATCTGCCAGAGAGACAGAGACAAGCATGCGATGGCTATACAGTGGTGACCCCTTCTCTCCAGGGGGTGCTGCGGAATCCTTCATAGGCTGGAAAGGGCACTGAGGATTTTAGGGGCCCCTGGGAGTTGAGATCCCATCAACAAAGGGCTCTGATTGCTCTGAGCGCCCCCCATTCCACAGAGGTGCTGCAGATCTCCAGTGAGTCTTGCCATCTGAAGAGCCCCGGAGCATCCCCGAATCAGCGTGGCCCTGACTCTCAGGGGCTGGAAGGGCCCAGGCATTGCCAGGACTCTCAGGGCTGAAGTGACTTGCTCGTGATCATTGCAGAGACCCTGTGTGCAGACGTGACTCCCCCCTTGGCGGCGCTGGGGGGGCTCTCACCATTCTCAGGCTCTACCGTGGCAGCGGCAAAGCACAGCCTAGCACCACGGGGTGAGGGGAAGAACCGCAGGTCTGAGTCTTAGGAGAGGAGGGGAAAGCTGGGCCGTGCACCTGCCCTTAGCCAGCAAAGGGAGCCAGGGAGCAATGGCCTTGGTCCTCTGCGCAGTTGGGCAATGCCAGGCTGTGTCCTCAGAGAGCAGAGGCCTGGAGCAGGGGCAAACGTCCTTAGGCAGGGGAGGAGGGGACAGGGGATGGAGGGGCTCAGCCAACATGCAACAACCAGAGAAGGGAAGGGACAAAGCAGGACATCCAAGGGGTATATCGCCGGGTGAGGGGCCCCCTTCGGAGAGGGCCCGGGGCACAGGGTGCCAGGCGAGTGGCAGGGGCACACACCTTCAGAGAGGGCCCCAGGGAACCCAGTGGCCAGTGCGGATGCAGGCCATGTGAAAGGGCCGGCCCAGCGTGGACAGGAAAGCTTTGGAAAGCCCGCACCCCACCTGCTCCTCGAAGGTGAAGGCCTGTCCTATCTCCCTGGGGAACCCGTCCACCACAAAGCCTTCAGCATCCTGCTGCTTGATGAACTGCTGCTTCAGCTCCTCAATGGTGGTCTCCTGCAAGGCAAGGAAACGTCTCGAGGGTGCAGGAAGGGGGATGGATACTGAGTCTCTCACCCACAGGGCGCTGGGCTGAACCCAGCCTGGCCCTGAAGGCACCCGAAGTCATTCCCAGCTGGTGGCTGCCGGACGACCGCAGGGACACGAGTTTGGGGGGTCTCAGTCTGGTTCCTGATGGAACAGTGTTGAGAGCACCAAACCCACATTTCCAATTGACACTAATCATCCCCCCGTTGGCAGACTCAGCAGAGACTCCTGGATGGGCCCTGCTGCCTTAACTCCCCTCTTGACCGTAGGGGGGTCCCTCCAGGGCAGGGAGAGGTGGACCAGCCAGGGGCCATAGGAAGCTTGCACAGCTGCTGGCCTTGGATAGCTCAATACTTGCCCCTTCCCTCCAGGGCTGACCGACCAGCCCCTTTCCTGAGGATACATCCAAACAAGACCCAACAGGGACACCGCTTCCCTTCTGCCCACTATCTTGCAGACATCCGCTGGGGCCCTCTTGTCAGCTCAGGGTCGATGGGAGACGGGAATCCCGAGCATGAAAACGTTGGGTCTCAGGTGCCAGCACTGGGAGTCGCCACTGACATAAACTCAGCACAAGTGGGAGGGCAGAGGATGGAGAATCTCTCCCTGGTGCCCCACGGCAGCTGGATCCTGCTGACCAGGCAGAGGCTGGGGGAAGAGGCCTCAGGGCTGAGTGCAGAAGGTGGGGAGGCTATCGTGGGCTGGATGGAAGCCCCATCGGGCTGCACTGAAGGGGTGACAGGAAGCTCTGGCCATGAGGCCCCATCCTCAGTTACTTACCGGCGGGGCCAGCTCCCCATTGGCGATGATCTTGGCAATCAGCTCCCACTTCTTGTCGCTGCTGGCGTGGTGGATCATCTGCTTGCGCAGGATCTCACCGACGGAGATGCAGACAAATCCAAAGCGGGAGGCTATCTTGGTGCTCTGAGTGCCTTTGCCACTGCCAGGGCCTCCTGCCAAGCCAGGAAGAGTCGAGGAGTATACATGCCTGAGCGCCCCCATGCCTTGGCCGAGAGGATCTTTCCTTGCCCTGCTCATTTCTGCCAAGGGTTTCCCCAAGGAACGTGCATGCGCAAGTAAGTTACCTACGAGCGGCACTAGAGGAGGGTCTCCCGTAGCTCGAGTGGTAAATGCCCTTTTCCTAGAGCAGGAGGACATGGGTTCTACTCCAGCTTCCCCAGATACTGGGGGGATTTATCAGGCATCCAGGTTTGTTGCCTGCAGCATGTGGATTCATGACAGCAGGGCACACACTGACATCAGGGTCGATTCCCCTGCAGGGGATGAGCCAGCTTTGGCCTTCCTGGCTGAACTGAAGAAGGAGGCTCTGATACGGCAGCTGAGTTCCCATCCTTGAGTACTAAGGGCCTGGCTCTTCTCTCACCTGCCCGGGTGTAAATCAGGAGGAAACCAGTGGAGTTCCACTGGCGTGAGTATGAGAAGAAGCTGGCTGCAGGCGTTAAAGGAGTAGAAAGCCATGTCCCCTAAACAGCAACAACCCAACACCCTCCAAACTCCGCAGGCATGGGGGGGAAATAGAGGTGGGAGCAGTTGTCCCTAGAGAAATAATAATCTCTCTCCACCACCTTCCCTTCCAGGATCTCAAAGTGCTTAACACGGATGTATGAATTAACCCTTTCCAGCCCCCAGCTCTCTGCACAGGTGGTGGAACTAGTGGGGCTGGATGGGGTTGCCGCACCCCCTGGCTTGAAGTGGTTTCCATTCTAAACTGGGTTTGCATTTTGGTTCAGTGGCTCTCAGCACCTCCCCCTCTCCAAATGGTTCCAGTGCCCTGGTGCTCTGCAGCCATGAGGAAACAGCGACTTGCAATTGTCTTCTTCCTTAGTATGTGGCTGGGAAACCCACCGGCGATTACGGGATGTTCCTTCATTTGTCTCCCATCTCTGTCCCCCCACCCTTCCTTTGCCTCTCTTCTCCCCTCCCCTATCCCCTCTCTCTCCCATGCTCTTATCCCTCTGTCTCCCCCCCTGAGGGGTTACCCGAGCACGGCTCATCCCACAGCTGCAGGGAAGGGCAAGCTTCTCACCAATCACAAAGATGATTTTGGGGCGGGGTCTGCTGGGGTTGAACACGTCGTATTCCTGGATCAATCCAGTGGAATCTGTCATGTCCGAGTCACTCTCGATGGAGAACTGGCTCTGGATGGGCGGCAGGCACCCATACTGGCGGTACGGCCTACGAGGGGGTCTGCAGGAGAAAGCCGGGGCAAAGCATCAGCTGAGTGGCCCGCACCTGGCGCACACAAGTGGCTACTGATATACTGAGGAGCTGGCCTGAGTGGCACAAAGGATATAGGTGTGAACACACCGACGGGCCGGCTAAGGCAGCTGTGCATCCAGGTGGGCAACAGGTATGTGCCTGGGCCTGTGCAGATGAACCCAGCTCTGCGCCAACACGCGGGCAGACGGGCTCACGTGCATTGGATCTGTGTGTATCTGCGCCTGCATTGTCCGTGTGTTGCTTCCATGCACTCAGGCCCCCGAGAAAGCTTGCCCACGAGCAGTCCTGCCCCTGATGTGGGGACTCTAAGCCCCTCCCACGCTGAACAGACGCCAGTTCAAGGTGCAGCTCACCTGTCCAGAAGATGGGTTTCTTCCCCTGCCCGCCGTTGATGGGGGGTAAGGTCCGCCGCTCCTGGCCAATGAAAGTGTCCCATTGCACCTTCTCGGGTCCACCCAGCTCCCGGACTTTCTGCAAGCAGCACTCCAGGTAGTCAATGGGGTCCTCGGGGCGGTAATACATCAAGCCCGTTAGCATGCTCTGGGAAGGAAGCAGTAACGAGGCAGGATGAGAGACAGCAGGGAAAAGAGAGAGAACTGGGTGGACAGATTGTGCGGAGCAGGGCAGGAGAAAACAGCGGGGCGGCTGGGAGGTGAGGAAATCTGTGGAACACTAGCATCACCTCTGACTGCTCCTCTGGACGGCTGCATGGCTCTAATGTGCTGGGACGAGGGGTTGAGGGGAGACAGCCCCACGGAGGGGATGGAGGTAAGGGAGGGGTTTGTCTTTCCAGGAGCCTATCAGGACACCCGAGTCCAAGTCCTAGCATGTGTTTGTGCTCAGGGACTCACGCTCTCATTGCACTGCTGGGTGCTTTGGCTTTACGCTGCTCCAAATCTGGATAGTTTGAAGTCCAAGGAGACAGTGAGCAAGCCCTGGCTGTTCTCGGGTGTGAGAGGGCACCTTCCTTTGAAGCATTTGGTACTGCTGACTGCAAATACATGCCACTGGACTAGATGGACCATAGGGCTGATCCAAGCTGGCAGTTCCTATGTACCTAGAAGAAGGAAAAGCAACCTAGGAAGTCCATCAGTGCCAGCACGGGGCCAAAACACAAATACATGCATTGGCAGGAAGAAAAAGGAAGCCGCACAAAGGATTTAAACCAATCCCACCTCTACAGAGGTTCTGTGCGGCTAGGAGCAAACTCCTCCCAGCTTCCTTTAGGGACTCGAGGCAGGAGAATGGCTAGTTGGGTCAGGGCTAGTAGTGGCAGCCTTCAGATTTCTCATGAACGCTAAAAGAGAAAAAAAAACTTCAGCAAACTCCTGGCTAAGGTGGGTGCTGCACAGAAAAGGGAGACGAGAGGGTGGCAGAAAGGTAGAAAAGCCACGGCCAGGGGCGCTCTGTCTTGTGAGCACTGGACGGGTGGTCTCCAGAGACGGAAGGCACCGGACAGGGGTCCCCAAAGAAACTCCATCACCAGGGGTTTCAGCAGCACAGTGCCGGAGATACGGGAGCGGCTTGCAGGAGTCAGGAAGGCCCAGATCCTCAAAGGTGGAAACCAGGGGGCGTTAGCTTCCTAAATACCGCAGGGGTCCGTCCGCAGAGGGGCCAGAGCCGAGCCCGGGCGCTGGGAGCCCGGGACCCCCCGCCCTTCCCCGGGACCCGCCGGGGGTGCGGGGCACCTGGCCGCGGCGCCGGCCCCTCACCTCGAAGAGCCGCGGCATCGCCCGCCGGCCCAGGTAGCCCCTCGCCTCCGCCGTGCCCATGCCGCACCCGCAGCGCCGGGCGGCCCGGCCGGGGAGGCGCCTCCCGCTGGCTCCGGCTGGGGCGGGAGGAGCCGGGGCTCGCCGCCGCCTCCCTGCGCCGGGGCCGGGCGGAGCGGGGCGGGGCTGCACCGAGGCTCTGAAGACCGTGGGTCAGGGCTACAGGGGCTGGGAGCGGTGGGTCCCCAGCTGCGGGGGGAGGGTGCAGGCTGTGGGTCCCCAGCTGCAGGACGGGGGGGTGCAGGCTGTGGGTCCCCAGCTGTAGGATGTGGGGGGTGCAGGTTGTGGGTCCCCCGCTGCAGGAAGGGGGGGGGTGCAGGTTGTGGGTCCCCAGCTGCAGGATGTGGGGGGACAGCTGCAGGCTGAGTCCCAGACCAGGGACTGCAGTTCTCAGCACCAGGGTGCGCGGGAAGTTGGCCACATGTTGCCCCAGGCGTTTTTTCTGCCCTTCTCACGTGGCAGAACCGACCAGCCACCCTCCTTGGGCACAGCAGCACCTGCCGCTTTCTTTCTAGCTGCCCTTTGTAAAGCAGCTCACGCTGGACTTCTGAGACCTGCTCCCCTCCATGCCGTTTGCCATCACCCAGCATCAGAAATTGGTCAGCTGTCCCTTGTTTTGTTCAGATTTGGCCAAGGCCCCGACTCTCTCTCTACTTATCCAGCCCCCAGCACCAGCATATTTGGGCAACTCCCATATCAATAGATGTATCCCCACAATACGTCTGAATGACAGGGACTGGCCCCATGGCAAACTCATACAGCGATTAAGTGCCTTCCCCAAAAGACCTTTCTTCCTCCCACCTTCCCAACTGTCCCAGCAGACACAGAAAGGCACTGCTGCTGGGAACCTCCCACCACTTCACACTGGGCTGGAGTCCCCTTTTCAGAAGCATTCACACTGGAGACCTAGAGAGAAGTCTCTGGAGAGTGGGAAGAAGCTCATAGTATTACAGAGCCAGCACTGGCCCTGCTGAGGGAAGTTCACAGAGCTGGTGGCTGAAAGGACACAAAACGGTTTGTGCCTCAAGTCCATTCCATTGTTACCGATAGAGCCTTGCACAGTCACAGATACAAAAGCTGCATCCGAGCCGCGAGATGCAAAAATGGTCCGCGGATATCAAGGAGACCTCCACAGATTTGCAGGGCTCTAGATACAGTATAAAATTTGGGTCCACATCCATTCACCATCTGCAAAAATGGTCCGGCGATACCTGCAGCTATCAAGCGGATAGCCGCAGATTTGCAGGGCTCTAACAATAGACGTTGCCAGGCAGAGGCAGCCTCTCACCGAGGCCCTGGAATGACAAAAGATCCAAATTCATAGAAACAAGGAGGCTGAGATCATAGCAATATTTATTCCCTTACAAATCATTACAAAACATTCTCTCCTTGCTGGTTGGACAGACAATCCCAGATCCAGGAAATCGCTAGGAGGCAATTAACACAAGTCAAGGTGCCAGGTTTGTTATGTTGACAGTTCACAGCAGCTCATAAATGGCCCAAGCAAGGGGAATGTGGACTGCTTTCTCACCACTAAAGAACTGACTGGTCACCTAAAGCTTGGGGCCCAAATTTTCAGTTCTTGATTCCCATGGGAGTTAGGTGCCTAAATACCTTTTGAGGATCTGAGCCTCTGTGCTGATTGAAGGGACCTGCAGTCAAGGAGGGCTTGGTCGTGAGCTACCTGAGAAGAGGGTGTGGCACAGAACGACTTTTCTCCTTTAGCCTGGGCCTTCTGATGCTTTGAACCCCTTAAAGGGGCTCTGGCAGGTAGTTCAAGCTCAAAATCTAACACTTTTATATTCGTGTAATCTAACGAGGCTATAATAATCCTTTGCGTACCTTGTATGTGAGGATCTCAAACAGTGAAATAAGCCTCACGATGCCCGTGAGCTCTGTTACAATCGTGACTCCCATTTTATAGATGGGAAACTGAGGCACAGGGAGGCTGCACAGCAAGTCAGCAGCAGCGTCAAGAACAGAACCCTGTCAGGTTGCGTTTGAACATATACCAGCTGGATTCTTAGTACCCCGTGTGTTTGTTTTTCAAATCCACGACTCCTCCGCTGAAAAATGGATTAAAAAAATAGTAGCCACTATCTATATCTACAAGCAAAAGGTCACATGCTCCCCTGGCTGGCTGCACAGTAGCAGGAGTGAACAAATGCTTTCCCCGGTGTGGCTGTGACACCATCCCTGCAAGTCCCACACAAACAAGGACGTTGTGGTGAGATAAGGTGCCACAGATGTTAATGCTACTGTTAAATCAAGAGGCAGTGCCGAGATCCATTCAAAACATTGGAAAACGTCCCTGCTTGCCAGCTGGGAAAGGATGGAACTGGGAGGGGAAGAAATTGCATTGCCAAGTTCTTGCACAGCCCAAACAATAGAGAGGGGTGAAAAAAAGCAAACCTCAGTGCTCCATTTATTTGCATTGCTAGTTATTTGTCTAGCAAACGTCTCCCATTAAATGGTATAACCACATGCTGTTAAGTTACCCTCCAGATCTTTAGGTCACGCTTTCCATTACGGTCCCATTTATAAAGAGTTAATAAATGACTAACAGATGTTCTCATGAATGGCTAATCCCTTGTTATTCATTAGAGAGCTTATAACCAGGGTTCATTACATTATATATGACTTACACTGATGTGCTTATAATACATGCTGCTCATGTATGTAACATGCTTCTAACATCTATTAATCATTTATTAACCCTTTATAAATGGAACTTTATATTCAAGAGCGACTGATCTTTCTAGGAGCTACATGGACCAAGGACTTGACCATTCTGTTCAGATGATTGTCAGAGTGGTTTAAACAGATCAGCTGTTTACAGAAGCATACAAGAAGAGCCGCAAAGAGGAAAATCAAACCAGAAGGGGCTCAACCCTTTTTTCTTTTTACTCCATTCTCCAGAACCCTGTTGGGTTTTGTAGAATTAGCCATCACAATTCAAGGCATATGGCTGCAGTTTCCAAAGGATCCTAAGCACATTAGGCAACTATCTCCTACTGAAAATCAAGGGGAGTTAGGCACCTAACACCGTCGGATCCCTTTGAAGGAATGGCCTGGCATCCATGACTGCCATTGATGTAGATGGGGATGGGACTGGCAAGCTGACAGCAGTGAAACTGCAGGTATCAGGTACCCAGCTGAGCTTGCCTCTAAACCTCCTTCCTTCAACACTGTTGTTCCCCCCTCCTTTCAGCCTGCTTCTTGTGAAGTGTTTTAAAAATATAGTAACGTTACTATTTTAGGAAACCAATACAAATACAAGGACCAGAACCACAGCCCCCTACTCGCTGCTGAAAATATCTTACCAGCGTCCCTTTGAACACCCCGAGGTCCTGGTTATGGTGGGAAAGTAGCAGCTCCGCAGCCTTCATGTGGAAGGGTAGCCAGGGTTTTTTCCACTGGCCGTGCACCAGTCTTTTCCAAAGCTACATCCTTCAGGGTGGCAGTGAAGTTTAGAATAGGCACCATTGAGTACAGCTAGGTCACAGCTAGTCACATTGCTGGGCACACTTTGCGTCCCGTGTCCTGAGTATTTCAGGGCTGAGGCGACGCTGTCACACTGGTGTAAATCCAGAGCATCTCCATTAATTGCAGGAACCAAGAACAGTTTGTTCATGTCAATGGATAGCCTTGCCTGGTCTTGTGGGGTAGGGGAGAAATGGCATTTCCTCCACCAAGGGACATTTCTAAGTTTCAAGGCCTCCCTCCCACCACTTTGCCATCATCCCCTCCCGAAGAGCAGGGGGAGAGTCGCCTCTTGAGATCTTAGCCATGGTCAAGGCAACTGAGGAGGGTCATTCCCACCTGCGGATGTCAGAGTAAGGGGAGATCTGGCCTCAGCCACGTGCCAAAGAATTCCACGCCCCGGGTGCATGGGGAATGCCTCTGCCGCAGTGAGGTGTACACCCATTCAATGGAGGTGGAGCACAGAGCTGAGGGGTGTCGGGAGATGATGGTTTTTCCTCCGTCATGTCTATCTGTCACTGCCTTATTTTCAAAGAAAAGGCTGCTGTGTTCTACTGTCACAGGGCTGGATTCTGACCTCATTTACTCTGGTTTTACACTGGTTCGACTTCAGCAGGCTGGCTGCTGATTCACACCGGTGGACATGCGACCAGAGTCAGGCCCCTGGGCTGTAACCAGTTCCCAGCCTGGTTACTCGAGGGCCCACTCCTGCAGCCATGCCACAGACGAAAGTGCCACTGGTTGCGAGGGGGAGTTGTGCCGGAGCAAGGATCTGGCCCACCCTGTTTTGGACTGTTACTATAAAAGACTGCAGTGGGTTTTTTAAGTTGGAGATTTTCAGCAGCTATTGCCAAGGACCCGGGAAGAGTAAAATCCAACCTGGGGGGTGCTAGAAAGTGTCTGATGGCACCAAACTGACATGCACTTTCCATGCAGCCTCTGCCTTGCTGGGGAAGGTAGGGAGGGAAAGTGACCAAGAGAAATGGAGGGGGTGGAATGAGGATATGGGCGCCGAAGAGAGGGAGACAGACGGAAAGATTGGGAGCAAACATACAGGGCCCGAATCTATTAATCTACATCCATGATTCTATGTTGCCTGCATCTTGTGCTGTCATTTCCCCCCAGAACAGAGCCTGGCACAGGAGCACGTCACATTGACTCTACCCTGCAGTAAATGACAACACGAGATGCAGGGCAATGGGAATCAAACCCAGGTTGCATGTGCACTAAGAACAGAGCCATGTCTGACACCGACCCAGGGTCCCCTCAGCTCCCTCCGTTGTCCGCAAGCACAGAGCAGATACCCCTCCCATGCAGTCTGCTCTTGGCTCTCAGTGCAGTAACCTGGGCATAACAGACACAGTGGCAGGGATCAGAGGCAGCCAGACAGGAATCAGACAGACAGAACTAGGGGGCAGCAGAAAGAGGTGCAGTGCTCCTTATATGCCAGTTCCCTCCACCCCTTATATGCCAGTTCCCTCCATCCCCGGTTTGAGATGCTGACGGTATGATTTCCATTTCCACAGTATTAGCTGCTCTCTCTCACCACATGGCCACTCATGCTCCCTGCCCAGACATTTCATTGACGAGTGGAGAGGCGCAAGACGTTGGGGCTGGAGGGGGAGCACCAATGGTACCAAAAGCAGCAGCACATTCAAGAGGAATTGCCCTGAAAAGGATACGGACCGAGAAGCCATGCAAAAACTGAGCCTAGCACATGATGCTGCAACGTGGATGCCAACAGGGAGCGCCACTGCCACATGCTGAGACAGGCCAAGCAGGGAGCGCGCTGTGCGGGGCAGCAGTAAGGACATGAAAGCGAGATGTACTGAGGGATACCCTGTGCGGGTCTTGTGTGAGGGCCAGCCCCAGCTGCTCTCTGAAAAAAGAGATCTCAAAGCACCCCCCAGTCAACTAACGGGGCTTCCAAAGCCCCCTTCCATTATCCCCGCTGTACAGCTATGGGAAGGAAGACATGGATTAAGCAATTTGCCCCACATCCCATAACTCGGGACTCCCGTCTCCCAGCTTTGCGCTCACTCAGTTACCACTGGGTGCTCAGTGCAGAGCGAAGGTTTCAGCCACCAAGTCACTCAGCAATAATCCTCCCTAGCTGCACTGGAGGGATGAGAGCATGTCAGAAATGCTATAGAGGTGGGCCTGAAATTCAGATCTGGGTCATGAAAGTCCCCCAATCCAAGGGTGGGATGCGGGGGGAAATGAGGCAGATGGTTCAGGTTTGGCCCCATCTCTAGTCAACAGATTTTAGGTTTTCCATTCTTTTTTATTTTCTTGACTCAGATACAAAAGGGAAAAGGGGGTTGGCACTTCTAGTCGTCCAAAGCACCCCTCCCGTTCCTGCGCAGCTGCCCCTGCAATACCCCCTCCTGGGGCATCCAGGCACTTTTACAGGGGACAGAGAAAAAAACAAGCTAGTACAAAACCTAAGTCACCCACTGGGTAGCTCAATCCAATCATGTGCCCCCACCAAGGGCCAGGCCATGCCAGGGAGGTGAGGGGAAGCTGGGAGCCTGATGAGAAAAGCCAGCCTCACGCCATGGCCCACAGGCCGCCTGGCTGGGGCTCTGGTGAGACCATCCAAGGCGGCATGTTCCTGTACTCCATCACTCCAGGGCACGTGGGCTTGGGTCCCGAGCTCTGACTCCCTTAATGATTGGGGTGGGGGGCAGAAGAAACAGGCTGACCCCCCAGGAGGAGAGAAGAGAGGAGCAACCCTCTCACTGCAGAGAGGGGGATGGAAGGGAGCCAGCAATCTATGAGTAGAGACCCTGCAGCCCATGTGAACAGAGCTTGCGGTGTGGGGGGAGAAAGGGAGTCTTAAATCAGACAAAACCCCAGCCCTGTGGGGCAGCAAGTGTGGCCACGTGCCACGGACGCTTGATTTCACAAGTGGGGCTAAAGAAAGGCAGTGACCAGCGCCCAGTCCTGCCAGCCCGCGGATGTGGAGGTAGGACAGCAAACGCCCTGGCAGGCAGCTGTCAGACCGGGCTTTGTCCAGGGCAGCTGGTGGGGCCAAAACAACTGTAGAGGTGAGGCAGAGGGAACGTTCTGCCCCTGTCCAGTGCCCGCTACAGCTGGGAACAAACAAAGCCCTGTAGGCAACGGTGCCCCTTTAAGAATACGCCCCCATCCCCTCACACACCTGCTAGTGACTGTCACTCACACCCCCCAGTGCCTCCCAGTGACTACCCAACCCCTCTCCCAGTGAACCTGACGCTGCCCAACACGACCCCCCCTGCACAGGGTATCCCGTTGTTAAGCAGTCACCCCAGGGATCAGCCACGCAGCACTGGCCAGCGGCAGGGCGGACGGCTCTCGGGAGACTGGCTCTGCCACTGTCACTTATGGGGGCCTGTTTCAATGTGTCTCAGGCCCCCTCCCCGGCCCTGCCTCAGACCCCCTGAGAAGTCTCAGGGTTTCCTTCTCCTCAGGCTTTGACCCGGAGGCTGGCCTCTGCGGAGGCCTCGCTGGAAACCTTGGGGACACAGGCGGCAGTTTTCCAAGGCAGAGGCTGCCTGGGGCAGGGGTGCACCGTTCGGCAGATACAGTCGCCCAGGGACTTGGTCTCAGGCTGCTAGTCGAGTAGAGCTGAGAGGGTTACGGTCCCCCCACCTCGGAAATACGGTCCCCAGGGACCAAGAGAGGCGAGGCCGCAGCCCCCACCCAGAGCGCTGAGGAGGGGTCAGCCATTCCATCTGGGCAGCCAGTGACGGTTTCCCACTCGCCCTCGGGCCCGAGCAGAGTGCTGCCGGGGCGGCGAGATGACCTCGAAGCAGGGAGCCTGCGAAGCACATGAGGTCACAGGAACCATCGCAGTCCCTTCCTGCCCTCGCCCAGTCCTTCCGGCCCTGGGCAGCCTGCGGCGCAGGGCCTCCTCCCTCAGAGCCCCGCCTGGCTCACAGGATTAATCCACGGAAGGCTTTTCCCCCTTCCAGGTGGCGTTCTCCCACTGCGGACACCAGCTGCTGGCTCGGGCGCTCGATTGGCTCCAGGTCTCCTCGGGGAGCCCCTAGGCCCAGGCCGGGTGGGAGAAGGTGATGTTGTAACGCTCGGCCCAGCGGGCGAAGACCCGTTTCTCCGTGATGAAGCGGTGGTGGTTGCCCTTGCGGCTGTGCTCGCTGTGGATGTAGGTGGTGCACTCGTCCGGACTCTTGGGTTCGTAGTAGTGATACGCCATCTTGCGGGGTTGAGGTTTCCTGCTGCGGAGAATAGAGTTCTGGGGTGAGCCGCCGGGCGACCGCTGGGATCCCGGGAGGGGCGCCTGGGGCTGGGGGTTTCTTACCTGCAGTAATTAGCGGGGACCATCCCGTAAACATGCACCTTGTCACACAGCTCCACGGCGATCACCATGGTGAACCAACCCGTGCTCAGCCACGTCCGGGACCTCTCCCTGAGAGACGGAACGGCAGGGAGCCGGCAGACATGGGTGGGGAGAGAGAGGAGAAGGTGAAGGAGGGGGAGGCAAGGGGAAGAGTGATGAAGGAAAAAAGTGCAGGATGGAGAGAAGTGGGGGGGGGAGGAGACAGGGAGGGACCAGTTAGGGGGAGTGGGGAGGACACAGAATTAAATCGATGCCTAGTTCTGGATTCGCACATTTACACACACCCCTGCCCCATTTCTGCTCTCTCGAGGTTGGTGGTACTGCAGCCGGGACACACCCATGGGGACGGGCTGGCCAGTGAGGCCAGTGGTACCGGAGGGGGACGAGAGCTCTGAGGTACCTGTCCTTCCCGGTCTCTCCCCTGAACAAGTCGTCAAACTGCTTCATGCGCACGGGGGAGACAGCGTAGGCCGACATGTTGGGGAAGGCCATGCTGACGTGCTGGAGGATGCTAAGCAGGCTCTTCTTCTGCATCTTGCTGGGCGGCCCCCAGAAGATGAGGATGGTCTCCGGGGTCTTGTGGACAAACTCCTGCGGCCTCTTCAGCACCCTGTAGATGCTGGAGTGAGCCACCACCCGGAAGGTGGTCTTGTTGCCCACGTCTGCCTCGTAGCCGGTGGTGGGGGCGTCGTTCATGCGGATGGTGCACTCCGACCGGTCGATCTCTGTGCCCAGTTTGCTCCCCAGCAGGTGACTGGAGCTGGTGATGATCACACACTGGTGGCAATGGGAATTCAGAGTCTGGGGGAAAAAACGACATTAGCAAGGACCCCGTGGCCAACTAAGACTCTCCGCCATTGCTACCCTGTGCACCCTCCCTGCTCAGAACGGCAAGGCCACAGCAGGACCAGAACAGAGAACAGAACTTCTCCTCCAGAAACACAGGCCCCTGCCACGTGAGCTATCAGGGACTCTCTCTGAGGGGACAGGAAGTAGGGACTCTGGAGATCTGGGTTCAGTTCTTGGCTCTGCCAGACTCCCTGGGTGGCCACAATCTCTCCGTGCCTTGGTTCCCAAGCTGTGAAATGAAAACAGTAACACTTCCTTTGTCTATTCAGATTAGAAGCTCTTTGGGAGAGCAACTGTCTCTCTGTGAACGCACAGCACCTACCGCAATGGGACCCGGTTCTGAGAGCGTTACTCTCACTGAAACCCTAACAGCCATGCCGGGCCCAGGGGTCTCAGTTCTGGCTCCACGCAGCGGAGGACAGTACTGCATATTCACTAGCTAGTTCACTGCACACTGCCTTGTGATAAGCACCTTCCATCCGAGGATCCCAACCTGCTTTACAGACATTCCTTAACGAACCCTCTGATCATGCCCGTGAATTATTATCTCCATTTCACATACAGGCAAACCATGGGACAGAGGGCCAACGTGACTTGCCAAGGGCCAGTAAGTGAGCTGGAAGCAGAGTTCGTAACAGAATCCAGAAGATCTGATTCCCAGTCCTGTGCTCTAAGCAATGGGTAGTGCTTCCATACTAGAAACACAAAGGCCCATTTTCCAGCTGAGCTGATGCAATTTGTGTCGTGTAGATTATATAATTATATATTAATTTTATATTACCATTATATAGATGTCGTGCAGGATGCTGCTGTATGGAGGCTAGAAAAGCAATGGCTATTCATGCTCCTATTGCACCAGGATGCTATCGTGTGGCTCCTTGTAGTAATTTATAATCCATCCCTTCCTTCCGAGTTTAAAACGCCTGCAGGGCTCACCCCAGAGACCGAGGAGCCAGTCTGAGAAGTGACCGCAAGGGAGCGCTCCTGTGCTGGCCTGAGGTCAGCTGTGCCGTACCTTGTTTCCATAGACAGGGAGGTATCCGCTTTTCACCCCCCATTTCTTGAGGTTGGGGGGATGGTGGGATTTCACC
Source organism: Mesoclemmys tuberculata (assembly GCA_007922155.1). Lineage (NCBI taxonomy): Eukaryota > Metazoa > Chordata > Testudines > Chelidae > Mesoclemmys > Mesoclemmys tuberculata. The sequence continues at coordinate 12,186,173 of ML675655.1, forward strand.
GGCAGGATGGTGTAGGGAAAAACTTCGTTCCCACTGTTCGAGCTGTAGATGATCAACAGCATGATCAGAGCAAAGAGAACCACAAAGACTGCAGCGCGTTGGCTCTGTGGTCGGGAAAAGAAAGAGAATCAGGAGAGACAGGGACTGATGCAGTGCAGCGTCTCCAACTGTCCCACCTTTCCAGAGCAGCCTGGGAAAAAGCAGCCAAGGTTTCTGCAATGGTCTCACAGACTATGGACCTAGCCCTCATGAGCCTCATTCTTGTCCCTTCCTCCCTTACTTTGCAACAAGCAACAGCCAGGCAGGATTCCAGCCAATGGCTCCCACAAGCCTGAGATGTTAGGTGCCCAACTCAAAATACCCTGGGTGGGATTTCTGGAAGCACCAAGTGCCTCTGACTGACAGGCCACAGGTCTCCCATATTGCTCCCGAAGCGGTGGTGCCTGGAAAACGTGGCTCTCCATCCCCAGGGGAGAAGGAACATCTCCCAGCGCTCTCCAGCACCCCCCGTCTCTGACATCAGAGCTAACGCCCCAGCAAAGGGCTCCAAAAGCACAAACGCCCCCATGTTCTTTGACAGGCAGCCAAGGCTAACCTGCACCCGCCCTCCAGGCTCTGCTGTGACACACGGAGGGATGTGAAGGGAGAGTTTGGCTTTTTAAAGGAATATTCGCCCAGCTTTAATGGGACATTATCCCAGTCCCAGCTGCACAGGGCATCCAGAGGCTGTTTTAAGCACTGTGACGCTATCTATCATGGCCAGCAATTGGTTAAGCTTTTCGCTTCCACACACCGGGTCCGTTTGGGATGTGGCAGTAAAGAGACCAGGAATGAGAGGGTTAATTGTGCAGAGAGATGGGCCCTGCAACTTCCAATCTGCCTCTGGCATCATTACAGCAGGCCCAGCCGCATCAGAGCTCTCATTACAAACTCCCCGGAAAGGAGGCAGGGGGGACGGGGGAGCTGGGCCTGAGGACGGATAGCCCTGGCGAGGAACGCATGGCCCAGGGGCAGAGTTTCCTGCCCTGCCAGGGACTGGCAAGGAGGAGCTGTCTCCAGCACCCAGCCAAGCCTTGGTCTCTGTGCGGAGAATGCTGATGGGGGCCACTCCGTGAAGGCTGTGGGGTGGTCCCAAAGAACAAGGAGGGTAGGAACCTTACTGACCCCATTGTAAAGCAGGGGAGCTTATTGTAAAGGTGTTTATTATCAAGAGCAGACGCAATTCACGCCCTTCCCCAGCACACTCCTTTTAAAATCCACACCTCAGAGAGAGAGAGCTAGAGAGGGAATCTGGCTGACTTGGCCTTTATGAGATTATGCTGCCCCAAGTCGGAAGAGCACAGACGCGTGTCCTTCTATAACATTGGTCTCCGCCAACCTAGCCCCTGGTGTAGATGCAGGTAGGTCAATGGAGAAACGCTTCCCCTGACCATGCGGGGAGATGGGAGTTCCTACAGTGATGGAAAAACCCCTTCTCTCGCTGAGGGATGCGTCTACACTGCAGGGTTACCGCAGCATCGCTTCGGTGCCATCTGTAACACAGACAAGCCCTCACACAGTGTCTTTCAAAGCCCCTTACCAATGTGGCCAAATGTTACCATTATCCCCATTTTACACAGGGAAAAACTGAGGTACAGAGACTCATTTTGTGCAAGTCAATGGCAGCTGGGGGGAGAACCCTGAAGTCCTGATTCCCAGATCTGGGTGCTAACCACTAGTCCATGCTACCTAAGGCAGAGGGGCTAAGGGTCAATGCTTGTAAAGGGACTTTCCTACAGACTTAAAGAACACTGCCTGGACCTCCTACAATGTATTATTCTATTGTGGCCACTTTCCCTCCCTTTTCAGTCCCTTTCATCGACTCCCCTTCATTACCATTTCTTCCTCCTTCTCTTGTTTTCCCGCCTCCTTTTCTGGTTTTATTTTTAACCAAACCTTCCTGCCTTGGGGGTCACTAGTATCTTTGGCCACTGTATAAAATCTAAGTTGATTTCTTTATTCGGATACTTTGAGGGGATCAGGGAGCACAGTCAGTCCGATGTGCTGGTGTTTCTATAAATACGCCTCTTCTGCATGTTCTTCCTCCGAGATTCTGTGTAGGAGTGAATTCCTCTCCTAATCATGTCACCATTCCCTGGTGCTCCCCCACTTAGCTCTTGTTTCCAACTGCCTCTCACGCTTAGAACACAAACTGTCTAGGGCAGAGACCGTCTTTTTGTTGTGTGTGTGTCTAACAGAAGCGACGTGGGGGGCACACAGGGTCAAGTGACCCTCCCATATTTCTGTCAGGGTTTATGCGCCCTGCCCGGAGCCTGCTGCTTGCCACCAGAACTTTAAATTGAGCGCGTCACACACACACACACACAGCCCCTACACTATCAACAGTTCCGTGTTGTTTCCAGGGTCAAATATCTACCACAATGAGGCCCTGCTCTCTGATTGGGGCCATTAGCTTCAATCAAATAATTACTGCATGGATGGACCTAATTGCAGGGCAGAGATCTTAGCTGCTGGTTTGTCCCGTGCAGGAGTGCAATCTTGCTGAATTGCACACGTAGACGCTAGCCGTGTTGACACACCGTAATGCAAGTAGAAATGTCGGGCTTGCTTTAAAATTCAATGAAAACAAGTGGATTTTTAAAAAACCATAGAACATGCTCCCCCTAGAGCCAACCACATTATGCTAGTGCCCAGAAGTGAAACAAAAGCGAAACCGACCAGGCTGGCTTTGCCAGCCAAGCCTTGCGAAAGGCAAAAAAGGGAGGCAGCAGCTTAAATGGACACGAGTGGAATGAGCTTTTCAAAGTTGTGAGGTAACATTACTAGCAACAGAGGAAAGGCAGCGTAATCAGCCGCCTCCTCCCCTCCGTTCCACGCTGCGCAGGGTTTGAGAGAGGGCAGAATGGGGCGCTACGAAGCATTCAGCATAGGACTAACTCTGTTCCCACTGAAGCCAAAGAAGTCTGCTCCCAATGGTAATTCCCACCGGCTTCCATGGCAGCAGTTCAGATGTGATCAGTGCTGGCCTAATATCCCTCTTCATGCTGAGTGCCTTTGACCCGTTGCTCTCTCGCATATTTCTTGAATATCTGCTGAGCACCAGGGCTAGCTGCATTAAATCTTGGCTTCCTCCCTCCCCACCTGAGGTTCAGCCAGAGGTGGTGGAGGCAGCTTTGCCTCAGATATGTGCCTTTCTGTCCAGGACCCCACATTGGGGGGGAGGTACACTTTAGTGGGGCCCAGAAGCCCTGGGGGGCCCAGAAGCCCTGGGGGGCCCAGGCTGCAACTCCCATTACCATGAGGAAAAAAATGTAATGGCTCATGAGATTGTATGTATGGGATGAGGGATTGTGGTATGTGTGTGGGAGGGGGCCCTTGTTACAAGTTTGCACTGGGCCCAAAAAGATTATGTTTGGGCCCTGTCTCTGTCCCCCGGGCGATCTAAATTGACAAGAATGACAGCCAACAGCCGATGTAAGGAACACAGCGTCTGCACTGACACTGCGTCGTCCTCACGACACCAACAGAAGCCCTACACCTCTTGTGGAGGTGGCTCTATTACGTCGGCCTAGCGGGGGGAGTTACATCAGTGGAAGGAGCATTTCGGCGTGTGCACCTCTACTGTTTTTGCTGACGAAAGCTGATTTTTGTTGACAACAAAACTTGTATGTAAAGCAGCCCTAAATGGAAGTCAGCCAAAAAAAAAAAAAAAGTGAATTCCTTGAAGAATTAGGTGGGGATGAGACAAGAAAGCTGCTGTGCAGCTGGTCAGTGAGTACTAAAGTTCAGACCCAAGGTTTTTTCTCTGGCGTCACTCGGCTGATTTAATGTATTTTTAAAAAGTAAATAAATAAAATGGATTTGGAACCATCAGGAAGCACCAAATCACACAAAAGCTCCTGGCGTAGCAGCATGAGCTTATTTCCTGCTTCCTTGTCCTTTCCTCCCCCATTCTCGCCTTCAAGGCCTGACCCAAAGCCCATGGAAGTCAATGGAAAGAGTCCCATTGCCTTCAGTGGGTTTCTAGCTCACACCCGTATGACACGCTGTACCCTGAAGCAGCACCCTGTAAACCCCATATTCATCATTCCCGTTCGGTTGTAACAGTTCATACTAAGCATGCCATTTAAGACATCTAATGAAAGGTCATAATCTGCTAAAACCCATTATGCTGTCAAAGTATGTGCATCATTTGTGTGTACCAAGTTATAAGATTTTACTGTATAGTTGTTAAAAGAAATATGCTAGAAGTTTAAGAGTCAGTTCTACAAGGCCAGTGGCTCTGCCTAGGGGAGTGTTAAGGGACCATTATCCTGCAAGGGAGTTTTAATTGTAACCAAAGGATTTCCAATACAGTGACAATTACACAGGACTATAAAATGGAGTTTGCTCAACCCTATGACTCAGTTGCACAAGATGGCGGGGTGTGGGTGTGTAGGGGGCTCAGCAGAGCCCACCCGGACATGCCTGGAGTTGGACTAACGTCTACTAAGCACATGCTCAAAAGATATAAAATAGGGAGCAGGGCCTACCTGCCCTAGCCTCTCTCCTCCCCCATCCACGCTGGCAGCAACATGAGAGTGGCAAATGTCAGGGACTTGCCCCCAAGCTTCAGGAAAGGCCTTGTGTATTGAGAACTAGAACATCTAGTAGGGTGAGAAAAACTGCTAGAGACTGCCCAGGCTGGAGAGTTAAGAGGGCACAGCCGTACCCCAGTCCTCGCTTGTACCCCAGGAGAACCAATCACAACCCCGTTTGTCACACTCGCTTGATGTATCTTATCTCAAATTCAATGGTAAGCTCTTCAGGACAGACCCGTCTCTTCCTATGTGACAGTACAACACCTAGCGCTGCAGGACCTGTAGGCGCTACAGAGAAATACAAACAACAACAGGCCTGACGCAGTCAATTTTCCTTGACGCAGAAAGCAGCACTGCCTGTACAAGGACTGAATGCAGGCAGTGAGGTACCCAGGTGATGAGGGTCGGCTGGACAGATGGGTAGAGAGATGGAATAGAAACACTGAGTAGTACCTTCATCATTTGGCCTGGAATAAGACGCTGGGCAAAGTTTAATCTAGTTATTAACTGGCTTTTCTCTTCCCCTCTTAGGCTCATACTCACAACAATCCCACAGCCACAATTCAGCATCAATCACTATATCAGGGTGGGCAAACTACGGCCTGCAAGCTGCATACGGCCCATCTGAGCTTCTCATCAGGCCCTCCAGCTCCACCAGTGGTCCACGAGCTCCATTCAGGTGGTCCGTGGAAAGGCTGCGGAACAAACTGTGCAGCGCGGCAGCTCCTCCCACCCAGCCCTGCCCCTTCCCACCACGTACGCCCAGCAGCGCCCTGACTAGAGCCGCTCCCGGAGCACTAATTGTCCGTCATACAATTTCTATACCCAGATGTGGCCCTCAGGCCAAAACATTTGCCCACGCCTGCACTATATCATGTGTCAGAAACACCCTTTCAGCCTGCCACACACAACATCAGTGTTCGACATGGAGGAAAAAGAACACCAGCTGCCTCGTGAGAAGGGAAAAAACCAGACACAACTCAGGCCTTTAGATCCCAGATCACATTATGGAAGGAAGTCATGCAATTCTCCACTGAAAGAGGAGGCCTGATCTTTAAACCCCTGGACTTCAGGGTTTTTCTTCTTCCTCAGGGTTAATCTGTTTTCAGAGATACCGAACTGGGGTGGGGTTTGTTTGCTTCACTGCCCTCTTTCCAGCAAAAGCTCACATTTCATGTTGCATTTGAAAACAGGGCAACCGAGTAACCTGGAGGTGGCAGCTAATGAAATCCACTCTCACACAAGAGCAGACGCAAATTATTGCCTGGCTACTATTTCACCAGGACTTCAGGGTACAATGACTTGATGTGAGCTCCATTACTCGGTGCACCTGCTCTGACCAGTGGAGAATGCACAGGTCTCCTGGAGAGGTAAACCACTAAGACACATCTTTCCTGCATGGCCTCATCTGCACAGCACTTCACAAACATCAGTTAGTTAATCCCCACGTCAGGCCTGCGAATAGAGTCAGTGACCTTCGCTCTGTTTTACAAATGGGGAAATTGAGGCCTGAATTCTTTTCTTAGGTAGGCAGCTCTTTGGAATAGGGCTGCAGCACCCAGCATAATGGGGCACTGATCCCAGCTGGGGTCTCTGAGGGCTATTGTGATGTAGCATTAAATAACCAAATAATAAGAGGCAAAGGCCAAATTTTTCAAAAGTGGCCACTGGGTTTGGGTGTCCAACCTGAGTCACGTTGGGCCTGATTTGTAGAAGAGTGGAGCACCTTCAACTCCAGCGGAAGTCAGCAGGAGCTCTGGGCGCTCATCAGCAATGGGCAACAGACGCTGTATGTCTCCAGCTGGAGCTGGGCACCCAAAACCAGAGGCCATTTCTGTAGATGTTGGCCCTAGCAACTTGCCCAAGGGCCATATTCTCTCCTAGTGCAGGACGCAAGGTCCCCTAGACCTCAGTGAGAGTTCCTCCTATCCCATAGCCCTGGGATTGCCTGGGACCCAGAGCAGTTTTCAGACTGCTACACCAGGTGGGCAGAACGCAGAAAAACTGGCAGAGATGAACCTACAGGGTTCTGAAGGAGCAGAGGGGGAGGCTGGCTGGGTGAGGTTAGACTGATGGCTAGGAGAGAGTCACTCCTCACATCAACAGAGTTCCACAAGGGCTGGGGCTGGCCAGCAGCTTTACTGGGGTGGGGAGTGGTGGAAGCAGTGTTGGGGAGAGAACGCGGAGGAGGCGGAAGGGGAACGATGCTCTTTGCAGAGGAAGAGATGAATGCTGCAAGGTTTGGAGAGAAAGGCCAGAGCTGGGAAACCTGAAACCAGGCAAGACTCCACCACTTCCCAGTTTAGTTAGAAATCGAAAACTCGGGCCAGGCTCCCCAAGACCCAGAGACCTTCTAGTGAGCCGCAGGGGCTCCCACTGCCTCAAGAAAGATTCCCCTCCATGAATCTCTAGCAAGAGCTCCAGGGTCCCCCCACATCTCAAGTGAGATCCCACATCTCATGGGAACCTGGGCAGATACATAGATTCTGCTGGAAACCAGGCAGTGTTCCCCAGCTCTGCCCTGACGTGAGGTGAAGTCTGGAGGTGTCACTTGAGACTGGATCTGCTCATGGTCTTTGACCATGGGCTGAGACCCCCTCTCCTGGTCCTCTGAGAGATTTCTGCTACCTCCTTCTTCCAAAAGGCTGGTATGAAGAACCCAGCATTGCAAGAGCCTGGAGGATAGGGCAGGAGGTCACGGTTCAATCAGGGCTGGCTTTCCTGATCAGCCAGGAACACCTACCACAGGCTCCCTCTGTGACCTGGGGCTAGGCGGGTTTATCAGATTGTTTGTAACTTGCGTACAGCCACAGCATCTAGATGTTATGCCCCGAAGGTTAAAGCACAGATTATACACACAGCTGCCCTGGACCCAGAGCACGAGCAGCCACAGATGCACAGAAACCAAAGTGACCACAGTGAGAAAAAAATCACATTAACCTCCAGCGCTGCGCCAGGAGTCAGCGAACCGGCTCTAGCAGACGGCCGAGCAGAACAAGCACCAACGGGGAGGAGAAAGCCACCACCACCACCATGGACCCACAGCTACAGCCTCCCATGCCATCGGTGGCGGGCGCTCCCAGCAAAGCCTTGCTCAGCTTCCAGAATTGCCACTTGCTGTCTCACTCCCTGTGCCAGCCAACGGGCCAGTCCTGAGTTGGAAAGGGTGGAAGGTGTTAACTATTTAACCTCTGGGCTTCCACTTCCTCCATCTGTGACATGGAGAGAGATCACCCAGCCCACAGAGCCGTGCGGAGGATGGACTCATCCGTGCCAGAGGCTCCGCAGAGCAAAGCACTTGCACCCAGTTGGCAGGAGGTTCCATGAGCTCCTCCAAGGGCCTGGGAGATGGATGCTCAGGACAAGGACAGCAGGGCTGCTGCATGGGGAGGACTTACCGTGTTGTGACTCATGTCTCTGCCAGCCTTAGTGTCCAGCCTTCATCAGCATAACTCGAGCACCTGCACAGAACCACAGGGACAGGGTCACTCCCCGAACTACCTGCCCCAAGCCCATGGCTGCCGATCTCCACCCCATCCTGCTCCGACCTCACAGCAGCATAGCACAAATCTGCCCCGAACAAGCTGGGCTGGGTGCACATACAGGAGCCCAGAGGGCCGCACACCACCCTGCTGCCTGGTGCTCTCCTGGCCCGATCCAAAGCCCAATGAAGTCAGTGGGAGCCTTTCCACTGACCGCAAAGAGCTTTGAATCAGGCCCTCTGGCACCATGCTGCCTTTCCAGATACGCAGCATCCGCGCTGCAGCGTATCACAGCTCAGGGCTTTCTCTGAAGATTTTGGATGTCTCTCTCTCCTGCAACCCCCAGATTTTAGTCCTTCATCTCCCTCAACCTGGGCTCTGCAACTAAATGGCCCTTTTCATGCACATTGCTCCCAGGATGCCTTCTCCCTCCTGCCATCTCCCTCCTGCCCCATCTCCCAAGCCCAGTCAGGCCCAAAGTCGGAGCATGGAGTCTTCTGACCTGTGTGTGGGTCTCCTACGCTCCCCTGCTACTGGGAAGCAGCTCCTCTTCCTACACCATTTAATTATAGCGGGGGGGAGAGGCAGGGACCCAAACCACAGGGTAAAGCTCAGTCGCTTTTCCAAAGCATGAGTCAGCCATGTGTTTAGTGTTCCTCCTCGCCAGAACGGCTGCTGGTCACAGGGAGATCTCCCGGGAGGAAGGAAAACAAGCAAGGGTTTGTAAACTGGATTAGCCATGCATAACATCCGCTTACATAACAGGTCAATACAGCAAAGCACAGCATTTACAGGGTGGGTCTGGGCGCTAGGACTCCTGCGTTTTATCCCTGGTCCTGACACCTTGGGCAAGTCACTGGATCTCCTGGACTTCAGTTGCCCCATTTGTAAACTGGGGATAACAATAATATCTGCTGTAACAGCGTGGGGAGGATTGCGAGATTTAATTCCATTCATTAAGGTTTGCACAATCCCCTTACAGGCAAGGTCCAAGAGAAGGGTCAAATGTTGCTCTGATTAGGACCCCGCGTAGGATTTTCCTCACCCCAGGGATGATGAGTCGGCAGCAGCTCTCCTTACTCAGCTTGTGCTGGAGAAGTGAGCCCCAGATCAGAACCAGCGTTTGCACAACAAGGGCCTGTGCTAGGGCTGCTCGGCAGACCCCAGCAGAGTACCCCATCCCAGGCTCGTTCCCTGGCAGGGAGGAGTCTCCCATGGCAAGTGAGACAGACAGACCCCAGTATAAGCCTGCTCCCCACCCCCTGGCTTATTCCAGTGCGAACCTGCAGGCTGGCCAAGCTTTAAGAGCAGATTATTTTCCTGCCCATAAAGCTCAGTGAAATCCAGTCAAAGAAATACCCGATCAAGGGTTATAAACCTGGGGGGTACAATGTTTACCCATTATCCCGTCAACCCAACCTCTCTAAGGAGATTGAATTCTCCAAGGACACAAAATCCCATTAAAACAAATACCTGGGAAAGGAGCAAAAGCAGCCGGCCACCTCCCAGAGAGCTCATGCTGTTCGTGTGACAGGGGAAGGGCTGGCTGGCTCAAGGAGAGATGGAGTTTTCATGGAACTTGAATCCAGCCTCGGCTGATAGTGACCTAAAGTTGGCGACATTTGATGGCTCTTCAGTGGTCTGTGTGAAATGCAGGTGCTAAGTGAGGATGCAGCCCTGGGTTCAAGTCCCAGCTCTGCCACAGTCTGCCTGCGTGACACTGGGCGAGTTAATCTGCCTGTGCCTCAGTTCCCCCCATCTGTAGCAGGGGGAATAGCCCAGTGAGGACACATACATGAACAACAGTGAGGTGCTCAGTCCCTCTGGTAACGGGGGCCATGCATATACAATGGACAGACAGTTTGGTGGGTCTCAGCCCAGTTCTTGGTGGACAGGTGCCCGCATCACTAACTCCAACCACACAACAGGCACTCCGCAGCTCCCCGTGCTGGCTGGCTCAGCTTGAATAGGCCGTGAGGGCTGAGCTCCCCTCTCCTCACTAGAAGGAGAGAGGGACCGCGGCTGCACCTCAGTGCGGGAGAAGGCTCTCCTATCTACCCCCCAGCACAGGCAGCAACAGAGCAAGCTTCCTCCCTGCGAGCCTGCCAATGGGCCAAAGTCCAGCAAAAGTCCCAGCGGCAGAGGGCAGCTCTGTCGCCATGGCCCAGACTGACAGTGACCACGTTGCTGAGACCAGCTGCAGTCAGGGATGCCTGTGCAACATGAACAGGGCTGAGACTTGTTTTACAGAGAGGCTCCCAGCTCATGCCAGCACCTTGGTGAGCCAGGAAGCACTGAAGAGTTGATTTTTTCCCTCCCACGCTAACAAGTGCATGTGGACACACACGGGCTCTCCTTTGCTCTCTGCAGGGGTCTGCCATTCCACAGCTGTGCCACACCAAGCACAGGCCTAACCAATTGGGTTTTAAGCCCTCATTAGTGAGTCACTGCCATTTCCCCTCTTCCATACTTACAGCGACTAGAAAAATCCACTTTCCTCCCTTTGGGAAGGGTGGGAAACAACAACAGACACACACATGGGGGAGTTAATCTCACATAGCCCAGGAGCCCCAGCTGCAGAGGTGACCCAAGGGGGCCTGAGACCCAAGGGCAGGATGTACTTAGCAGATCGATACCACCCGGATGCCCAGGTGATTTCCGTGTAACTCTTTTTCCTGTCGTTGCTGGGGAAGGGTGCTAGAGGGACAGCCTGCCAAGCTGCACAGGAGACAAAATTCACCTGCCTCCTGGCAGGCTGGGGACTGTCCTAGAGGGTACAGAGAGGAAGAGCCTGAGGGCAGAGGCGGGACTAGGAGCTGGGCTGGGAAACCAGGTGGGGCAAAGAGCAGGGGGCCTCCCATTGGGAGCAGGGAGGCAGTTGCTCCTGCCCCCCAGGGAACCCAAGCCCCTTGACCATGGTGCCTCCCCACCCACGGCACCCTGGGCCATTGTCCATGTCGCCCTCCCCTAAGGCCAGCCCTGGCTGATACCCACGCAGGAGGCAGCGTACAGTGTTGCCATCCCCATTCCCCGGGCGCTGCCGGCCCTGCTCAGCACCAGAAGAGGGTGCATCTGAGCAGGACGGGACATTGTCAGACTCCATGTGCACGGGCAGAGCTTAGAGACTGGCAAAGCCCATGTTCCTCAAAGCTTCCCAGGCCCCCAACGCAGACATAGTGCCACCTACATCTACCACCTGGAAGTTGGCACTGCCAACCCCTCCTCTTCCTGCTCCCCTGCATCTCCGGCTCTCAGAGCCATCCTGCCGTCCATAATATCCCTCTTCGGCTGGCGTGGGAAGCCGGCAGTTCTCACTGAGCATGATTCATCCTTTAAAACTCGGCCTCTCAACTACACTAAGTCAGTTTTCTCCCTC